>OY821518.1:145206730-145907578 GCA_963682025.1 Cordilura impudica | reverse complement strand
TCTTCAAAATTTTCATTCAAAAAAATTGTGAAAAATAGAACATAAATAACATTCTCATCAAAATGCGCTTTATTTATGTAACAATTTTTATGTTCGCAATTCTTAAATATCATTTGAGGTTTTCTAAACTTCATTGAATTTAAATTAATGTTTTCTTATCCTGAAATGCTATTAATGTCTCTTCAATCGCAATATTTATACCCTATACCACTATGTGGTTTGGGTATAATGACTTTGTGCTGCTGTTTGTAACAACCAAAAATATTTGACCTAGACCCATCTTTAATTATACCGATCGAATCAGAATCACTTTCTGTCCGTCCGTCCGTCCGTCCGTCCGTCTGTGTGTCCATGTAAACCTTGTAATCAAACTGCAGGTCGCAAATATGAATATATTTTGATGAAATTTGGTATGTAAGCTTTTATCGGCCATGGGATGAAAGCTATTGAAATTGGTGAGAATCGGTCCATGTTCAGACCTAGCCCCCATACAAATTACCCATATGAAATCGACATAAATTGCCATAAGATCCAAATTGTCATATAGATCTTACTCAAATTGGGTTTGTATGCGTTCATTACATCCATTAATGAGTAGTCCAAAAATGATCCCTTTGACCCCATATAGAGCTGCTTCCCGATCTTCACTTAAATCTATTAAAAAACAAAAATATTGCACTGATTCTTCTCAAATTTTGTTTGTATATGTTTTTGAAAAATACAAGAGACTTTACCAAATATGATCAGGATCGGTCCAGTTTTGGACCAAGTCCCTATATAGATATATCATCCGATATGAACTTTTTCATATCTGCAGCCAAAAAAATTAATAAAAATCCCACTCAAATTTGGTTTTTGCTTATTTTCTATGTCCAGTTAGTTGGGCCTAAGAGATAGGGTCTCTAAACGCATGGTATAGGGTATCGTATAGTCGGTCTAGACCGACTATAATTTTCTTACTTGTTTTTTTTATACCCTATACCACTATGTGGTTTGGGTATAATGACTTTGTGCTGCTGTTTGTAACAACCAAAAATATTTGACCTAGACCCATCTTTAATTATACCGATCAAATCAGAATCACTTTCTGAGTTGATTTAACAATGTCCGTCCGTCCGTCCGTCCGTCCGTCTGTGTGTCCATGTAAAGCTTGTAATCAAACTGCAGGTCGCAAATATGAATATATTTTGATGAAATTTGGTATATAAGCTTTTATCGGCCATGGGATGAACGCTATTGAAATTGGTGAGAATCGGTCCATGTTCAGACCTAGCCCCCATACAAATTACCCATATGAAATCGACATAAATTGCCATAAGATCCAAATTGTCATATAGATCTTACTCAAATTGGGTTTGTATGCGTTCATTACATCCACTAATGAGTAGTCCAAAAATGATCCCTTTGACCCCATATAGAGCTGCTTCCCGATCTTCAGTTAAATCTATTAAAAAATAAAAATATTGCACTGATTCTTCTCAAATTTTGTTTGTACATATTTTTGCAAAATACAAGAGACTTTACCAAACATGATCAGGATCGGTCCATTTTTGGACCTAGCCCCTTTATAGATATAGCATCCGATATGAACTTTTTTATATCTGCAGCCAAAAAAATTAATAAAAATCCCACTCAAATTTGGTTTTTGCTTATTTTCTATGTCCAGTTAGTTGGGCCTAAGAGATAGGGTTTCTAAACGCATGGTATAGGGTATCGTATAGTCGGTCTAGACCGACTATAATTTTCTTACTTGTTTAATTTCAGTTGGTTTTTTAAATGTAAACATATTTGGTGTTTTTTTTTTTAAATTCAATCTGTGTTTAAAGAGTAAAATTTATATTTTTAAAATTCAATTGATGTCTTCGAAATTTCAAGTTATTATTTCCGACGTTTTAATATGATTTTATGAAATTCAATTGATATTTTCTAATTTATAATTGGAAATCAGAATTCCACTTTTTACAATTGATATTTTCTTAAATTTTAATGGAAAATTTAAAAGGTGCAATTTTGCACTTATGTGAGTAATAATGCTTTAGTAATTATAAACAATTTTTAAAAATTATATATAATAACAATCAGATATTTTGTAGGTAAAGCAGAATAATAATTTTATATAAATATGTAGAACTGCTTTTAAAGCAAAAAAACACATTGCCTCTTCTTTACTCAGCTCTACTTTTAACATTGTTGTGTTTGATATCTAATTGAAAATGTTGACATTCATGTTAAAATAGAAATAACTATTGCAAAGCAAATTAGAACAAACAATTGTGGCGCCATCTACTGTGGCATAGTCACACTGAGCAAAATGAAGTGACACTCTATTTGTTACTGCAAAAGAAATGTGTCTTCCCTAAAACAAAATATTGCAGAATTTAATATAAATAAAATAATGTACCAATTTATTTCTAACATGCTGTTATTATG
Source organism: Cordilura impudica (assembly GCA_963682025.1). Taxonomy (NCBI): domain Eukaryota; kingdom Metazoa; phylum Arthropoda; class Insecta; order Diptera; family Scathophagidae; genus Cordilura; species Cordilura impudica. The sequence continues at coordinate 145,905,148 of OY821518.1, read as the reverse complement.
GATATACGTATATGGAATATATGTATATTATTTTATTAATTAATATATAAAGATCAAAAGTTATTGTAGTGTTTTCTTTAAATAAATTAATACATAACATTTTTTTGGTAAATTTACATTGTTTTTTTTTTATTACCAACACGCAGTTTAACATTATTTGCTTTAGATATTGGTAAATTTTTACTCCCTTTATATTAACTCGTAGTGTCTGCTTGTCTGCTTGTAGTCAAGATTTTGGATCGATTTTTAACCCCTTTACCGCAACCTAATCGATCTAAAACTTTGTAGGTGGGCTCGTGGCGATGACAAAAATGATCTAACAGCCTTTTTTGTGATTCCAAAACAATGGAAACTTTTAAATTTTTCTACAAAGATTAGTTTTAATTATATTATTACCACAACGACCAGAAGAACAACAAGTCCAGCCATGACAACAATACTACATTTAGATTAACAAGAATAATACAGAAACATATATTTTTTTAAATTTTTTGTATTTCTTCAGTGATTTCTCGAGATCTGTTAAGCCGGTTTCCATGATTTTTGAAACAGAAGCCTTTTCGTGATGTTGACCAATCATTCTCACTAAAAACGAGCACCCTAGTTAGCCTAATGAGGTCGCGCGTGATTGTGACAAGAACAACATAGACAAATCATATTTTTTCAAGACTTTTTTTACTTCTTCATTCAATTCTCGGGATCTAACAAACTGATTTGGCCGATTTTAAATCGAAAACTTTTCAGGATGTAAGCGAATCATTTTTGATGCCAACGAGTGGCCTAGCTTCCCGATTGAAGCCGTCACCGTGATTTCCACAGACGGAAAGACGGACATCGCTATATCAACTCCGCTCGTTATAAAGATCATAAGTATATATAGTTTATGGTGTTCAAAATTATTTTTCTAATTATTACAAATGAAATGACAAACTTACATGTATAAACACTCTGCACACTGGGGTGGAGGGTATAAAAATACAACTTGGCTAGTAACATGTCTAAATTTAACGTAGTTCAAATAATAACCACCACTTTTACAATAATATATTAAAATGACACTCACTCACTGTCCAGGTAAGTAATTGTATTATTTTTACATACACGGGAAATCACAGAGAACAAAAAAATTTTCCAACAAATAATATTGATGGCCGGATTCAGGACAGTTCTCAACATCTGATGGTTGTAGCATGATATACTCTGGTGAACCCGCCAATCAACAGCGGTCTAATGGAGGGGGAATACTACTGAGCAGAAAAGCGCGAAATGCGCTGATAGACTCGCATCCATATTCTGACAGAATAATTACTGCACGACTCCGATCCGGAGACTTAAATTCGGAGTTGAGTTCTCGTGTAGGTTTTACCGTTGAATCCTATTGTGGAAACCGACTCTAGTATACTAGGATTTTGAAAGGATTTAATTGGGCTAACTAATATAGAGACATTGTAGGACTGTGTAATGTTTTTTTTTAATTTCAAATCAATTTTTGATATAAAAAAAACAAATTGACAATAATTGACTGTTATAATAAAAACTATAAATAAATTGAACCATTCTGTTTTCCGCATGTTTCTAATTACTCATCTCCAATTCTTCACACACTGAGCACTGCACATGCTTCAACATGGTTTGTTTTTTTTCTTTTGTTTTTTGGAAACGAAATAGCAACAACAATGCGTTCGTGGAATTTTTCTATATCCACAGATAAATCAACAACATCAACTGCAACGCTGATGACAATTGTTGCAACGATGTGCTTCCCACACACTCATCAGTTGAAACACACCACAGGGTACCATCATCATCAGTATATAAAACATTTTTTTTTAATGTATTGTAGTTGGTAATCATCATATACCAAATGTTTAGTACAACCCTTATGTTGAGTATGTTGGTAATGAACCATCGTCGAATTGTCTGTCGGCTACGTCGCCATTTAAATTATTTTAAATGGCCATTCAATTTAAGCATTTGAATGCATAAGACAGACCCACAGGCAAAGTTTCCTCGAAATCTTTTAAAATTTTTGTATAAGATTGCAACAAACGTTTAGCTCTGATGAATTATTTTGCTACCACTCGCACAACTGACTCTTTTTATTCATACTCGTAGTTGATACATGATATTTTCTGCAGGATCAGATTCTTATTTCTGAAGTCAGTACAATTTTACCAACATTAAATACGACAAAGCAACCTATTGTCTAGACACAACTTATTTTAAGAAGTTTCTTTGTGAAGATTAATTGCTGTTATGAAATTTATATACAAATTATGGAGAAAATAGAACTTTAGAAATTTTGGTTCAAAATAAATATTTATAAAAACTAGAGGACCCCTGCTGCTCCGCAGCATTCTATTATATTATATTAATTTTTATAATATAATACCAAAATTTACCAAGAGAAGTTAATGCCAAAATATGCCAAGAGAAGTTAACGTACAGTAAAAGTAAAGTTGATTCTCCACGCATAACTTTCCTCAAACCCAACGAATTTAAGCAGTTAATAGCTCAAAAGAAGGAGCTTGAACCACTGAGTGTTCAACAGCCTACGTTAATTAGAGCTCTAGTTATAGAGGTTTGAGAGAAGAAAAGTATTGAAAAAAATTTTGAATGCAAAGTTTATTCATAAATTCTTTTAATATATAAGATATTTTAAATATTATTCGTTTTTAAATGAATGGAAAAACTTTTTGAAAATTAGTTTTGAATCGGAATCACTTAAAATTGTTAACCAAGATTTGTTTTTAAAAATAAGTTACTAATTCAACAGTCTTTTCCCCTTCCCCTGCATATGTTGACTTGTCATTTGTAACTTGTTCTTCTATGACTTTTTTAAATATCTAGTGTTTTTAAACCCTACATCCCCTCGTAGTTAAGGTTAATACATGGACCTACATATGCCCGTATTCAAATATACCGACTGACTCAAAATCATTTTATATACATTTTTCTTATACGACTCAATTCTGGTTAAAACTTATTTTATATGTTCATTAATAACCTCACTATATATGGTTGGCATCCCAACATTTCTTCTAGACATAAAATCCTTTTCTGAAAGTCATGTTGTATGGCATCACAATGTCTGCCTAATCCATCTATAACGTTCTGACTTGTTTTTGTTTTATTTATTCAACCATTTGTAGAAGCTTTATTTTTTGTCATTTAATTCTGTTCATAACATATGAACAAATGGAACGACGAATGAAGGCAACAGCAGCATAAGATTATGGCCTGCAGACACTGCCACAAAATGACACTTTTTGTGGAAAGTCATTAATGTTTATATGGACATATGAGTGTATACATATTCAGAGACTCTTAATAGATGGCTGGATGAATTCATAAGTATTAGTGTAGCACTTTTATTAAATGCTGAGGCCAATCTAGTAGTTTTAATATTTACCACATTACTAATTATTTAAATAAAGTCAGATGCTTTATTTTTCACTAGCTGTTTTTAACCGGTCTTGCCCGGGATCCAACGGCCTTTGACTTGAAAATGGTTCACTATTCTTACCAGGCGCTGAGTAGTTAGTACACAATGTCAAATTCTCCCCAAAAAAATAAACGCTCTCCACAAAAATTTGTTTGGGATTGGGGAATTTGTTCATGATGAAAAAATTCCACAATGTTTACGTTTTTTGGGGAGTAAATAAATTTTTTATTTCAATTTAAAATTTTTTGATTTTTAAATTTAGAGCTTTTTTTATAAGACATTACAGCACAGATGCTTCAAAAATAAGCTGCGAAATCGCTTAATTTTTTTTTAAGTTTATTTATTTTGTAAATATCAAATATAATGGAATCGTTTGAAAATTAAAAGAATCACTGAGCTGTGTTCCGCGAGCGAGTCGCGTCCGCGTCCGCGCGCTTGGCAGCCACACCCGTGCTGCCGCGCAATTAAATACGGATATTAAATAAATTTGTTGTAGGACAGCTATTGAAAGTAGCATGGAGAATTTGTTCATTTCATTCGGTGACATTTTTTAAATTTTGGGAATTTGTTCATTGTGAAGTTATTCCCCAATTTTTTGGGGAATAAGTTAATTTTTTTTGGGGAATTTATTCATTGGGGACTAAGTACTCGACACCTGCTTACCATTACAACTAACTATATATATGCGTCGAGTATTTTGAGTGTATGATGTCTAAAAGTTACGAATTTTAGTTATACTAAAGCTTTGTGATATACAACATTTCTGGTTTTTCCTTTTGGTGCATATACGAAAATATTATACTCTGGAGCAGGCGACATAAAATTGTCAGTCGTTTATGGAGTTTCAGATTCCCTGGATCCAGCCTGTCTTAGCCGCTGGATTTCTAGACGCACTTGAGTAGATTCATGCATTTCCGCTTCTCTTAACAAAGCTGAGCTGCGTTACGCGAGCCCGTCGAGATGATGCTATTGGAAAGAGTACAGATTTTAAAAGCGTATACTGCAGGACAGATATTGTGATCAGTATGCAAATTTACACTTAAATAAATATTTAACAAAATTAATTAAATAAAAATATGTAAAAGTTTAAGAACGAATTTGGGGAGTAAGTTCATTTTTTTATTTCGTTTTTTAAAAAATGGGGATTTTGTTCATTTCTTTTGGGGACCTTTTTTTAAATTTGGGGAATTTGATCATCATGAAGTTATACCCGTGAATACCAAATTACCGAGAAATCTGTTGAAAAATAAAAGTTTGTATAGCAGTCAAACAAAGAAACAAATGAAAGGAAAAAAAATAAATTTTTTATACATACATAGAAGTAGGCGCAAAAGTAGGCGTGGCCGGTAGGAAGTATATGGCGACCTTTCCTGGAGTAGAGACATCGTGCGTACCAAATTTTAGAGAAATCCGTTGAAAAATAAAAATTTGTATAGCGGTCAATCAAACAAACAAACAAACAAACAGAAAATGGATTTTATATTTATAGATATTGTATTTGCATTTTTTTTTTCAAACCTTAATATATCTAGTTATAACTATTCATATAATGTCTTCATGACTAGTTTGTAACATATCAGATACACCGCTAACGTGATTACGTTATACCTCTGTCAAATAATTTGCCTTGCTAGTAAAAACATTGATTTTATTTGTTTGTATTAAATTATAAAACCTTAATTAGGATTCAGACTAATATAAAGTTGAAGAAAAATTAAAAGTTTTGACCATCTATTGACAGACTTAACATTAAATCTTTTCAAAACCATCTGTCCACAGACTTATGCTGCCAAGTGTATGTGCATGAAAGAAAATTCACATTTAGTCTTTTTGATTAACAGTATACATAAGCATTTTAGTAATTAATAACACATATCGTACCTCTTGTGTTTTACAACTTGTTGCAGTCTACCAGGCAGAGAACCACCAAGTTTTTTAAGGCGCCAATATCAGTTTTTAACCATTCTGTCAATGTTTCTAGTTTCAGTTCTTTAAGCGTTGTTAATTGGCAGAAATGATCTCCCAGAGTTCTTCAAATGGATTTAGGTCGGTAATTATGACTGGCCATTCCAATACCGACATGTTGTGCGTATTAAAAAGTTTTTTTTTTTTTTTTTTTTGTCAAACAAGCACTAATAATTCAATAAATCGACATATATTTCCGAATTTATTTTAGTAGGAAGGAAGCATACTTAAACCTTTTCTCGTGCTCCAAATGCAGCCCATACCATAATATATCCGCCACCATAGTTTCGCGTGTAGCAGGTTTGACATCAAGGCCGTGCAAGTTAAACTTTTTCTCATAACTAAATATGACGGTTTGAAATCCTTCTTACAAATTTTTACTTATCATCAATCGTAACTATGACCTATATTGTCTTTAAGCAGTTGCTGGATACGTTGTCTCATAAAATTTAGGTTTGGTTCCAACAACTGCCTGCAACTCACGTTCTAATTTTAGCTAAATATCGAGGCCATTAAGAAAATTAGATATAGTATTGGTGACGATTTTTCGCAGCTGCAATTTCGCCCATACCCCTGTCAGCAAATCACATTAAATCAATTTTGCCATGCTCTTCATCCAAAAGTTCAGTTTCACGTGCCATTTTCACTTAAAAGAAATATTTTGATGTGTACTTTTCAGCATCAGAAACGTGAATTAAGATCTAAAAGCGATAATCTCAGAAAACGAGACCACAAATGAATTCTAAAAAAAAAAATAAATTTCATGGTTAAGAGAGACTAAAAATAAGCAAAAAAGAAAAATTGATTAATGTTAAAAAACTACCGATAGTTTATAAATATATAGATTTTTTCTTATTTTTGAATATATAATTATTTTAAAAATCTACCGTTAGTTTTTAGATAGAAACAAACAAATAGATTTTTCATATTTTTGAATATATATAATTATTTTTCTAAGGTACATTAATTGTTGTATTCTGAATAAGTGTCAACGTAATAGTTTTCCGTATGTATATTTGTACCGTTTGTTTTTGATATTAAAAACATTTATACTTATATATATATATCTATATTTATCTATTTATATTAAAAAAAGGGTTTTTAATATTTTTTTTATAAACGTTTGCTCAATTTTAATCTAAACCGTTGTGGGATTCTAATTATGTAACCAAACATTTCACAAATTGTAGACTTTATTTAAATTTGGTAAAACTACACATATTTCTCAAGTTAATTGACAAACTACTACAGTATTTATAAAAAGGTTGAATTTTATTCAACCAAAAACCAATTTAAAATTTAATTGAAAATAAAAGTTAGACGTTGATAAATAATACTAGTTGGTATTCTTTCAACAGCGAATTTCCATTTCAAGTGTTTATTAGCATATTGTTGAGGCACTACCGAACAATCCCTAGGTTTTGTGTGAATTGCAGCATTGCAATGTATTGCATAGATTTATTAATAATAAAAAAAAACAAGCACTGAAGCTAAAAGACATTAATTTAAAAACAAGGTATTGCCATTAAAGGAAAATATTCTCTCATCATAACATACAATACAATATAAATAACTGTCGAAAATTTGTATTATTAATTTCATCGTAACTCGTACACGAGTCTGACCATATCTTCGAACTAAGTAAGGAATTTATATTCTACAACGCTGCCTCTAATGGCTTACACTGATAGCGTTTTTTTAGAAAAAGAAAAACGTGAACAAATTCGTTTACTTTTTGTATGAATAAACAAAATGATGAGACCCTTGGTTAAATTTTGGTAAGATTAAGTAAGTTATGATATATATATTGAAATACATAAAATCAGCAAAATTAAAATTTATACCCACTTCAAAATTTATTAAACAAAGTTTTACAAAACGTTATAAATATTTTAATAAATCAGTGTTAATCTAACAACGAAAGTGATCAAACTCATTACACTTAATTCGTTACACAAAAAATCGTCCCATCCTTGCAATAACAATAACAAATAACAAATTAAATTTGCTGAATATATTTTGCGCTCAAAAAATAAAAAAAAAAAACAGTTCTAAAAACAATACTATTGGTACCTACTCATAGCTAATCTACTTGTATGTCTGCTTGAAGAAAACAAAAATAAACAAACAAAACAATACTAAAACTATTTTAAATTAAAAAAAACTACGAATAAACCACTTTTGAAATAGACAAAACTAAATACATATTTCAATATAATATCAATTGGACGAAAATATTTAATGATGAAGAGAATCGATAATGATGACACTTATAAAATGTGCCACCCTTCCTTATAGAAAAAGTTTTTAACTCTCACAGTGGTAACAAAATAGAAGTGGTTGAATTTTTATAAAAAACCAAAATATTCACACAAACACCAAAGTTAATTATTTTCATATCACTATTGTCAAGCATAAAAGTAGAAGTATTAAAATATAATAACCTAAATAATTCAAAGGGTGTAATTTATTCCAAACACCTAAGGGGTATATCTGAAAAAAATCCTGCAAGCACAAAAAGCTCCAAATGTTTCTGAAGTTAGAAAAATTCTGAAAAAGCACTGACATTACCCGGTTGTTCTACAGCCAACTGCAAACACATCAAACATTTAACATTGAAAATAAATCAAAACTTGTAAATGAAAATGTTCCTACCCGAGAGCTAATAAACTACTCTGACATTAACACTACCTTGCAGGACAACATTGATCCTCCCAAACGCAGCAAGGAAATTATTATTCTTCCAAGAAATACATCAAACAAGACAAAATTGGTATTGAAACGTAAAGCCGCAAGTAAGATTAAAAAAACCAGGTGAAGATGAAAATGCGTGTACGAACGAACCTATGGATTAATAAAAGCTTTATAATTTCCTTAAACTTACCTGCATATACACATATATTAAATATCTAACAGGACTAATTACAAATAATGGTACTAAAAATTCTGTAATGGAATTAAAAAGGTTATTTAAATAACTACATCGAATTAACAATTCACCTTATATCGCATCGTACTAATATTCCTACCCCTAACAATTTGTGCTTATACTCTTACAGGAACTTCTACTCATTTGGAGATACATAATTATACCCAACATGAAAAAATCCTAACCAATAATGACTTCGATGTTATAGCAGTGGAAATCAATTCGGAAGTGAAATTCAAATTATTTTCAGCTTATATTTATCTCTCCTCCTACTGTCATTAACCGTAATAACCTCCAAAATATTTTTGGTTTTGTTTAGTGACGGGATACTTTAACAGCTGCTGTAACAACTGGGGATCCCCAAATAAAAATAAAAGAGGCATCTATAATATTAATAGGCTAGGCGATATCTTGTGACTGATGTTTTGTTCAACCGTTTTATCCCGATTTTGACCAAACGTATATCATTTGAAAGATATTTCATTTTAGCCGATTTGTAGATTTAAAGATTTTTAAAATTTTTCCTCTATTTTGAGTAAATTGCATTTAGAGTTGCTACTAATACATACATAAATTTATACAATGATATGTGTATGTTTATTAAATTTGTTAATGTGTTTGTAATAAAAATGAGTTTGTTTTTTGTGTTGATTTGTGAATTGGCTATAATTGATTAGTATACTTTTAGGGCCTTTATTTAATGAAAAAATAAAATTTCCTAGAAGATGCGCTCGAATTTCGAGGGCAGAAATCTGCTAGTAATTTTAAATACACAATCGAATTTGGTTATACTGAAGGATAAGTCTCCCACTCATTTTTCTACTCATAATAGATTAACACACGTAGACTTAACGTTTTGCTCTTCCAAACTCATCAATTATCGTACATGATCTCTATGGCAGTGACCACTTTCCCATTGTAATTTCGCTCTTTCCATCCCAATCTATTAAATGAATGAATTTAAGACAATTTAAAGAAAATTATCTTTCAGTCTGCAAATGAATCAATTTCTGAAACTAAGAAATCTTTGAAATCTTTATCAGTAACTGGGTGGAATTCCCATTTAAATAATCTTAAGAATGAAAAAACTAGTGCTTTCCGTAGAAACATTAATCAAAACAATGTGATAAATTTTAGGACTTTAAGGCAGTGCTCTCCTAAAACGAGAGATAAGAAAAAGTAAGAAAGACGCTATTTCATATCTTAGGTCAGAATTTAATCTTCTGACAGCTTCAAACAAAATTTGGAACATCCGTAAGTTTTGCGTCTACAAAAGCGGGGACCAAAAATAACAATTATTTATTGATTTTAATATTTTCGAGCAAAAATAACAGTTATTTTTTATTTTTATTTTTTCAATACAATATCAATGCTAATATCAATTATATTTTAAACATCAGAATTTAGTTTTACTAACATTAGTGCTTCCAAATTTTCCACTGACATATTGTACCGCAACTCTCCTAGAATCAGATTGATGGCTGAAAAGGGCCTCTCTACACTAAATTGTGGCGCAGGTATAGAATGCACAACAGATGCCAGCATACTTTGCCAGTATTCCATCAAATCCTCATCGACATCCATTCATTTTTCTGTATAGGTATTATTGTGTTTGCGTAGAACAGAAACACGCCGGATTTCTTTCCCCGCACAGATCTTTCCTGACAATTAAAATCTAATAAAATGTAAGTCGAATATCCAAAAACACTACTGTTACCTATATATAACCCATAACCTATAGGGGGCATCCCTTGAGCGGTGATCCATAATTTAAACAAAAATTTCATTCTAAAAAATGCCTACTCAATATTGTAAAATGTGAAATTATATAGTGTGACGGTGATCTGTTTTGCTCTGCACTGTAGCAAAAGAATTTCTGTTACAAGCAGAATAAGAAAGAAAAAAAAAATAATAACCTTGATCTTGAAATTATTTTCAAGTTCAAGTATGTACATATAAACAACACCTTATATGGTAACATGTTGATGGCATTTTTTTTGGCAAACTGATTTATGGCGTATTTTTTTCTCTTCATTGTGTTGTATGAAATCATAAACACATTCATATGCAATCATGCTGGTCAAACCACGTATTTTCTTGTATTGATCTCACTTGCTCTCATAGTCATATATGAGTGGGAGTGTTATAAATACTAGAGAATATTATGAATGCATATGAATGTTCTCAATGAATTGGTGGTGATTTTGTTTTTTAATAAACACGTTTTTATCTGCAGATGAATGAATGAAGTTGAGAAGGTTAATGTAATAAAGTTAAATTTAAATCGGGGAGTTGAACTTGGATTTTTGAACGTAAAGGTTGAGGAAAAACCCTCTTAAAATTAAATTTAAAATGTAGTGATAAAGTAAAGGTTGAGGAAAAACCTCTAAAAAAAAAATTAATTAAGTTTAAAAAAAATAAGATTTTAAGTTTAAAGAAAAAAAAAATTAAATTAATATTTAAGAAAATTAAAAATTACAAAAATTAAAATTTATGAACGGAGTTGAAATTTGATAGCAGAATGTAAAGGTTGAGGAAAAACCCTCTTAAGAATTAAGATTAAAAATGTAGTTTAAGAAATCAAGTAAAGTGTTAAAATAAGCCCTAAGATTTAAGAAATTTAAAATTAAAAAAAAAAAAACATTAAAGTGAAAGTTTGCGAAAAAAAATAAGATAAAAAAAAATATTTTAAGACTTGAAAAATTAAAATAAAAGACATAAAAGTAAAGTTAAGTTTAATAAATTAAAAAAAAGAGACAAATGCTAAGAAAAGAAACGAATGTTTAAAAAATAAATAATTGAAAAATAAAATAAAATTACAAAGGGAGTTGAATTATGTTTATTGTGAAGAACGGTTGAGGAAAAACCCTCTTAAAAATTAAAAATATAGTTTAGGAAATTAAAATTAAATTAAAGTAAAATTAAGAAAAGTAAAGTTTAAGTAAAGTTAAAATAAAGTTAAAATAAAAGTAAAATTAAAGTTAAGCTTAATAAATTAAAAAAAAAAAAAAAATAGACAAAAATAAGACAAAGAACGCGTGCAAAAACAATAAGAAAAATATAATGAAAAATATATATACATTATCTAATTATAATCTAATACAAAAAAATGTTTAAAAATAAACTTATTAGAAAATTAATGAAATAAATTTGATTTGAAAAATTAAATTGAAGAATTATAAAACAAAATATTTATTTCGTTGCGTGCGTTCCAAAATAATAAAAAAAAAATTGCCGCCAATTTGGCATATTCAGCGGGTCAGCCATGACAATGGACTGCCAATTATCATACACCTCCTAACCATCAATATCTGGGAGATATGGATTCTCCACATGCTGCCGCACATCATCCAATGTATTACAATCATTATGCAATGTTTCAATTTCCGTAAAATAAAATTTTGCTAGAGTTATAAATGTAAAAAAAAAACATATAAAATAAATGTTGATAAAATTAATTTAAAATTTAAAAACCCTTAAAATGAAGGGTAAATAAGAAAAGTTTTAAACCCAATGAAGAAAACCAAACCAAACCAAATCTTATCATTTATGTGGGTTACCTCCAATTGAGATGGAGTCGAGGTAACATGGTAGGGAGGGCAAAAGGGGCAGAACACCTCGTCCCCAATCCCAAGGTAAGTATGGCCATCCGTCCCATTTAGTGTCCGTTTTTTTGACAGTTGTTTTTTTAATCGCACGTGAAAATCTGTAGTGCGGTTTCCCTGGGCCTGAGCAAGACCCCACCCATCCGGCGAGCTAGGCCCCTACGCCAGCACGTGCGACCAGCAAAGGCTCAGGGAAACGGAAGCGGATCTTCCACCAACGCCGCACCATTATAATGGGTATACATAGTTGACATCATAGTAAGTTTGTTAATCTGTTAATTTTGCTTTAAAATAGTGAGTTACTTTTTTTAAGGCCTACAGACCTACGCATTCACTAGGAAATATATTTTTACATGCTTACTCCTTTAATCTGACAGTTTTTATAAATAATACATATAAAACTTTACATTAAGCAAAGTATAGATGCTTTCAAGTAAAAAACTTCTAATATGGAAATTTTTCAATAAAAATCAATTTTAGAGTTCTTCTTATATCGAAAGAATTGCCAAAAAGTTACCAAAATTAATTAAATTTTATTAAAATCTCGAAATATTTATTTCACTTGTGATTATTATCTATACAATTATTAAAAAATTATGAAAAAATATTAAAAAGGAACTTTTTGAGAAAATTAGCTTTCCTAAGAAAAGGTACTTTTTAAGAATATATAATTTTTTTAAGAAACGATAATTTGTAGCAAATGGTACTCTTTAAGAAAAGATACGTTTCAGTAAAAGGCATTTTTTTATGAAAAGGGAATTTTTTTAAGGATAGGTAATTTTTTTAAGAAAATGTACCTTTTTTAAGATAATTTACCTTTTAAAAAAATTACTTTTGAAAAAAGGCAATTTTTCCAAAAAACATACTTAAAAAAAAGTGAACTTTTTAAGAAAAGCTACTTTCTTATGAAAAGGTACTTTTTTATGAAATTCATTATTTTAAGAAAAGGTACTTATTTTAAAATAGTTGCTTATTGAAAAAAAGTACTTTTTGAGAGATGGTAAATTTTTAAGGTACCTTTTTGTGAAAATATCCTTTTTTAAGAAGAGGTAATTTTTAAAGTAAATCAGATTTTTTTAAAGAATGGTACTTTTTAAGAGAGGGTACTTTTCTCAGAAAATGTACTCTTGAATTGGTACTTTTTTTAAATGTACATTTTAAAGAAAAGCAACTGAAGGACAGATGCACAGACGTTTATCGCTTAATCAACTTCTCTTGTTATAAGGATCAAGTATATATACAGTTCATGGTGTCTACGGAAATCGGATGTGAAAATTATTTCGATGATTATCAAACGGAATGAGAATCTGATAAATAACCGCTGCACTATGGTGTGGAGGGTAGAAAAAAGGTAATAAGTGAGGTAATAGCTGATACTGAAGATATGCATAACTTTTTTTTTAATTTTTGTGTCCAAATATGTTGAACGTTATATCGGATGTGAAAACTGCATAACTGTTATATCGAAGTTTAATACTATTTTCTACAAACATATTCAAAGAAAATTTATTCAGCTCTCTATGGGCATTATCAATAATAAAACATTCCAAAATTTATACTTGGATTTTTTAAAGAAATATATATGGTGGTCTAGATCTCAAGGTAATTTAATTTTGAACTAAATGTTTATTTCAAAGTAAAGTAAAATATATTTATAAACAATATCCAATTGATAAAAAATTTTTTTTTGTTACAAAAATGAAAAAAAGAACGAAGGAAATTGTTTTTTAGAACGCTTTCGAATTTACCCCTCTGAACAAGTCTTCTGGGATGTGTACTTGCTTTAAAGTACTATATTGTGCTTAAATCTTACGTTTAACAAAATATTTGACTATTTGATAAAGGTATTTCAACGGTAAAAGCAATAAGCAATTACGCGAACTACGTCAACAATGTTGACAATATACGAGTATATTGTTATTTTTTGTAATCTCTTATAATTTTCGTTTGCATTACTTAATTTTTGCTTCATATTATAACAGTTTTTTTTAATCCCGTCATATTTGGGTGTCCTATTTTAGACACTTTTTCAAATTTCGCGCACCCTAATATGCTCATTGCTTTATGTTGCGAACAAAATAACTGACTTTTATATTCTATAGCTTTCTGGAATAGTTTGTCATTAATTATTTTGAAAATGAATTTTGTTCAAAATACCCTGCAAATCGAAAAAAAGACTTGCTTTTATTTCCTCAGTCGATCCAAAACGGAGTGTTCCTTTGAACAGAAATGTTCTCGAATATAGCGTGGGACGGAGCATTATCGTGGTTCAAAAATCAAATGTTGCTTGCCCACAATTGTAGCCTTTTTATTTCTTTCAACAGAACATAGTTATCGAATCCTTCCGAAATATTTTATATGTTTCTACGGCAGAAGCTTATTCCGCGAACAAAATTTTATGGACATAATTTGTTCAGTTTCACTTTTGCTTGTTTGCAAAATTAAGTGTCGCTCTTGGAGAGAATTGAAAAAGCATTACGAACAACCCGAAAAACGATTTGGCCAAATCGTTTTAATTGAGAAGTCACTTTTTATGTATATCTATGACCTCTCCGATGCCTTTTTTTGATACCCATGCTGTAGGGTATGGCTGAGTTGGCCTAGACCGAGTATATTTTTGCACTTATTTTTTTACATTTTTATACCATCCACACCGCTCTGCAGAGAGTATATACAGGTCTGTCATTCCGTTTGTAACGCATCAAAATAAATACCGGAGACCCAAAAGCCATATATTTTCTTTAGCCTTATAATATTGGAAGTTGAATTAGCCCTGAATGTCTGTCCGTCTGTCTATGGAAATGACGATCACAACCTCAATATCTAATATAAACTCTTCGTTTTCACAAAATCGCTTATTAACATCCCGAAGGAGTTGCTAATTTAAATCGTTAATTTAAATCGTTAAAGTCGTTACGAGATATGAACAAAAATGTGAAAAAGAACTCCTAAAAAAATTTAAATATTCAATGTGTTTTTTGTTTCTCTTCCTATTGTTGCCGTCATTATAAATGTTTCATTTGCTTAATAAAAAAAAGTAACTTTTTTGAAAAAGTACTTCTTTTTAAACACATTTAAAAATTATGTATCTTAAAAAATAATTTTTTTTCAAAAAATACCGTTCTTGAAATAGTGCTTTCTTAAAATATACCTTTCTTAAAAAGGTACCTTTTTTAAAACAGTAACTTTTCTTAAAAACTTGTCTTTCTGAAAAAAGTAATTTTCTTAAAAAAGCAAATTTTCTGAAAAAAGCATCTTTTCTTACAAAAGGATCTTTAATTTAAAAAAGTAATTTTTCTTAATAAAGTAACTTCTTTAAAATATAAAATTTTTTTAAATGTATCTCGTATTTGAAAAAAATCTTTTTATTTAAGTATCCCTTTTTAAAAACTAAATTTTTGTAAAAAAAAGAGAATTTTTTTCTAAAAAATAACTCTCTTATAAAAGTACCTTTTATTAAAAAACTACTTTTTTATAATTTTTGATATTGAAAACTATCGAATAATTTTTTTTTAATATCATAGAGATCACTATTTTCTTTTAATTGTTTTGATATTTATTTGTTACATATATTTAAATATATTCATGCTTTTGTTTCCTTAAATATATGTATGTATTTATCATGGCATATTAAGAAGAAAATTTTTGATAAACTAAATTTAATAAGTGTGTGTTGATGTTTTGAACTATAAACAAGTAAGAGTGTTAAATTCGGCTGATACCCGCCACCTGCATCTTAAACCCAATATTACAACAGATAATGGGTACGGCTACCACTTTATAACTGTTGTCGGTACTGATATTTAAATTTTGAATACCAATTAAATTTAAAGTTAATTGCCTTACATGTTGGCCAGTTTCTACTATAATTCCTTGTTATAAAAAACAATGATCGTGTCTTCTATAGAAAGAATTCGTTATGTTTGAAAAATGGCATTATTTTTCGGTAAATAGAGCAGAAAACCCCTAATGAAATTCATTATATAACGCAGCCAGCGTTCTAACACCTAACGTTAGAACCCTATAAGAAATTTTTGAGATAATTCATGATAATTAAAAAAAAAAACTTATTATTGGCTAAAAACTTACAGATATTATTAATTTTAAAAAAAGGAAATTTTAAAATATTTTTATCTGAATTAGCTAATTTTTAATTTTTAATTTTTAATTTTTAATTTTTAATTTTTAATTTTTAATTTTTAATTTTTAATTTTTAATTTTTAATTTTTAATTTTTAATTTTTAATTTTTAATTTTTAATTTTTAATTTTTAATTTTTAATTTTTAATTTTTAATTTTTAATTTTTAATTTTTAATTTTTAATTTTTAATTTTTAATTTTTAATTTTTAATTTTTAATTTTTAATTTTTAATTTTTAATTTTTAATTTTTAATTTTTAATTTTTAATTTTTAATTTTTAATTTTTAATTTTTAATTTTTAATTTTTAATTTTTAATTTTTAATTTTTAATTTTTAATTTTTAATTTTTAATTTTTAATTTTTAATTTTTAATTTTTAATTTTTAATTTTTAATTTTTAATTTTTAATTTTTAATTTTTAATTTATAATTTTTAATTTTTAATTTTTAATTTTTAATTTTTAATTTTTAATTTTTAATTTTTAATTTTTAATTTTTAATTTTTAATTTTTAATTTTTAATTTTTAATTTTTAATTTTTAATTTTTAATTTTTAATTTTTAATTTTTAATTTTTAATTTTTAATTTTTAATTTTTAAGTTTTAATTTTTAATTTTTAATGTTTAATTTTTAATTTTTAATTTTTAATTTTTAATTTTTAATTTTTAATTTTTAATTTTTAATTTTTAAATTTTAATTTTGAATTTTTAATTTTTAATTTTTAATTTTTAATTTCTAATTTTTAATTTTTAATTTTTAATTTTTAATTTTTAATTTTTAATTTTTAATTTTTAATTTTTAATTTTTAATTTTTAATTTTTAATTTTTAATTTTTAATTTTTAATTTTTAATTTTTAATTTTTAATTTTTAATGTTTAATTTTTAATGTTTAATTTTTAATTTTTAATTTTTAATTTTTAATTTTTAATTTTTAATTTTTAATTTTTAATTTTTAATTTTTAATTTTTAATTTTTAATTTTTAATTTTTAATTTTTAATTTTTAATTTTTAATTTTTAATTTTTAATTTTTAATTTTTAATTTTTAATTTTTAATTTTTAATTTTTAATTTTGAATTTTTAATTTTTAATTTTTAATTTTTAATTTTTAATTTTTAATTTTTAATTTTTAATTTTTAATTTTGAATTTTGAATTTTGAATTTTTAATTTTTAATTTTTAATTTTTAATTTTTATTTTTTAATTTTTAATTTTTAATTTTTAATTTTTAATTTTTAATTTTTAATTTTTAATTTTTAATTTTTAATTTTTAATTTTTAATTTTTAATTTTTAATTTTTAATTTTTAATTTTTAATTTTTAATTTTTAATTTTTAATTTTTAATTTTTAATTTTTAATTTTTAATTTTTAATTTTTAATTTTTAATTTTTAATTTTTAATTTTTAATTTTTAATTTTTAATTTTTAATTTTTAATTTTTAATTTTTAATTTTTAATTTTTAATTTTTAATTTTTAATTTTTAATTTTTAATTTTTAATTTTTAATTTTTAATTTTTAATTTTTAATTTTTAATTTTTAATTTTTAATTTTTAATTTTTAATTTTTAATTTTTAATTTTTAATTTTTAATTTTTAATTTTTAATTTTTAATTTTTAATTTTTAATTTTTAATTTTTAATTTTTAATTTTTAATTTTTAATTTTTAATTTTTAATTTTTAATTTTTAATTTTTAATTTTTAATTTTTAATTTTTAATTTTTAATTTTTAATTTTTAATTTTTAATTTTTAATTTTTAATTTTTAATTTTTAATTTTTAATTTTTAATTTTTAATTTTTAATTTTTAATTTTTAATTTTGAATTTTGAATTTTGAATTTTGAATTTTTAATTTTTAATTTTTAATTTTTAATTTTTAATTTTTAATTTTTAATTTTTAATTTTTATTTTTTAATTTTTAATTTTTAATTTTTAATTTTTAATTTTTAATTTTTAATTTTTAATTTTTAATTTTTAATTTTTAATTTTTAATTTTTAATTTTTAATTTTTAATTTTTAATTTTTAATTTTTAATTTTTAATTTTTAATTTTTAATTTTTAATTTTTAATTTTTAATTTTTAATTTTTAATTTTTAATTTTTAATTTTTAATTTTTAATTTTTAATTTTTAATTTTTAATTTTTAATTTTTAATTTTTAATTTTTAATTTTTAATTTTTAATTTTTAATTTTTAATTTTTAATTTTTAATTTTTAATTTTTAATTTTTAATTTTTAATTTTTAATTTTTAATTTTTAAATTTTTAATTTTTAATTTTTAATTTTTAATTTTTAATTTTTAATTTTTAATTTTTAATTTTTAATTTTTAATTTTTAATTTTTAATTTTTAATTTTTAATTTTTAATTTTTAATTTTTAATTTTTAATTTTTAATTTTTAATTTTTAATTTTTAATTTTTAATTTTTAATTTTTAATTTTTAATTTTTAATTTTTAATTTTTAATTTTAATTTTTAATTTTTAATTTGTAATTTTTAATTTTTAATTTGGAATTTTGAATTTTTAATTTTTCATTTTTAATTTTCGTTTTTAATTTTTTATTTTTCTTTTCTCATTTTTCATTGCTCATTTTTCAGTTTTCATTTTTCATTTTCCATTTTTCATTTTCCATTTTTGTATTTGGATGATTAGAGTTAGAAGTATATTTTCAACTTGTTCTAAGAACAAACTAATTCAATGTTGAGCTATGAGTTATGTAATAAGATTCAACGCACATAATCTTGTATACTACGATTTCATAACGAACATCTTTGGTTTTAAATATATATATGTAGATTCCCTTTTTTTTTGGGAAATTATTTGAGCAATAAATGGGGAACTTACAGTGAACTTACTTGGGAATCAATTAAAGCGATTTATAATTCATTGCAACTTACATTTTATTTACAATTCAGTCTTGATATGATGAATCCAAGATAATGGTAGTTGGGTATAACGTATAAATCCAAAGATGAATAATTTTCAGTTTTATATAAATGATTAGATTTACAATTCAGCAATTCCGCTTGTAGTTTTATATAACATATAATCGAACGATGGTTATTGTAGATTTGTATAAACGATGAATCCAAGGTGGTTAGATGTAGGTTTGTATAAAGGATGAATCTAAGTTGGCAGAACTCCTTTCTATCGTCGATCCGAATTTAGTGGATGAAAAATTTTAGGTGTTGATAGTTACGTGTACGAAAAAACTAAAAGCCAAAGATGGCTTTTTGCAATGCAAAAATGGCGCTTGGTATGAGGATGGAAAGGAGACAATAAAAGTCATTTACAAACTAAAAAATAGGGGTTTTTCTCTTTTAAATCTTTTACAATTTAGTGTTATATTATCATATTAGTTAATAAAAATTCAAAATTTAGCATAAAAATATTTAATATTGTAACAAAAAAAGAAAATAAGGCAAATGATAGCAATAGTGGTGAAATCCAATTACGTAATTTTTTTTTAGCAAATAAGACTCTCACTTGAAAAACATCAAATAATGTTGTTTATTTTTACTACATAAATATTACATTTAAACTTCAATTGAAATTTATTCCAACATTATTCACAAAATTAGTTATCATAACTATGGTCTATTAAACTTTTCTCTCTAATTAAATTATTGCTCTAAGCCACTGTAAATGAATATTTATGTATTATAACTAGTTTCGTTCTTAATGGGAAATTAGAATGTGTATGTAAATATGTATGTATGTATGTGTTAAGTTTGTTACACCTTGGCATAAACATTCTAAATATTTATGTTTTCTTAATAGCATCCAATTTGGTTTTATATCTACACACATATTCTGACTTTATTACCAGTATGCATGCAGTCATTCATATATTGCTAGCTTTTATTTAATTATTCATTATGAAAATACTCAGAAGCCCCATATCAAATAAATAGAACTATAAAAATGTTAATGGTGAACAGAGCAAATCACACATGCACTTACATCTACAAACGCACTCTAGGCTGTCCTAATATATTAAAAAAAAAAAAAAAGTTCAGCAATAGCCGGTAAAATGGATGCACCTACATAGATAAGTATAAGTTTGATTAAATGTCAATGTCAATACTAAGATATTGAAATTGAATGTAACACAGCACATTTTTCATTACGGTTATTCGATTAGCTCATTTCTCGTTTAGTTGCACTCATCTCGTTTAAAAATTTTTATTTGAATAGGCTTAAAGCCGATTATATATTGAGTACCCATAAGTCAACAGATTCTGTAACACAGAGCAGTGTATGATTTACTGACTTGAAGCATTTTGATAATATTGCTCCTAATATCTAATATCTAATATCTAATCTCTAACAGTGCACCAACACTATTTTCTTGCAACCATATTTGATTTGGTACAAATACAATACTAACGATTTTCGAAATATAGGACAGATCAACTCCAAGAACTAAAGTTCAAACACAGTTTTTTTTTCACATTTCGTAAAATAAAAGTCAGACTAACGTTCACACATTCATGAGCGCTCAACACATGAATATTTATTCGCATAATCTGAATTATAACTGCATTAAAACAACTATTAGAATATTCGCAAATTATTTGCCGCCAGACAATTTAGTGCTATTGTGTGTTCTAATTAAATTTCTTATTAAATGTAGCTTTTATTGTAAATTTTTCATAGAAAAAAGAGCACTATAATATTTACACTTCCAGACACAAGAGTACTGAGATTACATTAAGAATGGTTAGAAGTGTTGCATTTATTTGCGGAGAATATTTCTACATAAGTGATCATTTGGGATAATACATCAGACATCACAATATGGGTAAAATTTAGTCCTTAGTTCAATTATAGCTCCGAATTAATATTCAACGAATTAAACTGACAATATAGAATTGATTCTAATGATAAGATCATATATTTTGTTTTATATTCAAATGTATATACCAATTACCATTTCGTGTATTACGAGTTTGTGCTGATGTTCATAACTACCAAAAATATCTTACCGAGACCTACCTTTTACTATTCAAAATTATTTCCAGAGTCGATTTAGCAATGCCCATTCGTCCGTCCATTTATTTGTCTGTATGTCCATGTAAACTTTCGCAAATATGAATAAATTAGATAAAATTTTGTGTGTAAGTTATTGTCGCCCATGTGCTGAAAATGATCTTGATCATCATATTTGTTATGGCTACGTATTTTTCTAAAAAATATTTAGAAACGATATTTGAGGAAAATGTTTGTGTAGATGAGAACTATAACTAAAATATGTCCAACAGGGGTTGTTTGTCATGTACTAATTAATGTATGTAATATACACATATAAACTTAACTTTTCCAAGTTCTATAAGATAATTTATTTATTTATTGTGCTCTCCTGTACAACAAGAAAAAATTTGCTATAATTAAAGTAGAGGCTTAATTAATTATAAGGGTATATATACTTATTACATAAGTTTATTAATTATTTATAGTAATAAAATAAAAGAAGATAACAATATAAAAATTACAAAATTAATACTATGCAAAATAATCAAAAACTTTTTTATAGAGTCCTATGTTCGTGTTAGGCCGGGGCCACGCAATGAGCGGCAAAGCGGCAGAGCGGCAGAGCGCCGAGTTTGAGCGGCAAGTGGCTCATTACTGAGCGTCATTTGTGAGCGGTTAGTTGTCAAAATATCATTGTCAATGTTATTATTTATTATTTATATAAAAAGTTTTTATAATAAAAGCAAAATATTTTCACTATTTTATGATTTTTATTTATGTATGACTACATTTCAACCTTTTTAACTTTTTATCGATTGAAAAACAACACAAAAATGGTTGTCGTTAACATAACAACAAGAGCTGACTTCAACAATAGCGAATATCGTTTAAAAATTTTACTGAATACCAAAATCGATAATTTTGTTGTTTTCTTTTTTTAACGATTCGATTACCGTTAAAAAGAAGTTACTGAATCGCGCTACAGATTGACAAAACAAAGAAAAGCCATTTTTTTGCCATTTATATTCTTTGCCGTTCAGAAAACAACTAAAAATTAGAACAAGTTCTATTCCTGAGCGGCGCCGCTTAGACGCTCAGAAATGCCGCTCATATGCCGCTCATTGTGTTGCCACTTCGGTAGTATTTCATATGTTTTAATTTTCCCCCTCATCGGTGAGCTCATTGCGTGGCCTCGGCCTTAGCTGATATGTGTGTGGAAATGTAGTCCAAAGACAAAGTCCGTTCACAAAGAATTACTGTTCTGAGGTAAGTGTCAGGAATAGGAATTATGACCTTTCTTCCTCTATCCGATCTGGCAGATTGCAAAGACATAGCTTTAGGTTTTATTGAGTATATAATTTTGTGCATAAAAATTATAGCTCCTATTTTTAAAGGATGCAACATTTAGTTGACGTTGGTGGGAGGAGTCGCTATTAGCAAAAATTTCACAACAGTACGAAATCCAGGAACTATATACGTTTGGACTAGTCGAATTCTTACTTTCAAAGGATTGAAATATTAAGGAAACTCATGATAACGCTTAAACTCTGGAAATTGTGCATTTTTCTACTTTCGCAAGTCAACTGTCAAAAATTGTTTGAAAATTCATTTTCACAACCCCTGTAATTTGCGAGACAATTCATTTTCGTAAACTTGATCTGTTTAACTGATAATTCAGCTGTTTTTTGTTTACTTTTGTTAAAAAATAAAATTGTGATGCAAAAATTATTTAATTATCAATAAAAAAAATTAATTTATAATTGAGTTCTAACTATAAATACTTTTTAGTCATTTCAGTTAGTGCCTGCCAACCCTGTTTTATAATATTTTTTTATTTTTTAATATGGAAGTAGATATTTGTTATATAATATGCTTATGCAACTGAAGCACGATTAAATTTAACAAATCCAGTAATTAGTGCCTTGACGTCTCTATATAAAATTGCGTAGATAAATTAGGTTGTGAAAACAAAAATAAAATTTAATAAAATTTTCTTTTGAAAGAGAAAATGGCTGAAAAATATTTAAGCGATGCAAAGTAAATTGAACTCATCATTGGTTTAATACAGAGACCCTCCATTTAGTACAAGGAGTATCTGATGAAGTAAAAGATACGCCGAATCTTTTGTTGCTTGTTCATGTACACAATAATATTTTTATTTAAATTTGTTTCAGAAACTTACCGCACAATTTTTTTATAAAAAATTTGTGGTAAATCCGCAATATTAAAATCTATTGAATGGGTAACGACGAAAAATAAAAAGCGGCGTCTCTGAAAATTTCAAAGTAAATATTTATGTTCAACAACGATGGGGGTTGATTGAGTGGATGTCTGGAACGCACCAATTAAAATAAAAAAAAAAAAATAAAATTATAAAAGGTATCTCCTTTTTTTCACTAAGAAAGAGGTGACAATACTTTCCTTTGTTTATTGTTGCGTAAAATCGACGATTACAATTTTTCCTTAATTTTCAAAATTACAATTGTTAATTAATTATAATTTAAAATTTTTAGCGAACAACGGGAATCGACTCTGCTTTTTGAAGATTAAAGAATGATTGGAGCTTAAAAGAGATCCTTAAACTAAAAAAAAACAAAAACAAGTAAGAGTGTTAAATTCGGCTGTGCCGAATCTTTGATACCCTCCACCTCGGTTTGAGTCTTGATAATAAATGTAAATGAAAAAGTAAACAATTTGTTAAACTTACTACCAAATTATTTCAGCAAATTCTTTGGGTTGGTTTTCTTCTTTTCTATTATTTCGGATTTATTTCGGTGTTTGCTTTTTGGTCATCGTGGTTGCTGATCGGCATGCATTTTGGTTATATACCATGCGTTTCCGGTTATATGACATAACTTCTCGTTTAATTTAGTTTTTGCTAATTAAATAGCTCGCCCTAACCTCCATTGCAAAGTTAATGGTTGTGTAGGGTGGCTATATGCATTAAATCGTGCTAATTGGAGATGGCTGTATAGTTTCTTTTAACTGGCCAAATATTTCTTCATTGTGGCCATATAGGTCGGATGGAGTAACAAAATAATAACCAAAAAAAAAGCTCTCTCAACTTTTTTTTTAAATATTGCCATATTTTGAAAACATAGAGAATAAATTTATAATAATAAATAATCAAATTAGGGATGAAAAACGCAAAAAACGAAAAGTCCCAAACATTTTAAATAAAATAATTTAATGTTATCTTTATTTTCTGAAAAACTTCAAATTTTCATCCAAAAAAAATTGTGAAAATTTATATATAAAAAATAACATTCTCATAAAATTACGTTTACTTATGTAACAATTTTTATGTTAGCAATTCTTAAATATCATTTGAGGTTTTCTTAAATTCATTGAATTTAAATTAATATCGACAAATCTGTTTTTCTATTTATTTAAATTGTAAAGGAGTGGCATCTCTGTCAAAATAAGCGAAAAACACAAAGAATAGAAAAAAACAAATTACTTCGTGTTTGACAGGATGATTTTATGTTTATGTTTAATATCTTTATTTTTTTTACTAATATTTCTGTTTATTTATTTGAAAATGAAATAATGAATTGAATATGTTATTTAATTTTTTTATTTATATAAAAAAGTTTTTTAATTAAAGCAAATTATTTTCACTATATCATGATTTTTATTTATGTATGACGACATTTCAACCTAAAAATTTAAGTTTTTATCGATTGGATAACCAACACAAAAATGGTTGTCGTTTAGATAACAACAACAGCTGACTTTAACAATAGCGAATATCGTTTCAAAATTTTACTGATAATTTTGCAATTTTCTTTTTTTTTACAATTCGACTATCGTTAAAAGAAGTTACTGAATCGCGGTACTGAAAAGTTATTAATATCTCCTGAATGGCAATATTTTTTTTAAATGTAAACATTTTTAAATGTAAAGATATTTCTAAATTTAAAATTATTATTTCCGACGTTTTGATATGATTTTCTGAAACTCAATTAATATTTTCTAATTTATAATTGGAAATTTTATTTTCAGTTTTTATTATAATTGATATTTTCTTAAATTTGAATGGAAAATTTAAAAAGTGAAATTTTGTATTTATGTGAATAATAATGCTTTATTAATTATAAACAATTTTTAAAAATTAGATGTAATCGCAATCAGATATTTTATAGGTAAAGCAGAATAATAATTCTATATAACTATGTAGAACTGTTTTGTAAGCAAAAAACTCATTGACGAACTCGGTAACTCTATTTTGTAAAGACAACAAAAAGTTAACCCCCCAATCTCACATCACACTGAAATTGTAAAATCGTTGTGTACGTATTATCAACGAAAAATTGTTCGAATTAGTCGAATTCATCGCCATTAAATTTTATGCTCAAACATCTGACTGCAATCTCATTTTTAAAATGTTGTCGAAGCGTAAACTTGAAAAAATTTGTATACTTCTCCCTCTTATTTTATTTTAAGTAGAGTTACCAAGTTTATTATACAGGCACATGTTTGAGGGAAAATGTTTACATTTATTATTATTAGTATTATTTTAATAATAGTTAATAATATTTATGCTCTATAATTAACAAACTTGCGTTTTTGTATGCGCATTTCAAAAAATAAATCATTATAATAGATTTAACAAGTTAAAACTTTAATTACAATTTTACAGAATCCAGTAAATTTGCATTAAATTTATAACAGGGTAACATTAATCATCGTTAGTGTCTGCCACTATTCGCACGAAAAATTTGGTGCCATTAGTGTGACCACTGCGGAAAATGTGTGTGTATTAGTAAAAAAAAAATGTGAGTGAATTGAGTTTTTCGAACTTGCAGTGTGATGTGAGATTGGTGGGTAATATGCCAAACTTATGTTCATATTTGTAAAAGAATAATGAAAAAACGTATGAAATAAAAGACCAACCCGTGTATACTCTTAACATTGTTCTGTATGATATCTAGTTGAAAATATTAACATTCATGTTAAAATAGAAATAACTATTGCAAAGCTAATTAGAACAAACAAAAATTATGGCGGCATCTACTGTGGCATAGTCACGCTGAGCAAAATGAAGTGACACTCTGTTATACAAAAGAAATGTATTTTCCCCACAACAAAATACTGCAGAATTTTATGTAAATAAAATAACCGATTTATTTCTAACATGCAGTTACTATGAATATACATACATACATATATATAATATATGTACATTATTTGTATTATTTAATATGTGTATGTATTTAAATATTACACACAAAAAATACAACATCAAACGTTATTTTTGTGTTTTTCTCTTTAAATAAATTAATACATAAATTTTTTTGCTAAATTTACATTTGGGCAATTCACAACAGGTGTTGTATATTGTATGTTGTATTGAAATACACAATACAATCATTTGTTGTGAACACTCAGTTGTATTTTCATATTGTAAAACGCTTTCTTTAGTAATTTTCGATCCAACGAGGAAAGATCGCTTCGTCGCTTCTGCTATTTTGTATAAGAGAAAACACTTGTCAGTGTTTGCTTTTTGGTCGTGAGATATACCCTGGAGTTTTAGTTACGTAAACATTTTAATTTACAATGCATTTTAATTTACAATGAAAAAAAAAAAATGTTAAATGTTTTGGTTGGTACTGAAAGAGAAAATACATACTAAAAATATAAACATTAATTTTTATATAAATAAACTTATCGATGTATTTGCGTTATTTGCATTATTTGCCATATTTTATTTTATAATTATTTATGCTGATAATATTCTATGTATTTGTTTTTTCTTTTTCATAAAAACTGGCATTCACTTGGAAGTGATATGTTATGATACAATATACAACATTTACTAAACATAGCAAATGAAGTTGGATCGTGTATCAGATTTTTCAGTGATAATTACCAACAACAATTTTACACTATTGTAAAGTGATACACGATACAAGAGATACAACGATACATTACCCATTGTGAATTGCCCAATTGTTTTTTTTATTAACAACTAGGTATTTTAGCATTATTTGCTTTAGATGTTGGTGAATTTTTACTCCCTTTATATTAACTCGTAGTGTCTGCTTGTCGAAAAAATTTTGGATCGATTTTAACCACTTTCCCGTGACCCAATCGATCTGAAATTTTGCACGCAGGCTTGTGGCAATGACAGAAATGATCTAACATATTTTTTTAGTGATGCCAAAACAATGGAAACTTTTAAATTTTTCTACCAGAGTTGATAAAGAAATGTACAAAGGGTTTGTTTTTGTTATATTATTACCATAACGACCACAAAAACAACAAGTCCAGCTATGAAAACAATGCAACATTTAGAATAACAACAAGAACAATATAGAAATATCATGTTTTTCATTTTTTTTTTTAATTTTTCAGAGATTTCCCTGGACCTGTTCCACCGATTTTAATGATTTTTGAAGTAGAAATCTTTCCATGAATTTGGTGAATCATTCTCACTAAAAATGATCACTGTAGCTGCACTATTGAGGGCGTGATCGTGACAAGAAAACATAGAAAATTGTTTTTTTTTCAAGACTTTTTTAGTTCTTCATTCAAATCTCGGGCCCTAATCGACCGATTTGGACGATTTTAAATAGCAAACTTCTCAGGATGTTAGTGAATCATTTTTATGTCAACGAGTACCCTAGCTGCCGGATTGATGCCGTCATCGTGATTTCCACAGACGGACAGACGGACAGACGGACATCGCTATATCAACTCCGGTTGTTATAAGGATCACAAATATATAAATTTTATGGGGTCCAAAATTTTTTTTCTAATTATTACAAACGGAATGACAAACTTATATATACCCTCTGCACACTGGAGTGGAGGGTATAACAACTCTACAACAGCAACAATGACAGTCATATGTTTTTCAAATAGGAAAAAACTGTTTATGTGTTAGTTTCGGTCATTCCCCAGTATGCATTGAAATATTATTTCTCCAATGTTGGAGAAAAGTTAAGTTCTTAAATTAATGTCAAATGTAATTCTCAACTTGGGTTGAACAATTTTTCTCCTTGTTTGCTTTCAACTTGACATCAAGTTGAGACTTAACATTTTTTCCAATCTTTGAGAAACATTTTTACTCTCAATTGGATATCCAACACTTTTCTCCACTTGAGACCAAACATTTTTTCAACTTGAATACGATTTGTGTTAAGTCTGAGATATTATTTAAATATGTCATAAATAATAAATTAAATTAAAAAATGCCAAAAAAGTACAAATAAATCATTGATATATTTTTAATTATTTCTGCTTTTTGTCGAATTTTTCAAAAAATGTACAACTAATTAATTCATTTATTTTTAATTCTAGATTTTAAAATATGTACATAATATGTACATTTAATGTTAAATATGTACATAGTAATGTTAAATATATAATGAAATTAAATTGAAACATTAAAAAAAGTACATTGTTTTCATTTCTAAAATTAGTATAATATTTTTTAATATGGCAATTCCGTACCTTCCATTTGATACCGATTGGAAATATTTCTTTGCTATCAAGTTGAGAATCACAAATTTCTCAATTTGATAACTATGAAAATCGCCATATAAAAAATGTGCCTTTTAAGTTGAGAAGACTATATTCGAACTATTGAGGGCATTTGAGAATTAACGTTGGAGATTTGAGAAATGTATTTGATCTCAAATGCACCTCAAGTTGATAGCAAACAAAAATGTTTATTGGGACATTTATTGTAGGGTTGTTTGCACACACACAAAAAATAGAAAATAAATTGTCAATAAGCAAAGCAAGTGGCTTCGAAATTCGATGATGCCAGTTAATCATTTTTTGTTCACGCGGAATTTATAATTGGAGGAATTTTTTTCTCGAGAAATGTATTTTCCGTGAGAAAGAAATTCCTTGAGAATATTCATAATTGGGATGAATAACTTTTAATTGGAACTTTTTAGTCAGAATAAATCATAATTCTAGTTAGATGTTGGTTAATATTTAATTAGAAAAAATATTGTGGTGGCATCTACGCAATTATTGAGGCAGTCACGGAAAAATTAAATGCAAGTCTGTTTTTTTTAATATAACAAAAATGGATTTTTCCTTTAACAAAATATGGCAGAATTCTTTATAAATGAAATGCAAAATGGAAAATCAATTTTGTGCTAATTCTTAACAAAATTAATAAAATATATATATATATATATATGTATTATTATATTTATTAATATTTGTAATTTTATTTGACACAATTTCTCACACAGTTTTACAGATCAACTGTTTTCAACTGATTTAGAACTTTTCTGTTTTTGAAACAGTAGTGCCAATTTGTAACATTTTGTGATGTAATGAAAATCGCAGAATAATAAGTTAATACACAATAAAAAATATTAAATTTTTAAGTTTTATATACATATTGCAATAAAAAAAACTTTGGTAAATTTACATTGAAGATGGTCAGAAATGAATGAGAAAAAATATATAGACATTTTAGAAAAGCACATTTAATGTTAAACTTTATGCACAAAATATATGGGTTTTTGTTGTTTCGAATTTAACTGTGGCTCTAAGTGAAAAGTTTTAGACCGATCGTATATTACATCTTGACGATCCTCACCTAATATTTTCAAATATTTTAAATTCTTTTAAACTCATTTAACCTCATTACGAAAATAGTAAAACAGTAAATATGGAAAATCCACGCACCTCAAAAAATTGTTTTCTATGAAATAAATTAAAGACATTTCATATTATACAATTTTCTTTCAAAAATGTATCAATTATTGCAAATTTGAAATTTGACATATAGTATTTGTACATACATATATTTGTATAGATTTCGCAGTATGAAAAGAACTATTATTTCTTTATTTAGAATATATGTAAGTATTGCTCGCAAAAAAATGCAACATCATGAATGAAACACATAGACGACTGCTGGCAGCAGCATTTGTAGTCGTATAGTCAGCTACTTGATTTTTCTGAATACGACAGCAACATATAATACAAATGCATTTTTATTTAAATATACAATTACTTTTACTTATTTAAAATGCATTAGTACAACGTAAAAATAAATAAATTAGTTTAACGCCTTTTGATTATTAATGGAATTATAGCCTTTCATTTTGCGATTTTTTTTTTAAACAAAATAAAATATTTCATAGCACTAACTTCTTTTACATATTTTGTTATATTGTCAACACTATTTTTGTTTTGTAGCCAACAAAACACACTTGCAGTTTTTTTTCTATTTGAAGAACATATGACTGCCATTGTTGATGTTGTAGAGTTGTTTTTTTTTTTTTTTGATTTTGTTTCGTTAACTCTTTTGTATTAAAGCACCTCCAATATATGTATCCATTTTAGTTTGCAAATTCAGTATATTTATAATTTATTACTTACAGCAAAAAATAATAGAAACAATTTTATCAGTTATGCTTACGAAACTATATAAATAGACTTGAAGTTGGCTGCAAAAGCAGTAGCCTGTGTAAAGAAAAAGTTAGCGACATGTAACTGTTACATAACGTGTCAGCCTTTTTTTCACATGAAACGTATTGGGACGTTCCGGTTACGTTCGGTAACTGTTTCAAATGATTTTCATGTAAAAAAAAACAACTGACTCGTTACGGTTACGGTTAGAAAACATTGACCTTTTATATGTATTATAATGCTATGAATGCATTTATCTTTATTTTATTTTATTTATATATTCTTTTTTTTTTGTATTGTATATTATTTTTTTTATTATTATTACTATTTCATTTAATTATTTTTTTCTTTAAATAAATTAATACATAAAAATTTGTTTTTTAAATTATTGGTGAACTTTTACTCCCTTTACTTACTGCCTTTATATTAACTGGTAGTGTCTGCTTGTCGACAAAATTTTGGATCGATTTTTAGCCCCTTTCCCGTGAGCCAATCGATCTGAAATTTTGCATGCAGGCTCGTGGCAATGACAGAAATGATCTAACAAATTTTTTTAGTGATGCCAAAACAATGGAAACTTTTAAAATTTTCTACCAGAGTTCACAAAAAAATGTACAAAGGGTTTGTTTTTATTATATTATTACCACAACGACCACAAAAACAACAAGTCCAGCTATGACAACAATGCAACATTTAGAATAACAACAGGAACAATATGGAAACATCATGTTTTTCATTTTTTTTTTTTAATTTTTCATAGATTTACCTGGACCTGTTCCACCGATTTTAATGATTTTTGAAGTAGAAATCTTCCCATGAATTTGGTGAATCATTCTCACTAAAAATTATCACCCTAGCTATCCTATTGAGGGCGTGATCGTGACAAGAACAACATAGAAAATTATATTTTTTCAAGACTTTTTTTAGTTCTTCATTCAAATCTCGGGCCCTAATTGACCGATTTGGACGATTTTAAATAGCAAACTTTTCAGGATATTAATGAATCATTTTTTATGCCAACGAGCACCCTAGCTGCCCGATTGATGCCGTCATCGTGATTTCCACAGACGGACAGACGGACAGACGGACAGACGGACATCGCTATATCAACTCCGGTTGTTATAAGGATCACAAATATATATATTTTATGGGGTCCAAATTTTTTTTTCTAATTATTACAAACGGAATGACAAACTTATATATACCCTCTGCACACTGGAGTGGAGGGTATAAAAAAAACATTCGTTAAAAACTAAATACTAAATTAATTAATAACATCGACACCTTCTGCATATTAAATTGATGATCATATTGTTGGGGTAACCATATGTAAGGTGACATACATACAACATACATGTTTTCCCTAAACTGGAAAAATCAAACCGTCGCACAGTGGCGCCCGTAGAGCGAACGAGGTTGCAAAAATCAAAATTTTCATGTGCGCCGACGAAGTTTTGAATAAACCCATGTTATGGGAAACTTTTCAACGATTTCAAATATGCTACTCTTAATAATATCACATTTTTAGGTTAGAAGATATAACCGTCCAAAGTTGACCGACTTTCGGTTTTCAAAAAAACACACAATTTTTAGTCAATTTGTTGCGATTTCAGGTGTAATATCACGAAAAATAGATAACGAATCGCCTTATTTTTTATTTGCATTGATTGATGTATTTATTAAATGTATAATGATAAAAAAAGTCAACTGTTTGCTTTGTGTTTCTCCTGGTAAATCACTATTTAAAAACTATCCGTTTTTCACTATTTTTCAAATTTGACGGAAAATAAAAAAAATCTATATTTTTCTATATTTGCCATATTTGCAAAACATGATTATTTCTTTACATAATTCAAAAGGTTTTATCTGCCTGTACGGACCCGTTTGGCTTCTAGAGGTAAAAAAGTTTAAAAAGACATGGTTGCAGAAATTGTATGGCGTGCATACCTTACATGTTTTGACTGACAGTAGTTTGATCTAATAGTTTGAAAATTGCATTTTAAGTGGTTGTCTACCTGTGAGCTTCTGCCAAAGTCTACTCCCAATATTCTGTAACAGATACAGGATGCACAAAAAACTACTCACTTAAAAATTACTTTGGAGTACAAATGGTCAAGAACAATATTGACTTATGGTCCCTCCAGGTAGGAACAAATCTTATTTAGACACGAGCATTATATCAAAATTGCATAATTCAGCCTAAATCCATATGTATGCAGCG
The DNA here is from genome assembly GCA_963682025.1 of Cordilura impudica. Classification (NCBI taxonomy): domain Eukaryota; kingdom Metazoa; phylum Arthropoda; class Insecta; order Diptera; family Scathophagidae; genus Cordilura; species Cordilura impudica. Next base: position 145,872,496 of record OY821518.1, on the reverse strand, counting down.
AACAGGTAAATTTTTAGGCATGGTAGCATAAGCCTATATATTGCAAAATAAGCATAATGCCTGGATTAGTCTACGACTGAAAGTTGGCGCAACAAGTACTGAAACCATGGCGTTAAACAATTTAAGTACTGAAAACATGGCGTTGAACAATTTAAAATTATTTGAACTGTTTAGAAGGTCAACCACACCAAAGTTTTTCACGGAAGCTGCTTTAGAAGAACTTGATAGCTTATACGGAAATATTGAGAGAAGCGAAATTATAAAAAATAATTTTTATCTGATATATGCATATATTAAGGCAAAATGGGTGAAATCTAATCAAACCATTCAGAACTTCAACTCCAAATACGATGACTGGCTTAATGAAGACACCATCCTGGATATATTGGTAGTAGATTAACCCACCACATCAACCAGAGGAGCAAAAGGAAGGTCAAAAAAAGTATTGAGGAGTGTTCAGTTTTCACAAGAAAGAGGAAACTTGCCGATGCCACCAATGACTTGACCACGAAGCATTTATCGGACGCGCTGTCTCTTAAATATACAAAGGATAGTGAAAGAGTTAGGTCGCAGATTACAAAATCTGTTGCTGATGCAAGCCCACTGCGACTAAAAAGGATTAAGGAAAGCATTCCCACGCCCACAAACGCACACATTAAAAAGTATGGTTCCGAAGAAGCCTTGGCCTTGTTTATGGACTTACAACTTTCCAAAGAAAAATATGAGATACTACGGGCATCCTCGATGCGACACGGGGCTGACATTTTACCAGGATACAAGCATATTACACAAGCCAAAATAAATTCACGACCACTGCATACGGAGTTTACGGAAGTCTCTGTGAAAGCCAATCTGCAGGATCTCATGGGCCATACAGCAAAACGGTTGTTGGAGAGTCTTCCTGAAAATGAGGTGAAAACTCTTCCTGAGAAACTGACATTGATCAGCAAATGGGGCTGCGATGGATCATCCGGACAAAGCGTTTATAAGCAAAGGATATCTTCCGATGACGCTACAATATCGGACGGAAATATGTTTATGGCATCTGTTATTCCTTTGTGGCTAAAATCTGATGTTTCCCTACACTGTAAAAATCCACGTCCGTCATCAGTGCATTATTGCCGACCAATAATGTTTCAGTTTGCAAGTGAATCATAAGGACCCCGGTGAAGGACATTGAAGAACAAATAAGCAAGATTAAGCCTACAAAGCTGCAAATTGGAGAAGGAAAATATATTGAATGCAATTACGAGTTCCACCTGACCATTGTTGATGGAAAAGTCGTAAACGAACTGACAGGAACAACCTCAACATTGTCATGCCCGATTTGCAAAAAGAGTCAGAAGAACTTTGGTAATTTAAACGATTCTACAAACGAGGAGAATTACGAATATGGAATGTCTACATTGCACGCAAGGATAAGGTGTATGGAGTTCTTGCTAAAACTGGCGTATACCCTACCACAAGAGGAGGAAAACTTCGATGAAAATACATCAATGAAGGATAAGGAAAAGATCAGAAAGAAGCAAATGCAGGATGCTTTTTTTAAACAAGTTGGACTAAAAGTAGACTTTCCCAAGCACGGATACGGTAACTCAAACGATGGAAACACTTCTAGGAGATTTTTTGAAAATAATGAGGCAGTAACTAGAATCACTGGAATTGACAATCAAATCGTGAAAAGATTGGGAACGATCTTGAATGTTTGAAACTGCAAAGAAAATGTCAATTCTACAAAATATGGAGAATATGCATCGAAAACTGCATCTCTTTTAGCAGAAATGTATCCACAGAAGAAGTTGACCCCGACCGTCCATAAAATATTGGCGCATGGCAAAGATATAATTGAGTACCAGTCTTTGCCAATTGGAGAGCTTTCTGAAGAAGCACAGGAGTCTCATAACAAATTTTATAAAAAATATAGATTGCAGAACACATTCAAAGCATCAAGGGTAAGGGAAAATGAGGACCTCTTCAATATGTTGGCAGCATCTTCCGATCCACTTATTTCTTCCCTGCGGCATGTGAAGTCACGAATAGAGTTAGAAAATAATTATAGTTTAGAAATGATTAGACTTTTAGATATACCTTCTCTTACGAATTGTGATGAATATTTTACAAAAAATTTAAAAACATAAATTTAAAAAAGAAGTAATTTTTTTTGAATTTGTTGGGTAATAATTTAAAACATAAAACCCTAAAGAAAAAAAATAAAAACAATCTAAAAATTTAAAAATAATTTTTTTTAGTTACCATAAAATTGATTTTTCTACAAATTTTAACTTTGATAACCCCCAAATGCTCATTTCATAGGCTGAACAGTTATCTATCATATGCTGTTTAAACTGTCCAATTATGTTATTCGGTTCAAAAGATATGATTTTTGCAACGAAAAAACTCAAATGGCGCCACTGTGCGTCGTTTAACCAGCGGTCATGAAACAAGTGTAGAGGAGCACATTGCACATTGCCAAGATTTGCCTCAATTGGAATCATTCAGGTCAAATATTCGGACAAAGAAGTGGTATTAATTCTTCGTTTAACTAGAAACTTCAGTTTAATCAGTAGATATTGTCAATGTTATTGAGGACACCAATATTTTAGATTTCAACAGTGTAGATGATATAAAGTACCAAAATTGGTTCTCCAGAACCGTTACCTAATTCTCAATCCTCACTTAATGTAACATCATTAAAAGAAACTATGAACAAATTTTAAGTTTTTCTTTGCTTCTTCAAAATTTAAAAAATTTAAAATTTATTGAACATCAAGTGGAGAGTGAAGACAGAATTAATAAATATGAAATAGAAATTAAATATATATCTGCTACTGATTTTTTGTTTTTCTATTACTTTATTTATGAAATAGAAATTAAATATATATCTGCTACTGATTTTTTGTTTTTGTACATATTTTTTAATACAAAAATTAAATTTATGTGTTTTGTTCATTAATTAATTTTAAAAGCTTTCGTCTTTTTATTTCTCCTACTTTTAAGTAATTTTGTGGTTCATCATTATCATTTGGTTATTAAAAGTCATATTTTTCACTTGGTAATATGAAATCCTCTTTTTGAATGCACTTTTTGATGCAATTAAATGGTGTGTAATATGGCGCAAACGAAAACCCTTTGGCATGCTCTTTTTAAGGATGATTTATTTTTTGTATGAATTTTTAATCTTTTTTGCTGAAATTAGTGTGCTCTTTTAGATTGAATTTCGACGAATTTGTTCTGAAAGGAGTTATAAGAGTACCGTTTAAGTTATACGCACTGTCCCCAGCTACCCATTATGCTTCAGTTGATAACTTATTCATATTTAAAGACAAGACACAATTGTTGTAAATTCTTGCATTGGAGCGTGTACCTTGGGTATCCCAGAACCAAATGGCGAACACAAAGACTAAGGTCGCAAATACTTTGCACTTTTATCGAATATATACGAGTATGCTTCCTGGATTCATGGTAATCTAGCGGCTTTTCTACCAACGTTATTTCAGTGTCATATACGTACCCAATACAATGGGGAAATTCGTTAAAAGTACTTTGTGCGCTCTAAATTTTCCGAAATTAAATATTTTCCAATTAGTTAATTAAACAAATACATAACTTTTAACTTGTTAATTGAATAGTACCACCATCACCAATTTCACATAAACTAGAAATTTTGCACAGCGATGCGCCTTCTCCATATGAACTCGGCCGATATAAAACAATTATTAATTGTAATCCTACAGGGAACTGTTGGCACAAACGCGGACCGTGGAAAACTTCATCATTTAAATTCACTTTAGAATTATTTGAAAACTGTGCCAAATGAGCAGCACAAATTGCTTGAAGCTCTTCTCATCCAAATATAGCAAAATATTGGAAAAAAAATTACGTGATACAGAATGATGTAAAATGGCATTGCGTATCAAAAATATTCTCCAGCTGCAAGAACATAAGTGAAATGTTCCAAAATTTCATCTTCTTTCTTGTTGAAAACAATTGGTTTGAGTGAGCCAATTTTTTGAACTTTATTGTTGATAGGTTTAGGGTTCCTTTTTTTAATCGGAGATGGAATTTGCTCCTTGAAATCTATAGGGGAATAAAGGTTGGGTTTTTCTTTGGGGTTTTATTTCATTGATTTATTTGTAATTAGGTATGGGTTAGCCAATTATATAAATCTCATGAAAAAAGTATGGTTAGGGTTTTGGGAATAAATTTTGAGAAATAAAAATTATTAGTTTTGAGTTCAATTGAAAATTGCTTTCTTTATTGATGCTCACCGTTGCTACGCCAAATTCCAAGTGACCTTACTTCTTCAACAGTAACTATTTAGCTTCGGTTTGCATTCGTTTTTTTTTTATTCGAAAACTTATGTGGTAACAAAGGGTATTAAATGCAAGTGCTCAAAAGGTAGTAAATTAACATGAAAGTTATCGATACTTATTTATTCATTCATTTATCGATACTTATTGTTTATTAATTTAAAATCTAAGTTAATGTATGGCTAAATAATAAATTTTAGACACTTGTTTATCTGTAAAATTTCAATAAAGCGTTAAAATAATAATAATAGAAAAAAAAATAGAAATAAATTATGTTTACCGTCGTTTTGTCCAAAAAATTCTAAATTTACTTAATCACAAACACCAATGTCTTCAAATACCTTAAGCATTTTAGTTTTTTCGCATTCTTTTGGCATTTTTATTGTTAGATAAAATATATATGATGTTTTTTTTTAAATTTATTTTTTGTTTTAACTTTTAAAAAAGCTATTAAAAATTGCACAATAGTTTAAAAAGGGGCTTCATGAATCAAGTTTCGCAATTTTGCCTAATTGCACAAATGTTAACTTTAAGCATTTTCATGAGTAAGTTACCTTTATTGTATTGACTAAAGAGATCTCAGTTTATCATAAGTCTGCGCAATTACATTACGAGTATTTATATTGTTCGACAACGTTAGAGAGCAAATGAAATAATAGGAATCTTTTGATCGTTAATTGCAATATCCGGAACCAGGGTTGGCTGTTTAGATAATTTACTTATAATCGAAGATTTAGATTTCAATGGATTTAAAAAGAGCTGGCTGGACGCAGCCCGACGAGATTCATATTCGAGTTTTCTTATATTATGATAAATTTATACAGCCGGACTGCTTAAATATAACTGCACGTCATGAGAGCACATATTAATTTTGCAATGGAGTAGTATCGAAGGCAGATCATTAGCATAGAGAGAAAAAAAGAGAGGCCTAAAGATGAATCTCTGGAGCCTTCCACTTATAACATTATTTTTCACGTATAGAGATTAGGTACGATCAAATAGGTAGGATCGAAGGAGGTTTCAGGATGATTAAAAGAAAATAAAAAGACGTTCCAACTTTGTACATAGCTTTAGCTTTAAGTGGACTGTGTCGAAAGCCTTTGAATCATTGAGTAGGACCAAAAAGTTATCATCCAGTTCCTGGTTTATGTTTGCAGTTACATCAATCAAAGCAGTAATACAATTATGATTAGATCGAGAACATGATCGTATATTCCGCAACAAACCAATCTCGTTTATATATGTAGTCATTTGTTTGTGCAAGAGCTTTTCAAGTACTTTTGAAAAGTAACACAGGATTGCTAATGTATTTAGGAACAGGAATTATTTTGGCATATATCCATTTGTAAGGGAAAGTGCTTGTGGTATCTTAGAGTTATATAAGGCAAGAACAAGGGCAGCAATATTCCCACAAATAATGAATGAATATTATTATGTCCGATAGCATTTGACGTAGCGCCAATAATACCATGAGTTACACATGCAAATTCAAAACAGTTGTCATTATTGTCACTATCATTGTTAAAATTGTAACTCATTGACATCACTACTGACATTAACGCTTTTTATACCTTTCCCTATGTCCCTTTGAATAGTAGTCCGATTTAGCGTTTCTAATGCTGTCATTAACTTTTTTCCTTGCAGAGTGGTATTCGATTTTGGGCAAAATAGTTTTAAAATACTTCCACCTCGAACAGCAATCTCTGAGAGAAATTAACATTTTTTTTCAGCTGTAAACCACGGCTTTGCTTTGAATCGAGTTATTAAAGGAACTATAGCATCATATATACTATTCATGTTCGTTTCAAGAAAATGATGATGATCATTAACGGATAAATAAAGTTTTTGTCAATTAATATACCCATTTATCCAGAATTTCATAATTAAAGTTTTCGAAGTCTCTGTGTGAGTACAAATAATGTATATGATATCGGCAGCAAGAAAAAGTAAGTCATGTTTGGATAAACATGAAGCAGAAATTTGATTACAAAGTAACACATTAGAAATATTGCTTACAAAGAATGTGTCCAACAAATTATTGTTGCTGGAAGAGATATGATTACGATTAGCGTGGTTAGCATGTCAGAGATCAAGATACAAAAAATTTTCTAACAGAGGTGATTTCAAGAAGATATTTGCATTAACGTCGCTTGAAATTACTACAACATTGTAAGACACATTTAGCGATTTCAATATGGAGGTGATGGTATGCGTGTTATTATTTCACATAGGTACACCACCACTCAGCCGTTATCTTCTGCATTAAGTTATCTCCACAAAAAAAGTTATTCGGAGTCAGTTTACAGGACAAAGTTTACTCTATCGGAATTGAAGATTTTGGTACCATCACATCAAAAGAAGCTATCAGACGTAGAGGTAGTAAGTCATGTCCCTGATAAACACACAACATCACACACACACACAACACACACATAATCTAAACACCTCGGTTTTATTGCTAATGGGTTAAGTGTTCGGATTTATCCCAAATTTTTGGGACGAAACTTCTACACATTTGGTTATTTTATTTTAAGCTTCGCATCTAAAAATTGGACAGCACTTACAAAATATTTGGATTTTTTGCATAAATTGTCTTTTATTAGTTTGGGGTCATATGTGACCCCAATTCCAAAAGGGTTAATGGAGTCATATTATTTTTTCCGAAACCCTAGGCTATTGAAATAAAATATAACATTTAAAAGTAGAAAAGTGAATTTTTGATACAAAGTATTTAGAAAGAGTGCATTTACAGAATATTTCACAAAAATCCAAGTTTTCTCGAAATAAGCAAAAATAAAATCCTTGTCAAAAAAACTCTGGTAGAGGGATTTACTTAAAAATTCACACAGTTAATCTGGAACGTGTATCTAATAAAACCTTAAAGTATTTTATTTATTTATTTATTAGTTATCTTAACTATAAATACCTAAGATAACTTAAATATAGCAATGGCAGCTATGGCCTTCAGCTAACGATTAATATATAAAATATGGCAATGGCAATAGTGGTCTTCAGTTAGTGCATAAATATAGAATATGAATATAAATATTTACATTTGATTTTGAAGATAATCGCTATACATATATGAGTACATGGTTATTAAATATCCTTATATATATTAGTTCTTATCAGGAAATGGAGTAATATTTTGATGTTATTAAGGGAAGGGTGGGAAAGGTATTCGATGGGGTTTCTATTAAAGATTTGATTCCGAGTTGCGACAAATTTAGTGCAGGTGTATAATATGTGTCTGATCGAGATGAGATCTGTACCACAAAATTGGCATATGTTAGAAGTGTTTGGATCTGTAATGTGTTTGTGGGTAAGATTAGTATGTCCTAATCTTAATCTTATAAATTTAATTAGATTTTTGTTGCTAATGAATTTGCCATAGTTAAAGTTTAAGTAGCTTTTAATATTGGTTTTGTCCTGATTAATTTCTTGATACCAGTTGGATGTTTTCGACCATTTGTCCGTTTCTAAATTTATTTTGTTTTTAATGTGATTAAGAATATCGTCAATATTTAGGTTATCTGTTTGAATAAGTGGAGATTTTAGGGATAATTTTGCTGTCGAGTCAGCGAATTCGTTCCCAGGAATTTGACAATGACCTGGGACCCATAGTATTCTGACTTTAGGATAGTTATTAATCAGAAAATTTCTGATGTATGTGGAGTAATAATTGTTGTGGTGGGGGTTCTTTATTGATTCTATAGAAGAAAGTGAATCAGTGCAAATGATTGTTCTTGTCATGTTATTTTTTATATATTTTATTCCTTCAAATATGGCTATTATTTCTGCTGAGAAAACTGTGGAAAATGTAGGAAGAATAGAAGTTTTAATTACGGAGTTTATGGTTGTTAAGCTATATGTGACACTATTGTTGTCTTTGGAACCATCCGTGTATATAATTCTATAGTTGTAAAAAGTTTCCGTGATTTGTTGGAAACATTTCTTATAAACGACAGCTGGCGTGGATGATTTAGGAAAGTCGTTTAATGAAGTGATTAAACAATCCGGATGAAGGTGCCAAGGAGGGTAGGAAGATACTACACTATTATTTATAGGTCTAAATGGGAGATTAATATTTCTAGCAAAGTTGCTAATACGACTTAAGACCGATTGCATTTTATTTAAATTTGGTTTGTTAGCTAACTTATTAGTTATCTTGAATATAGGAGAGCCAGAACTGTTTAAAACATTTCTTAGTAACTTGAAGGTAATAATGTTTTTTGTGGTTTCGAGTGGTTCAATTCCAGCTTCGTGTAGCATATTGTAAATAGGTGTGGTTCTAAAAGCACTGAAGTTAATTCTGATTGCTGAGTTGATTATCGATTTGATCTTTTGTATTGAGTATTTAGCAGCAAATCCGTATAAATAAAAACCATAATATATTTTTGATAGAAGTAGTGCTTTGATTGCCGAGGTTATTGAATATATATTACAATTAAACTTTTTGTTTGATAAACATTTGATTATGTTTAATCTTCTTGTTAAATCAGTTAAGATGTATTGGATATGGTCGTTCCAATTGTACCTTTTGTTGAGTATTACTCCCAATATTTTAAGGGAATTGATATTTTCTATGGTAATAGAGCCCGCAGAGACGTTGGGGATGCAAGATTTTTTTCTGCAAATGTGTAGATGTTTGCATTTCGATAATGAGAGCTCGGCACCTGAGTAGTTGCACCAGTTATTTATGTAATTTACCATTGGTTCAATATTGATAGTTTGATTTTTTTCCTTACCAAGTTTTTTGATTATATAGAAGTCGTCGGCATAAGCGCAAAAATTATATTCCCTAAGTGATAGTAGATGTTCAGTTAGTTTGTTATACGATATTAGAAATAATATTACGGAAAGAGGGGATCCTTGCGGAATCCCATTATATAGAGGGTATAGTTTGGAGTATTGGTTATTGATTTTTACTCTTATTTGTCTATTCGTTAAAAAATTCTTAACATAACATATTATATTAGGTCCTAAGCCCCATTCTATGAGTTGTTGTACTATAGTGTGTATGCCTATCTTGTCATAAGCTTTTGAAAAATCTAATGAAATTATTGAAGAGTGGTTTTTATGCGATAGAGAATCGGTAATAAGGTGATCTATATATAAGTGTACATCCGTTACTGATTTGCCCTTCTTGAAACCTAGTTGGTGGGAACAAAGAAGTTTATTTGTAGTAACAAACCACCATAGGCGATTAGCAACTATTTTGTCTAAGAGTTTAGGTATGCATAAATTTAATGAAATGGGTCTATATGATTTCAGTTTGGTCTTATCCATGTTTGGTTTCGCGATCGGTGAGATGGTGCTTATCTTGTAAAATTGGGGAATGTGGTTGTTCATTATTTGGTTGTAAATGTTGAGCAGTCTATGTTTGGTTTTAATATTCAGGTTTTTTATCATCGGATAAGATATCCTGTCGATGCCGGGAGTATTTCCCTTCATTTTGCTGAGCGCGAAGTTAAGTTCTGTTAGAGTTATAATGTCCTCAATTACAATAGCCTTATGAGTTGGGTTAATTCCCGTGTGATTGTTTATTGTAAAATATTTATTTGTCCTAAAATTGGTTGAAAAATTTCGGTCATGTGATTCAGAGGACCAGTATTTTCCAAATTCTTCTGCTATAGATTGCTTGTTAGTTAAGTATTGATTTGTGTTATCTAAGGATTGAATGGTATATATAGTTTGTGGTAAACTGAGACCGCAGAATGTTCTTATATTGGACCAAATTTTGTTTGTTGGTGTGTCGGGGTTAATTTTCGCTGTATATGTTGAAATTGACTTGGATTTTGCAATCTTTAGTTCCTTTCTGAACTTGGCAGCTGATCTTTTATAGTTTATTATGTTGTTAGTGCTAATGTTTCGCTTAAGAATGTGCCAATATCTGTTTTTATCCTTTTTTAACTCATTTAGGTAATTACTCCACCATGGTACTGTTTTTCTAATGGATGGATTTATTTGTGGGATTGAGGAACTAGCGCTTTGAAGTATAATTTTTTGCATGTTCGATGCTTCCTTATTAATATTGTTACTAATCGGGCGAGCATTGTCAAATTTTAATGTAAGTTCATTAAATTTTTTCCAGTCAGCTTTGTTAATTATGAATTTTGGTCTTGGTTTAGATGAAATTTCGTGAGGAGGAATGAAGAGATTTATAATGATAGGAAAATGATCACTACCATGTAGATCATCTTCAGTTTTCCAATTAGATTGAAGGTGTAAACGGGTAGATCCAAAAGATAAGTCAATGTGTGTTAGGGAATGGTGAGAGCTATAGTGGGTTGGGGAACCATCGTTAAATATAATATAGTTTGATTGATTAATATAATCAGCCACAGTGTCACCCCTTTGGTTATTATTAGCAGAACCCCATAGGGAGTGCCAGCTGTTAAAATCGCCTGTTATTAGCACATCATTATCAAATTGATCATACATGTTTTTTAATGTGTTAAGATTAAATGTTTTAGTAGGCGGTATGTATGTGTTTATAATTGAAAATTTAGTTTTTGCTTGTATAGTTGCACAAACGGTATCAAGATCGTTGGGAAGTGTGTGGACTGTAAATTGGAGAGAGTTATGGATTAGGAGTGCAACTCCCCCGTAAGAGTGAGTTGCCGAGTTTTTGAAGTGCATTTTGTAATTTAAAGGAATAGGAAGACCAACAAGGGAGTGAAAGTGTGTCTCTTGAAGAGATACTATTTTTGGGTTGTATTTTTTTAGTAGTAATTGTAGTTCATTAAAGTTGTTAGTATATCCCCTAATATTCCATTGAATGATATTGATACTCATAATGAATAAGATAATTTAAGTAAGTTATTAATAACTAATAGATAAATAATTGAAATAGTGTAAAAAAGAGAACTACTTATGAATAACAACTACTTACAAAGATCCCACCCAACAATACCCCCGACTGCACCGAGAACCCCCTCCCCAAAATTTATAAAAATTTTGTAAAGGGAATCCATCAGCACCACCGGGGGACAGCCTAGATAGGATCACGCAAGCAGTCTATTGTTGCATCAGCTCTTCTTCAGCGATAATATCAATATTATCGTTTTTGAGTTTCTTACTGGTCTTACTTTTGGCTTTTAACTGTGATTTTAAACGATTGGATATATTTCTAGGAAATATTTGAGTAGAAGTACGGGGTCTCAAAGTATAGCCGGATGTTGTAGGTTCTATAATGTTGGGTTTAGGCTGGCTGCACGTGTGAGTACTCTGGCCATTATCCTTGTTTGAGTTGAGAGCGGCTGAGTTATTATCGGTGTTGTTTGTTGTTGAATTGGATGTATCTTTCAGTATTGGATCATCATAGCTTATCAGTTGTGCTCGGTATGGTGTTGAAGCAGTAATGGATGAAAATGACTCGTGCTTTGTTAGTTGTCTTTTGTTGTAGATTTTTTTCAGCTGTTTTGAGACTTGTTTTTTCAATGACTCTGATTGCCTGAATTTCTTTGTTTTTTATGAAGATTGGGCAACTTTTATCCTTGGCGGAATGTTTAACATCATTTAAGTTATTTTCCTTACAATTAATGCAACACATTTCATTAGTACATTGCTCATTAATATCAACATTGGTATGATTGAGATTGCCACAGTTGTAACATAACTTCTGATATTCACAGGTTTTTTGTACATGACCGTAGTGTAGGCAGTTGTTGCATCTCATTGGTGTCGGTATATATGGACGTATGTAGATCTTCTCGTATCCCATGTATACATATTCTGGTAGATTAATGGATGAGAATGTAATTATTAATAGTCCAGTTTCAATTAATTTTTCATTTTCTTTCCTTAAAATTTTTTTTACTTCTGCAACTTTTTGAATAGACATATTGATTAGAATTTCTTCCTCTGGGACTCCAAATAAGTCAGATGAGTAAATAACACCTCTAGAAAAATTTAGGAATTTATGCTCAGAGACGTCAATTTTGATGTCGTCACTCATAGCTGTAAGCTTAATAAGTTTATTTGCTTGAATACTGTTTTTAGTTTTAACAAGAATAGTTCCATTACGAAGTTTTTTGCATTCCGCTACTTCACCATTACAAGTCGAATCGATGACTTTTTTTATTAGAAACGGAGAGACATTAGAGAGATCACTTTTGCTTTTTGTCCTTGTAATTACAAGATACTTAGGACCATTTGAATTTAAAGTTATTTTTTTTTTGAAAAATCATAATCCAAGCCTGTTGTGTAATTAAATTTTTGTTTTGAAACCTCAGGGGGATCAGGTGGCTTCATTGTTTTAAGTTTCCCTTCACTGTTCTTCTTTTTAAGTCTTTATGCTTAGTTGTTTTTATATATATTTTTTTGTGGTATTAACCGTTAAGTATTATTGTATTATATGCGTATCACTAGTTTAAGTATATCAAAAACTCCGCTCATACGATGTTGTCAGTTCGTATTAACATTTGTGACTTGAACCTTAAAGTAATATATTAATTTTTTAAATTTTGTTTAAGAAAATTTTTTCAAACTTGAAAAAGGAGTTTTAAAAATTTTATCAAAAAAATTTCCAATTTTCGGTCTCAATGCGCAATAGGTTAACAACGTGGTAATAAAACAATACTTCATATCTGAGTACTTATAAGTATAGAGACCAAAAAGGAATGATGGCTTTAATCAATTTCTCAAAGTTGAAAAAAATGCCATCAAATTTCATGACATAGGTTTTTTTTGGCACAAAAGTGGTCTGGATCATTTGCTATTTCTTGGCGAGGTTTCATATGATTTTGAATTTTTGTAGCCTTTTGAAAGGATAATTTAATAGTGATCCCAAATTATGTAACAGCTTGTCGGAAAAATTAAATTATAGAACGAAATTTTCGTAAAATCTGAAAAAAAATCATATTTTCCCATATAAACACACTTGACATTTTCAATCGCTTTGCGCCACAACTAAACGTTTTTTGATTGGCCCAAAACTTTGTATTTCTCAGTTTTTTTGATATTCGCATAATTCTTGGGGGTGAGACCGACAGTTTGAAAACTTTTTTTTCCCTCCATATAACGAAGGGCCACCCTAATATACATACATATATATTTCAGAATCTACGAGCTGACTAGCAGATAGACGGACTGGCGGAGAGACAGACTGAAGGAAGATAGGAATAAAATGTGGTGGGTTTAGGTGAAATATTTTTGGTAGTTACAAACATCAGCACAGTCTTAATATACCCTGACTTTGTTGGGATAACTATTCATGAAAGCATAAAACATAATAGCAGCACTATACACAACCCACGTATATTTCTCTTTTGATGGAGAAAATACACATCATTGCTTACGAGAACAACTTTTATGATTTTGTGGAATTGGAACTAGAAAATTTAACTAGTGTTAAACAATAATATGCTAAATAAATGCTTCTTTTCAAAACTTTATTTTTTTTTACTATACTCGTGAACGCATTTATCTGCATTATATTATTTATAATTAACTTTTATAAATATGTATTTTTCTAACAGTATTTGAATTGCCAAATATTTATATAAAGGATTTTTCCCCTATTTTACCTTCAAAACTTTTATATTTAATAACAAATCGTTAATTAATATCTTAAGATCCCATTATATTAATTGTTGTAATATCTAGTGTAAATATAATCTGCCAATAAAGGATGAATAAATAAATAAAAAAAAAAAAAAATGTATCTGCATTTTTTTTTTCCTTCTCTGGCCATACCATTCAGCAGTTCTTTTTTATATCGCTGTACTTTAGCTTAAATGCATATCTTATTTGGCTTGCATATATTGAAATAAGTGCTACCTTACGTTGTATATCCAGTAGTGGTTTTTAAATTACAATAAAAAATAAAAGAAAATAGAATAAACGAATAAACCGCGTGAGGCGAATCATATAACTAAATTAATCAATTGAATTTTAATTTAAGTTTTCTTGCAAATTTGCGATTCAAATACAATGCAATTGGAGTACAATAATATTATTAAATGTAATAAAATGATAAAAACAGAGTACAAATTTAACATGAACAACCATATGAATATTAATTTAAATTTAATTTAATGTCGAATTTCACACCTCACAAATACAATTGAAAAAATTAATTAATTAAAAAAAAAAACAACATTAAAATAATAAATATTGTATTTTAATATTAAAAATATAAAACAGAAATACCCGTATGCATGAAAATGTAACTCGTACTCTCTGTCTATCTGTCTGTCTGTCTGTCGTGGTTCAACCCCATTCCCCCTTATCTAATTGATCTGCAACTTGGCTAATATTCTTGTTGTGACTAAGGATTAATTTTGGGGTAGGCACGCACAGTCACGCATAGTCACGCACAGTCACGGAGTGATCTAAATGTCATTTCCCCTCATTCGATCGATGTGAAACTTGGTGCATATACTTGCTGTGAAAAAAAATTAACTTTGCCTTAGTCACGCACCGTCACGCATGGTCACGCACAGTCACGGAGGGATTTAAAACGGATTTCCCCTCATCCAATCAATCTGAAACTTGGTCGATATACTTTCTGTGAAAAAAGATTAACTTTGACATAGTCACGCTCAGTCACGCATAGTCACGCACAGTCACGCACAGTCACGCATAGTCAGGCACAGTCACGCACAGTCACGCATAATCACGCACAGTCACGGAAAGTTTAAAAACACATTTTCAATTATCAGATCAATCTGAAACTTGGTCAATACACTTGCTGTGAAAAAAAGATTATCTCTGACATAGTCACACACACTCACGCATAGTCACGCACAGTCATGTTTAAACCCCATTTTCCCTCATCCGATCGATCTGAAACTTTGTCCATAGACTTGCTGTGACCAAAGATTATATTAAAATAGTCACGCAAAGTCACGCATAGTCACGGAGAGTTTTAATAAAACCTTTGATTTTATGGGTTAGATTATTTTTATTAATAGTTGATTTTATTCATAATGATATATATATTTCTTAATATTTTTGTTCTGTTTTTTTTTTTATTTCAGGTAAGTGAAAACGTAACATTTTATCAACACCAAAGAATTGTGAGTATCGATAGAGTATTGATCAAAATTGCATTTGGATAATTTGACCCAATAACGGCGGAATTTTTATTCCAATTTGACCTTCTTGGGTGCCGTATCGCCCGGAGAAATCCGCTGTTTAGACTATTGTTTGGTCTCTGGCGTGTTATAAACACGACTTTGCTCTTAATTCAATTTATCGTAAGTTATAACCAAAGCTGGCGCTATGACATCTCTTTTGAGCCAACCGAATTTGTTGCCGAATTTTGGTAGGCCTATGAACTATCACATTATTCTGTTGTAATATCTGAATTATACTTCTCACACCACCGTAGATTCGATTGTACGAATTGTCTAACTTAGTTGATACTATGGAATTTTGGTTCTATTTATTGATTGGGATGCAGTAATTGCAATATATATATATATATAAACACCAAAAATTATTTTATTTATGATTTATCAATTTTGAAATAATAAATTAAATATATGTGACCTGGTCCACGAAAAGGGAGTCACCAAAAAAAATAAGAACAAAAAAAACTGGCGGAAAACAAAACTGGGACTCCTAAAAAATCGGTAGCAAAAGTGGAAAAACTCCCTAAGAAGACAGCTGCAGTTGAAAAAGCTCAAGCTGATGTGAAAACCAGAAACAAAGACGGAGATAAACAATCTATAAAGAAACGTGCTACAATGGTGAATAAATCGGAGATGAAAATAACAAAAAAAAAACTGGAAGAACTAACTTCTTAAAGAAAAATCAGACAAAGGTGAAATCAGCAAAATACAGAAGAACCACCAAAAAAGCGTGTTAGGAGTAAAAAAGAGTAAAGTTTTGATAATTTTGTAATTTTGTACCTTTGATATTGAACTTTTTTAAATTTCAAATATTATATATATTATCTGTTTATATCACATTTTTCAATATTTTCATTAATTATGTTAATTTTTACAGGTGATTTGTAAAAAAACTAAAATACATAGAAACTTGCGGTTTGCGGCATTTGAAAGAGCGTTTTTTTCCTATAAGAACCACTCAAAAAGTAATTTTTCCGGCGCAGAAGTCCCTTTTCGTGGAGCAAGTCACACATATAAAACGAAAAATATCTTAAATGATAAAAAATAAATTTACATACTAATCCAATTTTACTTATGGTTGATACATATTGATTTAATTGTATATACGAGTATAATATATGTAAAATTTTAAATTTTGTTAATTGGCTTCTATGTTGGCTTCTATGTACTTTTTGAACATGCTTTGTAATTCTACACCACAACACTTCACTTTAAACTTGACTCGCAAAAAACTACACCAATCTTATTTTGTGACGGTGAATTCTTTGCGATCTCTTTGGGTACCGATTAGACAGCTCCTATACACATCAGCCTTGACACGTTTCTTTTTAGCAACCTTGATAAATTTGTTGTCAGTTAATGCGACAATTGATCTTAAATAATGGCAATAATTAGAAATCCACATCATATGGATCTTACCCAATCGTGCGTCTGCAATATTAAAAAACTTGTAAACATAAAACTATTTTAACGTTGTTTAAAAGTTGTAGTAAACATCAGAAACCGCGAACACATCCCACAACATCTTTTCCGCGTAAAGTTAGAACCCGGGGATATAATATTAAAGAAAAGCAAGTAAGAAAATTATAGTCGGTCTAGCCCGACTATACGATACCCTCTACCATGGTTAAGAGACCCTATCTCTTCAGTCCAACTAATTGGATATAGCAAATATGCATAAACCAAATTTGAGTGGCATTTTTATTAATTTTTTTCGCTGCAGATATGAAAAAGTTCATATCAGACACTATATTTAAATGGGGACTAGGTCGAAAAATGGACCGATCCTGACCATATTTGGTAAAGTCACTTATACTTTGAAAAAATATATACAAACCAAATTTGAAAGGAATCCGTGCAATAATTTTGCTTTTTGATAGATTTAAGTGAAGATCGGGAGGCCTAAGACTAAGAGTTGTCCAATAGGGATCATTTTTGGACTATTGATTAATGGATGTAATATATACATACAAACCCAATTTGACTAAGATTTGTATGATAATTTGGGTCTTATGGCAATATATGTTGATTTCATAGGGGTCATTTGTATGGGGGCTAGGTCTGAACATGGACCGATTCTCACCAATTTCAATAGCTTTCATCCCATGGCTGATAGAAGATCAAATACCAAATTTCGTCAAAATAAATTCATATTTGCGACCTGCAGTTTGATTACAAGCTTTACATGGACACACAGACGGACGGACGGACGGACGGACGGACGGACGGACATCGTTAAATCGAATCAGATAGTGATTCTGATTCGATCGGTATAATTAAAGATGGGTGTAGGTCAAATATTTTTGGTTGTTACAAACAGCAGCACAAAGTCATTATAACCAAACCACATGGTGGTATAGGGTATAAACAGATGTTAAGGTAAAAAAAATGTAGCAACTGTGGTGAAAAGCACAACGCATATTACAGGGGCTGTACAGTTTACTCTACGATACATAAAATTATGAAAACAAGGAAACACGCTTCACCCGTATCGAAAACAATTTATCCGAAATCATCAAATATTAACGCAGCTGCTCCTAGAAGTTATCCAATTAATACAAACCATCCGCAAAATATTCTATCATATACTAATGTAGTGCGTATATACCCCGCTGTAACAAATTTCGAATGCGATCCCCTGAATAAAAATCAAACTAAACTTGAGTCGGCCCTCGAAGCTCTTGCTCAAACGATAAATATATTCACGAACGCTATGAACAACATGATGCAAGAGATTATGAAATTGCAATCCATGATATTGCAAGCTATACTAAGCAATGTTTGAAAATATGTTACTGGAACGTAAACGGCTTAAGCTAACATAAAGACGAACTTGACCATTTTCTTAGAGACAATCAAATTGATACTTTGCTTGTCTCTGAAAGTCATTTGTATTATACTAAGGATCCAAGAGGTAGAGCATGTGGTGGCTCAGCTATCCTAATTAAATCCAGATCAAAACATTATTTAATGTGCGCTCATTGTGAAAACTACCTTCAAGATACTACTATTTGATTTGAAGAACTTGGAAACAGCCTCGTAATTTCATCAATATATTTTCACCAAGTTTTTCTATATCAGAAAATCAATATAAAAGTTTTTTAAATCACTAGGCCCTCCTTTCATAGTTGCTGGCGAGTTTAATGCCTAGCATACATTCTGTGGCTCATGGCTAATTCCCCGAAGGGTCGTGTTTTGGTCAACACAATTTCTAAAATGGGTGTGCATGTGGTCTCAAACGGAGAACAACATACTGGCCAACAGATAAGCAAAAAATAGCCGATTCAATCGATTTCGGAGTAACGAAGAACATCGCAAAAGAACTTGCGCATGTAAAATATCTATGGAACTTATCTGACCACACACCAGTTATTGTAACTATTTCCACATCTGGTGATTTAAAGCCTTCAATTAATATTGATTGGCTAAAATACAAGAAGTTTCTTAGTACCCATTGCACAGAAAGCTTCCCGCTAAGGACGTCGGATGATATTGACCTCTCGATTGTTAACTTCGAACAAAATCTCAAATTAGCTGCTCACCTTGCTCCTAAACCCCCTCTTCACACTAGGCCATATAGAACTTCTTCTGTAGATGTTGAAAGGCTATTGGGTGAAAAAGAAGAATTCGAAGAGAGTAGCAACTGCACAGATCTCCACAACTTAAACAACAAATGAAAGAATGCACGAAACCCTACGGAAACTGCTTGAAACACAAAGAAACGCTAACTGATTACTCTTTGTGGCGTGCTACAAAAAATCTTAAAAGACCTGTTGTATGCAAGCATCCTCTAAGAATGGGCTAGAAATGACAAAGAAAGAGGAGATCTGTTTGTGGAACACCTAAAGAATATAACCACTAGTTTTATTAATGAGTTGCCAATTATTACTCCACAGCATTCGAGCAGTCACATGGAGCAGTGTCACAAAGCATCGGGGATCGATGGGATCAGTAATAAAATGCTTTTGGAGTTACCCCAAATAAACAGAATTATTTTTAATGCTATAATACGCCTTGAACATTTTCCCCCAGAATGGAAAGTTTCACTCGTTACAATGATACCTACAGCAGGTAAAATCAAACAAAGGTGGAGTCGTATAGACCAGCAAGTTTACTGTCGAACTTGCCAATATTATTCGAGAGAGTTTTGGTAATCACATTTGCAATATCCGTAGATCAAAATAATGTCATTTCAGTACATCAATTTGGTTTCAGACGAAAACACAGCCCCACTGAGCAAGTTCACAGGATTGTAAGTGCCATAAGAAGAGCTTTTGAAGAGAATGACTACTGCTGCGCACTTTTTATAGACGTCTCGAAAGCTATCGACCGAGTTTGGCACGTGGAACTCCTCAATAAAGTTAATCAGTTGTTGCCCCGAGCATACATAAGCTAATGGAGAACTATATAATTAATAGAAAATTCTCTACAAGAGAGAAAATCTTTGTGAGCCCTCCACAAACAATTCATGCTAGTGTACCACAAGGTAGTATCTTGGGCCCGCTTCTGTATATCCTTTACACATCAGACATGCAAACATTTACGTAAACTTTTGCGGATGATACTGCAATTTTAAGCGTACACGAGAACCCCTCAACAGCATCTCTTCTTTTACAGAGTCATATTGAATAGCTGGAAGATTGACTAGATTTGGGGAAGATCAAAGTAAATGAACAAAAGTGTATTCATGTAACCTTTACCTTAAGAAGGGAGACTTGCCCCTAAATTCGAATGAAGATCCAGCCTATAGCTAAACATTACTCTATTAAATATCTCGCACTACATCTTGATCGCCGGCTTACCTTGAAATACCATATTGACGCTAAATTAACACAAATTAAATTGAAATTATCCAATTCATTGTCCAATTGTAAGCTTTTTATTTATAACTCGATTTACAAACCCATTTGGTGCTATGGCATTCAATTATGGGGAACAGCCTCAGCTTCAAACACAGAAAGAATACAAAGATGCCAAAACAAGATTTTAAGAATGATTACGGGCGCACCATGGTACGTGAGAAAATCACATTTGCACAGAGAAAATGTTTCTCTAGTAAAATGCAAAATCCCTAGATATAGTGCAAACTATTTGGAAAAGCTAAAGTCTCACCCGAATCCTCTAGCACGTAACTTAATCAATAATCGTACCCATCAACGCTTAAGAAGGAGAGAGACTGCTTCTGTTATTAGATAACATATGTATTTAGAATAAATAAAATTTTGTCCGGTGTTGGCTGGATTTAATATTTAAGTTTTAGTTTTAAGATTTTAATAACTTATTGTTAGTTCACAAACATATGTGAAGATCCAATAAATAATGCTGAATGGAAAAAGATATTTCTTTCAGTAAATTAAAATTTTTAATTTATTTTTCAAAAATTACAAATAAATTAAAATTACCGTTGGGTTAATCATTTCATTATATGGATTTCGTATTTAGAACGGAATTCGAATCATTCTTTCGGTTAGAAAAACCAAATCAGGTTATAATATAAACTTAATTTTCCTTTGTTATAGCCGAAACTTAATTCTGGATAAACAACAATTTAGAACAATATCTCTTTATACATTTTATATTTAAAATATGTTGTTACAATATAATTAATTGTTGCAAACCCAATATTTACGATTGCAGTAATTTATTAATTAATAATTTGTGTAAATTCTTTGATTGGTAGACGGAGCTAAATTTGGTTTTGCAAATATTGTAATTCTATCAGACTTAAGTTAATAAGGTTGTTAGCGAAGAAACTCTTTTGCATTTTCAAATATTAAAGTTTTATAATAAAAAAAATCTACTACCTAATCAAGTTTTTCGAGTGGTAACCGAATTCGTGAATTTTTTTTTTCGAAATTTTCAGGCGTAGTGTCCTCAGTTGCCCTTCTAAAGTGTTTGGCGTCAATGGTTGTGCGAGTACAATAAAATGCAGTAAACCACTATTTTGCCATTGAACATAATGTTCCAGAATCGCCAAAGTACTCAGCAAGTTGTTCTTTGAGTTTCAAGAGACGATTTAGACTGAACAAAGCACACAGATTATAAATATGTTATTATTTTTTTATCATGACGGCTCCAGTTTTTAATAGAGGTGCCACATTATACGTTGAGAAAGAAATCTAAATTTTTAGCTTTTTTTCCTTTATACAGGAAATAAATTTTTGTGTAGGCAAAAAGAAAATTGTAATGAACTAATGATGAGACCTTAACACTTTTCCTTCGATAGCGAACTGTAAAACAAGCGTCAAAGATGAAACCAATCACTACAGTTTTTTTGATTTTCTTCAAGTGCTAAATAAAACCTCTTGCATACTTAAATACATTTTACGATCATGAGTACCGTTAATACGTAATAATAAGTTTGTATAAAAAATAAGGAATATGTATAAAACTCTTCACCACAAAAGCAAAATTTTTTATTAAAGTAATATGATACCATGAGGGTGCACTAAATCCGGATCCATGAATCGAAAGCTGTAGATAAGTAATATAATACTTATATAGAGTGATAAAAGGTTTTGTTAATGTGCATATTTAAATTCATTTAATCATATTTATACATTACACATTTGGGATATTACTTTTGATGCAATCAAAAAAAAAAAACTCATTCCATTTCTCATATAAAGTAATTTGGACCTATGATTTATGATTCCATAAAATAAATGTATTTCAAATATGCATTTTTAATTTAGTCAATTAGTAACACGGTTGTCAATGCAAATAACTGTCAGATTTTACTGTCCTAGAAGTTGCAGTGCCCTTTGACACTAAATGCAACAGATCTCGTGGAAAGTAATGAAAATTTAAATGCGGAGATGCATTTTTGACAGAATTTAACTTGTTACAATGTATTTGTTTCTATACTGATACAACCTTAGTTGGTTGCGCATTAAACAGGGTTATTTATTGGGAAAAAACGGCTTTCTTTATTATTGCAGTTCTGTTACCACGGTGGCCATGTTACGATATATAAAAATTTTGTTTAAATCATACTAAGTTACACCCCTATTGTGCAAAATTATGTCTGTTAAGATATTATGAAAAGAGATTCGAAACTCATAAAACAGCAAGAATTTCATTCTAAAATATCCCTTTTATGTGTTTTCACTTACATGATAAACAGCTACCATCTTTCCGCAGTCAGAGCTGTAAACGTGTAATTAATTTTTTATACCCTCCACACCACTGTGCAGAGGATATATATCAGTTTGTCAATCCCTTTGTAACTCATAGAAATAAATACCGGTGACCCAATAATCATATTCTTGATCCTTATAAAAGGTGAAGTTCATCTAGCATGTCCGTCTGTCTGTATGTCTCTCTGTTGAAAACACGCTCATTCACAAAATAAAGAATATGGCTAGGTAGAGTTATGATAGTGTTAATTGCCATTATTTGCAAAAGATAGGAATTTAAAGAGGGATAAATCGATCATCATTGTGCTGTGATCTGGTCTAAAATTTGTATACATCTTAAAAAAAAAATTAAAAATACAGTGTGTTTGTTGCAATAGGTTGAACATAATTGTTGTACAACAACATACACAGTTACAAAAAAGCTATACACATATATTAACCATACCAACAAACGTAACTATCATGAGCTATGTCAGTAGTGTAGCCACATATTTTTTATCGTTATCACGATATAATAAAAAAAATTGCCAGTATAAAAGAAAAAAAATATAATCCCTAAAGATTAAATATTAAAACTGAAAAATTAAAAATGAAAAACAATAAGAAAAATTAACAGTTAGAAATTAAACCTAAGAACTAATCATTTAAAATTTAAAAATATACAAATTACTAGATGTAACCCGGTGTGCTTCGCTACACCCTCCCCCTCCCGTGCCCTTCCGAATCATTATGAAAGGGCTCACGCAAAGTCCCAAGGCTCTCACTAATACAGTAATTCAGATATACCACATTTAATATTAAGTTTGTATGGGGGTACCACGCGCATTTGTCTAATGCCGCCCACTTTTTTGTCTGACTACTCACGTTAATAATAGATGACCTAAGACATATTTGCAAAGCTTTCTCTATCATAGTACCTAATATATATGATATTAAAAATTTACTTTGTATGGGAGGTGCCACGCCCACTAAAAATATTAAAAAAAAATTAAAGCCTGTAGCACTCTCATATCCGCAGTAAGACTATGTGAAAATTTCAGGAAGATCAGATGAGTAGTTACGGAAAGTACCTCCTACAAACAAACAAACAAACAAACAAACAAATATTACCTCTTTATTATGTTAGTATAGATTATTAGTATAGGTTTTTTATTTCAATGCTTGCTGATACTGATATACAATGTTTTTTGTTTTTTCATTCGGTACAGCAATTTTCAGATTTTTCGGCGTTCCTGACCTTGAGCAAGGTACATGTAGCTGCCCATGAGAAGAAGATGGATTATCCATGTTAGATCTGGTAAAACTTAACTATTGGCCTTGAACTTAGAATATCATTTGGCAATTTTTCTTTTTAGCGATTTTGGATTTTGCCCATTTTTGATTTTGAAGATTTTTGTTTTTGTGCGATTTTTATTTTTCGAGATTTTTGGGTTTGGCGATTTTTGATTTTGGCGATATATTTTTTCACGACAAATCACATTGATAACTAATGAACTTGTCAAAAGACTGTCGCTTTCGTAGTGCTTCATATTTTTTACATAGGAGGTGCCACGCCCACTAATCCCATTCTGCCCAATTTTAATTGGACTACTCACATTAATATTTTATGGACTCATGCTAAATGTCGAGTCTTTCCCTTTTTAGTACACCAGTTATATGATATCATATATTTACTTTGTATGGGCGGTGCCACGGCCACTGCTCCGATCACGCCCATTTTATGTCTAACTAATCAAATGAATAACTTATGGGCTCACACAAAGTCCCAAGACTCTCACTATTACAGTACTCCAGATATATGGCATTTTATGTTTACTTTGTATGGCAGGTGCCACGCATATTGGTCCGATACTGCCCATTTTGCATCCGACTACTCACATTAATAATAGGTGGCATCAGAAAAATTTTAAAATTTTACTCGAGATATATAACATTGAACTATTACTTGTATGGTAGGTACCACGCTCACTTATCCGATCCCGCCTATTTCAGGCGTAGCAACTAATATTAACAATTTTGCAAAGCTCTCCCTATCATAGTACTCAATATATATATGTATATGATATTAAAATTTACTTTGTGTGGGAGGTGCCACGTCCTCAAAAAATATTTAAAAAATTATAGCCTATAGCACTTCCCATATCCCTAGTAAGACTCTGAGAAAATTTCAGGAAGATCAGATGGGTAGTTACGGAGATTACCTCCTACAAACAAACAAACAAACAAACAAACACACATTACCTCTTTATCTTATATATATTTACGCTGATCCCTGACTCACTGACTGACTGACTGATTCTGTAACGCTGAAATAATACACGTAGCACTCCCTACAAAGCTATGCGAAATACACAAACAAAATTTAATCTTTCTCATTTTATACAAACCCACACACAATTTTCTCTCTTCTATGTTACCAACCAGTGCTGCTAATAAAATCTTCTGAAAATCGACAATTTTGGAAACTAAATCGCCAAAATCGTCATTTTGAAAACAAGAAATTGTCAAGATAATAAAAATAAAACTCTACAAAATATTACAAAAGGAAACAATCAAATTTATTTATATCATTCATATTACGAATATTATTACAGCATTGGTTATTTCTAATGTATTAGTGGTGAAATTTCAACGAAAAAAATTTAACACACCAATCAACTAAATAATTTTATTGACATGTATCTATAGCTGAAACATATAATATAGATTTAAAGTATCGCCGTAATTGAAACTTAAATCTTAAATGGAGATGCTATTCAAGGTATTTCCGTTTTGAAACGACTTGACCCAGAATTATATCTATACATACTTTGTAATTTCCATTTACATTGAACAAAAACTATCAATTTTCGATAAACAACCCATTAATTGGTAACCCTTGAAATCGTAATTTTTATACTAGTGATAATTTTAAATCTTCAATCATCATTTTTACAAATTTAACAAATCATTTTAACAAATTGCAAAATCGTCGATATTACAATAAGTTGGCAAAATTGCAAAATCATCGAAATTACAATAAGTTGTCAAAATTGGCAACACTTACTAAACTTCTTCGTTTGTCTGTTTTGTTTTTCATCTCAAAATTGTTGTGTATTGTCAAGAGTACTTTCGCTCAGTTCATTGATGGCCAGCACTTCCCAAAGAGCATGCTTTTTTTGATAAATATCTGAGAAAAAAGAGATCTTCAATGTAGATTTTGTTGTTGTCCAACGTATGATTTCGTTTATACCTCTGTATTGAAAAGCCTTTGAAAAAATAGTGCAATATTAAGTTTAAAATTTAAATTATTGTAACTTTGCACAATTAAATTACATTGTAATTTTAAAAGAGAGGTGGGAAAATAATTTTTTTTTTACTCATAATATTAATTTTTGCATAATATGCTTTCAAAAAAATTTGGACAAACATAAATTACGTAAAAAGGTATATTTAAGATTTTAATTTGAATAATTTATTGAAATTATAATGGAAGAATTAAAAGCGATTTTTTTTTTTGAAGTAAAACTAATACGCGCGCATTTTTTATTTTTTCTTTTTTAGATTTATAGATAACTTTGCAAAAAATGTAATTCTCTTTTTTTTCAGTTTACATGTATGATGAAATATGAAATATTTTTTTCTTTTTTGTGTACGTTGGTGTATTGGTGTTTGCTTTTCCTTAAGGGTGGTAGGTTTTAAAACCTTTTTTTGCATTTCTCTTCCTGAATGCACAACATGTCGAGAGTGTTGTATCAAAATTTTAAGTAAATCAGAGCAAAACTTAAGAAGATACAGCGTTTCCAGCGACCGGCCTCATACGGTATATAGTATACAAATCAGTTTTTAAGAAACTAAACCGATTTTCTCGCAAATAAATGTTCGAAGTCCGTGAACATCTTCTTGACCGATTCTTTTGAAATTTTAGACACTATATCTACACAAAAATCATCAGGTAACCACGAAGTTTTTTTTAATTCCATTTTCTTCCCCATTTTTTAATTCCCGAAATTGTGTAGCAAAAATCGTTTTTCACTTCAAAATGCTGCAAAAAAAAATTGAAAAACTCTTCGTCACTACTTCAGGAGACATGTCACCTTTTAAACGCATTTCGATTTTTTTTTTCACATGGTCCGGTAACGAGTTATGATGTTCACCGCAAAACAACAACGCCTCCGGATATTGGCTGTCACGGACTTATTTATTAAAATTTTTAGTTGAAAATTTTTTCAAAGATTTTTTAAATGTTATGCTATAACGTGTATTCATGTCTTCAAAAAAGAATTATGCAATTAATTATTATTATTAACTTTTAAAACCTTTAAAACCCCCCCCCCCCCCCCCCCCCACCCCTTAAGAAACTTTTAGGAACCTTGCTCTAAAACGTTTTTTTTTCCTATGCTATTCTATTTTTTCTACAATAAAATGGAGTTCGGTTATAACGAACTCGGCGGGACCGGCCAAATTAGTTCGTTATAGACGAAGTTCATTATAACCGTAGTATTTTTTGTTTGTTTTGTCCGAAAGGTTTAAAAACTTTTTTTAGTTGAATAAGTTTACTTATTTTGATGCATTTTAAAAAGTTATAAAACATAAATTAATTATTAAATTATTAAGACTAAAATTACCGAGTTTCTATCAGAATAAAATATTTTTTTAAAATCATATAATATTAAAAACTTCTTATGTATAGAAGCAGAAAATATAAAGCAAAGGTTGGCTACTGGCAAACTTATGCGAAAATATACATAAAAGGACCTTTTACAAAACTTCATTTGAAATTCGAAGTTTTTGGTTTGTATTTTTTACAACTGTTTCCCGATTTTTTTTTTTTTTTTTTTTAAATTTTAAAAACATTAAAATTAATTTTTTTTTAAATATATAAAATATAGGAAAATTTTGAAATGGGAAAAAAAATTTGTTTGTTAAAGTCAAAATAAACAGGCGCCTAGGCGCCACACAATCCACTAGTTATATTATAGTATAGAAGTATAGATAAATAAAAAAAAATGCTTTTGCTTTAACAAAGTACCTTTTATAGAATAGTACTTTTTCGAAAAAATGCTCCATATCTAAAAAAAAAATTATCTACTTTTAAAAAGTAAATGTTCTTAAAAAAGTTCATTCTGTTTTAAAATTTCATTTTCCTTAAAAGTAGAATTTTTTTAAGTGCTTTCTTTTTAAAAAGTACTTTCTTTTTAAAAAACTATATTTTCTAAATATATAATTTTTTTCAAAAAGAAAACTACCTTTTCTTAAAAAGTGACTTTTCATTTTCTATCTGGACTTTTTATATCTTCCACACCACTGCGCATCGAAATAAATTCCGCAGACCCCATAAACTATACATATTCTCGATCCTTAGCCTTTTTTCTTTAGGTGTTGACATTCTGTTTACGGCATTGTGTTTAAAACACTCTTAATTGTTTTTATATAAATTTAAAAATTTTTAATACATTTCAATACAGTATTAAACTACACCTTTCCCAATTGACTTTCAGGACACAAAAAATATATTTTGGAAGTAATCAAATGCATTTCAGAAAATATCAATTGAATTTCAGAATAAACGATCTGTTTACCCTAAAATACCGAAAGCAAATAAGCATAAACCAGATATAGAAAGTAAGCACAAACCAGATTTGAGTGGGATTGTTATTAATGTTTTTGGCTACAGATATGAAAAAGTTCATATCGAAAAATGGACCGATCCTGACCATATTTGTTAAAGTCACTTATATTTTGACAATTTATATATACAACCAAATTTGAGAAAAATTTGTGCAATTATTTTGTTTTTTGATAGATTTAAGTGAATATCCGATAGCAGATCCATATGGGGCCTATGACTAAGTATTGTCCTATAGGGATTATTTCTGGACTTCTGATTAATGGATATAATAAACACATACAAACCCAATTTGACTGAGATCTATATGATAACTTGGATCTTATGGCAATTTATGTCGATTTCATAGGGGTCATTTGTATGGGGACTAGATCTGAACATTGACCGAATTTCACCAATTTCAACAGCATTTACTCTATGGTTGGTAGAAGTTTATGTACCGAATTTTATCAAAATATATTGACATTTGCGACCTGTAGTTTGATTAAAGAGTTTATTTGGACACACAGACGGACGGACGGACAGACAGACAGACGGACAGACGGACATTGCTAAGTCGAATCAGAAAGTGATTCTGAGTCGATTGGTATAACAAAAGATGGGTCTAAGTCAAATATTTTTGGTAGTTACAAACAGCAGCACAAAGTCATTATACCCAAACCACATGGTGGTATAGGGTATAAAAATACTCTTACCGAGCATAATAATCTGATGCCCTCTAAGCAAATTCTAGAAACAATTTGAAAGTTATAAAGTCCAAATGTGTGGTTGCGTAAATACAACATTATTCAACGGATCCAAAATATAGTTATATGGATAAATTTTTATATGCAATAACAATGATACAAGAATTAAAACAACAGATGATACCCTGAAAAATTAGCGAACATTTGGAAAAATTTTTCTGATATCATTTCAAATGCTGCAATTTAATTAAATAAAAACATATGAAACCTTAAACTTAAATTGCTTACGTAAATTCTAAATAAAGCATAAAAAAAATAAAATTTAAATAAAGGGTGATTTTTTAAGAGCTATAGGAAAGTTTTCCAAAAAAAAAACACTTAAAATTTAGAAAAATGCATGAAATCTTTATTTGAATCGATAGTACGGTCCATATGATTTAATGTTTGAAAATTATTTCATGCAAATGTTGACCGTGACTGCGCATCAAATGGTCCATCAGCTTAGTCCAATTTTGGCATACTCTTTCCAACATTTCGGCCGGTATCTCACGAATAAATGCTTCAATGTTGTCTTCCAATGCGTCAATTGAAGCGGGATTGTCTGTATAGACATGAGCTTTAACATAGCCCCACAAAAAATAGTCTAAAGGCGTTAAAGCGCACGATCTAGGCGGCCAATTGACCGGTCCCGAACGTAAAATAAAATGTTCACCGAACTCGCCTCTCAATAAGTCCATTGTTGCGTGTGCTGTGTGGCATGTGGCACCGTCTTGTTGAATTCACATGTCATGCAAGTCAAGCTCTTGCATTTTGGGCAAAAAAAAGTTGGATATCATCTCTCGGTAGCGCTCACCATTCACAGTTACGTTACGATTCGCATCATCTTTGAAGAAGTACGGTCCAATGATGCCACCAGCCCATAAACCGCTCCAAACTGTGACTTTTTCTGGATGCATTGGTAGCTCTTCCAATGCTTCTGGCTGATATTCACTACAAAATCTACAATTCTGCTTATTTACGTACCCATTGAGCCAAAAATGAGCTTCGTCGCTGAACACAATTTTTCGGTAAAAAAGTGGATCTTCGGCCAACTTTCCAAGAGCCCATTCACCAAAAATTCTACGTTGCGGTAGGTCGTTCGGCTTCAATTCTTGCACCAGCTGTATTGTGAAAGGCTTCACACCTAAATCCTTCCGCAAAATTTTCCACGTTGTTGAGTAACAGCGGCCCAATTGCTGCGAACGGCGACGAATCGATAATTGATGGTCATCATTAACACTGGCCGATACAGCTGCGATATTTTCTTCAGTTCGCACTCTACGTAAGCGTGTTGGTGGTTTAATGTCCAACAATGTAAATTTGGTGCGAAATTTAGTCACAATAGCCCGAATAGCCGCTTCAGTGGGTCGATTAAACTGACCATAAAATGGAAGAAGCGCGCGATGTACATTCTTAACAGAGCACGCATTTTGGTAATAAAATTCAATAACTTGCAAGCGTTGTTCGTTTGTAAGACGATTCATGGTTAAATTATAGACCAAACTGAAGATGTTTGACAATGAAACAAAACTCGAAACGTGCGTCAGCTGTTTAAACCAGTGTTGCCAAAATGATAATAGCTAAAAAATCACCCTTTACCTTGAACATATATAATTCATATATAGACCACAACGAAGTAGAAGACGTAGCTCAGGAAACTAAATAAAAGATTTTTGTTTGTAGAAAACTAATTGATATGTTTTAAATAATTCTTAGGAATGCATTTTTTTACGAAACATTAAACTATTTGCAATTGAATTCACTCTTTCAGTGGTCTGCCAGCAATGTACATACACTATTCAGCCATTATTGTACAAGCACACATTGTACAATCATGTGTATTCTCGACAGTCATCGTCATCATTATATAAGCAAACTGAAAACAACCATAATAGTCATAGTTACAGAAGTGGTAGAGTCAGCACGGTAGATAATGTTGGTCCGATAATAACCTAAAAGACAGTGAAAAACAACCAATTTATAGATAAAATAAACCATTAATCAAAATTATTGAAAGCAAGCAGCCAAGCAATCAAATATGCATCCAGCTACCACTGAAGTGAACTTTAGTCCCAAGGAGCATATATTCGTGCATTATTTTTACTTGTTCTTTTTCCATTTCTACAAATAATACAATCTTAAGTAATTCGGCGGTTTAGATTTTTTATTCTATTACTGTTCCTTATTATTCCACTTCGTTTTTTTTTTTTTTTCATTGAAGGTCGGTATAGAAATCTAAATTATATCTTTGATTATTTCCACTGTAACACAATGTTACAGGTAGAAATTATGCAAACTGTGGTTTAACTACATATATATTTTGACCTTGTTGCTATATCGTATCTGAGATAAATATTCTTTGAAAGTCAATGACTAATAAATATGGCATTTTAACAGAAATCTTTTTACCAAACATAATTAATGGCGATGTTTGTTCTCCGATGAACTAATTACTTGTCCGAAAAAGACATCGATATAATGCTCTTATCTGAAACGCGCTTAATAAATAAATATTATTTCTGTATACCAGGATATACATTTTACAAAACTAACCACCCTGATGGCAAGGCTTATGGAGGAACTGGTGTCTTAATTAGGTCTCGTAGACGACATTATGCCCGAGACGAATATTCGAAAAACAACATACAGGCAACTTTAGTGTACGTTGCTTTTCATAGTATCAATATCTCCTTATCAGCTATCTATTGTCCACCAGGATTTTCTATAACATCAGTTGAATTTAGCATACTAGGCTCCCGTCACATAAGCCCTAGAGGAAGGCAACTCAATAATGTCTTAATGCAACAATGGAATATCGACTTTATCTCACCAGTATAACCTACAATCTGACCTACAGATTTTAAGAAAAAGCCGGATCTCATAGACTTTGGAATAAATAAGCACATTAGGAGAAATCTAATGTCGGAGGAGTCAATTTCAGATCTCTTCTCGGACCATTCTCCTGTCACATTCTGCCTTCGGGAGCATCCCATTTATAATCCTCACCGATGATAAAGTGGTTAAAGTTTCGTAAATATATATCCAGTCACATTGACAACAATGCAACCATTCAACGATAATAACTGCTGCGGAGGTTGCCACTCCAACCCGAACCCCTGCAGCAAAAATCATTTTGGGCAATGGGAATACTTAAAATATATAAGCTTTCTTTGTTATTTGTCACAATTTGTACGCTTCCAAATGATGACAATTCATCTACATTAAAAATGGGAATATTATAATTTCTTAAAACATAATTTAAGTTTTCAATTTCGGTTTTTGACAAGATAAATGAGTTTACAATGTTTACTTTAGCCCATTGGATTGCATATTCAATATTTTGTAAGTCTTTTTCAATTAATGTTAATTTGTGTTACAAGAGATTGTCCTTGTGCTTTATTAATTGTCATAGTAAATGCAAGACGTACTGGGAATTGGTGTTTTTGAAATCAAAGGCATATCGCTCGATATCAGCGGTTTTCTTGGTATAAAAACATTTTCCAAGTTCCAGTTTTTGTAAGTATGTTGCTTCTAAAACATTTGATAAGAGCTTTTCTACCAATGGTCTTGTACCATTGCAAAGCTTTGGGGGATCAATATTTCTCAGAATCATAAGTGGAGCGCCAACTTTTAAAATCAGTTCATGAGGAGCCATTCAGAGTAGATCTTGTGAATTTAAAAATTCCGTGGGATAAAATAACAGCTTGATCGGAGTCCATGACTGTATGAACAGACTTATATGTCTTTGAGGTCCCTGGTCCTTTAAATTTGGGGATTTATGGTTGTACCGTTTTCAATCTTGAAAAAATTGTACGTTGATAAAGCCACTGCGGGTGTTTAAGTTGGACGCTATATTAGGAAAAACTCTTGTACCATCTCTTGCAATGAAGGAACCAAGTTACAAAAGTTTTCTGGTGGTGCTATGGGACCAGTAGCTGGATCCATACTGAACCATCCATTACCTAGCCGCAGAAGTTGGTTAAAAATTTTTGCGCTGATATATTTCTTGCCAAATGAACACGCATATTAAAAAACGCGTACAGTCATTTAATTCATCGGCAGTTGTCGACCTAGGTATTATAAGTACTGTTTGAAGAAATTCGCCAGCTAAAACGACAACAACCCCTCCCATTAATTGTTTAGTATATCTAATGTCTTGGAGTGTGAGATCAAGGGCCATTGTACACTCATCACAAGTAATAACTTTGCACGCTTCCAAAACTTTGCCTTTTGCAAACAGGAGTTTTTAAGAGACCGAGATTCAAAAGTAGTTCAATGGCTGAATGTGTGGTACGTCCACTGTCCAAAAGAGTTGAATCAATTCCTGATAATGCAACAGCTAGGGCAATCTCCTTCCGCGATCTTATCTCAGCAAGTTAAAAGTTTATAAGAAATGTATTTCATGTTCCGCCTGGAACATCATTAAAAATAAGGCCACCTCTCTGATCCATAATGAGTGATATAACTACATCTCATGCTAATTTTTGATCATTTACTAACAAACGCACAATTTAATTCTTGCAATAGTTCCCTATCAAGACACGGTACTACTTCACGCGTAGGTGATGGTAACCATATTAAATGCAATGATTTATTGTCCATTAGTAACCATTTTTTCTCACTAATTATAAGCGCTGCATTAAATATGCCAGAGTTGTAAATCTAGGTTAGCTCTTTGTTTTTATAGCAAAATATCCTCACTTAGATTTTCCTTAGAAGTGCGCATGTTAGCAACTGAGGCGCAAAACGCATTAAAGATGCTTCAGACAAAATTGTTTGACGTACCACTCTACCTAAAGATCTTAGATCAGTAGACAATACGGGACCACGTACATTGTGCAGTAATAACCTAAGATAAAAGCATTCTGAATTATTGGGACGTACTGTATATACACGACCCAAAGCATCACGCACACGACCATCGAACCGTTCTTTTTGAAAATTCTTTTTTGGTTTGACTTCATGCATAGTATTTTGGAACTTCATGGTAAAATACTGGTCTCGCAAACGTATCTTACTGAAATTCAGTCAGCTTAGTTCTGCGGGGTCGTTGTGCCCTCGTTTGGGCGTTTTCGGTTGTAAAATATACCCTTGAACCGTTATCTAAATGTACTCCGAGATGAACTACTGGTGGATACCTGTCATGAATATTAAAGTTTATTAAGCGCCACATTGTAGTAAGTAAAGAGATTTATACACAAAGTTTTTGTGACATCCATTGAAAATTTATATTGTGTTCAACAAACACTAAAAGCGTATATAGAAATATAAAAAAGTGGGCGTGGCCGATAAAAATATATGACGATCTTGCCTGAGATATGATAATCATGTGCAGTATATTCGAACGAAATCCGTTGGAAAATTTTTAAAAAAGCGCGTGTAAAAGTAAGTAAAAAGCATATGGTGAAGTTTCCTTGAGTAAAGAAATCGTGTTTACCAAATTTCCGTAGAAAACTAAAAATTTGCATAGTGAACAATATACGAAAAACAGAAAATGAATTTTATATAAAAAAGTGGCCGTAAAAGTAGGCATGACCCTATAATACAGAGATTGTGTGTACTAAATTTCAGAGAAATCCGTTGAAAAATTAAAAATTGTATAGCGGTCGAACAAACAAACACACAAACAAACAGAAAATTAATTTTGTATATAAAAAATGCCGATAACCTAAGTTGCTACTGGCTTAGTTTTAAGATTTATTATAATTTGAAGTGTAATAAATATCAAATATATAAATAAATAAATAATACTAGTATAGCCCAGCGCTCGAAATTCGAGTGCAAATTATAGGAAATATTATTTTTTTTATTAAATTTTTGTCTTCCAACGTTTTTTTAATCTATATATGTTAATCATATCAATTTTAGCAATTCACAATTCAACACAGAGCGTTTAATATATAATTCAAATCATTCGCATTAACAGGGTCTAACGAATTATTATATATATATTATATAATTTAATATATTTTAAGACATATTACACATAAATTTTATTATTCTCATAAAATTTATTATTCTCCTCCATATGAACTATAACTATGCCAATTTTCACACTCCTCCGTGCCTGCATATTGCTTAAAAAGGGAACTAAATATTTACCTTCACGCACTAATATATAGATATATATGTTACTCTGATGCTTCGGAAAGTAATTCTGTATTCACATGAACATAATTTTAATGAATATATTTTCCATATTCACGAATACCAAGGTTGTATTGTATGAATGCTAACATAGTGACATGTACTTATATCTGGTATATTATTGAAAAAGGACCATATATTCTGTATCTGAATTATTATGTTCGTGTTGCTAATCATAATTTTGAAATTACAGATTCTGGACGAAGTAATAAAAAAATTAAAAACAAATAACTTTCAGTCACGTAAATTTACTCTAACACAGAGAAAAAAAGCTGCAAATTGAAGCACATTGGAATATTATACAGAAAAAATGGTCGTAGGATTCTTAATTTGTAAGATACAGAAAAAAGGATCGAGCGCCTGATAAAATATTTAACATCTCAAAATAGTAAGGACCGTATACTTGAAGAACACTTCCATTTTTTTGCATACGGCCCTAAAAATTTGCTTGGTCGCGTATTAGAGACCATTAATAAAAAATTTACATTTTATGGGTTAGGTAGGAAGATGTTAAAATTTTTTAAATTTTTACATATAAATTAAGAATTTCTGAATTTTGGAAATCGCGCCGGATGGTGCGTGCAACGGTATTGTTGTGAAATAAGTGTTTTGTTGGTTTTACGTAAGACGCAACGTCAGCTT
Source organism: Cordilura impudica (assembly GCA_963682025.1). NCBI lineage: Eukaryota > Metazoa > Arthropoda > Insecta > Diptera > Scathophagidae > Cordilura > Cordilura impudica. The sequence goes on along the minus strand of OY821518.1, from coordinate 145,836,844 downwards.
GTGAACTAATTCTGGTATTTTTTATTTTAAATATATTTTATTGTATTTTGTGTTAACTCCTCCCTCCTTAAATGCAATAGTCCCAATTGCTTAAAATGTGTTGATGTCGAAAAAGGTGGAATATATCTTCCAAATTTTTTGCTCTGTAGATTTCACAACAATTGGATGCTCTGGTTGGAATTCTTTCATTTCTATTATTTCATCTTCTTGTTTTGTTTTCTTCTTCTTAGAATTCCAAGCGATAATAACACTAACGGATACAATGATGATGATGCAATTTTTGGAGTCTTTGCAGTGAGAGGATTTCTTCGGTTTTGCTATTCCATGCTCTTGTTGTAGTGAAGCTGGAAGAGGTTTGTTGCCACTTATTTCTTTTGAATAGTATTCTCGACCATCAATGTTGAAATATTTGAAATATTTGACCAAATAAGTTCCATTCAGTGGTATTTCTTCTTCGTTCTCTTTAATTTTCCCAATGTATTGATTCAGCAGTAGTAAGTTGCATCCGATTTCTTCTATTGCTGGGACGTGCTCGTTGTTAACCTGAGCTACCTATTTTGTTTCTAAATAAACTAGTTATACAAAATTTATGATTTACTTCTACAAGCTTATCTCTTTTACATATTGTTAAATCATTGTAGCTTTTGCAGCTTTCTTTAATGGCGAAAATTTATCATTACAATCTAAAATTTTGCCATATTCAATTTTATCAATAATATTTCCGATTTTTACTGACTTTGCTAAGAAAAGTTTACAAATATCATTTTGGGCAATGGGAATAATTAAAATATATAAGCTTTCTTTGTTATTTGTCACAATTTGTACGCTTCCAAATGATGACAATTCATCTACATTAAAAATGGGAATATTATAATTTCTTAAAACATAATTTAAGTTTTCAATTTCGGTTTTTGACAAGATAAATGAGTTTACAATGTTTACTTTAGCCCATTGGATTGCATATTCAATATTTTGTAACTCTTTTTCAATTAATGTTAATTTGTGTTCTAATATATTTGCCAGTTCATTATTCCAATCTTCCCACTTTACTTTTAATATTTGATTTGTAATGTTTGAAATATCCTGTAATCTGCTAGTTGTAAGTTCGTTTATAGTCATTTGTCTGCTGTTATTTTCTAATACATTTTTAATTTTCTGATTTAAAATTTCAAAATCTTGGCTGTCTGGAGTCCCAGCAACCCATTTCCATGCGCTTCCAATAAAATCGAAATATCTCCTCCTTACGTGTGGACTTAACCGATTGAGGAGTCCATTAATATCGGAGACTTGTTGTTTTAAAAACGAACGGAGCGGATTACTATATGTAATATTAGTGTTCAATGTAGATTCAATGTCTTGTAATACAATTCTATATTGTTCTAAGTCGATAGAATGTATAAGTGTGAAGGTGCCGTTCTGTTTTTTTGCGATCCCATTCTGAATGGTTATTAATCTCGCATTAGAGTAGTCAAGTATATTAAAATCCGAAAGGACGTTACCAATTAGTAATATTAATAACAGCATCTCGTACTTCGATGATAACAGGAACTTAATCTGGTAGTATTCAGCTTTATCGTACTTCGATGATTACAGGAACTTAATTAGTTGATGTATTTTCCGTAGTGTTCATCTTTATTTTAATTAGTTTTTTTTTCTAGTCTTTACTTTTGAAAAAAAATTGTTTTAATTTGGTGCCTTTACTTTTGAAAAAAAATTTATTTTGTTTAATATTATAAATTTTGTTATTGTTCACTTATATAAAAAAATTATTTTAGTGCTTAGTTAATAGTATTTTTTATTTTTAGTTTTAATTTGGTGTTCACTTTTTTTATTATTTTTCTTTAGTTGTTATTAATTTTCTAATTTTTTTTATAATATTTTGTTTACTCTTTTTTCACCTTTTCTATAGTTTAGGGTGATTACACATTATTTTTGTTTTTATATACTAAATTTAAAAAAAAAAAAATTGTTTATTACTTTATTTTTGAAGTTTCCTTTTTAAACTCTATTTTTATCTTTCTATTTACTACGGTCACCGTCTCCAATTAATTTTTTTATATATTTTTTCTTAACCTTTTTATTTTTTTATGTATTTGTTTAATTTTCACTTTTCAAATTTATTTTCTTTAATTAAAAATTTTATATATTTACTCTCACTATTATTTTTAAATTTATTATTTGAAAATATTTATTTCACTGTTAGAATTTTATTTTCTTTAGTTATTGTTTTTTATATTTTTACTGTTCATTTAAAAATTTTTATTATTGATTTTGTTTCTTATTTTGGTAAGCTTATTATTACTTAATTATTTATCACTACGCGAATTTCACAACGCGTGCTTACCGAGCCGTGACTATACGTACGCTCCCTTTTGTCCCTTTGAACTACTGGGGCCTTGGTAAGGCTTGACTTTTTTTCGAATGTACCGGAGGACCTTTTTCCCGCAGGTCCCTGCTCGGGCGCCAATTAAGAATTTCTGTATTTTGGCAATCGCGCCGGATGGCGCGTACAACAGTATTGTTGTGAAATAAGTGTTTTGTTGGTTTTACATAAGACGCAATGTCAGCTTGTGGACTAATTTTTTATGTGTGGTGTTGTTGTCAGCGAAATATTTATTTTAAATATATTTTAACGTATTTTGTGTTAACTTACATATATATCTACTCGATTTAAGGGATGACATATTTCATCATATTTCTATATTCGTGTTTGTTCGGATTTAAGCCGATAGTTTCTATAATGAGTGAGACCGAAAAATCTTAACATGCATAAAATGTTATAATAAGAAAACTAATAAACCTAGAGGTTTTACTTTTAATTGAAATTATATTAAAGTTTAAAAAATAATAAATTTTATAGTTTTAATCAATGCTTATGAACTTATGGATCTTTTCCGGAAACTCTTACGTTAGGGATTTTATAGGGGCTGTCACTTTTTTGGAATAGGCAGTCCATCTCCGTTTAAAATCTTCCATATTATGGGACACTTTTCATATTGCTCGCCATACCTGAAACATTTTTGGAAATTTTGTCTGCGTTAAGGTCTTTAACTTATCTTCAACATGATCCGGAAACTGTCAAAAATCTCAAACTACATATCTTTCGGCATCAATTTAGCAGCAGGAATATTTTTTGTGAGACATGATTTAAATTTAGGTGCTATTTTTTTTTGCCACAAAATTTTTCGCAGCGTTCTTGTTTATCTATTCTATTCTGTCCAGTCTTTCTTCGCCAAACAGATTTTCTATCAATAGTCTAATTCTTCTGACTTTCTACTATCATTGGAAACAGTTTGACGGCAGACCTTTGATTTGGGATTTTGTTTAAAATATTTAATAATACCAAGGGGAAAAACGTATCTTAAGATTTTCTTGATCTCATTGCTTATCTAAGTAATGTCCATTGTGTGTAGCAAGAATTTATTTTTTTTCAAGGATATTGCAATTTTTTTGCAATTTTAAAATAATATTTTTTGGTGTTCGGCTATACTAGAATTTTCAGAATTTATCAGATTTCGAATTTTTTAATTAGATTTCAAATAATATATAACATCATAAATATACATCATACATGGACAATGTGAGTACCAAATTTCATATCGCCAAGAAAGTATTACATTTGTGCGATAATTATTGTTAATTTCTAATAATGGAGTCATGTTTCATTATTTTTTAAAATATTTTATCATAGGGTGGCAACTCTGTTGAAAGGTATATAAAGGGTGATTTTTTAAGAGCTATAGGAAAATTTTCCAAAAAAAAAAACACATAAAATTCAGAAAAATGCATGAAATCTTTATTTGAATCGATAGCACGGTCCATATAATTTAATGTTTGAAGATTATTTCATGCAAATTTTGAGCGTGACTGCGCCTCATATGGTCCATCCGCTTAGTCCAATTTTGGCATACTCTTTCCAACATTTGGGCCGGTATCTCACGAATAAATGCTTCAATGTTGTCTTCCAAAAAATAGTCTACAGGCGTTAAATCGCACGATCTAGGCGGCCAATTGACCGGTCCCGAACGTGAAATAAAATGTTCACCGAACTCGCCTCTCAATAAGTCCATTGCTGCGCGTGCTGTGTGGCATGTGGCACCGTATTGTTGAATCCACATGTCATGCAAGTCAAGCTCTTGCATTTTGGGCAAAAAAAGTTGGATATCATCTCTCGGTAGCGCTCACCGTTCACAGTTACGTTACGATTCGCATCATCTTTGAAGAAGTACGGTCCAATGATGCCTCCAGCCCATAAACCGCACCAAACTGCGACTCTTTCTGGATGCATTGGCAGCTCTTCTGGCTGATATTCACTCCAAAATCGACAATTCTGCTTATTTATGTACCCATTGAGCCAAAAATGAGCTTCATCGCTGAACACAATTTTTCGGTAAAAAAGTGGATCTTCGGACAACTTTCCAAGAGCCCATTCACCAAAAATTCTACGTTGCGGTAGGTCGTTCGGCTTCAATTCTTGCACCAGCTGTATTGTGAAAGGCTTCACACCTAAATCCTTCCGCAAAATTTTCCACGTTGTTGAGTAACAGAGGCCCAATTGCTGCGAACGGCGACGAATCGATAATTGATGGTCATCATTAACACTGGTCGATACAGCTGCGATATTTTCTTCAGTTCGCACTCTACGTAAGCGTGTTGGTGGTTTAATGTCCAACAATGTAAATTTGGTGCGAAATTTAGTCACAATAGCCCGAATAGCCGCTTCAGTGGGTCGATTAAACTGACCATAAAATGGAAGAAGCGCGCGATGAACTTTCTTAACAGAGCACGCATTTTGATAATAAAATTCAATAACTTGCAAGCGTTGTTCGTTGGTAAGACGATTCATGGTTAAATTATAGACCAAACTGAAGATGTTTGATAATGAAACAAAACACGAAACGTGCGTCAGCTGTTTAAACCAGTGTTGCCAAAAAGATAATAGCTAAAAAATCACCCTTTATTAGGTACTGGCATTAAACGCAACAAATACAATTTGGTATGGATTTCTTCATTAAAAAGTAATGCTTAAAAAGTAAAGCTCAAGTTAAATTATAGTCAATAGCTTTTAAGCTTAGCGACTTGAAAATCAAAAAATTAAAATTGCAAAAAAACGTGACATTTCCAGTTTTATACTATGGTAATATACGCAGAAAACAGATTCGCTGTAGCTACGAAATTTATTTCCAACCAAATTGCGACGAAGTTAATGACCGAGTTGAGTCGGTGGGTGATTTTTTTGTATGTATGATCCAACAAAATTCAGTAAAGAGTAATAATTATTATTATTCTATAACTCCTAAATCCAGTATGTGTTGAATGATATCCTGTTAATATGCACTAAACATAATCATGAGTTAAATTAAAAATTCGATAAAGCGTTACAATGTTATGCCGTCATCTGGTTAAAACATTTTTATTTTTCTTCTCACAATTTCACCATAAACATGCGACACAAGTTTATGACAGTTGTTAAGTAAAATTGTTTAATTTGACAATCAACTACACAGAAGAAAACTTATGTGTCAAATTGAAGCTTATCACAAAAGGGCATAGAGAAACTGACATTCCAATACAGTAACAATGACGAAAACAATATTACAAACAAAAATTCTACTGTAGCAGCAGGTGTTGCGGAAGTAAATACCAGTTATCATCGCACTATCTGCTCTTACAATGTCTGTGATAATGGCAAAATGTGTAAAATATACGACCCTTAACAAATTAAATGAAAATAAGCTGAAATTCTTTTTAATTTTCTGAAAGTAAAAACCCAAAATTAAAGTGGGTTAAAGAAAATTTCTCATTCAATGGGGAATAAATTGTAGAAAGTACTTGATAAAATCAGATACTTAGCAAATTTTGGCAAACGACGAGGGAAATGAAATGAAGAAGGAAAAACTTTTTGCTGTTTAAAAAAAGTAGTTTTTAATGAAACTAAAATTTAGAAACTTTGTTCTAAATTATTACAACAAATATACATACATAAGTATACGATTCTTTGCATGTAACTATATATGTATGAGTTTTTTTGTGTTCGTGTGTGTGTTCTTATGAAATATATCATTTATCACATTTTCTATTAAAAAAAAAAATATTCAACCACCAACCAACTGAAGGAAAAGAACCAAAAAAAAAAAAAAAAAACAATAGCAAAAAAACTGAAGGATAAATGGAGAATTATAAGAACAAGTAACCTGTAAAACAGTTGAGCTTACTAGTTCATACTTATTTTCAGACCGCAATAAAAGATTTCCATTTCCTGTATTTAAAGTTTTAATATTGTGTATTTGTAAAATTCCTACGGCAATATGTGGCCGAACTTCGACACAGGTGCTATTCATTCTAAGGTTTTTAATCATGATTTTAGCAACAGTTTTAATATATTAATATTCCTATCTAAATATTAGAAAAATATGAAATGTTCAGTTGTATTTAGCTTCGAATGCCTACAGCGGTTATAACTAATATAACCTTTTTTCTTTTTATTAATAGTTCATTATGAAGAAGTCATTTAGGTCAATTTGATAAAGTAAACGGAATGGACAAAAATATTAGATAGTGCACAATTGGAAATTCCAGCTGTATTCCTAAAAAATAGTATGTACATTGGAAGCAAAATAAATTAATAAGTTCTGATTGTAGTCCATTCTTTTTAAAGAGATTTGAAAATTCTTAACTTTTAGCCAAATACAATTAGCTTTGTCCTCAGCATCAAGTGGCCGGTTAGAATTTTATGTAGGTACATTTTTAAGAGCTACAAAGATGTTTTTTTTTTTATTTTCAATGATGACTATTATTTAATTAAATAATTTTATCATTTTTTATGTAAACATTCAGTAATATTCTTTTCTCAAAAGATATCTCCAAACAAGCGGTTAATTTTCTCAATAATTCTATGGGGATCATGGAATTCCAGGTGGTATACTGGGAAGTTGTTCCGATGATTAAGCAATTAGTTCTTTTTTATCACTATCTTCTCGAAAAGGTAATATATATGGCATACATTGTTATAAATCGCTTGTAAAATCATCAGTATTTAAGCCAAACTTGCGACTTTAATTTTGAAATTTAAAAAACTAAATGCGGAATAACTATTTGTGTTCCTTAAAGATTGATAGTTAATTAAATAATTCAAACAAACCAATTTAATTAATATTTAGTACCCACACGTGGTGGACCAATTACTTTTCAAAGTATGCCAAAGATGGGCATTTAACTCGTTCAAACATAACTTTTGTTCGAATATGCGTTTTGTTTTTTATTCTAATCTACAAATCCCAAAATAATAAATGACATCGCTCAAAGTGGCACTTTGGCGTGCATGTCAATTTGTGAAGATAAATGGCGTTATAAAGTTATGGTAATAAAGGAAAATGAGTGGAAAGTTGAAAAACAACTTAAAAAAGAACTTTCTCTGCAGTAACAAACATTTTCCTCTACGAAACTTCTACAATAAAGCGATACTCTACGGATAACCAAATACACAAGAAATTTTAGTGAAACATAAGTTTTAAGTTCCAAGTCGGCACGTTGTTTAGTATTTCTTTGGAGCCATCAAAAGTAAAGGATTACAGTGTATTTGTAAACATGGGAAAAACCGGCCACCGTTATGTAAATCCCTACTTTTATTTGAAACGTCTCAGTTTAACCAGCATTAAAGCAGAGCTGGATTGTACTCTGGAGGAGTCACCGTTATGTAAATCCATACTTTTATTTGAAACGTCTCAGTTTAACCAACTTTTGTTTACGACTATAAAACATTGGATGGCAAAGTTTGAACGAGGCCATGCGAGCTGCCAAGAAAACAACGTAGTGGTCGCAATCGAGGTGGGTACGTCAGAAACGGTGAAGAAAATCTTCAAAATGGCATTGGGCGATTGTCGGCTGAAGGTGCGTGAGCTAGATGAAATGAGTTTTACACATCGCATATTGTCCAAATATTTTGAGTTGAGAAAAACGTTCGCGTGATGGGTGCTGCGTTTGCTCACAATAAAACAAAATGAAGAAATTTTAAGAAAGTGTTTGGCGATGTTTCGCCGCAATAACGACGAATTTTTGCAACGCTTCATAACCGTGCATTAAACATGGTTATGTTGTCTATTTTTTGGGATGCTCGTGGGATAAGTTTTATTGGCTATCTTCAATGGCGAGTATTATGCTAATTTATTGCAACATTCAAGTTTTTAAATTAAGAAAAATAGACCGCATTTGGCAAAAAAGAAAGTGTGGTTTCATCAAAGCAATGCACCAGTTCACACATCCACTCTTGCCATGGCCAGATTCCACACACAGAAAAAATATTTGCCAACCGAATTGTTCAAAAGTGGAACAACTGTATTCTCGATTGTATTAATAGAAATTTAATAGCATCTGTTAATTTTCTATTATGATAAAATACTTGCTGTTAAGAGAATAGAATGGTAATCATGGCGAACCAGAAATTCGGTTATTAGCATTATCGCAATTCGGTTGGTAATAAATTCGGTAGCCACAATGAATCTGTTTTCTGTGTGCATGAACTCAAAAATTCGAATTGCTTCATCACGCAGCTTATTTTTCAGATTAGCTTCCTCGCATTATTTAGGCTCTAGGAAATATCGCGCTATGAAAAATCGCAAAAAAAAACTGTAATTGGTCTAATGAAGAATCGCCCAAAGAAATATGAAATTTTGCCCAAAAAAATTTGAAAAATGGCCTAAAACAAAAATGAAACAAGTAAGAAAATTATAGTCGGTCTCATAGGCCCAACTAACTGGACATAGAAAATAAGCATAAACCAAATTCGAGTGGGATTATTATTAATTTTTTTGGCTGCAGATATGAAAAAGTTCATATCGGATGATATATCTATATGGGGACTAGGCCTAAAAATGGACCGATCCTGACCATGTATGGTAAAGTTTCTTGTATTTTGCAAAAATATATACAAACAAAATTTAAGAAGAATCAGTGCAATATTTTTGTTTTTTGATAGATTTAAGTGAAGATTGGGAAGCAGCTCTATATGGAGCCTATGACTAAGAGTGGTCACATAGGAATCATTTTTGGACTACTCATTAGTGGATGTAATAAACGCATACCAACCCAATTTGAGTAGGATCTATATGACAATTTGGATCTTATGGCAATTTATGTCGATTTCATAGGGGTCATTTGTATGGGGGCTAAGTCTGACCATGGTCCGATTATCACCAATTTCAACAGCGTTCATCCTATGGCCGAAAAAGGTTTACATACCAAATTTCAACAAAACATATTCATATTTGCGACCTGCAGTTTGATTACAAGGTTTACATGGACACACAGACGGACGGACGGACGGACATCGTTAAATCGAATCAGTTAGTGATTCTGATTCGGTCGGTATAATAAAAGATGGGTCTAGGTCAAATATTTTTGGTAGTTACAAACAGCAGCACAAAGTCATTATAGTGGTATAGGGTATAAAAAGCCAAAAAAAAAAAATAAAAAATATCGAAAATGGTCAAAAATATGAAAACTTACATTTTGTTCGGCAAGTTATACTAGGACGCGCTAGAAAATCTGTTCTTTAAAATACGATCAAAGAGTGGTTCAAACGACTATCCCCCTATCAGTGCACTCCAATATATTTTAGCGCATTTTATTTTGATTAAATTAATATCTTTGGAATATAGTTCAGCCAATAAAAATTGTGAAGACGACGAGGACATAATGCCTGAGTGGGCAACAGCAAATGAAGAGTCTAAGAATTTATCTGACCAAGAATCAATATTAAGAAACAGACTTATTATTGAAATTTAAACAGATGAATCGGACAGTGGCAATGATTCCGTTTTTATTAATTAGAAAATTTAAATGAGTACAAATGATTTTTGAAAAATTTTTGAAATAAATTAAGTTCGAAAAATATATTGATATGGCGAAAGGGCCAGCAACATCAGCGTCATCATTCTTTCAGCACACGGCTTTTAATGTGGATAAAATTTTAGTGCCCTCTGAAGATTACTCAGATCTATCTTGAAATTTTTTCTCAATTTATAAGGAGTTCTTCGTCCAAAATTACCACATTATAACACATTGTTCTAAAATCAATAGCAAGCTTCATTAAACATCATAAGAGTCCTTTACATCTAAATCTTATTGGGTTTAGTAATTGGGTCCGTTTTATGTAAATGAAAATCAAACTCCGGAAAATCACCATATTTTCCTGAAAGCTCGCGAACTGAAAACAATTTGAAAATGGCGAACCAATAAGCATCAATTGTTATGATTAACTGCACCAGTTATTTCGCTTACAGCGACATGACGATGGAAACATACCTGGTAGTATTAGAACAGTTTTGCAGAATTCTGACCATAATGCAATAGTTTTTAAATAATTGCATGTTTAATAACTTTCCCAAGTATCAACAATATAATTTTTTGGGAATTTTGTAAACATTTGCTTTTTAATGAAAAATAATATTGTTGCTTGCATTGCTATTGCAATGCACCGCATAATGATAGTAGGGTTGGTTCTAAAGATAACCTCAACAGTATTCTTTCTCAGCAAAATGCTGGTTTCAATATCTGCGACATAAATGCTCAAAGCCTTAACAATAAAATGGATGAACTAAGATTTATCTTTGAACAGGCGGATATGGACATAATATGAGTCTCAGAAACTTGGTTTTACCCTGATGTTCGTATTAATATTCACAATCTCAGTGGCTATCGTCTTTTTCGAGCAGATAAATTATCAAATTATATAATAGTGGTGTTGCTATATACATATATAACATCATCAATCAGCTGTAAATTGAAATCCAAAACCGCAAAATGAATATATATTTATCGTAGTTTTTAACGGCAACAACCAAAAACTCTTAATAGGTACTATATATAGGCCCAATAAAGCCATTGATATAGCCCCACTGCTAGGAATGCTGACAACAGTTACACTTGGTTACTCAGATATTATTTTAACTGGTGACTTTAATTCTAATATATTAACGGATAAAAGTTTAATGGACCATATGTATGCCATTGGCTTAATTTTAGTAAATCAATCTATGCCTACACATTTTACAAAAACTAAAAGCACTCTACTTGATCTTTGTTTCATTAATAATCACTCTCAGTTTTGTTATTTGATCAGCTATCAGTGTCTTTGTCAAAACATGATTTAATTTTTATGTCTTATAACTATAATACAACCGCTCAAAAAATTACACAAACTATAAAATTTAGAGACTTTTTGAATATTGATTATCGATCGCTAGAAATAGAACTATATTCAGTTTTCTCGGACCAAATCTTTGTTATGCCTAAATTTCCATATACTTTATCTGTATGACAAATATTTTTCAATCAAAACAAAAATGATACGAAATGTGAAACGGTGGTTTTCTAACGAAATAAGGGCTTTGATTAATAAACGAAACGAGGCATATGAATGGTGGAAACGTTTCAAAACAAAGGAGCTGCATAACACTTTTAAAAATTGCCGAAAAGAAGTGAACTCTAAAATTAGATCGGAAAAATCAAATTATTATGAGGAAAAAGAAGTGGAAAGAAATTCGAGTTATGGATGCAAAACTCGAAAATAATATTAATATTAACAAATTAAATAACTTTTCAATAACAGTACTTCATATACCAATAACCCCAATTCAACAATTAACTTCGGTAGCAATTCAACCGACCGAAATTCGCTAAATTCTGATTTCGTACATTTCACTCAGGAAACATTTTGGAATCTATTCTTACCATTAATTCAAATTCTCTTGGACACGATGGTGCTCATCCTAAATTTTTGATGTTACTTCTGCCTTATTTTATCACACATAATACATTTTTTCAACATGAAAATTACAACTTCAATGCAGAAATTATTCCCATTTCATAAATTTTTTTTTTTTTTTTTTTAATATACAACTTTATTTACAATCTATCCATTTAAGGATAATAAGCAAATTCGATATAATAATATTAACATCAATTATTGAACTCCAATGAGAACAACAATATACTACACTACATTGGTTAACTTATTTTTACAAAAGTATTTACAAGTATTTACAAATAGAAGAATATTGAATATTTTCATCAAAAAGAAAAATTATATAATGTATGTCTAAGTAATTATTTTCGAAATGGTAGATCAAGAACATGATGCCTTTTAAGTCTTCGGACCTCATTCGTGTCATCTAGCAGGGATATAGCCAGTAAATTGGAGTGATTACTTAATCTGTGTAAGTAGTTTGCGCTGAATCGATTAATTTCATCTTTAACCATGGGAACAAATAGATCGTTGTGAATAGTTTTATTTGATACAAACCACGGTGCGTTAACAATTGACCTTAAAATTTTTGATTGATATCGTTGTAGTATTTCAATATTGGAATTGGTAGCTGTTCGCCATAACTGTATTCCAAACGTCCAAACTGGTTTGAGTATAGTTTTGTATATTATTATTTTATTTTCAAGAATTAATTGAGAGTTTGGTCCCAATAACCAATAAAGGCGTTTGGATTTTATGTTTAGATGTTCTTTTTTAGTTTTAATGTGGGTTTTCCATGTTAATCTTCTATCTATATGTAATCCTAGATATTTTACACTATCATTTTGTGGAATATTAGTGTTATTCAGAGATACCCTAGGACAGTTACCTCTACTTAAAGCGAATGTTACGTGTACTGATTTATCAGTGTTCACTTTAGTGTTCCACTTGTTTAGCCATATTTCAATAGCATTGAGCTCATTTTGAACTATATTCGAAGCTTCATCTTTACATAAGCTGGAGGCTAATATAGCTGTATCATCTGCATAAGTCGCGACTAGGACGTCTTCAGTTATAGGCATATTCGACGTAAAAATTGTGTACAGGATTTGGCCCAAAACACTGCCTTGCGGTACACCTGCTCTTATTTCGTATAAATCTGATGATTCATTGTTTACGTTTACATAGAAATGGCGTTCACTTAGATAAGACTTCAATAGCAAGTAAAATGGTGTAGGAAGTAGCTTTTTAAGTTTGTAGTATAAACCAATGTGCCATACTTTGTCGAACGCTTGTTGTATGTCCAAAAACACTCCAGAGCAATATTTTCCCTTTTCTAAAGTATCCCTAATGAAAGCCACTATTCGATGGCATTGTTCAGGCGTGCCATGTTTTTGTCTGAAACCGAATTGATATTCAGGTACGATGTCAAATTTTTCAAGTACTGGTAACAGTCTTTTCAACAATATTCTCTCGAAGATTTTGGAGAATGTGACTAGCAAGCTGATTGGTCTGTATGATGATATACATTTCATAAAATGATAAAACATATCGACCAACAGCAATATTACCTTATCTTTCTGAAGTATTTGAACGGTTAATCCATACTCAAGTGAGCAATTTTTTAAATGAAAATTCGTTACTTACTGATAAGCAGTCTGGGTTCAGACCTAAGCATATTTGTGTTTCTGCCTTGATCGACGTTTCGGTGGAGCTTAGAACTAATTTGGATAATAATATGATATCATTTCTTATTTTGCTGGATCATTCTATTTGATATAATAGAACATTCTCTTCTTTGCCTTAAACTCAAGTGGATGTGCAAATTTTCAAATGCCGCTGCTAAGTTAATTTATTCTTATCTACATGATAGAAGTCAATCTGTATAGCATGGATTTGATAAATCTACTAGTCTATTAGTATCCAGAGGGGTTCCACAGGGTTAGATACTTGGACCAATCCTTTTTCAATATATTCAAATGATCTTCCTTCTTTTCTCGATTATTGTGGAATACATGTGTATGCAGATGATGTGAAGCTCTACATAAACTGTAAACCAACTAATATAGATGACTGTGTTACAAAATAAATCATGATTTACATAATTATAATCCATTCAATGTTCATATGTTACTTGCTGAAACGTACTTGCTGCCAACACTTCTTTATGGATGCGAACTATTCGCAAACTGTGATACATTTGGCATGAGAAAACTTAGTGTTACTTATAAGAAAATAGCAAGAAGAAGCAGCATTTCTGAATTCTCGAAACAGATTTGAAATATCTCGTTGGAAAATCGTTTAAAGTGCCGTACACTTTTATTTCTACACAAACTGATCTACACAAGACTACCTGGATACCTTTATAAAAGAATAATTTTTTTCAAGATCAAACAGAGGAAAATGAATAAACACCATTCCAAATCGGAAAGAAATGTCGAAAAGACACTTCTTTTTATGCTCCGTCTGTCTTTGGAGCCATTTACTCCTACTATTCAAAGTATAAGCAATGAAAGCCATTTTAAATTCCCTTCTTTTGATTTTTTTACGATTTTTATTATTTTTTAACTTTTGCCTAGCTTTAACAATGATTGGAATCATTATTTGTCACTTATTGTAGTGTTGTAATTAATTGTTTTTGTCTCCCATCTTTCTAACAAAATTATATCCCCAGTATTGTAATATAATAGTCGTTCTTGTCATACTGTGTCAATAAATACATAAATAAATAAAAATAAATAAAAAATAAAATAATTGATAAAATCAATCGGATTATGGCAACGTCGCGGTTCTCTACATGGTTCTATTAAAGCGAGCCCTGCAAATTACATCGAAGAACACTTTTAGATTTTTATATAACTGTTCTGTTGTTAAAAAACTCTAAAACTTTAGTTGGTAGTATTATTTTAAAAAATAGACAACGATTGAGACAAAGTACAAAATTTTAAGAATTAATAACCTTAAACACACTGTGTGTAACTTCTTAAGTCATGGAAATATAACCATATACGGACACCACTACGTGATAAAAGACCAAAAAAATAAAAGACCCGTGTCTCCCAGTTTTGCCCCAAGTCATGCACTTTTTTATGGGCCCCCAAATATTTGTTGCCTCGGCGACATTTTTGCACAAAAGTGATCATTTTCTCAGGCTCATATCTTGCAAACCATTCGGAATTTTGATTTACTCTCTAAGGCAAAGTTGAATAAAGAACAAAAATTGTGAACATATAAAATCAAAAAAAAGTTAATTTTCAAGATCAAAATCGCAAAAAACTTAAAAAAAATCGATTTGTTTTTAACCTTTTTTCCCCTGTTCAGGTCAAATAGGCAGCAAACCGTTCAAAATTTAAGGAAACAATTCACTACAAAAATGTACCTAAGATCTCAATAAACAAATTTTTAGAACACATGAACTTCCTAGGATGATTCTTAACACCGTTTAGGTAGCGCTTAAGTAGCCGCAAAAGTGAAAAATTTCCCGAAAATTTTTCAATTTGTTTTTTCTTTACTTCAACATTGAGATACTATGCTATCTATTACAAAAAGAATATAATAAATATTCGTCTTATTATTATAATGTTGATAGCCCTGGACTTGCAAATCTCACTCTCTTAAGTTGTGGATCCACATCGTAGCCCGAATCGTCCCAATCTGACTCTGATTCAGAACTTATGGTGTCCACAGGCACGGTGCTTCCAGACTGCCTTCCGTCATCAGCTTTTTCTTCTTCAAATAATTCATTAACATCACACAGGGTAATCTTGTGACTCCACCAACATACCTGCAATGAATTAGAAAAGAAATCAAAAAAGGAATGCAAAACAATGCATCAATAAATTTGATATTACCTCTGCAAGCAATGCGTCGAATGTTTTGGCTTTGTACCGCTTTTCCATGATCATTGTGGTTTGGTAAAACCGTTCTCCTTGCTCATCTGATTCGGTAGGGAGTTGGTTGATAAAATCGTCAAAATGAAAATGAAGAAAATGCAGCTTTAATGTCATCGATGTGCCGATTTTCTCAAAATAATACAGCATTTCTTTCACCCATTCCCCTGCTTCCGGTTCCGCGTCTCGATCCCCTCCCAAGACTCTGGTGCATACACGCTGAATGATTTTCATCAAGCGATGAATCAAAGTTGCTCTTGAATAGCTTTCTAATCTCAGGGCCATTAAGTACGCCTGTTAAATGAAGACAAAAATAAAGACAGAAAAGAAAACATTAAAATAGTGTGAATAGTACAATGAGGTGTACACAAATTCATTTTAAATTTACTATAACACCTTTTTTAATTTTTTCATCGCTACCTTTGGGAAAACTCCTTTCAAATAGTCGAATGCGTTTGGACAATTTACAACGGCCACTGCGATGAGTTTTGTAACAATTCCCAATTTTATGTGGAGCGGTGGTTGAGTATTGTCAATTAAAGGTGCATTCTTCAGTCTATGTTGTTTCATTTGTTCCTCCACACTTCTTCCTGGTCTCAACGAATTACATTGGAATTGATTCAGAGGTGAGCGCGAATCCCAATTACAAAGAAGACAAAAGAATTTGGGAAGCCGCAAAATGCTTACAAAATGCTGATGACCTTCAAATCACAGCAAATCTTCCATTTATATTCGTAGTATTTGATTTTTTTCATTATATCTTTCAATGTTTCATAGCTTTATTTCATGTTAATACCCATTGCTAGCGGAATGGAAGGTTTTCGGTTCGACACATGCAACACCACTGCTTTCAAGCTTGAAACAGAACCATCAATAAATAATCTCCACTCACTAGCGATGTAGTTCATTCTCATTTTTACCACCAAAACTTTTATATCGTTGCAGTAAGCGAAAGTATTGCCGTCATTTGGGGTACGCCGTAGAGTTAACATTAGCATGTGTGAGTTTTCTTTGCTTTAATAACGCTGTCAAAAATATGGCAAGTTGCTGCGATAGTCCCAATATGGCCACAATGAAATCCATTTCCATTTGTATTATTAGTTGTGGTCCATCTCTTCCCTGCTGGGGCTCATAATCGGTATCAAATGATCTTTATAAGTAACACCACTTGCTCTACTCTAGTAAAAGTGAGCCTGATTGTGTTCGAAATCTCCTATATACTAGATTTTGTTTAGATGTAAACGCACGATTAATTGAAGCTAAAATTTGCAAGTTTTTTTGTTTACAGTGTAACAGTAGGTCTCTCACAGTGGAAGTAAAATAAAAAACGAGTAAATGGATTTTAAAGAGAAAAACAAAGTTCTTCCAATATTGGCCCACCGGGAAAAAATGGGTTAATGACCGACTAAGAAGTAAAAGAGTATAGTAAAAATTACCTGGACGACGATATTCAAACATTGGTCGTAGTGACAGACGAACTCGCAATATCCTAAAATTCAGAGCGAATTTAATTACACAAAAACAAGGAGCAGCAAGAGATTAGTCTGGCTTATGTAATGGCAATCAAAAATTCTCAATGCCAGTCTGCAGCTTGGAGTTGGCGTACTCTAAGGTCAGTAAGCCGAACAATTTTTTGTATACGGTGAAAATAGAAAAGTAAAAAGTATTATCCACTCGTTTTCTTTACAATAAATTATTATTTATTGAGAACTAAATTTTATTTATTGAATCGAAAGAAATAAGCATTTAATATAACATATTAAATTACATTTAATTTTTATTAAAAAAATTCCTTCCGTAATTGTGATACAAATTCTGGAATAAAATAATTATTTTAGGCAAAACTGTGTTTGTCGGGTCAGCTAGTGTATTATCGATATCGAAAAATATAGATCATTAATATATGTTTTTTTATGTTGAAATTATATTTTTCGATTTTTTAATAAATTTTCTAAATACATAAATACGATAAGATGAATATGCTTAGTTAGAACGAACTCGAAGGGAGCGAACAATTTCAAACTCAGCCAATGTGAGATAATCGTCATTTTCCATTTTTCTTTTCCGGTATACATGATGCGCCAGTTCGGTTTGATATGGTGATATCACTTGAACATCAGATGACTTCAGCATTGGCACAGCATTCTTCTTCAGGCTTTTCATACCTACATCATAGTTGTTGAAATGATTGCTACATACATTAAGATTTTGGCAATCGACATCCTCCAAATGGCAATTTGTTTTCCATATTCGGACCATATACGCATGTATATGGTCCTGCTTGTTATCGCAAACCAGATGGCACATGTTTTGTTTCCCCTATTAGATTGCCATGTTTCCTCACTTATGTCGGTTGCATCTGCAGTAATCTAGAGTCGTTGGTGAAAGTACTAGGCCAGTATTGTGAAACGTTCAAAGGGTTTGACGTGCTCAGGCCATACGTTTTCATGACCTTTTATATTTATTCAGCTGAAATTCAAGAACCATCTATTAATATATACAAGTAAAAAATCATGTTGGACTAATTTTATCAAATGAAATCTTAAAAAAATTCTAATTAACCACCAAATATATAAAAAAAAGTCATAAAAAAATTATGGCCTAAGAGCGCCAAACCTTTTGGAAGGCTTACTACACTAGCCTAGTACTTTCAACCTGACCTAGAATCTCTCACCGCCCCAGACAATGACCCCGAAAATGTTCCACAGCGTTATTAACAAAGATAAGGCTAACCAAAAAAAAAAAACATAAATTTGCTTGAAGATTTTCTAATTTTCATTCAGATTGCTCCATTGATTTTAATAAAAACTCGCTCCATTTATGAACTATAGTTGGATTACAAGG
The DNA here is from genome assembly GCA_963682025.1 of Cordilura impudica. NCBI lineage: Eukaryota > Metazoa > Arthropoda > Insecta > Diptera > Scathophagidae > Cordilura > Cordilura impudica. The sequence continues at coordinate 145,818,367 of OY821518.1, read as the reverse complement.
CTTACATGGGCACACAGCCGGACAGAAATTTTGAAAAATTAAACCTGGGTTCAAATATTGTGCATTTGGAGTAGATTAAGGAATTCGTGTGGTCCTACGTTATATGGACATTTTTAAAATTGCGATTTTGGGGAGAGGAGGGGTCTAGTTTGCTTCCTTTCCTTATAAAAGTTTTAAATGTGAAGTTTGGTGACAATCGGATAAAGTAAAGTCGCACCGGAATTCTATTGAAAATTTCAAGTGTGTTTATATGGGGAAAATATGACTTCTTTTCAGATTTTACGAAAATTTCGTTCCATAGTTTAATTTTTCCGCCAAGCTGTTATATAATTCAGGATCAGTATTAACTTATCCCTTCAAAAGGCTATAAAACTTCAAAATCGAATAAAACCTCGTCAGGAAATAGCAAATGCCCCAGACCACCTTTGTGCCAAAAAAAAACTAGGTCATGAAATTTGATGGCATTTTTTTCAACTTTGAGAAATTGATTAAAGCCATCATTCCTTTTTGGTCTCTATACTTATAAGTACTCAGAAATGAAGTATTGTTTTATTACCACGTTGTTAACCTATTGCGCATTGAGGCCGAAAATTGGAAATTTTTTTGATAAAATTTTTAAGTTTGAAAAAATTTTCTTAAACAAAATTTAAAAAAATGAATCCATCACATTAAGGTTTTATTAAATACATGTTGCAGATTAACTGTGTGAATTTTTAAGTAAATCCCTCTGCCAGAATTTTTTGGACAACGATTTTATTTTCGCGGATTTCGCGAAAAATTGGATTTTTGCGAAATATTCTGTAAATCTACTCTTTCTAAATACTTTGTATCAAAAATTCATCACTTTTCTACTTTTAAATATTATATTTTATCTTAATAGCCTAGGGTTTCGGAAAAAAATAATATGACTCCATTAACCCTTTTGGAATTGGAGTCGCATATGACCCCAAACTAATAAAAGACAATTTATTCAAAAAATTCAAATTTTTTGTAAGTGCTGTCCAATTTTTAGATGCGACACTTAAAATATAATAACCAAATGTGTAGAAGTTTCGTTCCAAAAATTTGGGTTAAATCCGACAACGCTTACCCATTATTTGCCAAGGCCAGCTTTGGATTTTAAGATATTTTAAAATAAAAATTACTTAAAACCAGTTTTTCTATTAAACTCGTTGACACCACTATTTAGAATTTAAGAAAAATAATTCGGTTAATTTTTATTTATTTAACCCTTTAGTGCTTCTGAGATCAATATAATCCATTGTGATACATCTTTGGTGCAATTATCTGCTTATTGCTCGCGAATATAAATTAAAACAACTTAAGTCATATGTCTAAAAAATAGGACGTTTTTTGAAATTCACTTTGATTTAATTTTGTAATTTATTCCATTAAGATTTGTATTAATTTAATATACCCTTTTACACATATTATTATATTTGAAATTTACTTTTATTTAATAAACTATTTAAATAAAATGGAAGAAGTTTCAAAATATGTAGGTGACATTGAAGATAATATAAAGCGACCGATAATAAAAAATCAAAAAATGTCAACCATTATAAGTAATGGCATCTTCACCGATTGACCTGATTTTTTTTTTGCGTTTTTGATCAGTATCCACCAAATTGGTGGGTGAGACAGCAAGAAATTCAACTATTACTTTATTACATAAAGTAATTTTATAACAAAATTAGTTAAAAGTTGTTTTAATTTATATTCGCGAGCAATAAGCAGATAATTGCACCAATGATATATATATATATATATCAGGAGCACTAAAGGGTTATATAAATATTGTTTGGAGTGTTTTTCAAAATAGGGTGGTTATCGCCAGTACCAAAATATTTTATGAATCATCTTAAAATATATATTATGAATCATATATAAAATAATATACTTTATATTTATATACTTACATATGTACTCGTACGTATATATACAAATTTTTATACCCTATACCACTATGTGGTTTGGGTATAATGACTTTGTGCTGCTGTTTGTAACTACCAAAAATATGTAACCTAGACCCATCTTTTATTATACCGATCAACTCAGAATCACTTTCTGAAATGATTTAGCGATGTCCGTCCGTCCGTCCGTCTGTGTGTCCATGTAAACCTTTTAATCAAACTACAGGTCGCAAATATGAATATATTTCGATGAAATTCGGTATATAAGCTTTTATCAGCCATAGGATGAACGCTATTGAAATTGGTGAAATTCGGTCCATGTTCAGACCTAGTTCCCATACAAATGGCCCCTATGAAATCGACATGAATTGCCATAAGATCCAAATTATTATATAGATTTCAGTCAAATTGGGTTTGTATGAGTTTATTATATCCATTAATTAGTAGTCCAAAATAATGCATTTAGGACAATTCTTAAACATAGGCCTCATATAGAGCTGCTTCCCAATCTTCACTTAAATCTATCAAAAAACAAAAATATTGCACAGATTTTCCTCAAATTTGGTTTGTATATATTTTTTAACAATATAAGTGAATTTACCAATTATGGTTGTGAGGGTCCATGTTTCGACCAAGTCCCCATATTAATATAGCATCCGATATGAACTATTTCATATCTGCAGCCAAAAAAAATAATAACAATGCCACTCAAATTTGGTTTATGCTTATTTTCTATATCGAATTAGTTGGACCGAAAGATAGGGTCTATAAACCATGGTATAGGGTATCGTATAGTCGGTCTAGACCGACTATAATTTTCTTACTTGTTATGTTTGAGTTATGACCAGATTTTAGATAAGGCCAAATGTTTTAAAATCGGTGTCAGATCTAGTGTGAAGTAATTGTATATGTGATATCACACAAACTTATTTACTCCCAGAAAGACTTTACAATGTGAAATTGTTGACCTATATATGCTCTCCTACTTTGGCAACTAAATGGAATCTTTCTTTACTCATCTGTCAAGTTCAAATATTGTTTTTTCAATTCATTTTTTTCTTGGCCGTGTTTTTGCTTTTGATGTAAAATAAAATATAGAAGGAAACCTGACTGTTGTTGAATAGTTTTTTTTTTTTTTTTCAAAAAAAAAATGTTGCAAAGAATAAATATTTTTGATACTAGCATCGTGATATACTCAGAGTTTCCAATATTAAATGTGTACAAAAGAACTCAATGACCATTGAGGGAAAACTATGGGCAACAGTATTATAAAAATAACGAAAAATTGAAGAAATGACTACTCCAATAAAACAGTTTAAAGTGGCTGTTGAAACGAGTGTTTGTTTTTAAAACTAATACATCCAGCTTAGCTCATAGAGAAAGAGGTAGAAAGATAAAAACATACAAAGTAATTCAATTTCAAAATTTTATATTTTAACGTTGGTGTTATATTTCAATTTTTTTTTTTTTTTGGCTCATTCTTAGAAAAATAATAAAGAGTATAAGTTTAATTAAAGAAAACAAAATTCTTAAATATTCTTATTACAGTCAAGACGAAAGTTAGGATCCGGTTAGAAATGTTTGTACGAGTAACTGTTCCAATTACAGTGTGCTAAACTTTTGTGGTCGTCAACTTACTGAAGTACGCGTATACATTAAAAGCGAACTAAAGTAATTTGTAACAAGCTAAAATAAATTTGCGGTGGTTTGTTTATTTTCGCTCAAGTCCATTAAATTTAGCCAATTAATGGCCTCATTAATATAATTTTAGACTAAAGGCTGCTAATTATCCATTCATACATACAAAACGCTATTTGTTTGCATTATTTAAAGTTTTCGTTTCTTTTTTGTAAATTTAAGGTTATAATGAATTAACAAAGTTTTATATTTTTATTATTCATGTATCCTAAATTTTAAGTCAAATCCAGTTGTAAAAGTTCTATTGATTTTGTGTTTATAGGTCGATAACTGAAGCACTTGGTGTATCTTAGAACACTATTAAAGGTTAATATAGCTAAAAGATTCAACACAAATTTGCAGTTTCCTCACAAATTAAGCTTTGGCATGCACACATATGGGAGACAGATAGAATTGATTGGTTTAATAAAACTTAGGTCTGGACAAGTATTCTACTTAGTTACAACCACCAACACAAATATGTCATGCTCTTACCACAGAGTGATGTAGGGCATAAAATAAATAAAATAAAGTAACAAAAAAAATCTCTTATTTTGGATTTCCATGAAAAAAATACCTATATTTAACAAGTAAGAGTGTTAAATACCGCTTTGCCGAATTTCGATACCCTTCACCTGGATTTTATGTTTATATTAATGTGAGATCATACAAAGAAGAGTTAAGAAGATCAATAAGGCTTAGAGGGCGAGGAGTGCACAATAACAGGCCGATGAAGTGAAATTGAAAAAAAGCACGGTTGTTGGACAAGTATATCATTTACATTACTATATTAGTCATTAAGTACTTAGAATTAATCTATGCGCTTGTTATTGTGTTTTATATATAAATTTATTATTTTTATATAACACTGCATTTAACTGTAAAAGAAATTTGAAGTAAAATGCAGTCCGAAAATAATCATTCTACATTAATGTGCGGACTTATTGCACTATTTATAACAAATGTGGGGAAAAAAATTTAAAAAAGTGAACTATTTGTTAAACTTAAATCTAAAATATAACAAAAAACACACCGAATTTTTTAGCATTATTTAGAGGTATCTCCATATTTTAGGTCATATCTTGGCACATTAATGCCCGAGTTACCCCATTTTTAATACCAACGGCCTCGAAAGAAAGCAAACAAACAATATTATTCTACGCTTACCCAGGTCAATGTTTTATTTTGTGAAAGACAGACAGACATAGCTATATATATACTTTATCGGGTCGCAAATTCATTTCCCCGTGCGTTACAAATGGAACGGTATTCACCCTATGCACAGTGGTGTAGGTGGTATAAAAATAATCCAAAAATTATAAAGCAAATTGCATTTCCACCGCATTTCGTAATATAAATTAAAGTGTAAAAACAGGTTTCATATAAAATTAGGAAGACATGCCTCATCGGCCTTATATATTGGAAATTGAATAACAAGAAGAAGAAATTACTTTTTGTTAGGGTTCACAAAAGTTTGATATTAATGAACGCGTTTCAATTAAAATGACTGATAAATCTTAATTCGGACTGAATATTCTTTCAAATATTAAAACAATAACAACTAAAATCAATTGAAAAATATCCAATACCGCATTCTTCTAATTTGAAAATAAAATGATATTCTTGTGTATTTTAACCCATTCTAAATTAATGACAGAAAATCCTTTCAATTCTCCAGTTTTACTGAAAAAATTTTTTTTGTTCATGAAATTTCAACACAATTAAAGATTGGACTTTTAAGTGTTATTGAGAGGATAGAAAGGATTAAAATTGCTCCACATTGTGGATATTACTGTTTTCATTTAACGGGAGTAGCACTTTTTCAGAAAAATTGCGTTTTTAACATTTATTTATTATCCATTTCCGATACCTTTAATTATAATTTACACCACTTGCATACATGGCTTTAATTCCTGTAAACTAAAGCAAAATGCGAATACACTAAAATAGCTTTCATCAACAAAGGTAACGTTTTAGAAGTTTTGATTTTTAAAAGCAAAATATAGAAATAATAATATGATATTTGTGAAAGGATTTTGGTAAAACCTGTTAATAATTTTTTACAATAATATTACAGAAATTAACCTTTTAGTGCCTTTAAAGCCAGTATAAATTCGTTATGAAAATCAATGGACCATTTTTTCGCCAACTTTATTCGATTATCCAAATTTTATGTGAACATATCTTTCTACTTAATATTTTTAGTTTCTTCCTTAAAATGGTGGGTTTATCTTAGTGGTTAAAAAGGGCCATCTAATTGTTTTAAATTAAATAAGTAAATATAAGTGCCATATAACGCAATATGTTACGGATGTGACACTAGTTCCAAGTGATATTGTTTGGTAGTGTAATATAGTGACTGTTGTAAGTTTCTTTATGACTTTTAATTAACAACTAAAAACTAAAACATGATAATATTTACTTATTTCAACTATCTGGTAAACCTAGACATGGCAAGTAAATCATCAAAATCTAAAAATCCAAAGAGTTTTTCATAGCTAAGCGAAATTAGTCTCGTTATTTTAAGGGAAAAACATTTGTTGTTTCAAAAAATTTGTCTTTAAATAAAATAAAATACGAACAAAAAAACTGAAATCAGAAATGAATTCTGAAATAATGTATATCATGGTCTGCACTATACGTGGCTTCAACGTTACTTCTATGCCCAATAGATTAAAGGCGCAACATTGGAGACCTAACGTGAATGTGATTTCTCTATGTAGTCCCATTGCAAAAGTTGTTGGCACATATTCCAAACACTTAGCTGTTTTTTTTTTGTTTTGTTAAAAAATGTTTAATAGATTAAGTTGACGTTTGCATTATAATGAATTATTTTAAACCTCGATGCCAGCTGTTATCTTTCAATATTCCTAATAGCCAAACAAAACTAACATGGAAATATTTAACATCAGATATTTGTATAATGCAGTCGTTAGAATAGAAGCTCCATTAAAATTAGATGATATTGTTCAATGGTTTAGGTGTCAACAATATGGTCACACCAAGGCATATTGTAGAAACCATTACAAATGCGTTAAATGTGGTTTGAATCATTCCACTGCCCTTTGTACTAAACCTGCAAATCTACCCCCTCAATGTTCAAACTATTTGGAGACGCACACAGCAAGTTATAAAGGCTGTAAAGTATACAAGCAATTGTTGCAAAGAAAACATTTGATTAAAAGACAGTCAGCACATAATAATGTACAAACAGAATATGATGACATAAAGACAAACTTTCCAAATTTTAAAACACGCAATCCACATAATAATAACTATACCAACAACCAAAATTCGAATCAGTTTTCTTACGCAGATGTTATAAAAAACAAATACACCCAACAAGGAGATGCAAGCTCACTTCAAAGAATTGAAACAATTTTACGCAATTTAGTTAATATGATGAATATTCTTATTACTAAACTATGCAATATGGAACGCAAACGGGCTTTCCAATCACATACGAGAAATCGAAGTCTTTTTAAATATACATTATATCGATATAATATTAATATCCGAAACCCACTTTACTAGCAAATCATATTTTTATATTAATGGATATGACACGATAAGCACTAATCATCCGGACAATAAAGCTCATGCTGGATCATGTATCTTAATTAAAAATTCTTTAAAATATGAAATATTATCTCCAGTCCAAGAACAATATTTACAAGCAACAATTATCAAAATAAAGTCCAATGATGGTGACTGTGTTGTGTCTTCTATATATTTTCCCCCGAGGCACACATTAGAACTTAGGCACTACGCACTAGTTTTTTAAGTCTCTAGGTCATAAATTTATTGTGGGTGGCGATTACAACGCTAAACATCCGTGGTGGGGATCTAGGCTACCGAATCCAAAAGGAAACGAACTCTACAAGTGTGTAAGAAAAAATAATTATACAACATTATCTACTGGCATACCAACGTATTGGCCAACTGACCCCAGAAGGCTTCCTGACGTATTGGATTTCGCTGTCTACTTTGGGATATCAAATCACTGCTTAGAAATACAAAACTGTAACGAATTGAGTTCCGATCACACACCGCTTATAATAAATTTTCAAACTACTGCTAATTTTAAAACTCCTAATCAACATATACTTACACCACAATCGGATATAAATCGTTTCCAATCGTGGCTCGACCAAAATATAAACCTAAATATAAGATTGAAAAACGAAAATCAGATTGATGAAGCAGTCGAAAATTTTACTCAACTTATACATCAAGCAGGGTATATGTCAACACCTATCACCCACAACAATAAAACCAACCAATTAAAAATATCGACGGAAATTAGAGAGCTTATCAGAGAGAAAAGAAGACTGAGAAAAAGGTGGCAGCAAAATAGAACCCCATATAACAAGAGATTATTTAACAAGGCTTGCAAAGACCTCAAAAACTTGCTTTACGATCAAAAAAATCAAGCAACAGCTCAGTTCATCAATGAAATAAACAACTCCAAGTACGACGAGCATCTTTTATGGAAAGCAACTAAATTTTTAAAAAGACCAACTAAGCGCAATGTAATCCTCAGAAACACGGATGGTTCGTGGTGTCGAACGGATAAAGCATTATCGGAAGCGTTTGCTAAACATTTAGAAAATATATTTCAACCATTTCAACTTAACACAACTGCGGATCAGGAAGAAATACACAACTTTTTGGAATCACCTTGTCAAATGGACTTTCCTGTAAGACACATTTCACCTAATGAAGTTAAAATTGAAATTAAACAGTTAAACAAGAAAAAGTCACCTGGTTTTGACTCAATAAGTGGTTTTGTGGTGAAAAATCTTACGAGGAAAAGTGTATTATTTTTAACTCTAATATACAACTCAATATTAAGACTCAATCATTTCCCATCACAATGGAAATGCGCCGAAATCATAATGATCGCAAAACCAAATAAACCAGAAAAGCTATTAACGTCATATAGGCCAATAAGTCTACTGGCAACATTTTCTAAAATATTTGAAAAAATATTTTTGAAAAGACTACAACCAGTGCTAGAAAAATATAATATCATTCCTGAACATCAATTTGGTTTCAGATACAAACATGGAACCCCAGAGCAGTGTCATCGTATCGTTAATGTAATATCTGAATGTCTTGAGAAAAAACAATATTGTTCAGCTGTTTTTCTTGATGTGCAACAGGTCTTTGATAGAGTATGGCACCAAGGTCTGCTCTACAAAATCAAGAAAACATTACCCACACCATACTTCTTATTTTTTAAAAACTACCTTACTGATCGATGTTTTTACGTCAAAAGCAAATATGAAAGGTCAAATATTTTCCAAATATATGCTGGTATTCCACAAGGTAGCGTACTTGGCCCGATTTTATACACAATATATACGGCTGATATGCCAACAACACCAAATATTACGGTAGCCACTTATGCAGATGATACTGCTATTGTTGCTACCAGCGACTCAGAAGCCGAAGCATCTTTATTTGTTCAAAATGCACTTAATTTACTTGAAATATGGCTTCTAAAATGGAATATTAAAGTCAATTCTGAAAAGTCAACTCATATTACATTTTCATTAAGGCGCAAAGATTGCCCTGCGATTACCATATATCAAGAAGAAATACCTAAAAGCGAAACAGTAAAATATGTGGGAATGACAATGGACAGACGTCTCACATGGAAACAACACATAAAAGCTAAACACTATCATCTAAAAATAAAATCTAAAAAACTTTATTGGCTTTTAGGACCAAAATCCCAACTTAGTTTAGACAACAAACTCCGCATCTACAAAGCAATACTTAAACCAGTTTGGACCTATGGTATACAAATCTGGGGCACTGCCAGCAAATCAAACACAGACATTTTTGAAAGGTTTCAGTCAAAAATGCTTAGGTTAATTACAAATGCACCCTGGTTTATAACTAATCATCACATTCGACTTGACTTAAATATGCCTACTGTCAAAAAAGAGATTCAAAAATTTAGTGAGAAATATTTACAAAGATTGAGTGATCATAATAATCCATTAGCTATTTCGCTCCTTGATGATACCAATGAAATAAGGCGATTAAAACGTGCCCATATCCTAGACTTGCCATTCAGAAGCTAATTTTTATTTCTTTTTTTTTATATGGAATATCATTAATATCATTATTGCACATATTTAATACTTCACACATTTCATTATTATTATACTTAATCATTATTGTATATATTTAATGTTGCATACATTTTATTATTTATACTTAGTAAATTAATTTTATGACTAATAGTTAATTGTTAAAAGTTATGTAGTTTAATGAAATTACATAACACATGTTAATGTATATATTGTCAACTAATTTGCTTATTGTCCTAGGACAGATTGTAAATAAAAAAAAAAAAAAATCCTAATAGTAATAATAATATTAAATTTTTATTATTTTATATAAAAATAAAAAATCTTATTTTCGATCTTCATCATTTTAATTTCTAACTCAATCATTAATAATAATAATATTAATAATACACAGCAGTATTATTGCTATTTCTGTTTAGAACAAATATTCTTAACAAACACAAACTTATTTTACAATTTCTTAAATATTTTTATCGTTTATACACAATTTTCTCTTAGATGCTAATTAGCTGGGTGTTGTTTTTTAGATCCCTCTTTTTTGTGATAAGTTGACAAATTTTTTGTCTGCTATCGTTATGTTTAAAGATTCCAACAAACTCTCATTAACGCTAATTTGCGTAATTACATGCTCCATGAAAGCTTTTGTTGTATAATTTATATAAATAAATAAAAAAAAACCAAAAACAATGAAAGCATAGCAGTGATTATTCGGTAGGTATTTATTTAGAATACACAATATTAGAGCTAATAATTAATCACACGAAATATTTATAAATTGAAAGCAAATCAAAGTTTTTTTTTTTTTTTTTAATATGACATTAACTTCGTTTTCGTTTACTAGGAAAGATTGATAAACTGAATTGAACTTCTAAAGTGTTATTTCAACCTTTTCTACTTGTTGATTAAAACCGAGCTACTAGCTGTAGAAGGGTCGTTACAATGTCAACTAGTAGTTGTGAAAGTAGTCAATTCACCAATGTATATACCCTGCACACTGGTGTGCGGAGAGTATACACATATAAGTTTTACATTCCATATGTAATAATATGAAAAAAAAATCTGGACCCCATATGATATATATATATTCGTGATCCTTATAACAAGTGCAGTTTATATAGCGATGTCCGTATGTCCGTCTGTGGAAACCACGATCACGTCTTAAATAGGTGAGAAGTTTGCTATTACAAATCATAAACCTCAGTTCAATAGATCCCGAGATATCACAGAAAAAGTTAAAAAAGTATTGAAAAATATGTGTTGTTTCTATATTGTTCTTCTAATCGTAGCTATTCTTAATTTCGTATTTTTTTGTCATAGCTTTACTCTTTGTTGTTTTTGTGGTCGTTGTTTATAGCGTTTGTTTCCGAAGTGTATCGTTAGAAAACATAAAAATCACCAATATCTAAAACAAATTATGAATAATAAATTTACCAAAGTTTTTTCTTTCGTCATATGTGTGTTATATAACTTGTTAAAAAAATAATCTAAAACAAAGTTCTTATTAAAACTCTTTCCTTACTTATGCATATGAGTTTTGAATCTCTCCGTGACTATGTGAGACTATTTTAAAATTAATCTTTGGTCACAGCAAGTCTATGGACAAAGTTTCAGATCCGATCGATTAGGGGAAGTGCGTGACTACCCCAAAATTAATATGTAGTCACAACAAGACTATGGGCCAAGTTTCAGATCAGTTGGATAAGGGGGAATGGGGTTTTCCCACGACAGACAGACAGACAGACAGACAGACAGACAGAGAGTATGAGTTAAAAGAAAGGGTTTAAAAAACACCACAATTACTTTTGATGTTGTATTTTTTTGTGTGTAATATACATATATTTAATAAAAATATATATAAAATGTATATCAATATTCTGCGATTTTTATAACATCGTTAAATGTTACAAATTGACACTACTGTTGGAAAATTTACAAATATGTATCAAAAAAATTTATATAATATACATATACTATCCTCCGAATTCATAATGAAAAGTTAGCTGCTGTTCACATGTCGCGTTCAACGAGGTTCTTACTAGTCCACCGATTAGCCTTAGTTTTTAGTTAGCACATAATTTATTTATAAAAAATTTTTTGTTGTCATCTGATAGCTTTAAAAACAACTCTGAAATTTGTAATACCACCGTATTTTTTGCGTTAATGCAACCTGATATAGTGAAAATCAGCTCTGTTTACATTTAAATTTGTGTGATTTCACTCCTTCATTTTTTTTAATTTATATTTACAAGTGTTATGTTTAAGACAATATTATTTTAATTTGATAATTATGTAAAAAAAAAAATGTTTAAAAGATCTGCAAAGTAAAAAATATTTGTTTGCACTTAAAAAAAATTTATATTTTTTGTTTTGCTTACTTTGACACACATCAGCTGTTTTAACACAGTCAGTGTTTGAAAGGTTGTTGATCTGAGTTTGCTAACGCAGCAGCAAGTGCATTATAAAAAATACTCATGCTAGATACTGCATAAGTTTTCATTATAAATACGGCTGTATATATGTACGAGTATATCCATATTATACGCAAGAGCTTATTTTGACATACTTGTGGACACTTTAAGTGACAATCAGAAGTATTGCACCAAGGAAGGGCGCCGTAGAATAATATTGCATGAAATACTACCATTAAAATTATTAGCTTATTTTCAATACTGAGATTGGATTTACGCTTTATAAAAGGGTATACACCTTTTCCAATTGTAATTCAGAAAACATCAATTGTATTTCAGAAAACATCAGAAGGTATCAATTGTGTCTCAGAAATTGTCACTTGTGTTCAAAAAACATCAAATGTATTTCAGTAAGTATCAAATGTATTTCAGAAATTAGCAATTGAATCTCAGAAAATATTATTATTAATTGAATTTTAGAAAAATTTTTAGAACGCTTTACAAAGACAGACATTTTAAGTATTTCACTGGCTTTGTAACATTTCTTGTAAACTTTAAACATGTTTTTTCAAAATGAGGCCATCAAAATCGGGCACCACGATGCAACTAAAACTTTATTCCTGATTCCAGTCCTTGTTTTTGTATTGTAGCTGATTAGAGACCGCCTTTGATAGTTTATTTTCCATTGCCGTTAAATTGCCATCGTTTAAATTGTCTTTTACAATTTTATTCTAAGTAATGGTTGTGCCTTGCTATGTTCGGAACGAAACCCATATTGTTGGACAGGAAAAATGTTGTTGTCTTTAATGAACGCTACTGTTTTTATACCCTATACCACTATGTGGTTTGGTATAATGACTTTTTGCTGCTGTTTGTAACAACCAAAAATATTTGACCTACACCCACCTTTAATTATACCGATCGAATCAGAATCACTATCTGATTCAATTTAACGATGTCCGTCCGTGTGTCCGTCCGTCTGTGTGTCCACGTAAAAATTGTAAGCAAACTGCAGGTCGCAAATATGAATATATTTTGATGAAATTTGGTATGTAAGCTTTCATTAGCCATGGAATGACCGCTATTGAAATTGGTGAGAATCGCTTCATGTTCAGACCTAGCCCCCATACAAATGACCCCTATGAAATCGAAATAAATTGCCATAAGATCCAAATTGTCATATAGATCTTACTCGAATTGGGTTTGTATGCATTTATTACATCCATTAAAAATGATACCTGGGACAACTCTTAGTCATAGGCCCCATATAGAGCTGCTTCCCGATCTTCACTTAAATCTATCAAAAAACAAAAATATTGCACTGATTCCTCTCAAATTTTGTTTGCATATATTTTTGCAAAATACAAGAGACTTTACCAAACATAGTCAGGATCTTTACATTTTTGGGCCTAGTCTCCATATAGATATAGCATCCGATATGAACTTCTTCATATCTGCAGCCAAAAAAATTTCCACTCAAATTTGGTTTATGCTTATTTTCTATATCCAGTTAGTTGGGCCTAAGTGATAGGGTCTCTAAACGCATGGTATAGGATATCATATAGTCGGTCTCGACCGACTATAATTTTCTTACTTGTTTTCCTTTATAAATTTCTCATTGAATTTAAAAAACTTATTATTGGTCTATATAAGTCCGGGCTGGAACGATCCTTACAAGTCTTAGGAATGACAATAATTTTAAATTTTTTCCAGATATGTTGGAAGTGGCATAGTTTAATTCATATATTTAAATTCCATTGTTGCCTGGATTTTTCTTAGTTTTTAAATTTCTTTATTACAATTCGAATTTAAGTAATGTTTTCCAATGTAAAACTTTGTTTATTTAGAATATCAAATGAATATAAAACAGTCTGCATTGTGACTGAATCTCTCAAGTTGGCAGCAATTGAATGGTTCTGTAAGAACTTTTGTGATAATATTTCGGATTTTTCAAGATTTTTTGTAAACAAACTAACATTTGACTTGAGGTTTGAAGTACATTTCGATTTCTTTCGGAAAATTTTGGAAAATACTATAGGCTCGCATATAGTATTATTTAAGCATGTGAATTGGTTTTGTAAAAAGGAAGTCTGTATCATATCCAATTTCTCTAGTAATTATTTCGGATGCTAATGACATGCAAGATATTTCTTCACACAGAAAAAAGATTAGTTGGAAATCAATATTACCAAAAATATTTAATAAATTAATAAGTAATAAAGATTTTAAAAATGCAATAGATTTTGTTCCTTAGGTCTTATAAAAATATTATTCCTACAAAACGAAAGCACTAAGATGTCGTTTTCATAAAATATATAAAAGAACAATAATAATAAATATATCATTTAAAATTTTATTAGTTTTAAAAATTGTTATGGATTAAAGGAGTTGAAACGAGTGGGTAAGCTACATACGAATACTAGAGCAACCAGATATGAAAATACGGTAACTTTGTTCCGTGCGCATTTATGGATAGTTTAGTAGTGAAGAAAAGCTTAACAGACTTGACTCTTAAGCATTAAAAGGAATCTAGTTTCATTTGAAGATTGTTTTTTATATTTTAAAATCGACAGTTGCTATTCTTCACTGACAAGGCTCTCACTATTACAGTACTTAAGATATATGACATTATTATTTACTTTGTATGGGAGGTACCACGCCCAGTTATCCGATCCTGCCCATTTCCAACATAGCTACTAACATTAATAATAAGTAGTACTCAATATACATGATATTAAAAATTTACATTATATAGGAGGTGCCACGCCCACCAAAAATTATTAAACCAAATATAGCCTATCCCATGTCCTCAGTAATACCATGTAAAAATTGCAGGAATATCAGATTATTAGTTACGGAGATTACCTCCTACAACCAAACAAACAAATAAAGAAATTATATTAGTATACAATATAACAACCAAATTTGGAAACATATCCAACCGAGTTTATATAAAAACTCACTTGCCTAAAACTATTTACAGTATTTTGCATAATAAAAATCAGTAATCACAACAGAGTGATGTGATAATACATGGGACTACAAAAATTTGTTTGGCAACAAATTCGGTTTCAGCGACAAATCTGTGTTCTTAGTATCTAAACGTTTAACAAAACAGTTAAACACAGATTTTTTGGAACACTTGAATTGATATCAGTTTGCAAAGAGAGCTGTAACACAAATCGGTGTGTGACTTATGATTGTATTGGTGAAAAAATTATGATATAAAATTGTTTTTTTAAAGCGTCATCTATTTATCACTTATATACGTTTATATTTTGATATTTTTAACGTTTTACGGCAGAGGGTTGTTGAATTAGCTGAAACAGTTTTTGCTATAAGTGATACATAGATGACGCTTTCTGTTTGATTATAAAAAATGACATAAAAAAATCTTTAATTACTAGATGTTTACACATCTCTCCTGTGATCGGACTCACATGATTTTTTTTTCAGATCAATTTGACTTGTTGACAAGGTAGACAATGTGAAGTATGACATCGCGATTGTGTTCTGTCTTACAGTAGACAGATTTGATATCCAAGCAAACTAGTCCAATTTTAACTAAAGCATTTTATAATAATGTCTTTAGTTTTTTTTTTTAGTTGTAGTGGATGGTAGTAGTTACTATTTTTGTAAACAGATGTTCCCCTTTTGGAATGGGAGAGTAAAACATTTATCTCCCAATGTGAAAAAAGTTCCTCCGAAAAATAAAGAATGTACTTTTGTTGCACTACAACAAAATTAAATTACTGAACTATTTTGTATGCAATGCATAATCTTGTCTTGTCAGATCAAACAATCCAGCTAACTAGATATTATGATTTATATAGATTAAAAAGCTGTGCAATAATTATTTTTTATTTCCTATGAATGTCAACATCTTCAATTAGATATCAAAAATTGTGTATTACATGACAACAACATATAAAATTATTAATCTGCTTTACCTACAAAAAATTTCATTGTGATGGCATAATTTTTAAAAATCTTTTATACTTACAAAATCAATACTATTCACAAAAATACAAATTAGCAGCTTAAATTAAATTAAATACAAATTAGCAGCTTAATTAAATTAAAATTTAAAATTTCTATTTGAAACTGAGAAAATATCAATTATAATAATTGGAATTGAATTTCCAATTAAAAGTAATTGAAATTCAGAATCAATTATAACTTAGAAAAATCAATTCAGAAAATCATATTTACACTACCTTCTCCAAAATTACAAATTCATAGAAAAGTACCTCTTTTAAAAACTTCCCTTTTTTAAAAACTACCTTGTTTGAAAAAATATTTTTTTTTATTAAATGTAATCAGCATAAATGTAAATATGTTCGTACAATTACATTTTTGTTTATTTAAAGAGACTAAGAATGTAACCATCTTCGTTATTCTCTTACTCTCACCAATAAACCTTCGTTCGTATGAAAAAAAAACAAAAACAAGGCAATAAAAAATATGTATGCATCGCTGATATATATCTATATCAGTGATGTTCAAAGATAAGGATGTTGCTATGTTGGTGAGAGCATGAGAATTGCACTGTACAAAATGTTCAATGAGTTAATAGCAGTGTTAGTATCTGTATGAATTTGTTTTTTGATTGAAAAAAATAAATTGTTAGTGTTGTGTTTAAAGAAATAAAAATTAAACGAAAGTAAAATTTTTGAAAGGAAAACAATTAATACATATATATATTACGCTGGCTTTTTTTTCATTCAATAAAAAAAAAGTTTTAGATTTTTTCACTCAATATTAATGATTTCATTGTATTTATTGGGGGGTTTTCATGTCAAGTGCACCAACTTTTGAAACCGATGTCTTCCGATCGGGATAAAATTTGCACCAAAGTTAGTACTATTGGAT
Organism: Cordilura impudica; assembly: GCA_963682025.1. NCBI lineage: Eukaryota > Metazoa > Arthropoda > Insecta > Diptera > Scathophagidae > Cordilura > Cordilura impudica. Next base: position 145,801,393 of record OY821518.1, on the reverse strand, counting down.
AGTAGTTTAGACACAATTTTTCAATAAGATCGGTCCAGATCACTCTGAGTTAGAGGGGATCAAAGTTTGAGATTTTGGCCAAACAGGTGTTTTTCTCATCCATGTAATTTATTACCTATTGTTCTTAGAAAATTTTTTTCCAAAGAGTTTAGATAGCTATTTCTTCAATATTTCGGAAAAAAATACTTTAAAAAAAAAAAAAATTTAGACTTTTTTTTGCTAAATTAAAGCATTTTTTGCCTTTTTTCAAAAAGGGCATTTTTTTTTTTTTCATAAAAGCTTAGGATTTTTCCTTTAAGAGCTTTTTGGTCGCTTAGTGGGATGGGAGTGGGATATCTATCAAAATAAATGTTTTGTAACTCAAGACAACGGTTTTTCAATTTTTCACAAATGCACTATTTTGAATTTTTTCCTATTTGTGTGTAAAACCTTACAAATAAAACCTATACTGAGAAACTAGACAAATTAACCTTTCCGAAGGTATGTAACATACCTTCATAACATAACAGAAGAGAATGGTTATCTGTAACTTGAAAGAGTTATTTGCAACTTCAATCTGAACACGATGATGTTAGAATTGGCTTCACGAAATTAACCCAAATGAGGCCAAAACATTGCGTTTTGGCAGAAAGCAGCGGAACTCACACAGTTTGCGTTTGCATTTACCATGAAAATGTTAAACTGATGTTGCAGGAAATCAACTTAAAGTATTTAACAGATGATTCGGCAGAAGATTTACACGATTACCGCGATTGCCTTAAATTGACTATGTGCCCTAATGCAACAACTTCTTGCCACTTAGGTGAATGTACCAATTTCCCGAAAACCACATTCATCAAAGAAAATTTAATCAACTCTTTAGATCGAGAATATATAGAGGAGGTCAAATTTGATTCTTGGATTCAGACTGACAGATGCACATTGAAAACAATCATTTAAATGTGGATTATTTTGTGGAAGAAATGTGTACAGGATTGCTAAACTTGAGAAACCATGACTTTTAGTCAAAGAGCAATGGTCATTCTTCAAGGATTTGAAGATACATTTGAATTCTGGCGAATTCGTTATTTTATATGATTTCGCAGAAAACTATAAATATGTCCTTCAGGATGCCATACAAGCATTCCACTTCAATAACGACCAAGCAACTATATTCACAGTAGTTATTTACTACATGAAAGATGAAAAACTGGAACACAAAAGTATGGCAATCATATCCGACGATTTAAAACATGATACCGTTGCAGTTTATGAGTACCAGAAGAGAATACTAAAATTTCTAAAATCTGAATACAGTAAAGAAGGTACACTACGTTTCGGACGGAGCTCGTCAACATTTTAAAAACAAAAGTAGCTTCGTAAATCTTATGGCTCATGATAAAGATTTTGGAATGCCAGCTGAATGGCATTTTCATCCTACTGCTCATGGCAAAGGAGCATGTGATGGTATTGGAGCAAACCTTAAAAGAAATGTAGCGAAGTATAGCCTCCAGTGCTCTCATCAAGATCGCATCTTAGATGCGACTGCTTTATTCCATTGGGCAAAGAGTTATTGTAAAGAAACTAAAATAGTTTTTAGTAGCAAAGAGGATCATCAGGAAGCATTGAAAACACTGAAGAGCAGATTCGATGCTGCGGTAACAATCGATGGCACCGCTCAATACTATGCTTTTATACCGCTTGTCGATGAAGACTCAAGTTGAAAAAGTTTTCTGCCTCTATTCAATGCGATTTCTTTCCAAAGACAACAAATAAATCAGCAGCGAAATCAACAGCTGAACATAGTAACGCCAAGAAAGGATTGACAACAAAACGCAGTAAAGAAAGGCGACAAAAAAGCTGGATGAAAGACTGGGTATTTAAAAATTTACAAGACTTAAATACTTCATCAGCTACAATAAATTAAGTATAAAAATAGTTATGATATAAATGGATCTAATGCAATTAAGACTAAATTTTAATAAATTATTTATCTTTTTATTTTTAATATTATTATTATTATTATACATTAATTTAATTATTATTAAAATTAAATAAAAAATAATAATTTTTCAACATTTCTATAAAAAAAAAGCGATTTTCTTCCTGAGGTTAACATATTCTGGGTATTACAGTATCGAGGGTATAAAATTTTTGTTAGATATGTTATATACCTTCGGAAAGTTTAGTTTGTCTAGTTTCTCAGTATAAGTTTTATTTGTAAGGTTTTAGACACAAATAAAAAAAATTCAAAATAGTGCATTTGTGAAAAATTGAAAAACCGTTGTCTTGAGTTACAAAACATTTATTTTGATCCCATCCCATTTATTTTGATCCCATCCCATCCCACTAAGCGACCAAAAAGCTCTTAAAGGAAAAATCCTAAGCTTTCTTATGAAAAAAAAAATGCCCTTTTTGAAAAAAAGGCAAAAAATGCTTTAATTTAGCAAAAAAAAAGTCTACAATTTTTTTTTAAAGTATTTTTTTCCGAAATATTGAAGAAATAGCTATCTAAACTCTTTGGGAGAAAATTTTCTAACAACAATAGGTAATAAATTACATGGATGAGAAAAAACACTTGTTTGGCCAAAATTTCAAATTTTGATCCCCTCTAACTCAGAGAGATCTGTACCGATCTTGTTGAAAAATTGTGTCTAAACTACTATCCAATAGTATCCTTGGTGCAAATTTCATCCCGATCGGAAGACATCGGTTTCAAAAGTTGGTGTACTTGACATGAAATCCCCCATATTTTAAAAAAATTTATTTAATATGTTGGATTTATTATGTTTACCTGTTAAAAAAAATTAAATTTTTGGAAGAAAAAAAAAATACATTCGATCGGAATGAATGAATGAACGATCGGACAAATTTATAAAAACATTTCAACTTTTATAAATAATAAATTCGTTTTTTTAATAACTTTTATAGATTTTTATAGATCTTGTATTGTAAATTTTTCAATATTTAATCTTTATTGACAATTGCGTATTAGTAAAACATTTTTTAAATTTTAAATTTAAATTTACTGAAAAATTAATTTTTTATTTGAAAGGTACAGAAAACTTATAATTATTATACATATTTGACAAAAGAAGTAAAACTTAAACTATTCAACAATTTGGTCATCATTGAAAATTAAATTTGTTTCTGCTGCTGATGACTTTAATTCCTTGCAAAAACTGTGATGAACATATATATATATATATATGTTCCCGAAACTCCTAAATTTCATTTTGATGAAATTTTGTATTTGATCTTCCATCGGCCATGGGATAAACGCTATTGAAATTGGTGAGAATCGGTCCATGTTCAGACCTAGTCCCCATACAAATGACCCCTATGAAATCGACATAAATTGCCTTAAGTTCCAAATTATAATATAGATCTCAGTTAAATTGGGTTTGTATGTGTTTATTACATCCATTAATGAGTAGTCCAAAAAATTAGCCCTATGGGACAACCGTTACCCAGAGGCCCCATGTAGAGCTGCTTCCCGATCTTCACTTAAATCTCTCAAAAAAGAAAAATATTGCACTGATTCTTCTCAAATTTTGTTTGTATATAATTTTGCAAAATACAAGAGACCTTACCAAACATGGTCAGGATCGGTCCATTTTTGGGCCTAGTCCCCATATAGATATTGCATCCGATATGAAATTTTTCATATCTGCAGCCAAAAAAATTAAGAAAAATCCCACTCAAATTTGGTTTATGCTTATTTTCTATATCCAGTTAGTTGGGTCTGAGAGATAGGGTCTCTTAACCAGGGTATAGGGTATCGTATAGTCGGGCTAGACCGACTATAATTTGCTTACTTGTTTATCACTGATGATGTGACAATCAGGATATAATATATTTAGGTTTTCAATGATGATTGAATTGCGTTTCTTTAAATCAACCTTCTCAAAGGGTTCATCAACGTTATTAGAGTACTTGAAAAAACTTAAATGGATGCATTTCATGAAACATTAATCACTGCATTTTCAGCCACTCAACTTTTCTGTTATTTACTGAAACTTTACTGTTAGTAATGTTTCTTTCCTGTATCTGAGATTAAAAAAATGGACTTTGTTCATAGAAATAATTTTGAATGGACTGACTTTCTTGGCAGCTAAAATCACATGGTTCCACTCTTGAGGTACAAAAATATTGTGTTTGTTTTTCCAATAGGCTAAAATCTTGATCGCAAGTCATGTATGAATGCCCACTTAAAAGATACGTATGATCAATTTTCTCAGTAGCGAACTCAGGCTTTAAAACAATGTATTGGACGATCTTAATGTTTAGATTTTCGCCACCACATTTTATAATGTTTTTAAGGAAATACATTATGCAGGATCCTATTTCCTGGCGGCCTCGAGAAGCTAAACTTTCATCCCATGTAAACATATAAACCTCATGCGTTTTGATGACATTATTTCCACAAGTGACGTTTATAACAACATAGTAGGCAGGGTTTTCATCAGATCAAATGAAATAATGGCGACATTGGCTTCATTCTTATACATTTACACATCCTTTTTTTGCTTTAAGCAAATGTAAATTTCTCTTATTTTCCAATCCCTGTATGTCTACAGGATTATCAAAAGCTTTTAGTTTGATGTCCAGTGAATCACAACGCTTACATGAGTCAGTGATGGGGGCATGAAAGCTCAATTTGAACTCTTCATTAAAAACTTTACTAAAAATATACTTTGACGTACGGTTTGAAACTCTTTCTTTATAAAGTGAATATAAAATACTCATATTTAAATCCGGTGCCAAATATTTACGATTTCGTGACTTATTCAATGGGTAATGGGACTCATAAGAAGGAATAGAGTTGATGAAATCTTTAATTTCTTTGATCTTGTTACTGGGTATTTTAATGGCTGATAAAGAACAGCCCCGGCGATCCAGAGGAGGAGTTGTTATGGAACTTTAGTTATTTAGTAGTCTAGTAATACGACCATCCGAAACACATAATGTGTTTTTGAAAAACTGTTTGTACACATTTAAACTTCTTTTCCTACAGAGTTACATAAGAAGTAATGTCTCGTCTTTTGTCTCCTCGAATTTTCATTAGTAGTGTAGCTACGAGACTTGGAAACAACTTTAATAAGTGAAAACGATGATGATGATGATGTTTGAAAGTCAAAACTTGCCAAAGCATAGAATTCTTTGAATAACTTGTTTTGTTGGTTAGAGTTTATTTTCAAATTATAATTCTTAGGACATGGACATGATCCTACCTTTGATGTCTTAGCTGTTAAAGTTGTCCCTTTGTAGTTGACATATTCCTCTCCTTTAGCACATCTTGATTTCTTTACATTCCGGGTCCAACTCTCACTGTTTGTTGGTCTCTTCTTTGGTTTCCTTGCCGTTCTGTCTTCTTGTATTTCTGAATTTAAAGACACATCCAGACTCTCTTGTAAAATATTTTCCAAATCTGTTGAAGGGTGCTGTTCTGACTGACAATATACCGACCCAAAATCTTCGAAATGAAAACCAAAAAACGCTAAACATAACACTTTTGTGAGTAAAACGTTTAACACCAAAACAAACACAATAATCCTTCATTTTCTGTACTTACATCCAATACTATCCTCTTTTCAATAGTAAAATCAACAAACAAGTAAGAAAATTATAGTCGGTCTAGACCATGCGTTTAGAGACCCTATCTCTCAGGCCCAACTAACTCGATATAGCAAATAAGCATAAATCAAATTTGAGTGGGATTTTTATTATTTTTTTTTGGCTGCAGATATGAAAAAGTTAATTTCGGATGATATATCTATATGGGGACTAGGCCCAAAAATGGACCGATCCTGACCATGTTTGGTAAAGTCTCTTGTATTTTGCAAAAATATATACAAAGAAAATTTGAGAAGAATCAGTGCAATATTTTTGTTTCTTGATAAATTTATGTGAAGATTGGGAAGCAGCTCTATATGCGGCCTATGACTACGAGTTGTCCCATAGGGATCATTTTTGGACTACTGATTAATGAGTGTAATAAACACATACAAACCCAATTTGACTGAGATTTATATGATAATTTAGATCTTATGGCAATTTATGTTGATTTCATAGGGGTCATTTGTATGGGGGCTAGGTCTGAACATGGACCGATTCTCACCAATTTCAATAGCGTTCATCCCATGGCCGATAAAATATGAAATACCAAACTTCATCAAAATATATTCATATTTGCGACCTGCAGTGTGATTGCAAGGTTTACATGGACACACAGACGGACAGACGGACGGACGGGGGCTGACATCGTTAAATCGAATCAGATAGTGATTCCGATTCGATCGGTATAATAAAAGATGGGTCCAGGTCAAATATTTTTGGTAGTTACAAAAAGCAGCACAAAGTGATATAGGTGGTATAGTGGTATAGGGTATAAAAAGAACAATTTTTCAAACAACTGAATATGTTTTGTAGAAAAACTGTGACGTTTAAAACAACCAAAAAGAACAATTTTTCAAACAACAATGAATTTGTTTAAGTGGGGAACACATGATCAATATTACTGAAAATTTTTTTTAAAAATCAACCAATCAGAACAGAGTATTTAAAAATAAAATATTCTGATTTGTTTGTTTTTGATAGATTGATTAATAATATTGATTGTGTATGCTTGCCATTACAGTTATGTAGAAAAATGTGACGTTTCTTTCATTGATAGCAGCTATCAACCTATCACACCAATACTATGTGTTACCAATATGTATGCAAAAATGCCCTAAGCGGCTTGGGTCACTTTTGTGTTATAAGCTGAGAAAAATAACGAAATGCAAAAACAACATTTGCAGCTAGGGATGCCAAACGGGACTAACATTTGCAAATCTCGGGATTCGGGATTTTGGTAACTAAGGTCTCGGAATACCGGGGTTAGTAAGTGATTTTTTTTTAATTTTCAATATGAAAAATCGGTATCTTTTAATTATTTAGTATTTATTATTTTATTTAATATAATAAAGAAAAACAAACAAAAACAAAAAAAGAACTGGGCAATTCACAACAGGTGTTGTATCGTTGTATCTGTTGTATCGTGTATTACTTTACAATAGTGTAAAATTGTTATTGGTAATTTGTGCATTGTTTAAGCATTGTTTAATTTTTTTACAACTGAAACGTTAACGTTTTCTTCCAAATCCTCATCTTCTAAATCCTCATCTTCCAAATCCTCATCCGATATCAAGGAATCGCCCGAACCAAAATTATTTTTAAAACGCGAGATCAATAATTCTGCTTTGATAAGAAACATATCCAAATGGTCATCAAAATCAGATTTTATGTTTGGATTTTTTAAAAAGTAGAATAAATAAATTAATAAAGAATAAATAATTCTTCTTTCAACGATTCTTTTGCGAAAAGATCTATATAAATCGCTACTGGGATCACATTTCATAGTTGAAATTTCTTTCAACATAAAAGCTAAAGCAGCATCAGCCTTGCATAAAGTCATAGCACTTCGTCAGTGTGCTTCGAGAGAAATTTAAATTGGATTGAAGATATGAACTATTTGCCTAAGCAAAATGAATTCAACGTCATGGAAACTCTGCGTTTTTAAATCAATTAAAGTTTTTTAACAGGTATTTCTAAGTCGAAAATCCGCTGGCACATCTCAAAAAGAGTGTTCCATCTTGTTTTACAATCTAAAATTAGTTTTAACCCTTTTCCTTTCTCTTGTTTTACATATACTTGTAATAAGTCATTTTTTGTTGGAGACTTTCTAATCATCTTAATAATTTTTATTAATTTTTCAATTAGGGGTTTGATTTGGAATCTATCAGTTATTTCACTTCGGTTTTCTGTACGATATATCTCAAGAGAATCATTTATTTCATCGTCGTCTTCTGAAGATGATGTAACATGTTGAGTATTTAAATATGGAATAGTCTTATAGAAAATATCCACTAAAGCATGATGTAAACCGTGTGCCAAACACAATTGCTGTTTTGGAGATATAAGTTTTTCTATCTTTTGCATTGTTGATGCTCCATTAGTAGTAAAGCAAACTATGTCGTTTGACAGTGACAACCCAAATTCGCTTAATCCATCTTCTGTATAATTGATACAATTAACTGCAGTACCGGATGTCTTTTACCTAACCAAACTAATTTTATAAAGTTTTTCATTAGAGCGTACGATAATATCAAGGTAACGTTTTTTTTTCTTCAAATGTAAGGCTAAACTTTGCATCGCCTGACTTTATTTTTTTAATTTCTTTTTTTATATTTTCTCTGCATTTTAAATAGAAATCCATAAACTTGCTTTTTATGGTTTCTCTTGATTTTGGTACTTCAAATCCTCTTGCTTTCAAAGCTTTTCGAAGTTCTTTAGATGTAATAAATAATGAAAACGGCAAACCTTCCAGCGCAGTTAGTCTACCAATAAAAGCACCGAAAGATTCGTCTTGTTATAGAAATCCATAATCGGTTATTTTTAATATATTTTTTTTTTTTTGTGGCTCATAGTTATCTCTTTTTTCCAACTTTATGTTATGAATCTAAACAAGAAAACATTGATTTCACTATCAATTTAAGTTTTTTCCCAAAATTGCTTAAGATATTTGTATTCAACTTACATTTAGATGAGTAAGAAGAACTTTTATGGAGCCGCCGCTGGTTTTCAACAATTTTCGGCATGTTTTGCATTGAGCGTGGGGAGCACCTGTTGACTCCACAGAAAAATAACACCACACTGAACTTTTATCTGAACTTCAAAAAAGTTTATATTTAAAATGTATTTTTTTCGCAACCAGTTTGTTTCTAATAATGACTTGTTTGAAAGAATAATAAGAGAACAATAAGAGCGTAATAAACTTACGAGTCACTATTTAAATCAATTATCTCTGTTTTACTATTTTAAAAGAGTGCATCAAATAGTTATAATTTTATTAACATCATACACGCAAAACCATGGTATAGCTAAAAAAATTTAAATTAGTAAGTTAAATTAGGTAATTAACAAAATATTATTTTAAATAACGGGATTTCCGGATCTCGGGATCCCGGAAAAAATCCCGGGATTCGGGATTTCTTAAGCCCGAAAAATCCCGGGATTTCGGGATTCGGGATTTCCCGTTTGGCATCCCTATTTGCAACGTCATCTCTTGACTTTTGGTGAAATAACAGATAAGCCGGGTTTGCACTAAACATTGACACTGTTTAAATATTTTGTACTAGTTAAGTCAGATTATTAGAAATTGAGGGTTAGGCCACTTTTGCGCTGACAGCCTCATATATAAAGAACTCTTATTCTGAAAACAACAATAATGAATGGGAAATTGACATATGTTGTTGTAAATATAATATGTAAAGGTTTAAATGTTCATTTCTTGTCTAGATAAAATTAAATAAACTAGCAGACTCCATCCCTCGAAATTCGAGTGCAAATTCTAGGAAATTTTATTTTTTCATTATATAAAGATCCTAAAGGTATGCTAATCAATTATAGCCAATTCAGAAATCAACATAAAAAAACAAACCCACTTTTATTACAAACACATTAACAAATTTAGTAAACACACACATAGCATTGTATAATTTTATGTATGTGTTAGTAGCAACTCTAAATACAATTTACTCAAAATAAAGGAAAAATTTAAAAATCTGTAAGTCTGCAAAACGCCTAAAAAGAAATACCTTTCAAATAATATACGTTTGGTCAAAATCGGGATAAAACGGTAGAACAAAACATCGATCACAAGAAACCGCCTAGCCTCTTAATATTATAGATGAAACACTCATTACACAAGGGAACAAAATTGAACTTTTTTTGTGTTGATTTGAAATTTATAGCAAATTTTTACTAATTTGAGGTCGCTGATTTCAAATCTGCACTTGGTTTTTTTCTATCAGCTCGACTTTTCGAGATATACCGTTATGTTCAAAATTAAGGCACTTCCGCTACATATATTGGAATAACTTGAAAACGGTTCACCATATTAAATTTAAAAAAAAATCCGAAACTCGCAAACAATATTCTCTTAAAGCCGTGCTTACTTTGTTTTTAAATTTTCCAAGTAGTTTTAGAGATATCGTTCAAGTTTTGAAAAAAAAATTAAAATTTTTAAAAAAAAAACATTTTTTTTGGTCTTTAAAAATTCCTAAAAAATAAAAATGGGACAAAAATCACAGTTTTGGTCTACAAGCAGTTAGCTAAATATATTTCGAATAAAATGAGCTTTATTTCATTGCAATCGGTGCACAACTTTTGATTTTGTTCACGATTTACTGAATTGATATAAATCGCGATTTCCATACAAAAATAACATTTTCTAATGTGTAAGTGTTTGTATGTAATAAGTTAGTTTTTTATGATTCTAAGAATTAAAAAAATTAAGTAATAAAAAAAGATTATTTCATTTTTATGGTCAGCTATACTTTTTAATTTAACACAAAAAGAGAATTTTAAAGAAAAATAAAAAATTTTAATACACTAATATTACAATGTAATTACAACTCATCGAAAAATTTTCTTTTATAAGATTTTCTTAAATAACCTTGTTTAGAGGGATTTGTTTTAATGCTACATGAATAGTCCGCCATCATATGCTTATCCCAGTGACCCTGGTACCGCTCCTCTATAGTGCGGATATCTTGATGGAAACGTTCACCTTGTTCTTCACTGAAGTCTCCAAGATTTTCAGGGAAACAATCCAAATGACTGTGTAGGTAGTGCACCTTAATGCTCATATTACAACCAAGCTGCTTGAAATGTGACAACATGTTATCCACGTGGTCCGAATAGTGCTCACCCTTTTTGTTTCCCAGGAAATTGCGCACTATCCAAACAAATTCATTCCAAGCATTTCTTTCAATATCTGTCATGGAATTACTAAAATTTTCATCATTGATTAATTTTTTGATTTGAGGGCCATCAAGAATGCCAGCTTTCACTTTCTCCGAACTCAAATTGTTGAACTTTTTACTGATATATCTAAAACAATCACCGTCCTTGTTGAGAGCTTTGACAAATTGTTTCATAAGTCCTAGCTTGATATGGAGAGGTGGCAGTATTATGCGATCCCTGGGCACAAGTGGTTGATTAACTATATTGTGGTTTCCTGGAACCATAGCTTCCCTCGAAGGCCAGTCTTTCTTACTCCAGTGTTCAGATCTGGCTCTGCTATCCCATAAACAAATGAAACACGGATATTTTGTGTAGCCACCTTGTTGGCCTAGAAGAAAATTCACCATTTTTAGATCCACACAAATTAGCCAGCGGTGTTCGTTGTACTTTATTTTATTTATAACTGAGGCAATTGTAGAATATTCTTCTTTAGCTTTAGTTGAATGTGCAATGGGCAACGAACCCAATTTATTACCGTTATGCAGAAGTACACATTTTAGGCTGCGTTTAGAAGAATCTATAAATAGTCGCCAGTCATTTGGATCATACTCCTCTAATCCCATCGCTGTTACTAAACCAGGGACATCTGAACAATAAACAAATTCATCGTCTTCGGAAAAGAATGGAAGTAAGTTTTTTTCTCTGTTGCGGTAGTATGAAATTGTTGTTCCTTGGGTTAACAGATTTTTTTGCTTTAATCGAGAAGCAAGAATTTCAGATGCTTTTTTAGAAAGTCCAAGGTCTCTCACTAAATCACTAAGCTCCTCCTGATTAAATTGCTCGCGTTCAGAAGAAATATCTAAATGCAAGTCATCTGATCCAAATTCAGAAATTGGTGAAGGAACATTTTGTCGTAAGTCGTGGAAATTGTGTGTAGATGTAGATGGTTGTGGTTCTGAATCCTCACTAGAGTACAGGACTGGTTGGGTAATAGACAACACGTTAGGATAAATCCATTTAGACCGGTTTGTTTTATTAATGCCTGTTATGTTGACAGCGCAAAAATAACAATCATCATAATGATTCGAAGGTTCCCGCCAGATCATTGGTGTTTTATACTTGAAGTGGGTCCGTTGCTTGTTTGCCCATAACCTTAAATACTCTACACAGTTTTTACATACAGTATTAGGAATCCAGTACTTGTCACGGGTTTCCATGGTAAATCCGAAGTAGTCAAAATAAATTTTTTTAATAAAATCTGACACACTTTTTCTATTTTTTATAAACGTGTATTCGCCACATATGTTACAAAAATAGTTGGGATTGATTTTACAGGTGTTTCTTGACGTAGCCATTGCACAATTTTGAAGTATATATCAAAGTAACACAATTTTCAATAAATAACACACGGGAACAAAATTGAACTTTTTTGTGTTGACTGATTAAATGTTCAATATAAAATGATTTATATTTTTTGTCGTTATACTTTTCGCTTTCGTAAACACTTGTTGAATGAGAAAAATTGGTTGAATGAACCCATAAAAATACTTAGTAGTTTTTTACTGAAGTACCAAAAAAAATTATATCCACAATTTTATTGACAGTCACTTATGAATGAACACATGTGTTCAGGGGAATTCCTTTAAAAAATCATCCGTTACCAACGGTAAAACACACATCAATAAAAACAAGTGGACTTTTCTTTTTTCTCTTTAATTGACTGTGAACTGACTAGGTGTCATAAAGGGACAATAAAATTTATAGGCGTTATGAGTTTGCTACCGCAACCATAAAAATTAAATAATCTTTTTTTATTACTTAATTTTTTAATTCTTAGAATCATAAAAAACTAACTTATTACATACAAACACTTACACATAAGAAAATGTTATTTTTGTATGGAAATCGCGATTTATATCAATTCAGTAAATCGTGAACAAAATCAAAAGTTGTGCACCGATTGCAATCAAATAAAGCTCATTTTATTCGAAATATATTTAACTAACTGCTTGTAGACCAAAACTGTGATTTTTGTCCCATTTTTATTTTTTTAGGAATTTTTAAAGAACAAAAAAAATGTTTTTTTTTTAAAAATTTTAATTTTTTTTTCAAAACTTGAACGATATCTCTAAAACTACTTGGAAAATTTAAAAACAAAGTAAGCACGGCTTTAAGAGAATATTGTTTGCGAGTTTCGGATTTTTTTTTTAATTTAATATGGTGAACCGTTTTCAAGTTATTCCAATATATGTAGCGGAAGTGCCTTAATTTTGAACATAACGGTATATCTCGAAAAGTCGAGCTGATAGAAAAAAACCAAGGGCAGATTTGGATTCAGCGTCCCAAATAACCTTAAAAACAATATTCAGTTCTTAATCCACCATTGTTCCCTTGTGTTATCTGTTATATTTTTATAAAATAAATTTAAAGTGTGTCCATTTATTGTTCATTTAATAAAGCGTAAATATAAGAAACATAAACATAATATATAAGATAAAAATAATTATAGTTTGATTACTTGAATCTTACTTTTCTTGAAGCATAAAGCGTTTGTATAAGTAGGCTCTCAAAAAAAAACATTACTCTTAACGTTGCGTCGGTCAAACTTGATCTATATCTCGTGGCAATTAAATCAGCTGCATAAGAAGCTCTTTTCGACTCTACACTGGTTGGGCAACCCGTTAATATGTAGTATAAGCCATTTCTTTTCGAACTATTGGGAACTTGGGATCACTAATTTCTTCGTGTGCAATAGTTTTCATTTTTGTGATAGCTAAATTAAGCATTTCTTTCATTGAGATTTCTTGACTTGATGTTGCTATTGATGATAAAACCGTTGATTCTGCGTAGCACACTTGCATAACTTCTGATTTAGTTGTTTGTTTGAAAAATTGTTGAATTATTTTAATATAATTGTTTCGAAAATAAGAATATTTAGCAGAATATTTGGTTCTTCTTTCACTTTTTCGAAGTATTAAATTTTGCTTCAATTCATTACTTAAGAAATTAGTTTCAATGCTTAGTTCAACCAACATGAACTTAATAGTCAAATCTGCAACATATGCACATGTGTGCTTTGAATAGAGGGCTTCTAATGTCGTTATTATACTTATGAAGCCGTTATTATATTTGATACTACATTGAGAACAGGAAATCCATAACATTTTACCGAATTACCGTTAAATTATTTGAAAATTACAGTGATATTCCTAGCGCTAGTAGCTAAGAAAGATTTGATAAATGTTCATTTAAATGCTTCAAATTGTTTAGGTGTCTGCAAATTGCTGTAAACATGTAAAGATAAGTTTTTATACCCTATACCACTATGTGGTCCGTCCGTCCGTCTGTGTGTCCATGTAAAGCTTGTAATCAAACTGCAGGTCGCAAATATGAATATATTTTGATGAAATTTGCTATTTTATCGTTTATCGGCCATGGGATGAACGCTATTGAAATTGGTGCGAAGCGGTCCATGTTCAGACCTAGCCCCCATACAAATGACCCCTATGAAATCAACATATATTGCCATAAGATCCAAGTTATCATACAAATCTTAGTCAAATTGGGTTTGTATGTATATATTACATCCATTAATCAGTAGTCCAGAAATGATCCCTATTGGAGAACTCTTAGTCATAGGCCCCATATAGAGCTGTTTCCCGATCTTCACTTAAATCTATCAAAAAACAAAAATATTGCACTGATTCTTCTCAAATTTTGTTTGTATATATTTTTAGAAAATACAAGAGACTTCACCAAACATGGTCAAGATCGGTCCATTTTTGGGCCTAGTTCCAATATAGATATGGCATCCGATATGAACTTTTTCATATCTGCAGCCAAAAAAATTAATATAAATCCCACTCAAATTTGGTTTACGCTTATTTTCTATATCCAGTTAGTTGGGCCTGAGAGATTGGGTATATAAACGCATGGTATAGGGTATCGTATAGTCGGTCTAGACCGACTATAATTTTCTTACTTGTTATATATAACAAACAAAATTATTTGTAAGTGTATATTTTTGAGTCCACATAGACCAACTTTCAATCCTTAACTGGTTCTATTGTATTAATTATATCTGTGTATCGCTCATGTTTAACAATTTGTTTTTGAAGTAAATTTGTGGACATATAATTTGAAACCTGTTTGTATACATCGCATAATTTTTAAACTCATAAGACATTCCAAAGCCTGATTCTTTACGTTGATCTCTTATGAAGGACTTAGGGATCTTAATGGTTCTTCTACTTTAATAATAAAACAGCAATGCAGAAATTAATTCTTTTAATAAAAAAAATCATGTGAATCCGATCACAGGGGAGATGTGTAAACATCTGGTAATAAAGAAAATGCAGAAAACAGCGACAAAAAGGTTATTTCATATAATAATTTTTTCACCAAACAATCATAAGTCATACCGATTTGTCTTAATGGTCACATCTTACGCGTACTTTGCGCAAACTTCTATGTATATAAAACTTATTTTTTTCCTTTTATTTGTTTCTTTATTTGATTGCTATACAAACTTTTATTATTCAATGGCTTTCTCCGAAATGTAGTACATATTCCAGGGAAGGTCGCCATATGATTTTTACCGACCACGCCTAATTTTACGCCCAATTTTCTTATAAAATTTTTATTTTGTTTTGTGGTATATTTCTTCCCTATACAAATTTGTACTTTTCAACGGATTTCTCTGAAATTTGGTTTACACGGAAATAACTACACGGTGAACAAATTTCCCAAACTTAAAAAAAGGCACCTAAAAGAAATGAACAAATTCCCCATTTTTTTTTAATTCATTCTTAAATTTTTACATATTTTTATTTAATGAATTTTGTTAAATATTTATTTTAGTAAACATTTGCATACTGATCTCAATATATGTCCTAAAATAAATGCATTTAAAATGAGTATTCTTTTCAATAGCATCATTTCGTTGCGCGGAAGTTACGCGCACGGGGAATACAGCTTAGCCAGAATATCGGAATGATCTGAAAAATATATTTTGACAATTAAAATAAGTTGGAAATAGCTGCGCGGCTGCACTGGTGTGGTTGCCAAATGCCCGGAAGCGGCGCGCGACCGCGGACTCGGACGCGACGGATGCGGACGCGACGCGCTCTCGGAACACAGCTCAGCTAAAATATCGCAATTCTCTAAAAAATATGTTTTAGGAATTAAAATAAGATAACGAGAACTAAGCGGCAGAACGGGTAGTAGCTACGAGGAAACGGCGCGAGGCGCGCGGACGCGGACGCGATGGATGCGGACGCGACACGCTCGCGGAACACAGCTCAGCTAAAATATCGCAATGATCTGAAAAATATATTTTGGCGATTAAAATATGTTGACAACTGCGCGGCAGCACGGGTGTGACTGCCAAACGCGCGGAAGCGGCGCGCGGTGCGCGACCGCGGACGCGACGGATGCGGACGCGACGCGCTCGCGGAACACAGCTCAGCAAAAATATCGCAATAATCTGAAAAATATATTTTGGCGATTAAAATAATTTGACAACAACTGCACGGCAGCATGGGTCTGGCTGCCAAACGCGCGGAATCGTGCGCGACTCGCTCGCGGAACACAGCTTAGTGAAATGTCGTATGATAAATTTTATCTACGTATGTGAAATAATTACCTGTTGAAGAAAATAGGCCACACATATACTATAAGCAGTTGCTTAAAGAAACCTTGCGACACAATATTAAACGTCGCATTAGTCTTTCATTTCTGAAACTTGAATTTGACGTCTCTGCTCAATGATGATCACTTATTGAATGAAGCAATTCAATTTTTAAAAGTTGTGATTCCTTTAATTTGCGAACCATTCCGTTATATTTGATGTTTATAAATAAACTGAAAAAAAAAAACTTAAAGCGGTTTCGCAACTTATTTTTGAAACATTTTTGCTGCAGCATCTTAAAAAACTTCTAAATTAAAAAATCAAAAAATTTTTAATTGAAATAAAAAATGAATTTACTGCCCATACAAATTTTTGGGGAGAAAGTTCATTTTATTGAGGAATTTGTTAATTGGGGACTAAGTACTCAGCGCCTGGTAAGCATAGTGAACCATTTTTGAAGTCAAAGGCCTTTGTATCCCGGGCAAGACCGGGTAAAAGCAGCTAGTTTAGTTATAATATTGATTTCAAGTAAATGTGGAGGATATCAAAGATTCGGCACAGCCGAATTTAACACTCTTACTCGATTTTTTTTAAATATTTTGTTTTAAAATATTTTCTGTTGCGTTAAAAATTTATTACAAGAAAAAATATAAGATCTTTAATGTTCTTTTAATTATAATCGATACAAGTTCAACTCTAATATTGATATACATATATATGTATGTTATTCCCTCAGTACGAGTGTTTATGCTTATATATATTCCTATATTAAACTTAAACTGAACTTTTTACTATACACACTCTAGTCAATGTGTAATAATAAATAACTGTTTACTTATAATATGTTCAAGCTAAACACAGGAACATAAGAACTAGCTGATACTTACGTATTACGTAGAAAGGAGAGTTCGACACACTTAATCCACAAACGTTTTAGTTTCTTGTTGTTGTTGCAGAATTCAAACTTTGAGTTCAGTATCACATATGAGAAATAGAAAACACATTAGTCAAATATAACTACATATATATGGGGGATTTCATGTCAAGTGCACCAACTTTTGAAACCGATGTCTTCCGATCGGGATGAAATTTGCACCAAGGTTAGTCCTATTGGATAGTAGACACAATTTTTCAACAAGATCGGTCCAGATCTCTCTGAGTTAGAGGGGATCAAAATTTGACATTTTGGCCAAACAGGTATTTTTTCTCATCCATGTAACTTATTACCTATTGTTCTTAGAAAATTTTCTCCCAAACAGTTTAGATAGCTATTTCTTCAATATTTCGGAAAAAAATACTTAAAAAAAAAAAAAAATTGTAGATTTTTTTTTTGCTAAATTAAAGCATTTTTTGCCTTTTTTTCAAAAAGTGCATTTTTTTCATAAGAAGTCTTAGGATTTTTCCTTTAAGAGCTTTTTGGTCGCTTAGTGGGATGGGAGTGGGATATCTATCAAAATAAATGTTTTGTAACTCAAGACAACGGTTTTTAAATTTTTCACAAATGCACTATTTTGAATTTTTCCCTATTTGAGTCTAAAACCTTACAAATAAAACCTATACTGAGAAACTAGATAAACTAAACTTTCCGAAGTTATATAACATACCTAACTAAAATTTTATACCCTCGATACTGTAATACCCAGAATATGTTAACCTCAGGAAAAAAATCGTTTTTTTTTTTCTATAGAAATGTTGAAAAATATTTTTTATTTATTTTTAATAATAATTAAATTAATGTATAATAATAATATTAAAAGTAAAAAGATAAATAATTTATTAAAATTTAACCTTAATTGCATTAGATCCATTTATATCATAACTATTTTTATACTTAATTTATTGTAGCTGATGAACTATTTAAGTCTTGTAAATTTTTAAATACCCAGTCTTTCATCCAGCTTTTTTGTCGCCTTTATTTACTGCGTTTTTTTTGTCAATCCTTTCTTGGCGTTACTAGGTTCAGCTGTTGAATAGAGGCAGAAAACTTTTTGAACTTAAGACAGGCGGTATAAAAGCATGCTCTTCAGTGTTTTCAATGTTTCCTGATAATCCTCTTTGCTACTAAAAACTATTTTAGTTTCTTTACAGTAATTCTTTTCCCAATGGAATAAAGCAGTCGCATCTAAGTTGCGATCTTGATGAGAGCACTGGAGGCTATACTTCGCTGCATTTCTTTTAGGGTTTGCTCCAATACCATCACATGCTCCTTTATCATGAGCAGTAGGATGAAAATGCCACTCAGCAGGCATTCCAAAATCTTTTTAATGGGCCATAAGATTTGCCAAGATACTTTTGTTTTTAAAATGTTGACGAGCTCCGTCCGAAACGTAGTATACCTTCTTTACTGTAAATTTAGATTTTAGAAATTTTAGTATTCTCTTCTGGTACTCATAAACTGCAATGGTATCATGTTTTAAATCGTCGGATATGATTGCCATACTTTTGTGTTCCAGTTTTTCATCTTTCATGTAGTGAATAACTACTTTGAATATAGTTGCTTGGTCGTTATTGAAGTGGAATGCTTGTATGGCATCCTGAAGAACATATTTATAGTTTTCTGCGAAATCATATGAAATAACGAATTCACCAGACTTCAAATGTGAAGAATGAACATTGCTCTTTGACTAAAAAGTCATGGTTTCTCAAGTTTAGCAATCCTGTACACATTTCTTCCACAAAATCATCCACATTTAAAATGATTGTTTTCAATGTGCATCTGTCAGTCTGAATTCAAGAATCAAATTTGACCTCCTCTATATATTCTCGATCTAAAGAGTTGATTAAATTTTCTTTGATGAATGTGGCAAGAAGTTGTTGCATTAGGACACATAGTCAATTTAAGGCAATCGCGGTAATCGTGTAAATCTTCTGCCGGATCATCTGTTAAGTTGATTTCCTTCAACATCAGTTTAACATTTTCATGGTAAATTTGGGTTAATTTCGTGAAGCCAATTCTAACATCCTCGTGTTCAGATTGAAATGTTGCAAATAACTCCTTCTGGTTACAGATAACCATTCTCTTCTGTTATGTTATGAATGTATGTTACATACCTTCGGAAAGGTTAATTTGTCTAGTTTCTCAGTATAAGTTTTATTTGTAAGGTTTTACACACAAATAGGAAAAAATTAAAAATAGTGCATTTGTGAAAAATTGAAAAACCGTTGTCTTGAGTTACAAAACATTTATTTTGATACATATCCCACTCCCATCCCACTAAGCAACCAAAAAGCTCTTAAATGAAAAATCCTAAGCTTTCTTATGAAAAAAAAATAAATGCACTTTTTGAAAAAACGGCAAAAATACTTTAATTTAGCAAAAAAAAAAGTCTAAAATTTTTTTTTTTTTGAGTATTTTTTTCTGAAATATTGAAGAAATACCTATCTAAAATATTTGGGAGAAAATTTTCTAAGAACATTAGGTAATCAGTTACATGGATGAGAAAAAACACCTGTTTGGCCAAAATGTCAAATTTTGATCCCCTCTAAGTCATATTTTAACTTTATAATTTCTATCTATATTTTTTGTTTGTTTTCTTATTATAACCCTCTCATTATAACCTTCAACTCTGAAGCACTTTCTGCGATAATTATGACAAACATAATTTTATCGGCATTGTAAGTAATTCTAAGCCAATTTCTGTAATACAGTTTTTATGACCGATTACCTGTTTAGAAGGATGAAAAGTATGGGTTGGGGACTCATATTTTCATAAGCTCAAACTAACATAAATATTGGTTTGTGTAAAAACTTAATGCATATATTCCTTAAGACTGTACGAAAATCTGTACCACGAGTTTAAAGAAATGGTCTTAGTCCCAACTAATTGGATATAAAAAACAAGGAAGATTACTTAATTCGGCTGTGCCAAATCTTTGATAACCTCAACCTGTGTATTAAACGCAATATCAGTTGTTATGGGTAAGGTAATAATTTTAATATAGCTGCCGCTAATTAAACTTTAAAATCTAATACCATTTTAATATAAAGTTAACAACTTTTCTTTATTGACCAATATTTATTATAATTTCTTAATTTTTTTTATAAAAACAATCACGCTTAGTTTTATAGAAAGACTTAATGGCTGTGTGTAAAATTGGTCTTTCAAAAGAGACCACAGAGAAACACCTTTTGCGTTAGAGTACCCAAAGTCAAAGAAAGAATCATAGTGTGCAGTATATGTATTTCGAGTTTAAAAATTATGTGATTTTTCAAAAAAAAAAATAAAATAAAATAAATAAATAAATGTAAAAACTTTAAATGATATTTACATGCTCAGATTAGTGGCATATATGCCGACACCTAAGCAATCTTAAGCATAAAATTAAAAAAAAAAAAAAAAATATATATATATACATATATAAATAAAAAAATTGTATCAAAAATATAAATCAAAACAATTGAAGGAAAATTGTGATGTACATATACATTCGAAACAAACCAAGTGTTCGATTATTTTTAAAATCAAATATTATAAAAGCTATCCAAAAAGTGTGTATAAGAATTTTATTGATATATCAGGCTTCATAATTACAACGCTTCGCATTACAATAAAAAATAAAAACTAATTTCGGATTTACAAGTTATCCGTAAAATAATTGAATATGTCATTTTAATCAAATGACAGAATATACTGTGAATTTTTTTGTTAAGTCTACGGGTAATAATTTTTTTTATCAAATGAGAGCATGTACTGTTTGAAAACCTGGGGGCTAATCATCGCATTCGTTAAAATCAATTGAAATTACATATTTTGGTTAATTATTTAAAGAAGATGGACAAACGTCAATAATTCGTTATCTGCGACAGATAATTTCAATCGAAAAATTTCGATAACGAATGCGACGATTAGCCCCCCTGATCCAGCGATTTTTTTTAATTCTACGGGACATAATTTTTTTTATTTGTCCTAAGCTCTGTTAGATTTGCGGTGATTATATAGGAAGAATATTGCAATCTGATAAATTTAAAGGAACACTTTTAGAGTTTCTCATCTGACACTTTTTCTATAAAAGAATAATCTTGAATTCATTGAAACATGATAAACTGTATACAGAAAATACTAAATTATAAAAAATTGGAAAGGTTTTCATATGTATGAGCATGTAATAAGTTCAAATTAGATTTTTGCAAAAACAATTACAAAATACTTTTAAATTCTTATTTTTATTAAAATCTATAAATGGTTATTTATATTTTATAAATAACTAGCAACTTTTTAAAGAAAATATACTTCTTTAATATTATTTTGCTTTCATATTACAAACACTACGCCCACAACAAGAACAACAATTACAGTTATGAAACACAAATTACGAAGTTTAGAATAACAATAATAACTGGAAAAACATTACATTTCAATTGAAATCTCGGGAGCTATTAATCCATGCTAGCATGTTTTTTTTTTTTTGTTTTTTGGTATTTACAACAGAAATTGTGTCAGAGAATTTCATTTCAGTTAGGAATACCAGAAAAGGTTTAAAATTTGAATGTCTTTTGTTACAATTGAAAAACAATTTTTAATACAAATTTTATATGTAGTACTCTAACCAATATCTGTTATAACTTTTTCGGGTTGAAAAATGTTTTTATGATCAAATTCGTTATTCTTGGTTTTTTTAAGGTTGCCTAAATAAAATTAGTTTTTAAATTTGCATAAAAAATTGATTAGTAAACGGAACTTTATTGTTCCGATTATTTTTTAAATACTAAGGAATTACAAGAAAAATTCTTATTACTTTAAAAATATTTTCTAGTTGCAACACAATGCCAGCCTATTTTTTTTTTCTGTATTTAAGAATGGCAATTTATATATGGATTATATATTGTTAGATTTATAGTCAATTTTCAGACATATTGCAATTACTACTGTAACTAATATGCAAATTTTAATTTTGTTTCAATGGTGCGTGGTAAAGAAAAAGAAGAAAGCATATATTTCAAAAATTCATAACTGCACTGTATTCTTAATCGGACCGGTTTCTGGCATTTCAGCATTCATCAGCGATTTATTGAACATTGTGATAATTGTTCTGTTTTAATTGAATTTAATTGATTGTTTCTATATGATAATTTTTCTACTTAGGGCGGCCGTGAGGTTTGAACTATGAACCTTCACATACACTCGATCTTGCACTTTTTGGTCAGCTCCTTAACACTCTCACCTAAAGTCAGGATTATATATTATTGATCGAGTTATATATAATAATTTGGACCTTAATGCAATCTAAGACAATATTATAGAGATCACTTGTGCCTGAACATCTACAGATTTTCTTTAACTTAAATGTCGTTCATGATGTGGCCCGCAGACGCTTATATACAAAATGTTAATAAAATGTATTCATATTTGCGACCTTTAGTTTTATTATAAAAGATTATACACATCAAATGTTTTTACTTTAAATAAAGCAAAAGCATTAGCACATTTGTTTCAAAAATTGATCTATATTCTGCATGACAGGTTAGACAGCTGTTTCGGGAAGAGTAACATATATATTGTAGTATGCAATGTGTACTCGTATACAATCATATTTGTTTCAAAGTTGTTCTATATTTTAGTTTGTTATATTGGAAGAGGCTTAAAGAGTATAACTTTTGCTTGAATTCTCATTTGGTTGTTTTCAGCAAATATATAAGAATTTAACTTTTTACCAAACAAACTATCTACTGCTTTTGGTTACTGATGAGGGTTGGTGACTCTTCCCGAAACAGCTGTATAACCTGTCATGCAGAATATACATAGATCAATTTTTGAAACAAATGTGCTAATGCTTTTGCTTTATTTAAAGAAAAAACATTTGATCTTGAGCCTGAACAATTTCAAACTCAATCATTAAATTGATAAAGATCGAAAATAAGATTTTTTATTTTTATAAAAAATAATAAGATTATACATATAGATAGATACAAAAATAGACGGACGAGCACATAGATGGAAAGACAAACGGTGGGATCGACGCACATAGCTAAACCGGCTGAGATCCTTGTTTGGTCGGTATAATAAAAGTTTAGTCTGGATTTAATATTTTTGGTAGTTACAAACATCAGCACAAATTCATTATTTGAAGAAAATATGGAATTCGAGAAAATGCAAAAATAATAATATTATTAAGTTGATGGGGGAAATGCATTTGATTTACGATGTGGTTCAATTTTCCCATAATCCCATAAGGATACAAATACTCATATGAACACATATAACCAACGAATTTTGAAACGTTTACTAATGAGTACAACATGTTAGTGTGTCAATTTAATTACGCAAGAACGTACCACTGAATGCCATATATTATATTCTTAGTTACTGTATAGATCTACATACACAACTACATATTATACACACATATACACAAGGTGTTATGATTTATTAGTAAAATCTAGTTCATGTATTAATATATTTCAACGTTAGATACAGTCACAATATTTCAAACAATTGAATATATTCCTTATTGTTTTATTGATATTGTTGATGTACAAATTATAACCACATGTAAACAAATAATGTGACTTAATGAATAACAATTCCACCCGTTCTGTAACGAGCAACAGATTTAATTAATATAAAATTTAGTGTTTTTAATATATTTATTTTATCCTATTTTAAATTGTTAGCAAACAAATAATAAATGCAACTTAAAGAGAAACGCCGAAAGTGGTGTAGGTACATACGTCAAAACTGATATGAGCATCGCAAAGTTTGGATGTTTTAGTGGTAGATAATCTCAAAAGTAAGTGCAAAAGAATTAAAATCAAACATGGTTCGAAAGGAAATAAATAACTATTTATTTATTTTTATGGTTTCTTTTTTCAATTTTTTGTATGAATTGCTGTTGTTGTTTAATAAAAAACTAGAAATATCACAGACTTTTATTTAATTTTACAAATTTTTAAAATTAGTTCCCCTTTAGATGGATTTTAACAACTTGGATTTATTATTCGAAAAAAAAAATAATAATGGGATTGAGGTGCTGGATTAGCTGCAGCGAAGTGTTGGATATAAACTGTTCGTAGATACAAACTGTTCGAAGCCATAAGATCGAAGTGAGGACTACTTCAGGATACTAAAAATAATGCCGCTCAGAGGAGTAAAAGTTATCACTGGCTCGACCCTAGGGCCGGTCCTGATTCTAAACAAGAATTGTTGAGAGCTGCCATTAGTAAAATACGAACAAGATTGCAGGAACAGGTCGTTATATTTTGATTTACTAAGAAATTTTTAAAATTAAATTCTTCTCTACTTTATAAATGCAAAGAAAAAATTTCTTAGAAAAGTTGTAAGTTTTTCCCCTGTCTTTTTACCTACATATACATATATCAATATGTAAATATTTCCAAATATATCTTCAATTTTTATGTAAAAAAAACTAACCCATAAAAACCAATTTTGTATTATACCCCTTTCTCTGTAAATTACGTTACCGTATCGTTTGAGTCTGACTTTACAATAATAAATCCTAGTCAAAATTTTTTTTTGAATACATTTTTTTCATCGTCGCCACATGTCTGCTTGAAATGTTTCAGCTGGATAGGATCATGTGTTAAAAATCGATCCAAAGTTTTTTCGGCAAGCAAACACTACGAGTTAACTCCTTCCGGCGTGGTTTTATGAAAAGTATACCACTTATATAACTTATTTTCCTACATTTTGTGTTCAATGGTAGATTCCAAGTCCCACTTTTATATGTAAAGCTAAGCTTATATTTAACAAAAAATAAATATATTGGGTTGAGAGCGGTTTGTATGAAAAAAAATTTTTGGTTGAACTTTGAGGTGTGCGGGTCGGTTATTTTGACATTGGATCTAAAACTTTAGTGAGCAAAATTTGAGCCTAATCTGGACGCTCATTGAGTTCAAAATTCAAATATGTAAAAATTATGTAAAAATTATCAAAAAAAAAAATAATTTTTCACAAAGATTTTGATATTAATAATTGCGTTTCAATTAAATTAATTTATAAACCATAATCTGAGTAAATTATCTTTCTAATGAAGCAACAAAATCTGTTATCGGTTGAAAAACATCCAAGTTATATACCCAGGCAATAAATGCGCCGCAGCCCACTTGATTAAAAAAATTAAGTTCAGATTTTTAAAGACATTTAAATAATTTACAAAACAACATTTTTGTACTTTTATGATCCCAGAATGATCATATGTAAAGTATTTTGCATCTCGTCTATTTTTATGCTGCTCTAAATTAATGTCAAAACGGAACGATTTTTTTTGCACTATTTCAAAATCTCCAATTTTACTTTTTCAAAAATTTTATTCAAGAAATTTACCGAAATCAACGATTGGACTTTAAGGTCTTATTAACAAGATATATCTGATTCAATATGCCAAATATTGTAGCTATCCTGTTCGTAATTTGGCGAGGGCTGTGTTTTTATTTCAGTGGATTTAGAACATTTAAAATATGATTTTTCATACTTTTTCAACTTTTAGGCTACATCTTTTTGGTGTTTTTATATTTCAAATACTTTTGTCAAAATATTATAATCCTTGATATAAATTCTCAATCTTAAAAATTAAGGTTAAATCGAAGCACTATAAACCGTCCCTCTTCAAGGTCAAAAGTCAAATTTAAAGAGACTTATATTTTTTAAAAGAAAATATTGAAATAAGATATATTTGTGAAAGGATTTCGTTAAAACTTGTTAATAATATATATATTATTTTAAAAAATAATATTCTAGACTTTAGAAATTTATAGTTGACCTGTTGTTTTAATATATGGGGTTTACTTGGGTATCAATTAAAAATAAAATTAAAATTTTAATGTTTTATTTTTAAATATTTATTATATTTTCGATATTTCGAACAGCTTCGCTGTTCATCTTCAGGAAAAAATTTTAGATATCTTTTAATGAAGCGTGGAGTTGAAAACGTCCTTTCTTGTTTGTTATCTTATTTCAACATCTTATTTCAAAAAAAAAAATATATATATAAATCTCCTTAAATTATTGATATAAAAATTTTTGTGAGAAGTTATTTTTTTTTGATAATTTTTACATATAAATGCATATTCGAACTTTGAACTCAATGCGCGTCCAGAAAGTTTTAGATCCAGTGTCACACTAATCCGACTTGCACGTCTTGATATTCCAAAAAAAAAAAAAAATGGGTGGGTCAATTATTTTTACTCCACGGGCTCATTACGATTCTGACACTATGAGCCATAACAGGTATATTTGCCCAAGGAAACATACCACTAAAATCATTTTTGAACCCTTGTTTTGGCTCATAGTACCAGAATCGCGATGAACCCATGGGGATTTTTTATGTCCCCTTCAATTTGACCCACTCTAATATCTACATATAAACTAGCGGATACGCCTACTTGTACAATCCTGCCCATATTTTTCCGACTACTCACATTAATAACTCATGAACTCAGGCAAAGTTTTAAGGCTTTAACTCTTGCGCTACTCCAGATAATTGACATTTAATATTTACTCTGTATGGAGGTGCTGCGCCCACTGGTCCGGTACCGCCCATTTTTTATGAGACTGCTCACATTAGTAGATCATAAACTCAGACAAAGTTCCAAGGTTTTCGCTATTACAGTAATCCCGAAATATGACATTATATATTTCTTTGTATGGGGTATCATGCCCACTGATCTGATCCCGTCCATTTTTTCCGAGTACTATTGTTTCTAACATATGAACTCACCTAATTACCAAGACTTTATCTATTACAGTACTCTAGATATATGATATTAAATATTTACTTTGTATTGTGGGTGCCACGTCCATTTGTACAATCACGCCCATTTTTGTCGTGATTACTGACATTGGTAGCATATGTACTATCGCAATGTTTCAAACTCTTGCTATCACAATAGTCAATATATATGATGTTATTCAATTTGGGTCACATCGGTTGGGTAGTTTCAGAGTCTATAAAGACAAATATACACACATTGTATTTTATATAAATATATAGATCATTTTAATTTTGATGATAGTTCTTTTAACCCTTCAATCTAGTATGGTTTTTAGATAAAAACACGAATATGAAGTCCATTAAAAAAAAGATTACCTGGAAGACGATCTTAGTGGGTAAGCTGAAAATATAAAAAAAAAAAACATATTGGTATCGCTCGAAAAAAGGTCAACCACGAGTGAAAAGTTCAGGCTGCTAAGAAAAACTTTTTATTAGTTAATAATAGAGCTTAAATATATGTATATATTTTATTATTATAAAAGCATTTTTGATTTTTTTTAGATTTTGAGCCGGAACAACTGTAAATTTTTTTTCTGACTCTTTTGACGAATTATAGCAACTTGTTTTTTTTTATGTCTTTAGCTTACTCAAAGTATTATTATATTCTTGATGTAATTTAAAAGTTTTCTACCAACAAAAACCTAATATATTTGAATAAACATACGCATACAAAAAACATTATTGATTGAAGTCATTAGTGTGAAGTATTTGAAATGCAAGTATCATTTAGTTTTTAAAGAAGTTCATCGTTTTACTTAAGAAAATTTAATAATTGGCTCCCGCAAATTCGGTTGAAAAATGTTATTAGTGTTTAAAATTTGTCGTATCTGTAACCGTAAGCTTTGAATATTCGATAAAGTTGTATATAAAGTTCACATGGCGAAGGTGCTGTAGACGGTTTTGGTGCCATAGTTAAATGAAAAGTCTTGCAAAGTGTTACAGCAAGAAATATATCTCCCGAAAATGCTTTATCGTTTTATGAGTATGCCAAAAAAAAAAAAAAAAAATTGATGGAGTCAAACTTTTACATTAGAGATCAAATTGGGAGTCTTTGTCATCAATTGTCTGAGCTGTGGTACAATGTTCCAAATATTTAAACAGTTCAAAGTCTAGCTCGATTCGCTTCCAGACATATAAACTCTATTAAATAGTCTATTGTGCATCAATCGTGTTCACACTCAAATTGTTTATATTCATCGAGAAGTTAACTGCATTCAAAAACGTTGAGGAATTCATTAGTTGCAAAGAAGCGGTTATCATTATATTATCTTCCGGCACAACCTCAGAATAACAGTAATCTGGAACTTCGATGCTGTCATCAGAGTTTGCATACTCATCATCTTCAACTGAAACCATCAAATATGCTATATCTTCATCAGTCATCGAAGAAAAGTTGATTTTTCCGCTTATTGTAACCTTTACCTTTTTCGCTGCGTCGTGATATTTTCGTAAAACATAAAAACAATTTTGCTAACAATAAATACCTTTGATTCAAGTAAAAATAACCGCCAAAATAACACAAAAGAAAAATTACGTTGGAAGAAATTTTTTCAGCTAACCCACTAAGACCATCTACAGACGGTCTTCACAGAAAACTTGACTCGAACAAATTCCTTTTCTTTACAAATCAAACTAATAACAAATTATCAATATAAAGTTTCAAACTACTTACGAAAAATATTCACGAGTCGACTGCGCTATTGGAGAGTATTTCTTTTTTTTATACCCTCCACTCCAGTGTGCACAGGGTATATATAAGTTTATCATTCCGTTTGTAATAATTAGAAAAAAAATTTTGGACCCGATAAAATATATATATTTGTGATCCTTATAACAACCGGAGTTGATATAGCGATGTCCGTCTGTCCGTCTGTGGAAATCACGATGGCGGCATCAATCGGGCAGCTAGGATGCTCGCTGACATAAAAATGATTCAATAACATCCTGAAAAGTTTGCTATATAAATTCGTTCAAATCGGTCGATTAGGGCCCGTGATTTGAATGAAGAACTAAAAAAAGTCTTGAAAAAATATAATTTTCTATGTTGTTCTTGTCACGATCACGCCCTCAATAGGATAGCTAAGGTGATCATTTTTAGTGAGAATGATTCTCCAAATTCATGGGAAGACTTCTGTTTCAAAAATTATTAAAATCGATGGAACAGGTCCAGGAAAATCTCTGAAAAAGAAAAAAAAAAATGAAAAATATGATGTTTCTATAGCGTTCTTGTTGTTATTCTAATTGTTATATTGTTGTCATAGCTGGACTTGTTGTTTTTATGGTCGTTGTGGTAATAATATAATAAAAACTAACCCTTTGTACATTTTTTTATCAACTCTGGTAGAAAAATTTAAAAGTTTCCATTGTTTTGGCATCACTAAAAAAATTTACTAGATCATTTCTGTCACCGCCACGAGCCTGCCCGCAAAGTTTCAGATCGATTGGGTCACGGGAAAGGGGTTCAAATCGATCCAAAATTTTTTCGACAAGCAGACACTACGAGTTAATATAAATGGAGTGAAAATTCACCAGCATCTAAAGCAAATAATGCTAAAATACCTAGTTGTTAATAAAAAGAAAACAATGTTAATTTAGCAAAAAAAAATTTTATGTATTAATTTATTTAAAGAGAAAAACACAAAAATAACGTTTGATGTTGTATTTTTTGTGTGTAGTATTTACAGATGGCGCCACAATTTTTGTTTGTTCTAATTAGCTTTGCAATAGTTATTTCTATTTTAACATGAATGTTAATATTTTCAACTAGATATCATACAGAACAATGTTAAGAGTATACACGGGCTGGTCTTTTATTTCATACGTTTTTTCATTATTCTTTTACAAATATGAACATAAGTTTGGCATATTAACTTTTTGTTGTCTTTACAAAACAGAGTTACCGAGTTAATCAATGAGTTTTTTGCTTTCAAAACAGTTCTACATAGTTATATAGAATTATTATTCTGCTTTACCTACAAAATATCTGATTGCGATTACATCTAATTTTTAAAAATCTTATATATATTTACGCTGATCCCTGACTCACTGACTGACTGACTGATTCTGTAAGGCTGAAATAGTACACACACATACAAAGCTATGCGAAATACACAAACAAAATTTAATCTTTCTCATTTTATACAAACCCACACACAATTTTCTCTCTTCTTTATTACCGACCAGTGCTGCTAATAAAATCTTCTGAAAATCTACAATTTTGGAAACTAAATCGTCAAAATTGTCGTTTTTAAAACAAGAAATTGACAAGAAAATTTTACCGCTTATAAAACTCGAAAAAATATTACAAAAGGAAGCAATAAAATTTATTTATATCATTCATATTACGAATATTATTACAGCATTGGTTATTTCTATATATATAAATGTATTAGTGATGAAATTTCAACGAAAAAAAATTTAACACAGCAATCAATTATAGATCTATACTATAGCTATAGATTCTATAGCTGAAACATACAATATATGTTTAAAGTATCGCCGTAATTAAAACTTAAATCTTAAATAGAGATGCTATTCAAGGTATTTCCGTTTTGAAACGACTTGACCCAGAATTAAATCTATACATATTTTGCAATTTACATTTACACTGAACTAAAACTATCAATTTTCGATTTACAACCCATTAATTGTTAACCCTTGAAATCCCAATTTTTATACTACTGAAAATTTAAAAACTTCAATCATCATTTTAACAAATTTAACAAATCATTTTAACAAATTGAAAAATCGTCGAAATTAAAATAATTTGTCAAAATTAGCAGCACTGCTAACGACAATAGCACTACATATGCAAATTTCGTGTTACATGTGGAATAAGATGAACGCAAAAAATGCATCAAAAAACTAATATCTATTCAAATTCTTCTTTAAATTCCCTTTGTTGGTCAATGAAAAAATCCTGCAAAAAAAAGTAATGAAGGAAATTTTAAACATTTTTATTTTTCTCATTTAACGTCGTCCGATACGCATACATACTTTTTTATCAAACTAAACTTTACCGTTTGTCTGTTTTGTTTTTCATCTCAAAATTGTTTTGTATTGTTAAGAGTGCTTTCGCTCAGGTTCTCTGATGGCCAGCACTTACCAAAGAGTATGCTTTTTTTGATAAATATTTGAGAAAAAAGAGATCTTCAATGTGGATTTTGTTGTTGTTGTTGTTGTTGTTGTTGTCGTATGATTTCGTTTAAAGCTCTGTATTGAAAAGCACTTGAAAAATAGTGCAATATTAAGTTTAAAATTGAAATTATTCTAACTTTGCATAATTAGATAACATTGTAATTTCAGAAGAGAAGTGGGAAAATAATTTTTTCACTCATAATATTAATTTTTCCATAATTTGCTTTCCAAAAATTTACATATTTAAATAGGTACATATATGTACATATATAAAATTTTAATTTGAATAATTTATTGAAATTATCATGGAAGGATTAAAAGCGATCTAGAATAATAAGTTTTTTTTTTGAAGAAAAACTAATACGCCCTTATTTTTTATTTTTTTTTGAATTTATAGATAACTTTGCAAAAAATTTAGTTCTCTTTTTTAAAATTACATGTATGATGAAATATGAAATATTTTTTCTCTTTTGTGTAGGTGTATTGGTGTTTGCACTTCCTTAAGGGTTTTAAAACCTTTTTCTGAATGCAGAACATGTCCAGAGTGTTGTGTCAAAATTTTAAGTAAATCAGAGCAAAACTTAAGAAGATACAGCGTTCCCAGCGACCGGCCTATATAGTATATAAATCAGTTTTTAAAAAACTTTAAACCGATTTTTTCGCAAATAAATATTCGAAGTCCGTGAACATCATAACTCAAAATCTTCTTGACCGATTCTTTTGAAATTTTAGACACCATATCTACACATAAATCACCAGTTAACCACGAAGGGTTTTTTAATTCAATTTTCTTCCCCACTTTTTAACAACAAATTCCCGAAATTGTATAGCAAAAATCGTTTTTCTCTTCAAAATGCTGCCAAAAAAAAAAAAAAAAATTGAAAAAACTATTCGTCGTTACCTCATGAAACATGTCACTTCATAAACGCATTTCGATTTTTTTATTTCACATGATCCGGTAACGAGTTATGATGTTCACCGCAAAACAACAACGCCTCCGGAGATTCACTGTCACGGACTTATTTATTAAAGTTTTTAATTGAAAATTTTTTCAAAGATTCTTCAAATAAAATGCTACAACGTGTATATGAAATAAATAATCCAACATTATTCATATCTTCAAAAAAGAATTATGAAAGTAAGACTTTTTTTAACTTTTAAAACCTTACCTCCCCCCCACCCCTTGAGAAACTTCTAGGAACCTTGCTTTAAAACGTTTTTTTTTTCTATGCTATTCTAATTTTTCTACAATAAAATGAAGTTAGGTTATAACGAACTCGGCGGGACCGGCCAAATTAATTCGTTAAAGACTAAGTTCGTTATAACCGTAGTATTTTTTTTTTTTTTGTTTTGTCCGAAAGGTTTAAAAACTTTTTTAGTTGAACAAGTTTTTTATTTTGATGCATTTTAAAAAGTTATAAAACATAAATTAAATTATTAAATAGATACATATTGATAGTTTGTCTTAATAAGACTAAAATTACCGAGTTTCTATCAAAATAAAATATTTTTTTTAAAATCATATAATACTAAAAACTCGTTATGTATAGAAGCAGAAAGTATAAAGCTGGGCAACTTTTGCGAAAATATACATAAAATGACCTTTTACAAAACTTCATTTGAAAAGTTTTTATTTTTTTTTTATAACTGTTTTTCCATTTTTTTTTTAAAGAAATTTTAAAAACATTAAAATTAATTTTTTTTAAATATATATATGGAAAAAAAAATTTGTCTGTTAAAGTCAAAATAAACGGGCGCCTAGGCGCCACACAATGAACTAGTTGTTTATAATTACTAAAGCATTATTACAAAATTGCACTTTTTAAATTTTCCATTCAAATTTAAGAAAATATCAATTCTAAAAACAGGAATTAAAAATTTCCAATTATAAATTACAATTAATTGAATTTCAGAAAATCATATCAAAACGTCGGAAATTATAATTTTAAAATTTAGAAGACATCAATTGCATCTTTAATACATATTCGTTAAACACAAATTGAAATTCCAAAAAAATTAAAAAAATTTTTACATTTAAAAAAAAATATTGCCATTCAGGAGAAATTAATAGCTTTTCAGTACCGCAACTCAGTAACTTCTTTTAACGATAGTCGAATCGTTAAAAAAAGAAAATAGCAAAATTATCAGTAAAATTTTTAAACGATATTCGCTATTGTTAAACTCAGCTGTTGTTGTTATCTAAACGACAACCATTTTTGAGTTGTTTATTCAATCGATAAAAACTTGAATTTGTAGGTTGAAATGTCGTCATACATAAATAAAAATCATAAAATAGTGAAAATATTTTGTTATATTATTTTGCTTATATTTTATATAAACAAAAAAATTAAATAGCATATTCAATTCATTATATCATTTTCAAATAAATAAACAGAAATATTAGTAAAAAAATAAAGTTATTAAACATAAAGATAAAATCATCCTTTCAAACATGAAGTAATTTGTTTTTTTCTATTCTTCTTTGTGTTTTTCGCTTATTTTGACAGAGATGCCACTCGATTACAATTTAAATAAATAGAAAAATGGATTTGTCGACTGTCGTTAAGATGTATGTACTTAGTGAATCACTTAATCCTTAGTGCAAACAACAATAGCTGTCGATATAGAATCGCACTACAGAAAATATTAATTTAAATTCAATGAATTTAAGAAAACCTCAAATGATATTTAAGAATTGCGAACACAAAAACTGTTACATAAATAAACGCAATTTGATGAGAATGTTATTTATATATAAATTTTCACAATTTTTTTTGGATGAAAATTTTAAGTTTTTTAGAAAATAAAGAGAACAAATTATTTTATTTAAAATGTTTGGCCATTTGGTTTTTTTTTTGCGTTTGGCATCCCTAATTTGAATATTTATTATTATAGATTTATTCTCTATGTTTTCCAAATATGGCCATATTTTAATAAAAAAATTGAGAGAGTTTTTTTTTGGTTATTATATTGTTACTCCATCCGACCTATATGGCCGCAATGAAGAAATATTTGGCCAGTTACAAGAAACTATACAGCCATCTCCAATTAGCACGATTTAATGCATATAGCCACCCTACACAACCATTACCTTTGCAATGGAGGTTAGGGCGAGCTATTTAATTAGCAAAAACTAAATTAAACGAGAAGTTATGCCATATAACCGGATACGCATGCATATAACCTAAATGCATGCCCATCAGCAACCACGATGACCAAAAAGCAAACACCGAAATAAATCCGAAATAATAGAAAAGACGAAAACCAACCTAAAGAATTTGCTGAAATAATTTGGTATTAAGTTTAACAAATTGTTTACTTTTTCATTTACATTTATTATCAAGACTCAAACCGAGGTGGAGGGTATCAAAGATTCGGCACAGCCGAATTTAACACTCTTGTTTAAATTTTAATTTGCACCAAAATCACAAATCATCTTTATGTCAGTTTTCATCAAAATCTTAAAAGAAATGTTTGTAACAGTCAAACTGTTTAACTGAATACGTTGAAACTGGCACCATTCTATAAATAAATTCAAACTAACACAGATATTTTTGACAGCTAGTTCGCGAAAAATATTATGTTTGGAAGAAATTGGATTTTGTGATGTAGACGCTCTTAGTGGTTAAATAGTCAAATAAAAAAGTACTTAAAAAAAAACTAAAAACCAAAAAAGAAGGAACAAAGGCTTTCGCAAGTTTCGTAAAATATCCAAAGGTTCAACTAAATGTAATTTTAAACTTTCCTATAATATGCAAAATAGTAGCTTCGAAATTTTTTTTAATAAATTATTGCATTGCTACACTGACCAACAAAAACTAGATAATCCATGTTTGGATGCAGCATACCAAAGTCAATTAGAAAAGGTTCTGCAAAAATTTTAAAATTGTTGAGCAGTGTTATATTCAATGCATTAAATCTTTGAAAAAGTTATTAAAAATACTGTATCTTTAAGGCATAATTTACATATGTTTCATGTACATGAAGTTTTTATTTCATTTATATTTCTTTTTTAATTATTCTCATATAATTAAACAATTCGGATTGTGTATTCAAAGCTTATCATATTTCAATGAAAATTATTTTGTCAAAAACACTTTGTTGAAAATTATTTCACAATATTGTTTTTTTTTTTATAAAGAAAACTCATTTACCTTTCAAATGTATATAACAATACATATTATGGAATTTTAACGAAAATAATAACATTCAAACCCAACCAAAGTATTTAATATCAAACACATTGTGGTTTTTTAAAGGAAACATTAAGTCATCGTAGGTGCACAAGAAGCGTAAAAGTATCCTTTTTTACAAAACTAAATTTGTATACCCACATAAATTTATATGTTATTATATGAAAAAGGATTTAAAAGGACCTTTGTTATTATTTTTACATGTGTACTCGCATGTTTATAAAATGGAAATAAATGTAAATTTTCTTATGTAATTTTTGCTGATGTTTAAAAAAAGATTATCGAAATAAGTAGGCGCGTTGAAATTTTAAACCATAAAATAAAATCATATGAAAATTTACTAGTATACGAGTATGTGTGTGTTAAACGGGCTCTTATTTCATGAATTAACAATTGAATTTAAATAATTTGCATTTATATACTCTGTGAGACTTTGTTGTTCTCGGTTTCTTAAAGCTGGCATTTAAATTTTAAACTGGATTAAAAAAAGGCGGTTAAAAATTTATAGAAACTTATGACCAATATCTGTAAACATTGATCACATTGTAACTATAAAAGTACGTTTTTTTTAACATAATTTCACTTATGCCCGTTATTTGTACAAAGAGGTAACTAGTGATGAAAATTTCAATAGTTATCTTTACATATCCGCTAAAATAACTTTAAGTTTTATTTGACATCTGCGCTTTAACCGAATAAATAAATTATTTATAATTATTTCAAATATATATAAATTCAAGCGCCCCGGTAGGTGCGGGGGTCGGAGGTTCGATTCCCACCAGAGTACTGTAATTAATATAAATAAATAAACAAATATACTAATTATTAATATTAATATGACGGGAAATGAAAATAAGTGAAGCTCTAATATTTCGGAGGGAGAAAAAATGATTTTGGTTAATCTCTTGATAAATTTAAAAATGTTGTAGAAAAAAAAAAATATAGCTAGCAATAACAGAAAAAAACGAGATTTAGGCCAAACTAGCAGAGTAGTTCAGTGTGGCCAGTGGCAAATCTGCCGAAGAGGTATCGAATTGGCAGTCGCACAATGATGTCATGGAAAAGAATCTTCGATAGAAATTCGAAACAGAGGACGAGGGATGTACAAACAGGCGGACGATCACCACAGGTAATAAATTTGTTCTATTACCTTTAATAGAGCCAGCAACTTTTGGCTTACTGGAGCGCGTAGGAATCAATTAGGCACTCGATTTAAATCTTGGTGAAATTTTAAATAAAGTTTTATATAAAGTTAAGCTTATATGTTTTTGCATGAAGGCTGAGTAAACTTTTGAACCGTCGATGATGTTGATTTAGATGATCGGAAAATAAAGGGAGAAGTTAATAAATCCTTTCCTATACTTGAGTGTTTGGAGATGTCAAGGAAGGAAGATAAACAGGTGAAGCAAAGTGAAAAGGAAAAATTTGGTAACAGAACAAGCCAAATGTTACAAGGAAAAGAATGAATGAGAAAAATTTAATTTTTTCTTTAAATATATGCAGGTAGAAATAACAATCTCTGAAACAAAGCCAAGAACTATACCACGTGACCTAGAACATGAATTTACAAAAACTTTCTCTGTAAGCAAATATTCCTTCCTTTATAAATTGATTTTTGATATAGAAATCATACAAGTATTTAAAAACAACGCAAACTTTATAAATTATTGTGTTTGCAGTGGTGTGGTGAAATCCTCCGAAATTTGCCACAGCTATTTGGTAGCTTCTAGATGCTTAAGACCGCAATGATACTAACAATTGGAGGCTTTGTAAAATGTTTTTGCATACAAAGAACAAATATTTGCATATTTAACGACCTTTTAATTGAAACTGAATACGACGGTAAAAGCATTCGCTCACTTTTTTTTAGAGAGCCAAAACTTAATGAGAAATTCTGAATAAATTCAAACTTCTAAATGGTCCTTATAACCTTGTCTTTGTATTTCTAAATTCATTTTTATTTGTAATAGACTTGAAGGGTGTAACAAATTTGACAAATACTTTTTTTCAGATTGGTGGTGAAAATCGACGATTTGAATACCCTCCATAACATTGTGCAGAGGGTATATATATGTTTGTCATTCCGTTTGTAACGCATCGAAGAATGCATTTGCGACCCCATAAAGACCCCATAAGGTATATATATTCTTGATCCTTATAACAACTCGAGTCGATACAATGATGTCCGTCTATCCGTCTTTCTGCTGAAATCACGCTCATTCACAAAATAGACCATTCACTTGTGTAAGGTTATAATATTATTGTTTGTCATTACTTCTAGCAGGTTGGTCTTGAAAATGGGGTATACCGTAAAAATTGTTTAAAATTCAGTGTATTTGTTGTAATATTTTATTATTTAGTTTATGAAATTGTCCAATTGTTTCTTTTCAAAATATTTTGTTTAATTTTGTTATAAGTAGTGTAATAAGTCCATTCTAATTTGTTTTAAACACGTTTAAGATTAACAAGTTAAAACATTAGAAAGGGTTTTTTAAGCAATATTAATGTTTAAAATAACTTTCTTCTTATATAATTTTTAATTAGGTTTAATATGAATAAATATGTCGTTTTCATGTTTTTGTTACATAGACTAGTCGTAGTATTAACTTAAATAAAGATAGAAAAAAAATTTTAAACTGAATTATTTAATAAAACATAAAGATACAAAAATAAGAATTTTGGGTGATTTTTTATGCGGTTTCAGTTCATATGAAATTGCATAATTTTTAAAATATCGGAACGTATCCATTTTTTTTTTGTATTATAGTAATGCTTCGTTGCATGTGATTTCAGTTTATTTGCCTTTCTGTGGAACGCATCCACCGCGCAAAATGCGACTTGAATATAAAAGTAAATTTGACGGTTATAACAATTACCCGAGTTTATTGAAGAAACAAATTCCATTATGTTTCGTTTTCAGAATGAAATATTGCTACGCTAAGGATATTGCAGTAGGGATGCTATATCGAATAAAAAAATATTTACAAGTAGTAGAAACACTTCCAAGAAGGCAGAGAAAGCATTGAAGCCTAAGAGCGCCCCAAATTAGGATATACATTAAATTAAATCAAAGTTTTATGCTGAAAATTCGTCACTCGATGCGTTGAGTTCTCGCTGATACTGTTCGAATTTCAAAAAGATCAGTCAATACCATTTTAAAATAATACCAATCAAGGAAATCCCTATGTGAATGTTCGCCAACTTTACCGTTTTTAGATCCGACTGTCCAACCCGGAAGGCAGAACTTCAATATGTCAAATACCTCGCCACCACAAAAACTATTACCACCAACATAAATCTATTGTAACAGCCAAATATATTGTTTAATTTTTTTGTACTAATCCTTCATTAAAATTCTTACACAACGTATCTAATCTTTAGAGTTAAAATATAATTGAGTTGAGAACCTTGTTTTTAAAATAATTCGGATGCATCAATCGAATTCTATTGACAATTCGGTTACCATAATCGAACTTATGTTGTTATGGTCACCGACTTAATTCTGTTGGAACTGAATTCGATTGAATCTATCACATAGAATTAACAATTACCAACCGAATTTAACAACTGAATTTTTAGTTGTATCAATCAAAATTTTATATTATCTAGTAATTTTATATTGTGATTAAATATTTATTGTTAAGACAGTAGAGTAGTAATTTGCATCAACTCAAAATTCGGTTATTAACTTCATCGCAATTCGATTAGCAATATATGTGGTAGCCACAACAACGAATCTGTTTTCTGTGTGTTCCTGTACTTTTTGCACTATTGCGTCGTCTCTATGAGCAAATTAAACCATCCGGATGACTTTGTTGAACCTGAACTCATTTAAACTCCTCACAGACAATACAGATGTGACTAAAAACATATAGAATTTATTTAATTACAGTTGAATTTATGTCCTGACAAACGTCAAATCAGCGTAATCAGTAAAAAAAAGTCCCAAATATGTGCCAACCTATTTGATATTTTAGTTTTACAAACTCGTTAGTGCTTGAATAACTTCTTTTGGAACCCTTAACCTACTTAAAAATAAAAATAACAAACATACGAAATTTTGCTGAAAATGTATGCGTTCATAGAAATCATTTACTTCTAGCAGTTATTCTTTTTTGCTAATGAGAGGTTAACGAAGGTTAAGAAAATATATTTAAGATTTCAGTGTCATATTAATATATATATATGTCTTGAGAAGATAATAGAGTTTTATGGAAAATATTTGTATTTACAACGAAGAACAAAAACTTGTAGTTGTCTTCCTGTAACCACTTACTAACAACTGCTCTCACTAATACACTAAATGAACTACTTACTACACAGACATATATGTATATGTATGAAGAACGTACGTGTTCTACATATTCATTCGCATATACATACATATACATATACGCATTTATGTAAAAGTATTATAATATAACATTTATCCAGCATACCCGTGACAATATTTTCCACTTAGTCCAGTTAAAATTTATGACCATATTCTGTGTATTACTAAAAGTATTATGCATACACGTACAAACATACATATTCTACTGTCATATTCGTACTAGACATAGACTAAGACTTTGCCTAAACATTTGTCGAACTAGTACTGCTATTTCCCAGCAAAACAGTAAAAAAGCGTTTAAGTTTCCAAATTATGAATTGGAAATTGTCGTAGCATAGTGAAATAGTACTTTACAATTTATAAAAAAAATAGGATATAATTTGTTCGCAATCCTAACTTT
The DNA here is from genome assembly GCA_963682025.1 of Cordilura impudica. NCBI lineage: Eukaryota > Metazoa > Arthropoda > Insecta > Diptera > Scathophagidae > Cordilura > Cordilura impudica. Next base: position 145,761,203 of record OY821518.1, on the reverse strand, counting down.
AATGAATTTTCATTAATAGTAATTTTTTATATGAAATTATCATGCAAATCAAGACATTTTACTCAACAAGAACAACAGATCTGAAAGTTAATTTTTGATGAGGTGTAGTGTATACATATCCAGTTATCATCATATATAAAAATGGTGTTTTGTATGTTTGTGGTTTGTAGGAGACTACACCATTGGACCGACCGTCTTGAAAAATTTACAGTAGGAAGGAAAATAGGATATATTTTTTTGATTTTTCAAGTGGGCGTGGCATCTCCCATATAAAGTAAATTTTTAACTTCTAATTTTAACAAATATCTGGAGTACTACGATAGCAAGAGTTCTGAAACTACGTACATGTACATACTAAACAAATTTGAAGAGTCGCAGAAAAAATGGACGTTATCGGACCAATGGGCGTGGCACCCACCATAAAAAGTAAATATATAATATCATATATCTGGAGTACTGTAGTAGTGAAAGCCTTGGAACTTTGTCTAACTACATGAGTTATTAATATGAGTAGTCGGACAAAAAATAGGCGGGAAAGGGCCAACGGGTGTTGCACGGGCGGAATCGGCAAAACATAAAATCGCGAATAACAAAAATTGACAAAATCAAAAATAGCAAAAAACAACAATCGCCAAAATCAAAAATCACGAGAAAACAAAAATCGTCAAAACAAAAATCGTCATCAAAACTGAAAATCGCAAATAACAAAAATTGCTAAAATCAAAAATCGCCAATCAAAAACCGCAAAAGCCAAAAATCGCCAAAATCAAAAATTGCTAAATCGAAAATGGCCTAAATCAAAAATAGTACAAAAATAACAAAAATTGCCAAAGATAGAAATAGCCAAAACCGAGAATAGGGAATAACAAATATCGCCAAATATGTTTAGTATAAAACAGTGGTGGCAATCGAGAGAATTGAGCTAATTATAGTGTTTATGAGCATGTGTTAGTTGTACTACACTGATCCAAATCCATGGACGTAACACAATGCCGATATTAAATGGGTTTGCGTAGATTTTGTATGAATGTTTATATGAATGCATAAAAGGGAAAACAGTTGAGTACACGAAGAATATGGTAAAATTTTAAATATATTTTGTTGTTTTAAAATTTTAAATCTTACATTTTGAAAATGTAAAACAAAATGTGAAGAACATTTAATCTCTTTTATCCATAAGTTTGAAGTTTACTAAATCAAATAAGTAATTCATTTTTTTTAAAACAAAAAAAAAAAAAAAACACAAAATAGCAAAACTTAAAAAGATATGAAATTTCGAAGGTTATTAAGTGGTATGTTACCAAAAACTAAAAAACTTACCAGCCTGCAGTAACTGGATATTTTTTAAAATTAAGGAAAAAAAAATGCATAAAAGATAGCTATAATGTTGTCAAATGGAGGCGACGTATGTAATTTATAGAAATTGTTGAATATATAGTTTATCAAGTCTTCGAAATTTTATCAAAATTTTTGGTTTCTTTTAAACAAATATTCTCTGTGTAACTATTAAAAAAAAATATATTTGAATTTCAAAAGGCAATGCGACATAGAGCTACTTTGTTCAAAAGCTTTCCTAAGACTGAATGAAATTGTTGTTTACTTTTACTCTTTGGTGAGTATTTTTGTTTTCGTCCGGCTGTATACATATAAGAAGCCGAGCACCAGTGTGTTTAGCACGGCCTTCACTGGTATAAAAACATGTAAAAATTAAGTTAAGTAAAGAGGTATAATTTTAATCGTACAATGGGAAAGTTTATTGTAAGATAAATAAAATTATTTTAAAACCTAAACATAATCTTTTTCTTAATTAATTAATTAACTAGTCCTATTTGCATGGTCAGTTTAATGTTCATAGGTTAATAGTACACCTTGCCATCCTCGTAAAATCTTACCATATCCATTGGCATTCTCCAAATTACTGCGAACAACTTTTGAATATTACGGGCGAATTAATCCCCCTTTAACATATCCTCTTTTTTAGTATGTCAAATGCACTAACAAAAAAAAAAAAAAAACGGATATCTTGCGTTTTTCTGTCAATTGCCTTTTCATTTACATCTTATAAATTTGCAAAAAAAAAAAAAAAAAAATTAGGGCGAAAAAACAAAAAAAGGAATTTCGATTATGTTTGCAATTTAATTTTATACGTCAAATATTAAGATATTGTTCAAACGACACCATAATACAATTCGTTTTTATACAACTGACAACAATAAAAATTTATTCGTAGTCAATGACATTGATATTGGCCGATATGTTCATTTGGTAGTCTAGAATATAATGATCTGTAATATTAATTACTAGTTAATTGTGTGGCGCCTAGGCGCCCGTTTAAAAATTATGAATAAAACAGTTTAAATTTAAATACACGAAAGATTTATAATAAATTATATTTCTTTTAATATAGTAATAAATTGAAAATTATATTGTTACATATGTACATGTGAAAAAAGATTGTGTCTGTAGAAATTATTATATACATAAGTATCAAAACAGATAAGATATATTTGGCAAAAAAGTTTTTCAATTTAGAATCTCTTGAAAAACTATATTTCGTGTGAAATATCGTTGGTCATTTAATAGTTTTCCTTGCTGTGGGTTCGATTGAATACGTATCTTAACTTGGCTTGCAACTTTTGATCGTGACAAAGCCACATACAGTTGGGCGTGTGAAAATACCGAGGTCTCCAAATTAATGCCAACGTAATCAAATGACTGGCCTTGAGCCTTATTTATGGTAATTGCGTATGTAGGAATTACTGGAAACTGGCGGCGTTTTTATATGAAAGGTAATGTGGTGTCGGTTGGGGCGAGATCAATCCTAGGAATTAGAACCGTATCATTTTGGTCAGCGTTACAGAATCAGTCAGTCTCTCAGTCAGTCAGTCAGTGAGTCAGGGATCAGCCTAAATATATTTAAGATATTACCCGGCCTTCACACGTTATATTTTTGGCTTTCATGTTGTAATGCGCTCACACTTTTTTACTCTTTTTTACTAAACAATCATACGTTTCAATTCTCTCTTTCAGTTTTTCAATGGGACAGTTGCTTAACAATTTTTTGACTATTGGATGTGTGATCAATTTGACTTGAACATGGGAAGGCCGGGTAAAGTGAGGAGATTGGAGATTCCCAAAATTATTAAAATTTAATACAACGGAGTTCGCTTATAACGAACACTGGTTGTAATAAATTTTTGTTTACAGCGAAGAATTTCTTCGGTCCCAAGAATTGTAATCACATTTTTCATACAAATTGCTTCTCTTATAGCAAACAGTGGTTATATCAAACTTTTGATTTAAACAAATTTTGTTTTTTCATTTCGGAGTTTTCATATATCTATATATATAAAATTGAATGTGTGTTTGTTTATTTGTTTGTTTGTGTGTACCTTATAGGAGACCAAACCTCTGGACCGATCTTCCTGAAATTTTCACAGCATTTAACTGGGACTCTGGCATGATTAATAGGGTACTTTTTTTTGACCACGCCCACTTTTACGCCCAATTTTTTAAAATTATGTAATTGCTCCCATATAGTTTTTAACAGATTTACTTCAAATTGTATACACATTATACTCCAGGCGAGGTAGAAATAAACATTTCTTACGCCACGCCCCCTTTCACGCCCCTTTTCACGCCAAATTTTGTTTGAAAGTTTTAAACTTTTTTTTCTCTGTACAAATTTGTTCCTTCCAACGGATTTTTTTATTTGGTAGTATATTGCTCTTAATACTGTTAACGTCGCCATATAACTATGAACCACGCCCATTTCACCGCCCCCTTTTTTTTACATATACCACTAACAATGTTTGCTATACAAAATAATTTTTTTGTAATATGTATTTATCTAAAGTTTTATACACTTTTTATCTACAGGTAAGGTAGCCATACATTTTTTTATTACCAAGTCCCCCTTTTTCGCCCCATTTTACCTTAAATCATAATTATTCTGCTTTCAATCTATCTATATATATAAAAATGAATGTGTGTTTGTTTGTGCTTTATAGGAGGCCAAACCAAAGAACCGATCTTCCTGAAATTTTCAGAGCGTGTTACTGTGACTCTGGAAGGAATAATATGCTATATAAATTTTTGATTGGACAAAGGGGCGGTGCCACGCCCATATAACCCAAAATTTGAAAAAGTCATATCACGGGAATTTTTTTACCTACAGCAGTCATATTTGGTACATATGGTATTAGCATGAATAGAAATACATACAAGAAGAAAAGTGGGCGGGACCACGCCCCTTTTTAGAAAAATAAAAAATCGTAATATCTTCTAAACTACTGGAAGGATCGTCATGAAATTTTCACAAAAGGATATTTTTGCGAAATAATAAGACCTTAGCTATATAAAGTTGTTAGTGGGCAAAGGGGCGTGGCGTATATATAAAAACGTTGATGCATTTGATTGTAACGAATGATCTCCGGAACCATAAGAGCTGTCGAGGTAGGATTTCCAGCATAGGTTCGGTTCGAGCTCTTCTGTGTTTTTTTTTTAGTTTTAACCCTCTAGCTGGCGTTGGGGTCAAGTTAAAAACAAAAATTTTTACTTTCAGCGCGATTTGACTGCAATTCAGAATGAACGTATGTTTCGTCATAAGAAATTTTTGTATGTATAAATGGACCCGATAGGTGGCGCTGGGTAAAGTTATTTCGAATATTCTTATTTATGGTGTGATTTTAATGAAACTAAGAATGTACATATATGTATGTTAGAAACATTTTTTTTTGTCAAATTTATATAAATTTTAATAAATAAACTCACAAACGTTTTTATATATAAATATTCTAACGAAAAAGAAGGAAAAAGCCGCTACATTATTGCATGGTGGCCGCACAGCTCATTCAGCACTCAAATCACCGTTAAACGTACAAAAAAATGAGAATGCCGTCTGTAATATCAAAAAACATTCCGGTATGGCAAAAGTTCTGCAAAAATGCAGTATTTTTATTTGGGATGAATGTACCATGGCTCACAAACATTGTGATTTGATTTGATAAAAGATTTGAAAGGCAATGAAAGATTTTTTGGTGAAGCTCTCATTTTATTATCTGGAGATCTTCGTAACACATTTTATATAGGTATATACAGATTCTAACTAAAATAAAAATTCATTGAGGGCAAAACAACGTTTGCCGGGTCCAGCTAGTTTTATATATTTTTAAAAAAAAATTAATTTCAATGTAATTTAATTTTATTTTCATTTAATTTTAATACAAAACAAAAACTTCGATTTTCAAATGAAGTTGTGTAAAAAGTCCTTTTATGTATATTTTCGTAAAAGTTTGCCAGTAGCCAACCTTTGCTTTCTACTTTCTGCTTCTATACATAAGGTGTTTTTCATATTATATGATTTTAAAAAAATATTTTATTTTGATAGAAACTCGGTAATTTTAGTATTATTAAGACAAACAATTAATATGTATCTTTTTAGAAATTTAATTTATGTTTTATAACCTTTTAAAATGCCCCAAAATAAATAAACTTATTCAACTAAAAAAACCTTTTAAACCTTTCGGACAAATCAAAAAAATACTACGGTTATAAAGAACTTAGTCTATAAGGAACTAATTTGGCCGGTCCCGCCGAGTTCGCTATAACCTAACTCCATTTTATTGCAGAAAAATAGAATAGCATAGAAAAAAAAACGTTTTAGAGCAAGGTTCCTAAAAGTTTCTTAAGGGGGGGGGTAAGGTTTAAAAAGTTAATAAAAGTCGTATTTTGCAAATTCTTTTTTGAAGATATGAATAATGTTGGATTATTTATTTCATATATACGTTATAGCATTATATTTGAAGAATCTTTGAAAAAAATTTCAATTAAAAATTTTAATAAATAAGTCCGTGACAGCGAATCCCCGGAGGCGTTGTTGTTTTGCGGTGAACATCATAACTCGTTACCGGATCATGTGAAATAAAAAAATCGAAACGCGTTTCAAAGGTGACGAAGAGTTTTTTAATTTATTTTTTTTTTTTTTTTTTTTGTAGCATTTTGAAGTGTAAAACGATTTTTGCTATACAATTTCGGGAATTTGTTGTTAAAAAATGGGAAAGAAAATGGAATTAAAAAAACCCTTCGTGGTTACGTGATGATTTAAGTGTAGATATAGTGTCTTAAATTGCAAAAGAATCGGTCACGTAGATTTTGAGTTATGATGTTGACGGACTTCGAATTTATATACTATGATTTATATCTTATATACCGTATGAGGCCGGTCGCTGGAAACGCTGTATCTTCTTAAGTTTTGCTCTGATTTACTTAAAATTTTGAAACAACATCTTCGATATGTTGTGCATTCAGAAAGAGAAATGCAAAAAAGGTTTTAAAACCTACCACCCCTTAAGGAAGTGCAAATTCAGAAAGAGAAATGCAAAAAAGGTTTTAAAACCTACCACCCCTTAAGGAAGTGCAAACACCAATACACCTACAAAAAAGAGAAAAAAAATTTCAATTTCTTCTATGATAATTTCAATAAATTATTCAAATTAAAATCTTAATTATACCTATTTACGTAATTTATGTTTGTCTAAATTTTTTGAAAGCAAATTATGCAAAAATTAATATTATGAGTGAAAAAAAATAATTTTCCCACCTCTCTTCTGAAATTACAATGTAATTTAATTATGCAAAGTTACAATAATTTAAATTTTAAACCTAATATTGCACTATTTTTCAAGTGCTTTTCAATATAGAGCTTCAAACGAAATCATACGTTGGACAACAACAACAAGATCTCTTTTTTCTCAAATATTTATCAAAAAAAGCATACTCTTTGATAAGTGCTGGCCATCACAGAACCCGAGCGAAAGCACTCCTAACAATTCAAAACAATTTTGAGATGAAAAACAAAACAGACAAACGGTACAGTTAAGTTTGATAAAAAAAAGTATATATGAATATCGGACGACGTTAAATGAGAAAAATATAAATGTTTAAAATTTCCTTTAATACTTTTTTTTGCAGAATTTTTTCATTGACCAAGAAAGGAAATTTAAAGAAGAATTTGAATAGATATTAGTTTTTTGATGCATTTTTTGCGTTCATCTTATTCCATATGTAATACGAAATCTGCATATGTAGTGCTATTGTCGTTAGCAGTACTACTAATTATGAAAACTTATTTTAATTTCGACGATTTTTCAATTTGTTAAAATGATTTTTTAAATTTGTTAAAATGATGATTGAAGATTTTAAACTTTCAGTAGTATAAAAATTAGGATTTCAAGGGTTAACAACTAATGGGTTGTAAATCGAAAATTGATAGTTTTAGTTCAGTGTAAATGTAAATTACAAAATATGTATAGATTTAATTCTGGGTCAAGTCGTTTCAAAACAGAAACACCTTGAATAGCATCTCCATTTAAGATTTAAGTTTTAATTACAGCTATACTTTAAACCTGTATTATATGTTTCACCAATGTATCTACATGTCAATAAAAATATTTAGTTGATTGCTGTGTTAAATTTTTTTCGTTGAAATTTCACCACTAATACATTTTTATATATAGAAAAAACCAATGCTGTAATAATATTCGTAATATGAATGATATAAATAAATTTTATTGCTTCCTTTTGAAATATTTTTCGAGTTTTATAAGTGGAAAATTTTCTTGACATTTCTTGTTTTAAAAATGACGATTTTGGCGATTTATTTTCAAAAATTGTCGATTTTCAGAAGATTTTATTAGCAGCACTGGTCGGTAACAAAGAAGAGAGAAAATTGTGTGTGTGTTTGTATAAAATGAGAAAGATTAAATTTTGTTTGTGTATTTCACATAGCTTTTTAGGGAGTGCTATGTGTGTGTCTTATTTCAGCGTTACAGAATCAGTCAGTCAGTCAGGGATCAGCGTAAATATATATGTATATATATAATATATGTAAATACCGAAATATCCAAATATATGTATATTTTTTATATAACTAATTGAATTTTTCGTTTCAAGAAAATATCAATTGTCACAACTATTTAAATTATTCGATTGAAGTTGCGCTATGAGTATACAAAGATTGTATTAAAAGCAATAATAGTAGTAAGCAATAATAGTAGTAAACAAATTATTAACGTAGATTTTAAGATGGCAGAAACATTTTATAAAAAATTTTTGAATTATAAGTAGCTATTAGAACAAGATCTAAAAAGTGTTGTATTTTCAGTATTATTTATATGTCACGTTTATGTTGAATAACTTTGATGGGATCAATTCGGTATTGCTGAAAAAACGAGATCCATTACCAAACCACGGGAAATATCAGCATGAAATTTTGCGAAAATAATTTCACATTCTGCCAACCGGACAAATTCCATAAACCAAAAAGTTTAAATTGCAAAGTTACCTTTTAATTTTCTTCGTTTGTTTTTTCATAATATCCAACTGATATCGAAAATGTTATATTTGTTCATCTTCGATGTGACCTCTCTCCATTCCACTGCTAGAAATAATGTTCCAATTGTACAACGCATAGAGTATTTGTTTTAATAATCCGGTACTGTAAGTTGAAATCCATATTATTTCTATTGCCCGAATAAAATATTTCGAGCTATTGTAAAGATCTATCTGTCTCCAGAGTTAAAATAAAGATTCTCCAGCAATATAGACATTATAGCATTGCCCATTTACAGTATATCTTTAATTTACTATATGTAGGTTAGTAAAATAAGTGAAATCGGTGAACTTGGTTGCAGTAACGAGTGAAAATATAAAGAGGACTTTATATTTTAATTTTTTTTTCTTTCGACTTACAACTCTGTCTAATCCGCATATCACAAAATTATTTTAACAAAAAAAAATTCAATTTTCAAATTTCGTTACGTTCCAGCTAATATAAGCATACAGATAGGTATGCCATATAAGTTTTAACGAAAATTATTTTCTAGTTACAAGTTTTGCTGGGACATACATAACTGGCACTACGGCAACGCCAGCACTAGTTTGGAGGTATGAGATCTGTATGTTTGGTTGAGAACACAAAGAGAAACTCATGTCAAGTTTATAAATCATTGCCTCTAGGATATTGTTTTATTTATTAATGCGTTTTTGAAAAGCTAAGCTCATAAAAATGTGAAACAAATTCAGCTATAGATAAAATAAAATTCCACGCCAGTGTAAAACACCAGCAAACAAAGGAATAAAAAAAAAATGTAAAAACAACTCACAAATATGGAAAAACATTTTGGCCTTTACAAGCTTCCATGATTTTATGGTTGTGCTTGGAGTTATAAATAAAATATGTTTAATGCTTTTACTTTTACTACTACCACTATTACTACTACTAATACTAGTATAATTTAGTACCAACGTGTTAGTGTGTGTATAAAATTTCTATATGACTCACGTTTCATATTCATGTAAAGCGCGTAAATACACCTCAAAATCGTTATATGATTTATTGTGTGTCACCAATTTTAATAATGTACATAAATTCGGTTTTTTTATTTATTTATTTTTTTATGTGGCAGATATTTATTTTATGCATGTTCGTATATGTACGTTAAATTGTACACAGTTAAGTTTCATGGGATTTAATCTCAATCTAATGTTGCTTTTCAATTTATTTACAAAAAAAAAAAAAGAGAAAACATTATTCTACATAACACAGGTACATATTCTCAGACATTGATTTGCTTTTTATACTAAAGAGCTTTGGTACAAATTTTTAAATTATTATTTTTTTAATTGCAGGTAAGTCATGGCACTTAGAAGCTCACCACCATGTAAGTATTTGCTCATTCTATGACTCTTAATGCATGGAATACTGTTAAAAAAAAATCGGTATATTTAAACTTCGTCATAAATTAATCGGGTGTGAAAATTGAAGTCGATCTAAACCGATCCTGATTGTACAATATTTTTTTTGCAAAATATATACAAATAAAATTTGACAAAAACTGAGCAATAATTTAGTTTTTGACAGATTTAATTGAAGAGCGGGAAGCTATGACAAAGAAATCTCGTATAGGGTTTGTTTTAGGACTACTGATTAATGGGTGTAATAAACACAACTACGCCAAATTCGACTAAGATCTATATGATAATTTGGGTAATTTAAGTCGATCTGATAGGGGTCATTTACCAATTTCAAACCTCGGCGGAAAATTTCCCGAAAACAATTTCCCGAAAACAATTTCCCAAATACAATTTTCCGAAAAGAATTGCCCGAAAAAACAATTCCCCGAAAACAATTTCCCGAAATTACTATTTCCCGAAAACAATTTCCCGAAAACAATTTCCCGAAATTACAATTTCCCGAAAACAATTTCGCGAAATTACAATTTCCCGAAAACAATTTCCCGAAATTACAATTTCCCCATTTTTAGTTTACAACTTCCCATATATTCTTGATTTCCCCCATAAATAAAACTTGCTGCATACAATTTCTCGAAAAAACAATTTCTCGAGTATACGACTTCTCGAAAAAACAATTCCCCCACCCCGCACTGCGCCCTTCCTCTTTCACCCTCCCTCGTTATCCGGACCTGTTTATTGGAGTGTCATACGCTTATTTTTTCTTAGTGACTTTGAACACTTCGGTATTCAGACCTCCCGACGGATAACGCTCACTCCATCACATCCTACCCATGCAGTAGCTGCTACGGAATCGTTAACACCTTGCATAGCGAAGTTTTTTAGTTATTTGGGTTGTAATACTCAGTTACTATGCCACTCGAATTCGTGGATAGCGAAAAAGGTACACCGAGGTTGCTTTTGAAAGGTTTCTTGTATCATGACGACGGTCAGTCCACTGATAGCGTTAATTGGCGTTGTATCCTTTATCGAGAAAAACATTGTACCGGTAGGGTCATAACTTGAAACGATACTATAAAAAAGAAACTCTTCACAATCACAGTGACGAAGCGGCTTTCGTTGCTAAAGAAAAAATCGTTAATGAGCTGAAAGATCTTGCCCGGACCACTACATCAAGTGATCATGAACTGATTGCTCGCGCTTCGGCCGTAACTTCTGATGGTATTGTTTTGGAAATGCCATCAACAAGATATTTGAAGAAATAGTAATTTCGGGAAATTGTAGTTTCGGGAAATTGTGTTCGGGAAATTGTATTTCGGAAAATTGTATTTTCGGGAAATTGTGTTCGGGAATTTGTAATTTCGGGAAATTGTCATTTCGGAAATTGTGTTCGGGAAATTGTAATTTCGGGAAATTGTTTTCGGAAAATTTTCCGCAAATCATTTCAACAGTATTCGTCCTATCTTTGATAGAAGCTTATACAACAAATTTCGTCAAAATATTTTCATATTTGCAACCTGACGTTTGATTACAAGTTTTGCATGAAAACACAAACGGGCACACACAAAACGCAATAATCCTCAAGAAATTTTTGTACCTCTATTAGAAAAATAAGTTCCGTTTACCAATCAAAGTTTTTATGAAAATTATTAAGCTAATTCAATTGAAGGAACTAAACTAAACCTACTATATCATGACTCGTTCTTAAATATTGGTAATTACAACATCTAATTCTTTTAACACTATATATTTACAAATATTGCAACAAATTGTCGCTAAATATAATAAAAACAAATTAGTAATTAGAATTATTGAATTCGGTTAGAACAACAGGATACCAATCATTTCACTGGGTTTGGTAGATTTGACCGAAATAAAATTGCATGAATCAAATTCTGTTGTAGGTACCAAAAAATATTATGAAATGATAAATCCATTCAAATAATCTAATTTATTTATAATTTTAAAAAAATTAAAAACAAAAAAGAATAATAAAAATAAAATTATTTTGTTGAAAGTTTTCATTTTGTAGGTTAATAATTCTGAAAAGTAGACAAAGGAAGGAAGGAGCGGTTTGGAAGAGGAGTTCATCGTAATATTACTATCTAGAAAGAGCATACCCAAACCATACGCTCCATTTATGATCCAAATGGCATGAACAAATTGATTGTTAATCATCTTGAAAAACAATTTGTAGCCAGTAATGCTCCATAATGAGTGAATTGGATGTTGAAAATCCATGTGAAGTCGAAGATGGCACCAAATTCGTGGTTACATTTGCCGGTTTTCTGCTCGAGAAAGCACAACGAAGAACTTTAACGTTGACACATTAACACCTCGGAAATAGCTGATGGCTTTCATTCCTTTTGCCAAAATTGGTATGTCCTGAAATTAAAGATTATCGTATTGTTGCTCAAGTCAGGGAATGCTTACATGCGTCCATCAAGTCCACTAGGGTAGCCCTTAATAAAAAAAAAGTATTCAAACTCTCGGTCTCACCCCCTAGAAATATGCGAATAGCAAAAAACTGAGAAATGCAAAGTTTTGGACCAATCAAAAAAAAAAAAAAAAAAAAATTTACAGGTGGCTCAACTTTACTGAAATCGTGAAAAATTATGATTTTTACCATTTTTTTTATTTTGTTGCAACCGAAATTCCATTTATCAGTCCGCCTTGCCCAATTCACATTGGATGTAAATTCTATTGTTTAGTACCTATCTAAAGTCGTAAAAATCGATTAACCAATAATAAAGTTATGAGTTAAATTATACAAAAAAAAAACTTCGTATCTGAGTACTTATAAGCATAGAAATAAAAAAAAATTATGGCTTTAATCAATTTCTCAAATTTTAAAAAAGGGCATAAAATTCATAACTTTTTTTTTTTTTTTTTTTTTTGGCACAACAGTGGTCTGCGGCATTTGCTATTTCTTGGTGACTATATATTAATTTTGAAGCTATATAGCGTTTTGAAAGGATAATTTAATATTGAAGTCGATTTATATAACAATTTCTCCAAAAAATTAAATCGTGGTTCGAAATTTTTGATAAATCTGAAAAGTCATATTTTCCCCACATAAACACATTTAAGATTTTCAATCGATTTCTGGCGCGAGTTTATAAAGAAAGGAAACAAGCTGGAGCCCGACGCCCCCAATAATCACATTTTCATTTCTAGGAATCACTCTAAAAAACATTTCTTAAGAAAATAATTCGATTTTTTCTTCATATTACATATTTGCTAAAAAAGAGCGAGTTTGGCAACTATCTTAATTTATAACATTATTATTGGTTAGCTGATTTTGGGCATTTTAGATATGTAGCTACTGAAGTTGGTATATATTTTTATTAAAAAAAATCAATTCAACTTCTTTAATTTAAATATAAATTTATTATGAATCTATTTTGAAAACAATTTGAAAACATGAAAACATGTAACACATATAAACTTGATTAACATAATTATTTAAAGTGAATATTCTAAGTAAAATAACATGTAAGGAGACACTACATTAGTTCCCCACCAGTGAATGAAATGCAAAATATAAAAAGAAAGATTAGTTAATTGATATTATAATTTGTGTTTCGATTGCGGGAAATATATGGTATTCGATTTGAATTGTCAACGTGTGCAGGTTTAAGTAAATCTATAGAAACAGCTTTAATTTTATTACTGCATTGTATATTAAAAGTATTCCAATTCTTTTCAATTACTTTAAAAGGCCCTTCATAGGGAGACTGTAACCAACTTGGTCTTTTAACTTTAAGGAAAACATAATCATATTTGAAAAGACAGTTTGGAACAAAATAACGAATACTATTTTTATGATGAATGACTTGATTTCGAACAGAAGTAAAATGATGTTTTAAATTTTGAAGAATTTGATCTGCAGTAGTAGAATTTTCTGAATTTATGATCAAATCACCTGGTAATCTTATAGTTTGACAATAAACCAATTTCAGGGCTACATTTAAGTTCTTCTTTAATACTCGATCTGATTCCTATAAAATTATTGGAAGTTGATCAGACCAATCTCTAACGTTGTTACTTGCCCTGAGAGAAGTTTTTAGCTGTCTGTGAAAACGTTCCACCATACCATTTACCTGTGGGTGATAACAAGATCTATGAATTTTATGTGTGCCTATTAATTTTGTCAAATTGCTTAACAATTTCGAAGTAAATTGAGTTCCTTGGTCAACTGTTATTTGAAGAGGAACTCCAAATCGTGTCATATAATTAATTACAAAAGTTTAAGCTGTATTTTGGGAAGAAATGTCTATTAATGGATAAACTTCTGGCCATCTAGTGAATCGGTCTATAATTGTCAAATTATATTTATTTCCCTTGGAAATTGGAAAAGGTCCAACGAGATCGATATGAATATGTTCAAATCTAGTTTTAAAATCTCAAATGATTTTTCTGCATTAACATACTAGATTAGTTCTTTCGTTTTAGTTTTACATGCTTTTGTGATTATCTCAAGAAGTGCTGAAAGGTAGCTGGCAATCATAGGTAATCAATAAATTTCTGAAATTGTATTATCGAATTTGGTTTCTGATATGAATTAATAACGCTGACTCTATCAGATGAAGGTTGTATTCCTTCGGAAGAAATCTGAAAATTCAAGACTGGTAACACCAATAGCACATTTTGATGGTTTGATGTTTAAGCCATATTCATTTTGACGTTGAAAAACTCTCTTAAGATGGCCTAAATGTTGATTTTCATTTTCACATGCAATTAATAAATCATCTTCATAAGTCAAAACAAAATCTATTCAAACGAAAACTTCGTTAATGAATCTTTGAAAAGTTTGTGCACTATTTCTTAGACCAAAAGGCATGCGTGTAAATTCAAACATTCCAAAAGGAGTTTTAATAGCTGCTTTGTGATTGTCATTTTCAGCCATAGGAATTTGATGATATACCTTAACCAAATCTAGTTTAGAGAAAATTTATTTACCCCGTAAATCTATTGTTAGATCGTGAATGTGTGGTAAAGGGTATCGATCTGGAATTGTTACGCAATTTAATCTTCGATAATCTCCGCATGGTCTCCAATCATTAGGTTCTTTTTTATGAACCAGATGGAGTGGAGAAGATATATGAGAATGGAATGGTCTGTAAGTTCCACTTTCGATTAAAGATTTAAATTCGGACTTGACTGGATTTAATTTGAGGGTCTAATCTTCGAGGTTTCGAAAATGATGGATTTGTTTTAATTTCAGTTCTATGAACTGTTGTGCGTTTGATAGGTTTAAGATAGCTAGGTTTATTAGTAATTGAGGGGAATTCATCTAAAAGATACAAAAATTTGTTTTTTGGATGTAAAATTTTAAGAGAATGAATTTCTGATGTTCCCAAGGAAGCTAAAATTGATGAACCAGTATTTGAATCTTTAATTTCAAATTTAGTTTTGTTTCACATCAATGAAAATACCAAAATATTAAAATAAAAAACTGCACCTAGTATCGGATTAGTAATGTCAGCTAAAATAAATATAAATTCAAATGTACGATCACGTCCTAAACCAATTGCTAATAATTTAGTTCGAAATGTTTTAATAATGGGTTGTATCTGAGTAAGCTTTACATTTATAAAATATTAATAAAGGAATAACAGATACAGCTGCACCGGTATCAACTAAAAGTTTAAATTTATTTATAGTGATTGTTTAGAGATTCCAGTATTTGTCGTCGCAATAATGGGACAATTTAGTTTAAATTTTGACTATGAGGATTTGAAACGAAATTGGAGGGAGAAATACATTTTAAAGCTTTATTCTAGTGTTAGTCTTTCATTAAAAGATGTCTAATTCGATGCAGTTAAATGCATTTGAATGGTAGGTGGAAGCTTGCGCATTTATAATTTAATTAATAAATCATTGTTTAAAATGCGAAAGAATTCAGATGGTGTTCTATCTCCGATTTCAGATTCATTAAGCAATTTTTCAAAACGAATTTCTTCACTCATAGAAAATCGCTCCAGTAGTGTCTTTTTAATATGATCATATTTGTTATTTATTGGTGGATAATGAATAATATTAACTATTTCTGACAGAATATCTTCTGGTAAATAAAAAATAATTAGTTGGGTTTATATAAACCAGGTTTCTGGACAAGAAGTCTAAAATTGTTGTAATTTAGTTTGTTTGATTTATAGTCATTTTTCAGACATATTGCAATTACTACTGTAATTAATATGCAATTTTTAATTTTGTTTAAATGGTGCGTGGTAAAGAAGAAGAAAAGCATATATTTCAAAAATTCATAACTGCACTGTATTCTTAATCGGACCGGTTTCTGGCATTTCAGCCTTCATCAGCGATTTATTGAACATTGTGATAATTGTTATGTTTTAATTGAATAGATTGTTTCTATATGAAAATTTTTTCTACTTAGGGCGGCCGTGAGGTAATTTAATTGAAACATTTATAGGAATTTGCATGTGTGATGTTTGGGTACTGTTAGAGATCGAATTTATTGTTGGAAACGATTGTGTATCATGAAATTCCGTAAAATCTTCATTTAAATTCGATTGTGCATTTTGTTGCATGGAACGTGTGTTAACCATTTTTGAATAAAAAAGAAAAGTATGTATGTATTACTGGTGAAGGATTCACAAAGAAGAAAGAATATTTAATGATATTTAACAGAATAATAAAAATATTTAGATAATTAATAAAGGTTAAGGTTTAACACAGAATATATTAAAATGAAAATATTTCGTATGTGAACTAATATAAAATTAAATGCAATTATACTTATCTGTTCTTATTTTGATTTTGAATATAGAACGGCAAAACAAAATTGGTTCAACTAACTTCAGATGTGCAATTTTGATGAATGATGATTGGTACGAGTAAAAGATTTGTTTTGTTAGATGAAGAATTTCATTGCTGACAATTTTCTCGTAATTTGCAATTTTGATTATTTAAATATGAAGAATTTGATTGTTCTTAATATTCTCGCACTAACCTCGTACTAATCCAAAATAATTTAATTGTTTCAGCTTTCATTGAATACGCAGTTTTCCAAATTGAATATGTAGTTTTTCTTTTTTTTAAAATAGAATATTTAATAATTTTAGATAAAACTAAATACATATTTATATATTTTTAAGCAGGATCGCCAATGAGGTTGATATATATTTTTATTAAAAAAAATCAATTCAACTCTTTGATTTATATATAAATTTATTATGAAATTTTTTTTTGAAAATAATTTGAAAGCATGAAAACATATAACACATACATACTTGATTCACATAAATATATAATATATGTTACCTTCTTCGAGAAAAGGGACCTAGTGTGTGAAAATTAAGTTTTGAGAAAAAACGCATTTAAAGTTTCTACACTCTTTTAGGTACCAGAATCCACCGTTTTTGACACAACCCGTTTTTTGACACACTAGGTTCCTTTTTCTCGGAGAAGTTCACATATATATGTATATTGTACAAAGTAAAATAACATGTTGGAAGACACTACATGTGCAATAGAATTTATTTGCAATGTGAATTGGACAAGGCGGCCTCATATATGGAATTCCGGTTCCAACAAAATAAAATAATTGTTAAAAATCATAATTTTTCACGATTTCAGTCGCTTTGAGTCACCTCTAAATTTTTTTTGTTTGGCCCAGAACTTTTTATTTCTCAGTATTTTTGCTATTCGCATATTTCGAGGGGGTGAGACTTTAAATTCGAACAATTCTGTTTCCTTCCACACAATTTTTTTTTTTATTATTAGTCAACGTTTTAATTTACTATATATTTAATAAAATAAAAAAATATAAAATAAATTAAAAAGCTAATCCATAGTGGAGCTTCTAGCAACGAAAATTTTCGTACGAATATAGTTGCTAAAGCCTGTACTGCTTTCATACCAGTGGTTTATCCAAGTCTGAGATGGTGCATAACATATATTGTAAACGTTTTGTTGAAGGTGATGTTTATTTTGCTGGAGAGGCTAAGATTACGATCTTTTTCTGCCCCGTTGATATTACTCAAATACAGACAAAGGGTACTGTATGGATCAAATCCGCTGATGAGTTAATGAATTTCTCAGCTGGTGAGGAGAATTTTCTTGAGAGTAAAATTAAAGTGATTGCCGACACTGGCGCTAAAGTTATGGTTGCCGATAGCAAAGTTTTTGATTTGGCTTAACGTTAAAATTCCAAATTCGATATGAGACGTCTGGCTAGAGCTGTCAATGGTAGTGCTTTGCTACACATCACCACACCCTGCCAGAAAGAATTAGATTATTGTGACAAAGTATGCATTTAAAAAATGCACACAGAAAACGGATTCGTTGTGACAATCGAATTTGTTGCCAACCGAATTTTGGTAGTCCTATATACTATCACATTTTACTGTTATGATTACCGAATTATTTGCTACATACTTCCTCATGATCTTAAAGACAATCGATTTTATAAATGAATTCGATTGTGTGAATTGTGACATTGTAGCTGATACAATGGAATTTAGGTTTAAGCAGTAAATACAGAATAAAGTTTCAGTTATGTTCACTCCAAATATCTGTTGCCATCATTGATATAATTAAAATAAAATCTTGCATGCTAATAGATAAAATGGTATGCCCAACCAAAGTGTTATATATATTGGTTGTATCTGCCATTTGTCGAGGATGTATATATATCTAATTATATAAAAAAACAATATTGATAGTGTATTTATTTTTGATAGATTAATTATACACACAGAAAAAATATTCGCCAACCGAATTGTTCTAAAGTTGAACAACCGTATTTTCGATTGTATCAATAGAAATTTAATAGCATCTGCAAAATTTTTATTATGAAAAAACATTTACTGTTAAGGTAATAGAATTGTAGTCATAGTGAAACCGAAATTCGGTTATTAGCATTATCGCAATTCGGTTGGCAATAAATTCGGTAGCCACAACGAATCTGTTTTCTGTGTGTACCGTTTAGAAATATTTACAATATAAAACTTATTATACAGAAATGCTTACAATTAATATTATTCACCAACGGGTGAAAGAGAATTGTGTGATACACACTTAGCTTTAAAATGTTTTGATTTTACAAGTGTGTTTGTTAAGCTGTTTACTCCAAACGCAAAATACATAATATTTATCGAAGTACCAGGATTCTAATATTTTTACACATAAATAAAACAGATCATCATCAATAATAATATGCTCGATTAAGCCAAACAACGGTTCAATTAGGCCAGTTTATTTCCTTTGCATTGAAACGAAACTTGTAATTTTTTATACCCACTTTGCAAGTAGAACCCAGTTAATTTTTTAGATCGAAATCATTATCTAAAAGTAATCTGGCTGTTTTAATTTGATTTTTTATATTTTATTATTTTAAGATATTGATTCCGTTATTTGAAAAATGTGCGGATTTTTTAAAAATTTTATGCTTTCCTTCAAAGCGTATGGCATTAGTATTTCTAAGTTAGGATAACGAATCAAAAAATGAAATTTTGGTTTTAAAGCCTCACCTGAAATTTGTATGTATACTTGATTATGAGTTACAATCAGAGACACTAAATATTTATGCATTTTAAATGATATTGATATTTTATACAAAATATGAACTATTTCCCGAAGTTTTAATAATAATTCCCATTCAAGACATTCAATCACTAAATCTCCAATTAAAGCATCTCAGATGCAGTCAATTTAAATTTGTTTTTATTTTTGTTTGACCCATAATCAAGCAGATCGATTATTTTATTTAGTAATTCTAATGTGAATAATTTTTTTTCAATTACGAACGTTTCTAAAATTGTTATTAGATCAAAACGCCATATCCCATCTAAAATATCGTGCATGATATCAACACATTTATTTTCAACCACGTGAAAATTTTGAAGACTATTAAAAATTGAATTTTCTTTTAATCCTGATCTGTTTGGATTTTCGAGCATATCAATATCGTAATTTTCTTTGTTTCTTAGATTTTGGGTGTCATTAACACATAAAAAATGAAGAATTAAAAGATTCAACTAATCCGAAAATAGAATTTATTCCTAACTATACATGGAATTAACTTTATAGATTGACCATTTACAGAAATTCCTTGTATATGTAAAATGTTAATTGTTTTTAAAAATTTTTTTAAAGTATTTCAATTTCCAATTTTTTTCGGTCATCCGTAAAAAAGCATTCCCAAAAAATTAATGATAATTTGGAATTTAAATGTTGTGGAAGAATTAAAAATTGTATATATGTGCCTCTAATTTTTCGTTGCCCACTATGGGAACCTTATGGATTCAAAATTTCAAAATCATCGAAATAGATCATTATGGATATTAATATTTCATCTTTATCACCACTGGGGTATATATTTTTAATTTGTTGTTTCCAAAATGGGCTTTGAATAATATTGAAAACGAAGATGCTGAGTTTATGCATTTCGTATAATTTAAAATTTTTTTTTATAAATTTGTTTAAGTAAAAAGATTTTGAAAAAGTTGTTAGAGATCATTTATATTTTTAGCAATTTTGTTACCATTTTTATATGAAAAATGAAATTCTTTTCGTAAATCGATCATTTCAAATTTAATTAATAATTTTTTTTAAATAGTATTTAGTAATCACAACAGTATAATGTGATTGTACATGGAACTATCAAAATTCAGTTGGCAACAATTGAATCTGTTTTCTGTGTGCAGATGCACAGCGATAAATCGACTCAGAAACTAATTCCGAGTCAAACGGTATAATAAAAGATGGCTTTAGGTCAAATGTTTTTGGTATTTACAAATATCAGCATAAAGCCAACACACCCTGAGTATAGAGTACTCGTATAATAATATTAAACCGTTTGGCCCAAATCCAAAAACTTATTACGTACATAAGTATATCTAAATTTCATTAGATTCACAAAATGATTTCTATCCAGCTATTCATTAAAGTTAAAGCCATATCCAAACTTATGAATCACTTGGTATAATTTACAAATCCTTTTTAATTATATTATCTTTAATATTTTCTTAACACATGACTCAGATGTTTAGCACTTGCACAAGGGATCTGTAATTTTATTTTATATGAAACATATAATAGATGTCAATTTACAAAATTCTATTATCTAAAGTACATATGTTCGTACATAGTACATGCACTTAAAATAACAAAAGAATCATCAGCTCTTAAAACTTCTATTGTTGTTAAGATTTTTAGCCAAGATCTTAATATGCTCGCAAGATGGCATAGAATTTATGTTTTAACAACATATTGTACGAATATGTATGTTGTATATAATATTAAAATAACTAGGACTTATTGTTCGTACAAAAAGTACATTTATAAACGTATGTACGTCTACGTAAGTCTGTATAACGTTCTGCATTGCGGTACAGTGCGGTCTAGTGGTTCACGCGCAAAATCTTGCCAAACAAAAGGATTATAAAGCAAACTTCCGGTTAAGATATTTGTATTACTACATAATAGTCAAATGGAAAGTCCAGAAGCATTTACAATATAGCCAAGCAACATTTTAATAGACGCATATTATATTTGTTAATTCTGTTACTAAGAAGTTTAGTGTTGAAATAAAAACAATATTAAATTCAGTTCTTAAAAGTAAAAGAAAAACGAAAATTAAATTGTAACTATTTTAGTTCTATTGGCTTTAAAATTACGTAAATTTATTAATTCATTCTCTCCCTTGTCTGGTCCCAAAATATAGGCAATATAGATATAACTACTTTTGTTTTTATTTTACCACAAAAAAGCAATAAAATCAAGGTCAAATATTTTTTACTTTAACTGAAGCAAAAATCATTGGCACATATGTTTCAAAAATTTAACTAAATTCCGCATGACAGGTTATACAGCTGTTTCGGGTAGAGTCACCAACACCCACCAGTTACCAAAAGCAGTAGATAGTCTGTTTGTTAAAAGTTTAATTCATATAACTTTACTATAAAACCAATGCAATAAGAATTCAAGCAAAGAGTTATACTATTAAACCTTCTCCAATATAAAAACTAAAATATATGTAAAACAACTTTAAAACAAATGTTCTTGCATACTACAATATACATGTTTTTTTTTTTTTTTCTTGAAAACAACTATTTGTTTTTGCTAAACTCACATTTTGCTAAACTCACATTTTGCTAAACTCACATTTAGTGTATTTTATTTTAAAAAATTATTATTTTCGATTTATATCATTTTAATGATTGAGGTAGAAATTAAATCAGGCTGAAGATCAAATTGATATAGATCTAAAATAATAATTTTTTTAAATAAATAGTTTTAGTTTATAATTTTCTTGGTAATAATATATTGTTTTCCCAACATATTATTCACTTTTTGAAAAGTGAGCAACTAATGTAAATAATAAAATGTGTAAAAATTGCACAGTTTAACAGCCATTCTGGGCGTTTTAAATACCAAGTCAGAGTGGCGTTCTTAGTGCCTTTTATATTTCTTATGACATTTTATATTTTTTCTTTATCTTGATATTTGTTTCTTTAGTTTTTCAGCTATAACCAAGGACCATTGATGATTTCTCATTTCATTTTTCGGCAAATAGCTTCAGCAAATTCAGTTGAACAAATTTTATGGAAAGAAATCTTAAAAAATGTTAAATTTTTGCACTTTTTTTTAATCAATCTTTTGATTATTTAGGGCGTATGATTATTATTCATTATTATTCATTAGAGTAGAAGAGATGCATAATATTAAATCAAACATACACCAGCATTTTTCAATCTATTTTCTAAATGAATATATTAATAAAAATTATTTATTTCAGCCTTAGCTATAATTTTCATAAAAAATCAATTGAGAAATCATCAATGGCCCTTCTCCATATATGAGTATACATTTATAATAAACAAGTACAATAAAAAAAAACTTAAAGCATGATTTTACGTAAATAATGTGTTGTCAGCCGCTTTACGTAACTGCTGAAAGTTTCAGAGCTCTAGCTAATCGGGAAGTTACAGAACATTGAATTACAAAAATCCGTTTCGGGATAATCTTTCTCGCTATAATTAAATTTAGGTAAATGTTGAAAGTATCAGAGCTCAAACTATAGCCGGGAAATTGATGAAAATTTAGTTACAAGAGTCAGCCACAAACCGATAGTACGTAAAAATACAAATCATTATTTCTAATACAGTATTTCTGAAATTAAATTCTTATATCTTTTGTGAACCTGAAGCGATTTGCGCAACATATACCTTATTTTGAAGGCAATTGTTATTTACATTTAATTGTCAAGTTATTTGCTGTATTTTCTAAACACTCTATTACATAAATATTAGACCGGTCGTTATTTTCCAAAAAAGTGTCTGATTTTGAAGTGCCGGGCAGATTCTGTTTCCTTTTGGTCTAAAACCATTAAATTTAAAATTTGGGGCTGATCGGATAATATTTAGTGGCCGCGCCCATCAACCAAAAATTTAAATACATGAAATATATGGAAAAAATTTATATTTACTTAATTAACATAATATATAAAAGGCAATGGAAGAAAAAGCAATAATTAAGAGATTAAACTTATTTCTGAGTTGAGTGTAGACTTGTTATGAGTTGGAAATTTTGTCCTATATGCTTCAACAAACTGAAAGACCAATTGTTTTTGTTCTTCATTCTTCGTTAGAATGCGGTTATAATCTTTCATAAATTTCACACCGCGTTCTGCATTATCATTGACAACAAATAACTGCCGACTAAAATCCAATGCTGCTTGAAAGTCTTCGTTTTCTACCCATGTTGATGGATCGCATTGCAAAAAGGCCGCAGATAAGTTGAATGCCGAAAAGAAATATTTAGTTTTATAAGAGACAAAATCTCTCATTGAGGTGAGGTGGAGCACTTTTGGGTCCGCAATTCTTCGCCCTTCCAATAGCTTTACATTGGGTTCTATTGATTGTAGACAATTCACCATTTCACGCCTTTCTTCTAGTGAAACATTAGGGTCAAAGAATGCTAAGGCTGTAGTTTCCGGTGTTAAGTACCACAAATGTGCTTTAAATTTCGACAAAATTGTGTCAGATACTTCTTTATCAATTGAAGATCCTGGCTTGGAGCTTGGATGGCGTTTGGGCATCCGTACCAGTTTCTTATGTAAATCTTCACAAGAAAAATACAAATTTCTCGCAAAGCTTTGAATTCTGGTACTGTTAAGCGAAACTGCTCTCTAAAAAGAAATATTTTCAAGCAATACAATCCTTTTCCCATGAACCTTGCATGTGATGTTGAACTGCATGTGAAAAAATTCATACCATCTTCTCCAATAAATGTCAAGTTAAGTTGAAGAAATTCTTTATAATCTGCACGGATTTGCATTTGCTGCAGCTGATTATTGCAGAATATTTTTATAGCTTCAGATTCTTCGTTACATATTTTAGAGCGGACAATTTCATCATCTAGACCACATTTGTACAACTCGTGATCAAGGTTTCCCAAACCGCAGCGAATCTGTTGAAAATGGGTACTTCGGGTGCACTTGTTGCGGAATATTTTACTTCAAATACACTTTTCAAAACAATTTTATACATGTGGTGGCGGCATGGGAGCTGAATCAATTTCCGTTCTAAAAAATTTTGTATGAAAACAGTTGCACCGCTTTTTGATCCGGTGTTGGAGGAAGTTGTATCAAAGCTCATGGCGCCAACTCGATCAATAATGTTCCAACTGACCAATGCGTCACGAACAGCAGTTGCAATGTTTTCTCCCGTAGACGGTTCTACAGCGGTAGCACTGAGAAATTTTGACGTACCATCATAACTGACGAGAATTGCGATTCTATCTACTTTTTTTTTACCAAGTGTTGATTCCATTAGTTTGCCATCCCAGTGAACCACCAACGATCGAGCATTGCTTATCTATAGAAAAAAACCAAATGGATGAAAAACAATGAAGAAAATGAATAAATTATCGAGATAATTAAATTAAAATAAAAAGTTACATTTTCTTGAAA
Source organism: Cordilura impudica (assembly GCA_963682025.1). Classification (NCBI taxonomy): domain Eukaryota; kingdom Metazoa; phylum Arthropoda; class Insecta; order Diptera; family Scathophagidae; genus Cordilura; species Cordilura impudica. Next base: position 145,736,509 of record OY821518.1, on the reverse strand, counting down.
ACCAGTTCGAATGTTCTCTTCTTCCATTTGTCGATGTTTCTTTCGCATTTCATTAATAGATGTTCTATTGATAACTAGTTCACTAACATCCACTTTCAAAGCTTCTGCTGTAGCTATCAAAATATGTACGGCTTTTCCACTCGATACTTTAGCATCATCTAATGCAGCGGAAAGACGTGGCGTGATCCATTGGGTTCGGCCTCTTTTTTTACGTAAACCTTTGTCGCGTTCGACATACTCTTTAAATTGCTTATATTTGTTGACCATGTAGTTAGTTTGTTCTTTCTTCTTTTACTAAATACAGATCCACTTACGTTCTACACAGAAATATGACAAATATTTACATCTAACTGCATGGTTCTAAAATATATGCAATTAAAGAGTATGTCGAACGCGACAAAAAAGTCCGTCCTTCCGTAGAAATGCCTTTTCATAAGTGTTTAAAATAAATAATTAACCAATTTTGGAAATTGATGACTTATTAGAAAGATAATTTCATTGCTAGTCGTAATCAATTAGATTTTGTACAAAATATTCTCTTTTGTGCACTTAATTTGAAGAATATTGGGTAAATATAAATTTTTTCCATATATTTCGTGTATTTAAATTTTTGGTTGATGGGCGCGGCCACTAAATATTATCCGATCAGCCCCAAATTTTAAATTTAATGGTTTTAGACCAAAAGGAAACAGAATCTGCCCGGCACTTCAAAATTTATTTTTAACGACCGGTCTAATAAATATATTATAGTTCTAAACCTTCTTCAATTTTGTATTTTAATTGTTTGTTTTATGTTTTAAATAAAACTTACTTAATTTCATTAAGATATTTTCCATAGCCTTATTGTTCAGTCACTTTTATCTCCATAATATTTTAAAACTGCTATAAAATATTTTTAAAATTTACACTCGAAAGATATGTCAACCAATACAGTATCTCTACACAAAGTACATCAAAATAATTGTAAATACATTAAGGGGGTGAGGCGTACAACATGTCGAGACTGTTGTGTAAAATTTCAAGTAATCGGAGCAAAACTAAAGAAGATGCAGCATTTCCAGCCGACCGCCCTCATACGGTATATCGTATATAAATCAGATTTTAAAAAACTTTAAATCGATTTTCTCACAAATAACATGTTTGCAGTCCGCTGGCATCATAACTCAAAATCTAGTTAACCGATTCTTTCGAAATTTTACACTCTATTTCTACACAAAAATCACCAGGTAACCCCGAAGATTTTTTATATCCCATTTTTGAATAACAAATTCACCAAAATTTTATAGAAAATATCGTGTTTTTACCCTATACCACTATGTAGTTTGGGTATAATGACTTTGTGCTGCTGTTTGTAACTACCAAAAATATTTGACCTAGACCCATCTTTTATTATACCGATCGAATCAGAATCACTATCTGATTCAATTTAACGATATCCGTCCGTCCGTCTGTGTGTCCATGTAATCCTTGTAATCAAACTGCAGGTCGCAAATATGAAATTTGGTATATAAGCTTCTATCAGCCATACGATAAACGCTGTTAAAATTGGTGAGAATCGGTTCATGTTTTTATTATTTATTTTTTTTTTCGTGATTACCTCGGGAAAAATGACACCTTTTAAATGCATTTCGATTTTTTTTTTCACATGATCGGGTAACGAGTTATGATGTTCACCGAAAAACAACTTTTTGTCGAGGCACCTCCGGAGATTCGCTGTCGACTTATTTATTAAAATTTGTAATTGAAAACTTTTTCAAACATTCTTCAAATGTTATACTAAAACGTATATATGAGATTAATAATCCAACATAATTCATATCTTCGCTTTTAAAATCTTACCACCCCCTTAATGTACTCTAAAAAATATTGCTTATGTTTTGGTCCCAGCATGATCATTCGACCGTTTTTCATGGAATACTCGGCTGCTTACACGGGTGTTTTCTTAGAGTCACAGGAGTTTTAGTGAAGCTAAGAGAAATATATTTAATTTCAAATAAACTGCCCTTTTTGGATGTTTAATTTTATGCCCTTAATGTTCAAATATGATTTGAGGCCGCCACAGCTGACGCGTACTTGCAAGGACCATATAATCAGAGAATGTGGAAACTGTTTGGCTTTGGCCCACGCCAAAATTTGTAAATGGTGAAACATGTTGCTGGCGCCCAGATGAATGTGTATAAAGTTTTTTTATTGTTCCAAAAGTATATAAATATTGCAAAGCCATAAAATTGTGGAAAAAACGATAACCAAAATGACTGGGGATTATAGGAGTAATTGTTATATAAATTGAATTAGTAATTTTGTTTATTTTATTGTGTTGTTAACTTTGTATATGCATATTTTGTATAATTAGTAAAGTTATGAAAAAATTTTTTTTTATTAAAAAAATTAAATTAATGAAAAAGGAAAAAATTTTATATAATTATTATACTGATTTGGATTTCAACATGGACGAAAAAGTTGTAGCGCCAGCAATCTACACACTCGACAACCAAAATGCTGTGTTCTTGTACTTGTTTTCTTTTCCATTATTTCATTAAAATATACAGTCATCTCTAATATTTTATATGTGAAATATTAAATGAAGCCGTGAGCAAAATAAAAGAAGTCAGTGAACAAATTTAGCCATTGACAAAAAAAAACCATATATTTGTATAAGATTTTTTGAAGCAATTGACACTTCTGTTTTTCGTAGAGAAAAAATTAAGATATTTATATAAAAGAAAAAAAAAGAAGCATTTGCGTAGTGCACAACCATACATATGAAATTTCATGTGTTAATTTTTAAAAATATTTACACATAAGAAAATTAATAAAATTATAAAAAATCAACATTTAAGCGAAAAAAATCACAATATATAAAAAAATATAATTTGAATTTTGAAAATTAATAAAATAATATGAAAAAAATTGTTTAGACCCTATACCATGCCTTTAGAGACCCTATGTCTAAGGTCCAACTAATAGATAATAATATAGAAAATAAGCATGAGTGGTATTGTTATAAATTTATTTGCATTTGAATATGAATAAGTTCATATCGGATGCTATAGTTCCATGGGGACTAGGTTAAAAAGTGGACCGCCCCTGACGATATTTGGTAACGTCACTAACTTTTTGCAAAAATTTATAAATACAAAATTTGAGAAAAATCTATGCAATATTTTTGTTTTTTGATAGATTTAAGTGAAGACCGGGAAGCAGACTTATATGGGGACTATGACTATAGGATATATTTTTGGGATACTCATTAATGATAGTATTAAACACACATAAACTCAATTTGACCGAGATCTATATCATAATGTGGATCTTATGGCAATTTAAGTCGATTTCATAGGAGTCATTTTTATGGGGACTAGGTCTAACGATGCACCGATTTTCACCGTTTTCAACACCATTCATCCTACAGCCAATAGAAGCTTCATCTCAATACGAGTATATTCATATTTACGACTCGTAGTTTGATTAGAAAGTTTACAAGGACACACAGACGAACGGACGGATATCGCTAAATCGACTCAGAAAGTTATTCTGAGTCTATCGGTACAATTAAAGATGGATCTAGGTCAAATGTTTTTGATAGTTACAAACATCAGCACAAAGTCATTATACCCTATACCACTATGTGGTAAGGGACATTTAAATGAAATACTAGAAAAAATATTATTTTTATGCTCAGATTTCTTTTGATATGCTTTTCAATTACGAAAAATTATGTTGTAGAGAAGGAATGGAAACTCAATATGTTAATATAAAAGCAAATTTTATATGTCGAAACAAATGGGTATGACCCGACGGAAGAACATACATTAGATATACCATATTTTAATCCATTGAAAAACTAATTGTGTGACCAAAAAATAAGTGAAAATAAGTGAATTTCTTATAAATCGAATTTCTCGAATATCTACAAATATGAAAATTAACATAAAACCGTGAAATAATTGATTGCAATTATAAAACATCGTTTTTTCACGGTCCTTAAAAAATTTTTTTTAAAAAAAAATTAATATAAATTTTACAAATGTGTACTCCTTTCCCGGCAACACTTGATCTGAGAAAAATGTTTGAAAGGAAAAGAATAGTACCATAAATTATTTTTGATATTTTTCTATTAATCAACTTATCAAACAATTAATTGAAAACCATTTTTTTCTCATCAATGATATTTAAGGAATATCATAAACTGCGGGAGATTTTCTTCAAAGTGACCAAAAACTGAATAAGATGGCTTTAAGATTCTAATACCTCTAATATGTGCACATACATAGATATTCGGGTGGATTATAACTGCCATCAATCGCAAAAAAAAAATGTTGGTGGTTGTCGTATTCTAAGCGAGTTATATGTTGTTACTTATTATACATAATAGTTAGTTATACAAGTAAGAAAATTATTGTCGGTCTAGACCGACTACATATACGATATCATATACGATGCGTTTAGAGCAGTGGTGGCCATCGAGAGAATTGAGTTAGTAATAGTGTTTATGAGCATGTGTTAGTTGTACTACAATGATCAAAATCCATGGACGTAACACAATGCCGATATTAAATTGGTTTGTGTAGATTTTGTATAAATGTGTTTATGAATGACTAAAAGGGAAAATAGTTGAGTTCACGAAGAATATGGTAAAATTTTAAATATATTTTGTTGCTTTAAAATTTTAGTCATTCTGAAAATGTAAAAAAAAAAAAAATGTGAAGAACATTCTCTTTTATCCATAAGTTTATTAAATTTAATAAGTAATAATATATTATTCATTTCTTTAAAAAACAAGAAAAAATAGCAAAACTTAAAATGATAAGAAATTTCAAAGGTTAATAAGTGATATGTTACCAAAAACTAAAAAAACTTAACAGCCTGCAGTAACTGGATATTTTTTAAATTTAAAAAAAAAATGCATAAAATTCAGCTAAATTGTTGTCAAATGGAGGCGACGCACAATGGCGCCATTTGAGTATTTTCGTTGCAAAAATCATATCTTTTGAACCGAATAACATAGTTGAATAGTTTAAACAGCATATGATAGATAACTGTTCAGCCTATGAAATGAGCGTTTGGAAAGGGTGCTACGCTTTGTAGGAGCCTACTTATGGGTTATCAAAGTTAAAATTTGTAGAAAAATCAATTTTATGGTAACTAAAAAAAATTATTTTTACATTTTTAGATTTTTATTTTTTTTCTTTAGGGTTTTATGTTTTAAATTATTACCCAACAAATTAGAAAAAAAAATTACTTCTTTTTTAAATTTATTTTTTCAATTTTCTGTAAAATATTCATCACAATTCGTAAGAGAAGGTATATCTAAAAGACTAATCATTTCTAAACTATAATTATTTTCTAACTCTATTCGTGACTTCACATGCCGCAGGGAAGAAATAAGTGGATCAGAAGATGCTGCCAACATGTTGAAGAGGTCCCCATTTTGTCTTACCCTTGATGCTTTGAATGTGTTCTGCAATCTATATTTTTTATAAAATTTGTTAAGAGACTCCTGTGCTTCTTCAGAAAGCTCTCCATTTGGCAAAGACTGGTACTCAATTATATCTTTGCCATGCGCCAATATTTTATGGACGGTCGGGGTCAACTTCTTCTGTGGATACATTTCTGCTAAAAGAGATGCAGTTTTCGATGCATATTCTCCATATTTTGTAGAATTGAGATTTTCTTTGCAGTTTCAAACATTCAAGATCGTTCCCAATCTTTTCACGATTTGATTGTCAATTCCAGTGATTCTAGTTACTGCCTCATCATTTTCAAAAAATCTCCTAGAAGTGTTTCCATTGTTTGAGTTACCGTATCCGTGCTTGGGACAGTCTACTTTTAGTCCAACTTGTTTAAAAAAAGCATCCTGTATTTGCTTCTTTCTGATCTTTTCCTTATCCTTTATTGATGTATTTTCATCGACATGTTGTGCATTCAGAAAGGGAAATGCAAAAAGAGGTTTTAAAACCAACCACCTATTAAGGAAGTATACACCTACACAAAAGAGAAGTAAATATTTCATATTTCATCATACATGTAAACTGAAAAAAGAATACTACATTTTTTGCAAAGTTATCTATAAATCCAAAAAAGAAAAAATAAAAAATAGGCGCGTATTAGTTTTACTTCAAATAAAAATCGCCTTTAATTCTTCCATGATAATTTCAATCAATTATTCAAATTAAAATCTTAAATATACCTAGGTATTTACGTAATTTATGTTTGTCTAAATTTTTTTAAAAGCAAGTTATGCAAAAATTAATACTATGAGTGAAAAAAAATTATTTTCCCACCTCTCTCTAAAATTAAAATGTAATTTAATTATGCAAAGTTAGAATAATTTAAATTTTAAACATAATATTGCACTATTTTTTCAATTGCTTTTCAATACAGGGGTTTAAACGAAATCATACGTTGGACAACAACAAAATCCACATTGAAGATCTCTTTTTTCTCAAATATTTATCAAAAAAAGCATACTCTTTGGTAAGTGCTGGCCATCAGAGAACCTGATCGAAAGCACTCCTAACAAAATAAAACAATTTTGAGATGAAAAACAAAACAGACAAACGGTAAAGTTTAGTTCGATAAAAGAAGTATGTATGGATATCGGACGACGTTAAATGAGAAAAATAAAAATGTTTAAAATTTCATTCATTACTTTTTTTTGCTGAATTTTTTCATTGACCAACAAAGGGAATTTAAAGAAGAATTTGAATAGATATAATTTTTTTTGATGGAACACGAAATCTGCATATGTAGTGCTATTGTCGTTAGCAATGCTGCCAATTTTGACAACTTATTGTAATTTCGACGATTTTTCAATTTATTAAAAAGATTTGTTAAATTTGTTAAAATGATGATTGAAGATTTAAAATTTTCAGTAGTATAAAAATTACGATTTCAAGGGTTAACAATTAATGGGTTGTTTATCGAAAATTGATAGTTTTTGTTCAGTGTAAATGGAAATTACAAAATATGTATAGATTAAATTCTGGGTCAAGTCGTTTCAAAACGGAAATACCTTGAATAGCATCTCTATTTAAGATTTAAGTTTTAATTACGGCGATACTTTAAACATATATTATATGTTTCAGCTATAGATACATCTCAATAAAATTATTTAGTTGATTGCTGTGTTAAATTTATTTCGTTGAAATTTCACCACTAATACATTTTTATGCCCTACCACTATGTGGTTTCGGTATAATGACTTTGTGCTGCTGCTGTTTGTAACAACCAAAAATATTTGACCTACACCCATCTCTAATTATACCGATCGAATCAGAATCACTATCTGATTCGATTTAACGATGTCCGTCCGTCCATCCATCCGTCCGTCTGTGTGTCCAGGTAAAGCTTGTAATCAAACTGCAGGTCGCAAATACGAATATATTTTGATGAAATTTGGCATTTAATCTTTTATCGGCAATGGGATTAACGCTATTGAAATTGGTGAGAATCGGTCCATGTCCAGACCTAGCCCCCATAAAAATGACCCATATGAAATCAACATATATTGCCATAAGATCCAAATTATCATACAAATCTTAGTCAAATTGGGTTTATATGTACACATTACATCCAGTAATCAGTAGTCCAAAAATGATCCCTATTGGACAACTCTTAGTCATAGGCCCCATATAGAGCTGCTTCCCGATCTTCACTTAAATCTATCAAAAAACAAAAATATTGCACAGATTTTTCTCGAATTTGGTTTGTATATATTTTTTCAAAGTGTATGCGACTTTACCAAATATGGTCAGGATCGGTCCTTTTTTGGACCTAGTCCCCATATAGACTTATCATCCGATATGAACTTTTTCATATCTGCAGCCAAAAAAGTTAATAAAAATGCCACTCAAATTTGGTTTATGCTTATTTGCTATATCCAATTAGTTGGACCGAAGAGATAGGGTCTCCAAACGCATGGTATAGGGTATCGTAGTCGCGCTAGACCGGCTATAATTTTCTTACTTGTTATATATAAAAATAACCAATGCTATAATAATATTCGTAATATGAATGATATAAATAAATATTATTGTTTCCTTTTGTAATATTTTGTCGAGTTTTATTTTTATTTTCTTGACAATTTCTTGTTTTAAATATGGCGATTTTGGCGATTTAGTTTCCAAAATTGTCGATTTTCAGAAGATTTTATTAGCAGCACTGGTCGGTAACATTGAAGAGAGAAAATTGTGTGTGGGGTTGTATAAAATGAGAAAAATTAAATTTTGTTTGTGTATTTCGCATAGCTTGTAGGAAGTGCTATGTGTATTATTTCAGCGTTACAGAATCAGTCAGTCAGTCAGTCAGTGAGTCAGGGATCAGCGTTAATATATTTAAGATATCAGATAAAAATTATTTTTTATAATTTCGCTTCTCTCAATATTTCCGTATAAGCTATCAAGTTCTTCTAAAGCAGCTTCCGTGAAAAATTTTGGTGTGGTTGACCTTCTGAACAGTTCAAATAATTTTAAATTGTTTAACGCCATGGTTTCAGTACTTGTTGCGCCAACTTTCAGTCGTAGACTAATCCAGGCATTATGCTTATTTTGCAATATATAGGCTTATGCTACCATGCCTAAAAATTTACCTGTTCCCTGCATACATATGGATTTAGGCTGAATTATGCAATTTTAATATTATGCTCGTGTCTAAATAAGATTTGTGCGTACCTGGAGGGATCCTAAGTCAATATTATTCTTGACCATTTGTACACCAAAGTAATTTTTAAGTGAGGTGCGTACCTGAGTAGTTTTTTGTTTATCCTGTGTCTGTAACAGAATATTGGGAGTAGACTTTGGCAGAGGCTCCCAGGTAGGCAAACTACTGTCAGTCAAAACATGTAAGGAATGCACCTCTAGAAGCCAAACGGGCACGTACGGGCAGATAAAACCTTTTGAATTATGTAAAGAAATAATCAAAGAACATGTTTTGCAAATATGGCAAAGATAGAAAAATATAGATTTTTTTGAAAAATAGTGAAAAAACGGATAGTTTTTAAATAGTGATTTACCAGGAGGAACACAAAGCAAACAGTTAATTTTTTTTTTATCATTATACATTAAATAAATACGTCAATCAATGCAAACAAAAAATAAGGCGATTCGTTACCTATTTTTCGTGATATTACACCTGAAATCGCAACAAATTGACTAAAAATTGTGTGTTTTTTTGAAAACCGAAAGTCGGTCAACTTGAACGGTTATATCTTCTAAACTAAAAATGCGATATTATTAAGAGTAGCATATTTGAAATCGCTGAAAAGTTTCCTATAACATGGGTTTATTCAAAATTTCGTCGGCGCACATGAAAATTTTGATTTTTGCAACCTCGTTTGTCCTACGGGCGCCACTGTGCGACGTATGTAATTTATAGAAAATGTTTAATTTATAGCAGATTCAAGTCTTCGAAATTTTCTCAACATTTTTGGTTTCTTTTAAACAAATATGTATTCTCTGTGTACCTATTAAAAAATATATATATGAACTTCAAAAGGCAATGCGAGCAGGTCTATACCTGCTTTCTTCGAAAGCTTTCATAAGACTGAATGAAATTGCTGTTTTGTTTTACTCTTTGATGAGGATTTTTGTTTTCGTTCGGCTGTGTACATATAAGAAGCCGAGCACGTATTTGGTACGGCCTTCACTGGTTTAGAGACCCTATCTCACTCTAAGGTCCAACTAATTGGATATTGAAAATAAGCATAAATAGAATTTGAGTGGCATTGTTTTTAAATTTTTTTTGCCTTTGAGTATTAAAAAGTTCATATGCGATGGTAAATTTATATGGGGACTAGGTCGAAAAATGGTCTGATCTTGTCATATTTGGTAAGGTCAATTATTTTTTTTGCAAAAATATGTAAAAAAAAAAAAAACAAATTTGAGAAAAATTTTTGCAATGTTTTTGCTCTTTGATAGATTTAAGTGAAGATCGGGAAGCAGCTTTATATCGTGGCTATGACTAAGAATTGCCCTGGAGGGATTATTTTTGAGACTACTGATCAGTGAATGTAAGAAATGGACACAAACCCAATTTGACCGAATTCTGTATTTTAATTTGGATCTTACGGCAATTTAAGTCTATTTAATAGGGGCGATTGGTATGGGGACTTGGTCAGAACATGCTCCGATTTTCATCAATTTCAATGCTAATGCTTATATATCAAATTTCATTAAAATATATTCATATCTGCGACTTGTAGTTTGATTACAAGAACGAATGGACACCGCTAAAACGACTCAGAAAGTGATTATGGGTCGATCGATAGTTTTAAATATTAGCAAAAAATTATTGTACCCTGACCACATAGTGGTATAGGGTATAAAAGTCAAGTTAAGAAAAAAACAACAACAAAAATGCTTTTATTATAATATCTTTATATCTCTTGTCGTTATTATTATAATTTTAAGGCTTTACCTGAAACTTATAAATACTAAATACAGTCTCTAAAATTTTCTAGAAACAGAAGAAATTAAACTTTTACCACACAATAAACGTATATCTATTCCGCGTGTGGGTGTGTGCACATCCTCCTTTTCACCTGACAAAACACTCAACAAACAAATAAACATTTTAACAAGTTTAAAACAAACGTTAAAACTTTCAAACATAATTTTTTTTTTTGTTGTTGTTTACAGTTATTTATTATTATTTTTTCATCTTTTTATTCTTCGTTATAGTCTCTTTTTGTATAGAAATACACTGCCAGATAACTTTTTTTTTGTTGATACTTAACAGAAAGTTTACCATTGGTAGATTTTAAGTGTTTCTTTGTTTTGTTTAATTTCTATTCGAAAAACTAACCTCCTCTTATCAAATAACTTATGTATGTACATATGTTGGCTTTACACATATCCACATATATTCATAAATACGTATATGCATTCTTATCTGCCCATACTTTTTTTTAGAATTTTATGCATTATATGTTTATGTTCATAAAATAGGAGCGAAAAGTATTACGAATTTCGCATGTAAATATAGTTTTTTTATAACCAATCAGCTGTGCATTTAAAGGAAACTAAGGCGGACGTTGCAAATTGATGCAGATTATTAAATGGATTTTTCTAAGGAAGAATATGATGAATACTTGACATACTAGTTTTGTTTATACTTAGCGTTACAGAATCAGTAAGTGAGTCACTGATAAGCGTGACAAATAAAAATATTTAAATTCTTAAAACAATATGTACAAGGTCATGCAAAATTTTAGTCTGAAGAATCATGCGACAATAAATATAGAGAATGCATGATATATTTCTTGTCCTTGTCATTCTGACCACTAAAAAAAATATCGCTACAGACGCTAGTAGTTGAAATTTTGATCATCAGAGTCAAATAGTAGGCAATACAAATACTTAATGTCGAACACTTTTTGTTCCTAGTGTAGAAAGATGTTATTGTTATTATATTTATTATTTTTATAAAATTAAATCACTTACGGTATTATGAGATAGAATAATGTTTATAAACATACATATACCAAAAAGATTTGAAATTAAAAAAGTTTTTCTTTTCCAAAAAATAAAAAAGAATTATGCTCGCATATTTTTAAAATATTGCTAAACGTAAGAATTGTTTGTTGTGTTGGCCAACTTAACAGTTTGTTTATTTTTAGTAAATATGCAAGCATGTGTTTATTTAGTTAAGTTGTTTCTATGAAGAAACGTTCACTGCAACATGAATACATCATATAAGTACATGTAACGCTTTTTGTAGAATGAAATAAAAACATTTATAATATCCTTGAACAATTTGAGGCATGTTCGTTTATTTAAAATAATTGCTTAATTTTGGATTAAGCGTGGTTCATATAGAAGTCACTGGGGAACCATTTGAGATGTCATTGTAACCAAATAAAAGATCGTATCTTTGGTTTTCGAAAATATGATACCTTTAAAATTGAAAAAAAATGTCTTTACCAAAACACCTATAACTTTAAAACAACAATTTTGGTCTAGTTTCAAATATAAATATAGTGCCTTTTAAGCGATCTTCATTAAAGTTCAAAGGTAATTTTTCGGATCTTGAGATCAAAGACCTATATTTAAAATTTTTTTAGCGTAAAGAAATGTATTATAATACTTAGATCCTCTTCTACATTTTTGAAAATTCTCAAGGCTTAGGGTTCATATCAAAAAGGTTATACACAAAAACAACGATTATGTTCAATTATATAAGATTTTAGATTTCAACAATATAATTCTTCAATTGATTTCTTTAAATGCCAATTGCCTACAACATATTTTTCTGGGGACTTTAAGTAAATTTTGGTTCTGAAATATGTAACTCCATAATAATGGCCTTTAATTTTTCCATACAGAAACATTGTAATTTAATGCCTTCACAATGAAACTAAATTCTGAATGTTTCAGAATTCTGGCTAGTCGGTTAGTTGTTGACACTTCATGTTCTAGCAGTTATTTTGAAAACTGATAAAATCTTGTTTTCACCAAAAGTGTTACTACAATATTAGGACCACCGACATTGATTTTAGAAGAAAGCTATAAATAATGCTTTAATTTTATTACAATTTTAATACTTCTGATGGAAGTATGCATCCCCATCAAGAATCATTTTTAAATTGTTTTTACTTTCACCTGGCAACATTTTTGTACAGTTTTAACTTCCACATCTCTGCAGGCCACTCGAAACGGATCATATGTACAAATAATATGTACGATACATAAGCCTATAATTATTTTTTTTATATTTTATATATATATATGTATGTATTTCTATTAAAGTACTTTATATATTTTAATGTAATTATAGAAGTACAAAATTGAGATAAAAAAATCTTATAATTTCGATTTTTTTATCTCAATTTTGTACTTCTATAATTACATAAAATTGAGATTTGGTGTTCTATATGTGAACAAGATGAATTCTTTGGAAATATTTTTAGTACCTAACTCCAGTCTTCGGGATCTAAATCAACTTAAAAATACAAAATTGAATGAAATTACTCTTAGTCACATATTCTGTAATATCGTCAGCTTAACCATCACAAAGGCTATAGCTCAAATCTCATATACGATATAAGTCATATACGATTATATTAACGGGAGCCAACAGGATATAAATATAAGTGCATGTATATTTTATACCCTATTTTCAAACCCGTCTTTTAGCAATGTCCATTCGTCCGTATGTCTGACTGTGTCCCTGAAAACCTTTTAGTCCAAGTACAGGTCACAGATAACAAGATATTTAATGAAATTATATGTATAAAATCGGTGTATCTTCAGATCTAGGTGCTATACTAATAAGTCTTATGAGATGGACTTAATCTTTCTATCAATTTAAAAACAACTACTTTTATTTCATAGATCTTTCTCAGATTTGGTTTGTATATATTTTAAGAAACCGTAGTTACTTTACTTTATATTATTTTGATCAATCCCATTATAAAAACAAGTAAGATAATTATAGTTGGTCTAGACCGACTATACGATACCCTGTCGCTCAGGCCCAACTAACTGGATATAGAAAATAAGCATCAACCAAATTTGAGTGGGATTTTTATTAATTCTTTTGGCTGCAGATATGAAAAAGTTCATATCGGATGCTATATCTATATGGGGACTAAGCCCCAAAATGGACCGTTCCTGACCATATTTAATAAAGTCATTTATACTGCGAAAAAATATATAAAAACCAAATTTGAGAAGAATCAGTGCATTATTTTTGTTTTTTGATAGATCGGGAAGCAGCTCTATATGGGGCCTATGACTAATGGTTCTCCAATAGGGATCATTTTTGGACTACTGATTAATGGATGTAATAAATACATACAAACCCAATTTGACGAAGATTTATATGATAATTTGGACCTCATGGCAATTTATGTTGATTTCATTGGGGTCATTTCTATGGGGGCTAGGTCTGAACATGGACCGATTCTCACCAATTTCAACAGCGTTCATCCCATGGCCGATAAAAGATCAAATACCAAATTTCGTCAAAATATATTCATATTTGTGACCTGCAGTTTGATTACAAGCTTTACATGGACACACAGACGGACGGACGGACGGACGGACGGACGGACGGACATCGTTAAATCGAATCAGATAGTTATTCTGATTCGATCGGTATAATTAAAGATGGGTCTAGATGATTCGATCGGTATAATTAAAGATGGGTCTAGGTTAAATATTTTTGGTAGTTTCAAACAGTAGCACAAAGTCATTTACCCAAACCACATAATGGTATATGGTATAATAACATCCGACCAAGAAATTCCTAAAAAATGTTACTCAGCCTAGGTTTACGATAACATTCTAATTTAATTAGTTTCACCGAAAACCTTTTTTCTAAACTCATCGTAAAGGTAAATTTGCGCAATAAAGCAGCCTTTTTATTTTACAATATTTATTTATCGAGTTGTTGTTTCTATACCCTCCACACCGCTGGGCAGAGAGTATATATTAGTTTGTCATTCCGTTTCCAAAACATCGAAAAAATTATTTGTGACCCCACAAAGTACATACATTTTTTGTCCTTATACCAACTCGATTCGATATAGCAATGTTCGTCTGTCTATCTGCTAAAATTACGCTCATTCCCAATATAATACATTGACTTGAGTAAAATTAAGATAATATTATCTGTCATTTTTTCGAGCAGTTTGATATTGAAAATGAGTGAATTGGACATCATTGTATCAAGATATGGAGAAAAATGCTAAAAACCCAATGAGTTTGTTTTATAAATAGTGCAATATGACATGATATTAATGTTAACGTAAAACCGTTGAAAAGTATCAAAGATTCGACATATCTGAATTTAACATTCACTTTTTTTTTTGTTTTTATCACCAAATTGTGATAAATTCATATTAAATAACTGCAAAAACTCGTAACTATTTTTCTACACTGTTGTAAGAAATTATAACAAAGAAGAAAGTTCGTTCTAGTAACCAAGAATCTTGCATTGAAATGTAAAGTAAAACCTGATATTTGTATATTATGCTTCTTCTTACAGTGTTTCTTACTTAAATTACTTGTTCTGTACCTCACTCCTAACTATCCATATTCCAGTTAAAATTTGCAAACATATGAATGGAATGCCGTTTTAAATTGCATTGCATGTTTATTTTTTCAATGTTAAAATAAATGTTTTGATCGTGTCATAAATATATTAAACATTAACATACGAGTATGAGGTACGATTTTGTTTTTTTCTTTGTACTCAACAACAATTTTAACACCTAAGTTAAGAAGTGCGTCATATTTGGCCCCACTCTTCCGTAGCATGCGACACATATGAAAATAATATTAATTAAAGAAGAATTAAGTTTGTATATTATTAACCTGACATGCAAAATCACATAACTAAAAACAAATTCAAAATTGTGTTTTTGATCGAAATAATGAATCTCATCATACGATAAAAATTAGGAAAACCAAAAGAACGTAACTACAAGCGCATGTCTTACAATAAAAATCCATAGGTAATTTTTTGTTTCTCTTGTAAAATAAAAATATAAATGTTAAATATTATTCTTAGTTAATAAATAATAACTTTGAAACTCAAACTTTGAAATAACTAAGTTTTATTCTTACTGTACTATGTGTATTTATACCCTATACCACTATGTGGTTTGGGTATAATGACTTTGTGCTGCTGTTTGTAACTACCAAAAACATTTGACCGAGACCCATTTTTTTTTATACCGATCGAATCAGAATCACTAACTGATTCGAATTAACGATGTCCGTCCGTCCGTCCGTCTGTGTGTCCATGTAAACTTTGTAATCAAACTGCAGCTCGCAAATGTGAATATATTTTGATGAAATTTGATATTTAAGCTGATATCGGTCATAGGATGACCGCTGTTGAAATTGTTGAGAATCCGTCCATGTTCAGACCTAGCCCCCCTACAAATGAACCCTATGAAATCGACATATATTGCCAAAAGATCCAAATTGTCATATAGATCTTACTCAAATTGGGTTTGTATGCGTTTATTACATCCATTAATAAGTAGTCCAAAAATGATCCCTATGGGACAACTCTTAGTCGTAGGCCCCACATAGAGCTGCTTCCCGATCTTCACTTAAATCTATCAAAAAAACAAAAATAATGCACTTATTCTTCTCAAATTTTGTTTGTATATAGTTTTGCAAAATACAAAAGACTTTACCAAACGTAGTCAGGATCGGTCCATTTTTGGGCCTAGTCACCATATAGATATAGCATCCGATATGAACTTTTTCATATATGCAGCCAAAAAATTAATAAAAATCCCACTCAAATTTGGTTTATGCTTAATTTCTATGTCCAGTTAATTGGGCCTATGAGATAGGGTCTCTAAACGGTATAGGGTATCATATAGTCGGTCTAGACCGACTATAATTTCCTTACTTGTTTTCTGATGCATTAGTTCCGAATAATTCAATTTATATCCACTGTAAAATACGTAAAGATTGACTATTCCACTATGTTCAGATGATAAAATAGTTTTATGTTTAATCCAGAATAAATTATCTCAAATGAACGTGATCTCTTAAAAGAAGTTTTAAAATTTCACAAACGAATGAATTGTTTGGCAATGATACTTAATTTTAATAATTAAGTCTGTGATATTTAGTTTTCTTGTTTATTTTTAAATAAATAACGACCCTAAAGGTATGCTAATTAATTACAGCCAATTCACAAATCAACACAGCAAATACTCTGAAACTATGGATATGTACATATTGATCTAATTTGAAAAGTTATGACAAAAAATATGCGGGATCCGCTCAATGGGCGTGTCACCTCCGATACAGACATGCATAGAAATAAGTTATATGGCAAAACAACGTTTGCCGGGTCAGCTAGTATTAAATAAAGAAAGAAATACCTAAAGAAATTGGAAAATCCTAACGACAGCTACGATGAAATAATTAAATAATTATCGTTTTTTTTGCATCTATAAATGACTTTAAAAGTTCTGAATATTCATTGAATAGTTTATTTATTGTCGCCGAAGGTTAGACCTTATATTTCATTCTCTCTGTGTAAATATTAACAACACTTTCATTAATTGTGTTTAATATCATTGTAATGTTTTACTTCGTTGGTACCAGTTTCATTATTGCGAATTTTACTGGTGCTGCTCTTTTGATTCAATACAGTTGCCAGTTTGGTGGTGCCTTCGTTGTAGTTAGGAAATGTTGTTATTTTTAGTGGGGGTGCATTAATGAAATAAATCTGCTGAAAAAATAACAAATGTTTTAACTCATAAAAAGGGGATTTTATGTTTATTTGGTGTAACTAGAAAGACATCCATAAAAAGAAAATACCTTACGTATACAATGTACCCATACAACATACTTACATATACATACGTATATACTTTAGTTGGATTTACAATATGTACGAGTATGTGTGAAAGTACGAGTAACTTGTGCTTGTTTGTGTTTTTATTTGGGTTGTTTCTTTTTTTTTTTATTTTATTAAGAGACTTGTTGAGGTTTTTTACATTATACAACAAAATTGCCACAATAACATAAAATTGTACAAAACCTGCATTTTTTTTAACCATTTAACTCATATACACAAAGTCACAGTAATGGCAATCCAAATAGCAGCTTTTGTGTTCTACTATTTAATAGTATTTTTTGGTTTGCATTGTGTTTTAATTTATAACTAGCTGTTTTTACCCGGTCTTGCCCGGGATGCAAAGGCCTTTGACTTGAAAAATGGTTCGCTATACTTACCAGGCGCTGAGTACTTAGTCCCCGATGAACCATTCCTCAATAAAATTAACTTACTCCCAAAAAATTTGTATGGGATTGGGGAA
The DNA here is from genome assembly GCA_963682025.1 of Cordilura impudica. NCBI lineage: Eukaryota > Metazoa > Arthropoda > Insecta > Diptera > Scathophagidae > Cordilura > Cordilura impudica. The sequence goes on along the minus strand of OY821518.1, from coordinate 145,718,715 downwards.
TATGTTCATGGTGAAAAAATTCCCTATGTTCACGTTTCTTGGGTGAACAAATTCATGTTTTATTTATTTCAATTTAAAATTTTGTGATTTTTTAATTTATAACTTTTTTTTATAAGACGCTACAGCAAAAATACTACAAAAATAAGCTGCGAAACCGTCTCAAGTTTTTTTTTTAATTTTATTTATTTTGTACACATCAAATATAACGGAATCGTTTGCACATTAAAGGAATCAGAACTTTTAAAAATTGAATTACTTTATTCAATAAGTGATCATCATTGAACAGAGACGTCAATGAAAAACGGAAAATGAATGCGACGTTTAAAATTGTGTCAAAAGGTTGCTTTAAGCAACTGCTAACATTTATCATAAGACTTTTCAATGAGCTGTGTTCCGCGAGCGAGTCTCGTCCCCGTCCGCGCGTTTGGCAGCTACATCCGTGCTGCCGCGTACTTCTCGTCAACTTTGTTTAATCCCCAAAATATATTTTTCAGACCATTGCGATATTTTAGCTGAGCTGTGTTCGCGAGCGCGTCGCGTCTGCGTCCGAGAGCCGCTTCCGCGCGTTTGGCAGCCACACCAGTGCTGCCGCGCAGTTGGTGCCAACCTATTTTAATTGCTAAATTATATTTTTCAGATCATCCGATATTTGAGCGCAGCTGTGTTCCACGAGCGCATCGGGTCGCGTGTGTGCACCGAAATTATTCTATTGAAAAGAACACAGATTTTAAATACGTTTATTGAGAGCAGTATGGAGAATTTGTTCATTTCTTTTGGGGACCTTTTTTAAAAATTTGGGGAATTTGTTTATTTTTTGAGGAATTTGTTCATTGGGGCTAAGTGCTGAGCGCCTGCTTACCACTACAACTTAGCATGGATTATTTTGAGTGTATTATGTCTAAAAGTTACGAATTTTAGTTATTCTATAGCTTGGGGATATAGAGCAATTCTGGTTTTTCCTTCTGGTGTATATACGAAAAGCTTGTGCTGGCTCCCAACTCTGGAGCAGGAAAACAATTGTCTATGAGAAAAACAGGGAGATTCTAAGTTGATACATGCTACCGTAAGAGATTGTCCTGTTACGTACGTTATGTTGCAATGAAAAACCAACTAACAAAAGTCTTCTGGTAGGGATATTACAGTCGTTTCAAGAGTTTCATATTCCCTCGACTATGCTTGTCTTAGCTGCTGGATTTCTAGACGCACTGGAGAAGATTCAGGGATTTCCGCTTCACTTACAAAGCTTGTCTTGATCTTTGGGCTTCAAGACTTTATGGGGTTTGCTCAGGTGTTTCAGCATTTCTCGACTCAGATTTTCTAACTCGTTTAGACTCGATACGAATTTAGGTCTAATCAGGTTCTCTAGAGTTCTGTTTTGTTTAAGTCTTTTTGCATTTGAGGTAGTACGGCCTATATGCTATGCTTTCATGTGCAAGGCACAATTGCAAATAGTTATTTTTTCATCTTTACAACTCATTTATATAGTGAATGGAAACATTTGTAATAGGTTGCTTCCTATGTAGCCAAAATGCAAGATGGAAAAAATGTAATGTTTTGTTTTCCATTGTAGTTAAAAGGGCCAGATGCAAATATTTATCATCGGAGTAATCCTGCAGCGGTAGTCAACTTGTATCTGTTCACCCACGAAATAAATCTGCACTAATTTTGGGGTGTTGCAACTCATATAGTAAAAGGGATAAGGAGGAAAATTTGTAATAGGTTGATTAAAAATCTTTATTTCAAAATGGTGTAAACTCAAGAGTAGTAAGCAAAGAGATTTATGCACAAAATATTTTGGGAAGTCCATTGAAAAATTAAAATATATTAACAAATACTAAAAGTGTATATAGAAAATTAAAAAAAGTGGGTGTGGCCGACAAAAGTATATGACGACCTTACCATAAAAAATTAAAAAGTGGTCGCAAAAGTAGGCGTGGCCGATAAGTAGCATATGGTGACCTTCCCTGTGGTACAGAGATCATGTGTACAAAATTTCAGGGAAATCCGTTGAAAAATAAAAATTTGTATAGCGGTCAAACAAACAAACAAACAAACAAACAGAAAATGAATTTTATATATATATATATTCTAATTAACCCTTGAACCAAACGAATATTTTAAAAACAAAAAATTTTATTCTCTATGAACATAGTTTAATTTTGTAAAGTTCTTAAGAAGACTGAATCTAAATTTGACCACAATCACATAAGATTCACGAGAAATTCTAACATAAAAACCCAAATGTATAAACACAATGACATTTTTAGGTTTTGAAGTAGTGCTTGGATTTAGGAAACAGACCGGAAAAAAATTCCAGGAAGTCTTCTAATTTTTCATCTCCATATTCAATATTCAATTTTTGGACGAATATACAGGATTAAAAACTACAAAAAATTAAGTCATATGTGCCACTACTTAACTTATGGTGTGATTTTCAAAACAAAAAACAGTTGTTCTTAAAAAAGGGAAGGGACATGAAACTAATGAGAAGATATAACAAATCATGCATCTAATAATAGCACCAAATCCGAATAACTTTTTCAATGATTCACTAACAATAAAACCCACTTTAATTGAAAGCGAATAGCTTAAAAATTGAAAATGTAAAATATTTTGGATAATATTTTCATCTATTTAAAAGCGGTTCAAAACCAATTTATTTAAAAATATTATGGTCCGAAAAGTATTGAAAAACCGTTTTTTTTTTAATGATAGCTTTAAATTTTGAAAATTCGAAAGCGATTTACTCAACTTGGCCTATAACTTACACTAGATCATTTTAAAAATACATTTTCGCAGTATCACCGTGTTGTTGTTGTGAAAAGATTTACATTAAAAATACTCGTATTCGGATTCAGGGCACCAAAGATTTGATTGAAAAGAATACGTAATACTAAGTATTTGCAACATATGATATGTCAAAGAAGAAAGACGATAGCTGTACTATTTGCAGTAACTTTATCGAGCTACGTGTAGGAAAAACATATTAATATTGTAGCTACATTTCAAACATAGAATTTCACGAAAACCATTCAGATTTGCATTCAGCGCTCCAAAGATAAAAAAGTACACAAGAAATTGTGTAGTAATCATATTATTAAGTAAAAAGAATCTTAAAGATACATTAGCTGTGACCTAAGAAATTTAGTTTTTTATTTGGCTTTAAAAAAGAAGTGTAAAATTTTTAATATTCGGTCTATATCTCATTCGAGATCTTTACCCAGCTGTGTCAAAAACTAAATTTTAGGTACTTAAAATATTTGCGTTTTCAAAATTTACATGTAGACACATGTGAAATCAGCATTCTAGTTGTATTAACAAAACACCAGGGATCAGTTTTCGTTTCCTACAATACGCGAAGCGTTTATTTTTTGTCAGGAGAAAATAGAATATTTTCTAATTGTGAAAGTGTCAGCTGACAGACTGCGCATATTTTATGAAAGAATTTTGTTATGGAATTTTAAATCGACATGCAATCGCTCTAATTATAACTCTATTCAATTGATATGAAAGAGTGCTACTTGTGTAAATGACATTGTATTAAATCCGGTACGTTATAAAGTATTTTTCCGTTTTACCTATTTGTTAGTCTGTGACAGAGATTCTTAAACATTTATAAGAATTACTTACCTCAGCCACTATCTGTTAATACCAGTTTGTTCACCGCGTTAATATCAGGCGCATAATTTGAAGCGAATTTTAATTTTTTTTTTTTTTTTGATAAAACTTGGTTTTATTTACATCTTTTGCCAAAGTGTATTTTTTTAACTGTTTGCGAAAGCTTAGTATCTAAATGTCGCAATTATGTATTTTGAATCTTGGTTATCAAAAAAATATTTCTTTGTAGTGATTAAAAAACAGATACATTTTTAATAATTTGTTATTAATTTCTTGTCAGAGTCTATGAATTTAATCCTTTCGGACTATTTATAAAGATACCAAATTACAAATATAAATATAAGTCACTAGTAAAAACAATAATAAAAATTTAAGAATTCAAGTATAATTCGTTTAATTGCATTTAAATTTGTAGAGTAATCAATAAGTTGATATAAATCATTAAAATTGCTTCATATTCAACGATCAGCGACAGCATAATTTGTGAAAAAAAAAACGGAATGCAATGGAATTCAGTTCAAGCATCTCCATGAATCACATATACACGAAAGATATGTTCAACATAGTCCACCTGCTTTTGACAGTAGGTAACTTAGTTAATGCTCATCTCATAACATATTCAGGAACATCTAGAGGATTCCATTGTAGACTACGCAAACAGAAAAGAAGGAACTGTTTCTACATAGATTCGATGTAATTAATGTGGATATTATATTGAGGTTCAAAAATAACAAAACCAAATATGTGTTATAGAATACATAGAGTCGACTTTCAGCTTATGAATATATTCTTTTGTTTGCTGTTCGCAAAAAAGAAAAAAAATAGCATATGTTCTGGAAGACACATTGATTTGATTTTTGGCCATCTTTCACAATAGATTTAATGTTGTTGTGTTAACAACAAAAACTAAATCATCATTAAATGGAATACGGTGCGTATGAGTATTTTAGTTTCAACTAATATTAGCTTTCGCTTGTCGCGAGATTTACAATGGGTATTTTAGTGATTCCCTACTTTCAGAATATGTGTAACTTTTTATGTGTTTTTTTGCGTGTAAAATAGTGTTATATGTATTAAAATTTTGTTGTTAACTATAGGGTATTCAAAACGAAAAAAAAAAATGCTGAATACTTTTTCTTTCATTTTATTGTATAGATCGGTAAAACAAATTGAGATAAGTATTGAAAATCTAATAAAAAAAAAATTTTGCTTACTACAGGAAGAAAGAGTAATTTGTTCTGTTTGAGGATCACTGTTCTATATGAATCCTCTTATTTACTAGTAGTTATTTCGTACGGTGGTATGTATTGTTATACGAGTGGTGTTCATCCTAAAAATGAAATGAAATAAAGGAAGTAACCATAAAATAATAGCTTTTTACCTTGTAATGTAATGTAAGAATTATTGTTGTAGTACAATATTGTAGAAGGTTTTAACAAGCCATAAATTGTTGAAAATTTTTCTAAAATGTTCATATTGCAATTGAAGTAATATTATATTAAATAAGGACTACTAAGATTGTGGCAAGATTGTGAATTGTAAATTTATACATATAACATTAATTCTACTAGGGTAATGTTTTGTGATGAAGTACTTTTTGAAGGAGTGCATATGTTGAGTATTCTTAATATACATTACGTTTATGAGTTCTTTCCAAATTTAGTAGGGAAATTTTGAAATAATGTGGGTTATAAAGTCAAAAGATGAATCGTCGAAAAATAAACCATCAATTAAAGAAAAAAAAGGATAATCGGATTTTACTAGTCAAAAGGAGTTTTATTCTTAACTAAATTAAACGTTAAAAAAAATAAACCAAACGAGATCTCATATAGACGAAACTAATTTGAACTGAAAAAAAATCTTAAAAAAAAAAATAGAATCATGAACAACATTTTCAAAAAAATTTTCTGTTGAAAATGGAAATCATTAACTGTGAAAAACAATGAAGCATTTTAATAAAACAACTGAAGAGCTTGATCCGATTCTAAAATTAGATGGAAATTGTGTAACATCAACTTCGACAGGCCAAATATGTTTTGAAATTACCAAAAAGAAGTATTAAATGCTACAAGAACAAATTCTGTATTCTTAAGTTTTTGAAACAAGCGAAGCGGGAAATTTCCAAGGTTAAATCCAAAAAGTTATCAGGTTTTGATCTGATTACTAATGAAGTTTCGAAACGATTACCATTCGATGTTCTTACAAAAATCATAAGTGCCGTCTTCATATTATACTATGTATCAAGGAGCTGGAAGTTATCCTCAGCTCTTATTTGTTAAAAAATAAAAATAAAAACATTTCATAAGAGATAAATTTTTAACTGGATATATTAAGTATACTAAATCAGCAATTTGTTGTCGGAAAGAGATTCCATAACTGCACTTGAAACATATATGAAATTGGAAATACTTTCAAACCCAATGCATTTTTACATGTGACTTGTTGAAACATTTGATAAAGTGCGACACCTTTGCCAAAAATCCTCTTTAGTGTTTTAAAATTTTACATTGGAGATGGATTTTTCTTAATTTTTCATAAACATGACTACACTAAGTTGAAGCAAAACAAGTAAATTAAAGTCGATCTAGACCGACTTTAATGACCCATGACCCTTTCTCTTCAAAATAGGCGATACTTTCATATTTTTTCGTAATACTCCTAAGCTTTGGACCTTTATTAAATTACGCGGCACTTGCTTTATATGAAACCACATTATGTGACTGATATCTCATTGCACTGTGGTCCATGTTATGCCGCCACATGTTTTTTCTTCTTTTTTTTTGTATTAATAACAAATTAAAAAAACCAGGAAAACAAATAGAACAGTAAAAGAGTCAACAACAATAGAAAAAAAAAATTATTAAAAACAATGCAATATATTATTGATGCGATAATCGAAGTAATAATTCAGATCTAATGACGCGTAATATAAAAATCAATATTTGCAAAACAATTGAAACTCATTGAAAACTCAGCAAAAAAAAAAAAAAATGGATAAAAATATACGAAAGAAGTACACAGACATACATACATGTATACATACGATCAACACACTTGCAATTTTCTACTTCCCATGTGTACAAGATATAAGCGAAAAAAATCCTATAAAAAGCACAATACAATAAAATAATAAAACTCACATTCAGTTCATTACACATACACACAGCCTTGTACTTGTTCATATGTATGTGTAAATACCGTTATGAAAGCTCAAGTAGCAAATATTATTGAAGAAGCAAACCAACACGAATGCCTGAAAAACAAACATACGAACAAAAGGCCACCATAATACACAAACAATCACAATGAACAAAAATAAAAACTCATCAAAACATTCCATGAGAGCAATTTTTGTTGTTCTTGTGTTATATACATACACTTGCATCAATAAATGTGTTGGGATGTCAGTGTGTAAATGGCGGGGTGTATGATCAACTGATTTTGACAGTTGGATTTTTCGATGCTTATCGAAATCCATTAAATCGATTATTCTTATGGAATTTTTTCGGTGCTTAGGCCAATGATTAATTGCCAAGGAAATAATTATTGAAAATTCGTTATAACTAAAGATGTCACGAATGTGACGAACACATAATGTTTGTATTGTTCGACCGAATATTAGAAAAGAGTTTAATACTGCCGTAGATTAAATCCATACAGCGGGAACATTTCTGGCCGGAATTTTATGACGTTAGAGCCTTATGCAAATATCATGGTTAAACATTATTTAAACAAAATTTTGGCGTGATTTTCATGAGTTGAACAGGTTTTATGTTGGCAGTTTTCGTCACTGTTCTGTGAATGAAAGTTTGCCATTCAGGAATTCGTAGCGGAACAGTTATGATAACACTTAATAGAATTAAAGTATGAATAAATAAGATAAATATTCTCAATCTACCAAAACGGTTTCTTCAGCTGTTAAACTAAATCAAAATTGTTTTATTATCTCATTTCATTGTTCAGCAAATCAAGCTGGTTGAATTTTATCAATTGAAATCTTCCAAAATTAGTATTTTGAATGGCGTAAGATATTCACGAATGAAACTTCAAATTAATGGCTAAGTTTTTGTCAGACTTTCTGTCATGGCAAAAAGTTGGATTTCTAGTCATGACATGAACACTAGTGGTCTCCACTAGCCATTGACTTGAACATTGCCATGAATTATGGCCAGTCGAGACATAATAGGAATAGAAATTTCACGTCTGAAGCCCTAAACACATAACGGCGAGTTGCGAGTGCGAGTAAAAACTAAGCTTTTTGCATGCGAGAATTTGTGCTTTTGTGCTTTTACAAAATCATCAAAATGCTTTCGAGCAGCTGACTGTCCTACTGTCAAACATGATTCAATTGTCAATTGTATACAAAGCTGTTCATATAACAAACAATAAATATAACAATATGAATAAAATCGAAATTATTAACGGGTTAAATAAAGTAATTAATGATTCTCCTGTCATATGTTCGTAAATAAAGCTGGTTCTCCTGTCATCTGATTTTTCTCGCACAGAATATAGAATCAATTCTATTTCCCTTGCGAGTGGTTTTACAACCTAAGTTGGCAATGCCACACAAAAAAGCTTTACTATCAATCTCGTTTCCACATATATAAAAAATCATACTGCCTCATTCTCGTTTTTTCTCGCACTCGCAAATCGCCGTTATGTGTTTAATCTTTAATCTACAGCAGGGTTGCACAAAATACACGCAAAAAAGAAAACAATAGTCATTGAACATACTCCGTCATTTACATTTTTCGCACAGTCGACTTTTTATATTCGCCTATGCCGTGCTCCATGTCACAGTGCTTAGTTTGTCCAAAAAGTGGGTCTGACCAATTGGGTCTGACCACAAAAATAAAGATTCCCAGTTTGTCCAAAAACGCCAAGAGCGGTTTTTTCACAGAAGCCTTTTTAGATTCGCCTCAGTCTTAGCTTCAATTCGACATACCGTGCTCTATGTCACAGTGCTTAGTTTGTCCAAAAAGTGGGTCTGACCACAAAAATAAAGATTCCTAGTTTGTCCAGAAACGCCAAGAGCGATTTTTGAGCGATTTTTGCCTACGCTTCAATTTGACATACTGTGCTCCATGTCACAGTGCCCCATTTTCCTGGAATCCTCCTTGGAATATTCCATTCCCAATAAATCCCACTAAAGGACAAGAATTTAGTTTTTTTATAAATGTTCTAATATTTATTTAAGTCATATTTCTGTTAAAATTAGTTATCCCAAACTGGAAAATCCACTTCCATAACTATTGGAATACATTGTAAAAATTTCGCATTGCCAACTATTCGTTTGAAATTCGAAGCTATTTTTTTGAGGCTATCGGCACGCAAGTAGGTTATTTCCCATTTCTGCGCAATAAATCTGGATATGGTAAGAATAAGGAAGCCACTGCCAAGTATTGAAATTATTTTATTTTCGTTTATTTTTTTTTAGGAATATTGAATATTCTTAAACGAAGTGCCTCAAAATATAAAAATTGTATATATTCTAAAAACGATATGAAAAAATAAAGGAATCAAAAAAAATATCTAAGTTAACACATCGCATATTCCCAATACCTTTTTTAAAACAAAATTCTGTCGTCGACTCAGCAAATACCATGGACAGCGCGTGTTGCTGTTAACACCCCGCGCACTACCATTCTGTCTACGACATATCACGATGGCACGAGTGTAACATGACGCCTGCATTCTTTTGTATTGGGAAATCATGGGAACAAAACGAAGTTATTGTTCTCATTAATTTAAGCTAGGCTAAGCAAATATTTGCACACGCAAATTATTGGGCAATCACAGTATGTTGTGGTTCCCATTAGATTAAGCTAGGGTAAGCAAAATTGTAACTTTATTTTTAATTATATTAACTTGCAAAGGCAGGTTGTCTGGCAGTTCAATTCTAGACAGCGTGCAGAACGGAGAAATAAAATTAAAAACAAAAGTGCCGTGTTTCAATTAAAAAGGTGAGTTGGGCCCCATGGGTGGTCCAACTGAAGTAATTTTTTTTTACGTGCGCGCAAGGACGCGCTTAACTTCTATGTATAAATTAATACGTGAAGGTAACTTTTTAGTTCCCATTTTATGCAATATGCGGGCACGGTGGAGTGTGAAAATTGGCATAGTTATAGTTTATATGGACGAGAAGAATGATAAAATTTATGTTAAATCTGTCTTAAAAATATATTAAATAAAATAAAATATTTCTAATAATTCATTACGCCCTGATGATGTCTGCAAAACAAATTGTTCATATTTCTATAGAGAAGTTAATACATTCTACATTATGTAGGCGTCTGGTTAGAGTTTTTGGCTACAAATTCGGTTTTTGTTGGTTCATTTTCCACCAGCACCTCAGTGATTTTTTTATTTAATTTAAAAAAAAGAGAAAAACTAAATACTATTTTACTGTAAACCAAAATTTTCATGTCCGCGCTATGAAAACATTTACATTTTACATATTAAATATATTAATCATTTACATGTTATGAGGTTAGTTAATAAATTATAGGTAGTCTTGGCTAAATTCGTGAGTACAAACATATCTAGCAACAATATTTTTGTTGATAATGTTATCAGCAATGTTGGTACTTCGATTGAACAAATTTTCAGTTTGCGCATCCTCTTATATGATGATTCATGGTTAAAAAGAATAGCTTTTTTTTGTTAAATAGAATCGTATACGATTGTATTTTGTTGTTAACTAGACGCAGGCATGTTCAAATGAAACCAAATAATTATTTGAATAATTTTCAGACATGGAAGACACAGAAGGCAACCATTGTATCTTGCTTTGGGAAAACATAAAAATAGTTTAGTATGGTACTATCAACCCTACAATAAAAAAACATCGAAATCGCAAGTGTGTAATGAAAAATGGCATAGTTCAGAAGTCAAGTTATCTTTTCCTAGAAAATACGAAGACTTTAAATCTTAGAAACCAGCTTGACCTGAGAACTGCCATAAATTTTCGCAAAAATTTTCAGTTCATTGACTTTAGTAACTTTTCTTACTATCCTTAATGAAATAAGACTGTAAAAAATAGAAACAAAACTTTTTTATTTTAAGTTAACAATAAAAAAACAACGAAAAACAGGATTCATGAAAATGTGGTACTGGAACAAACATTTGAATTTTTTACTGATTTCAATTAGTCGACATCAGCAATGTTGATTGAATCAAAATTATCACTTGCAGACGCGATCACTTCACTTGAATAAATGTTTTTTTTTCCTAAAATGAGATTATTACGGGTAAATTTGTGCAACCACATTCATTATAAAATTTTACTTCTGACAAGAGAAATTATAATTGTTTCAACTCTGGCATCAGCCTCAAAGTTTCTAATTGTAACGACTCCCATGTTCCACATTAATATTCTGTCATTCAGAAATCGACTCTCAGACTAGCACTATTGCAAAACAAAAAAAAAATAATCTATATTTTTAATAAATTTTTCCATATCGTAAAAATTCCAAGCTGCAGCATAAATATAACAAATACATTTGTGTGAAGTTATTGAAAAAAAAAAAAAAATAAAAAAACTTTAATAAACTGGAAAAAAAACAAAAATTAATGTAAAATATTTTGAAGTGAAACATCTGTAGCGATTCTTACGTAGCATCACAGACATTAAACTGATATATGACCCATAATGGACAAATTTCTTGGAATTACTCTAAGAAGATAAATTTACTTTAGTTCAAGTGAAATATCTGAAGCTCCTCCAATGAGTTGGACAACTAATAGACTCCTTATGAACCCTAAAAACCGATACATATTCAATGCTGGGCGTTTTTCACGAAGTCCTACAGTTGCCCTTGGAAGATATCTATGTCATTGGATTTCAGTGTTTTATACCCTATACCACCATGTGGTTTGGGTGTAATGACTTTGACCTAGACCCATCTTTTATTATACCGATCGGCTCCGAATCACTTTCTGAGTCGATTTAGCGATGTCCGTCCGTCAGACGGTCGGAAATACGAATATTTTTTGTTGAAATTTGGTACATAAGCTTTCACCGGCCATAGGATGAACGCTTTTGAAATTGGTGAAATTCGGTTCATGTTCACAGCTAGTCCCCATACAAATGACCCCTATGAAATCGACATAAATTGCCATAAGGCCCAATTTATCATATAGATCTCAGTCAAATTGGATTCGTATGTGTTTATTATATCCATTAATCAGTAGTCCAAAAATAATCCCTTTAGGACAATTCTTAGTCATAGGCCCCATATAGAGGTGCTTCCCGATCTTCAATTAAATCTATCAAAAAACAAAGTTATTGCACAGATTTTTCTGAAATTTGGTTTGTATATATTTTTTCAAAATATAAGTGACTTTACCAAATATGGTCAGGACTAGTTCATTTTTCGACCTAGTCCCCATACAAATATAGCATTCGATATGAACTTTTTCATATCTGCAGCCAGAAAAATTCATAATGCCACTCAAATTTGGTTTATGCTTATTTTCTATATCGAATTAGTTGGACCATGGTATAGGGTATCGTATAATCGGTCTAGACCGAATATAATTTCTTACTTATTCTTTTTAAATTTTTCTATGTATAAAAAATCTAGAAAGAAATATGCATTAAAATAAAAAAAACAAGTAAGAAAATTATAGTCGGTCTAGACCGACTATACGATACCCTACACCATGCGTTTAGAGACACTATCTCTCAGGCCCAACTAACTGGATATAGAAAATAAGCATAAACCAAATTTGAGTGGGATTTTTATTAATTTTTTCGGCTGCAGATATGAAAAAGTTCATATCGGATGCTATATCTATATGGGGACTAGGCCCAAAAATGGACCGATCCTGACCATGTTTGGTAAAGTCTCTTATATTTTTAAAAAATATATACTAACAAAATTTGAGAAAAATCGGTGCAATATTTTTGTTTTTTGATAGATTTAAATGAAGATCGGGATGCGGCTCTATATGGGGCCTATGACTAAGAGTTGTCCAATATGGATCTTTTTTGGACTACTGATTAATGGATGAAATATATACTTACAAACCCAATTTGACTAAGATTTGTATGATAATTTGGATCTTATGGCAATATATGTTGATTTCATAGGGGTCATTTGTATGGGGGCTTGGTCTGAACATGGACCGATTCTCACCAATTTCAACAGCGTTCATCCCATGACCGACGAAAGATCAAATACCAAATTTCGTCAAAATATATTAATATTTGCGACCTGCAGTTTGATTACAAGCTTTACATGGACACACAGACGGACGCACGGACGGACGGACAGATAGTGATTCTGCATGCATCAAGACATGTATGAAAACATTTTAAACAGATCTGCCTATATTACAGTTTTTCCCTGAATTTTTTTATTATAGGGAAATTTTATATTTAAATTTTTTGTTATATCGTATTTTTGTTTTCCAGAGGGTCATTATCAGTTTGTCATAATATTTTAAAAAGCAATTAAAAAAGTAGTTCATACAATTAAATCAAATTCAAAATAACAATAATAAGAATTGAGCATATTTGTTTGAATGTTTATCAATCCATTACTTAGAGCTCTGTACATAGAATCGTTAATGAAAAGGCAAACGGTTTAAAATTGTTAGAGTTTTTACTTATTTATTATATTAATTTATATTGTAAAAAAGTGGCAAAAAAGTTTATACACTGCATATATTTAAAAAAAAAAAAATTAAAATAACTCTATTAGATAACTAAGGTATTTTTAATACTTTGCACACAACCCCTTTTCTTCTTTCCAATTTCAGTACGTTTTGATATACTCTATGTTGTTGAAACAATAATTCTTCCTCTGAATATACGCTTCTCTCTATAAATTCGGACAAATTGTTTTAAATTATACTAAGGAAGCCTTACTTTTTCATAATACCTTCTACTTTAACTAAAGGGCCAACGTTCCACCATGCAAAATATCCACACACCCTCAAATTTCCACTTCCATGTTTTACAGTTTGCTTTACCTGATTCCGCTGAAGTTTTTCATATGGTCGGTGCCAATAATATTATTTTCCATCTGATTAAAGTCGACTAACATACGTTTCATCAGACCAGATTACTCGTTTCCATTCTTTAAATATCCATTTTCCATATTTTTTAGAAAACTGTAGACGAGTCTTAACGTTTTTATTTCACAGTCTTTTTTTTTTGTTTAACTGCGGAAACCAATCCGTTTTTCCATAAGGCTTTACGAGCGGTCCATTCACTAACGTTTTTATTTATCGCCTTAGCAGCTAACTTTGATGTTTTGGTATCACTATTTCTCATTAAGCATCCAATATGACGTGCATCTGCATCTGTAGGGAGCCTTGGCCGACCATTTGAGAAAAAATTGGGTTCCAAATTTCTTCTTTTTCGGACACATTGCACAGTATTGGGTGCATTTGTAATGTTAATTTACTCTTTAAAATATAGAATTTGATACCAATATTTGATATATTTTTTTGATATATTTCTGTAAGACATGTGGACCAGTAACATTAAATGCGCCTTAAAAAAGTTTTCTCATGATAGATTTTATTTTGGAAGAGATGTAAAAAATTCTGAAAAAAAACTAAAACAAAAATTTCTAAAAACGGTCCGATCACTAAAAGCTGTCACTAGAATTTAATTTTTTTGGCAATCACCATAAAAAATGTCGTTTTGTTATTTTGATACCGCAAAATACCATATGGTTCAAGGCACTCTAACGTATGTATGTACTTATGTATAAATGTGTATTTTCGATTGGTCTGCTAAGTTTCGACTCGACAGTTTTTAGAATTCGGCCTATTTTATTAAACACACATACATGCATTTAAATTGAAGCCAAAACTGCATGTTTCATTTCTTCCTTGTCAGTTTGGCAAATTATACCAATTATACGAAATGAAAAAAATTAAATACACATTAGTTTCATGAATAAGCTTGAAGATTATTTCAAAACTTGGCTTTTTTAATTTTTGCACATGTTGTAAAACCAAAACGACCAGATTTCATCTCAGCAATGCCTTTCAAAAGAGTGGTCACATGTAGTTATGAAATGAACGAATATTCTCGTGATTTCTGTTTGGTAGTTGACTTTGGCTTATATTAGAAAGATATTGAGGCTTTTTCATTATATCATTTTAATTGCCGTATGTCTAATGCAGTTTGTTATTTCAAAATTTTGCGTGCAATGGTTCTTGTTGCAAATAAGAAATTAACTTCACATACCCATGCTGTAAGGCTCTTTTTTATAATCACAGCAAAAAATTGGTATGAAAATTTCATTACGTTTTGCGTTAATATATAATGTATAGTAAGGTGGTTCGCCAAAAAAGTTGTGCTTATCCTACCCTAGGATTAAAGATTAGTTAAAGACGATTCTGCTCTCGCTTTTGCTGATCATAGCTTAATGCACAAAAACTTATATAAGAGCATTATTATTTTTTTAAACCTCTGTAACTTTTTTGTTTATTAATAAATTTGAATACTTTAAAAGCAAACGTTTCATGAAATTAGAGCGGTTTTACTCTCGTTTTAAAATAATTGCCCTTAAGGTGGGTAGGAATCGAGATACTGAAAGTTGGAAAAATTTTTACCGTCGGAATAAAAATTATTACAGAAAGAAATGTAGCAAAAAGAAACCATGCACAATAATATGCGATATGTTATCATACGACTAAAAATGGCGATGCAGTGAACAAAAAACTAAAAGGGTGACATGCAGGGGCGTGGAAAAAAAGGTAAAAAAAAATCCGAATCGCCTCTAGCTAATCTTTAATCCTAGGGTAGGACAAGCTCAACTTTTTTTTATGGAGACCGAATCACACTAATGTAGAGTGTCGGCCAAAACTAATTGAACAAAAGTCAATACTTATTCTTTTTGAAATAAAATTTGTCTTGCTTTTATAGAAAAATACAATTTCAATCAAAAGTTTGAATGCTTAATTTATGAATAACGTAAATATATTTCTCATATTCTTAACTTACAAATAATAACAAAATTAAATTAACATAAAGGACAATAATTCGCCTGACTAAACTGACTGAACAAATATTTGACTCTAATGTTTGGTGGCAAATCCTTTGTTTTTGATAACTTCAGAGCCCCCGACTGATTTTTTGATTTACTATTTCCCGTAAGTTTTCTAGAGGATTAAGGTCAAAAGACTGTGGGGGCCATTCCATGACGACGAACTCTTGCTGCTGCAGCCAATTCTTTACTACCTTTGACATGTTTGAGGTCGTTGTATCTAAGAAGGCTTCAATTTTTCTCGGGCATATGGCAACACAACTTCCTGCAGAATATTAAGAAACATGTTTTTATTGATTATTCCGTCGATTTTATTCAAAGATCCTCAGCTTTGTCCCGAAAATCAACCCCGCACCTTTACATGCCCCTTAACCTTAACACCACCTTAACAGTATCTTGACAGTATGAGGTTGCAAACATATATTAGGTGGCCGACAAACTCTTCCCATTCGTTCCGAATTAACCATATTGAACTTGGATTTCGAGTCCAGTGGAGATACTCACTCTCAAATTTTAATCAATTTTTTTGTATTCCTTTGATATAAATGGTTTTCTACCAGCTCTGTAGGAATTTAATCCAACTGCAACTGCTCTTCTTTGAATTGTTCGTATGCTTACCTTAGTTCAATGATTTAAGAGCACTTGGAGCAGATTTAGTAGGATCCTTTTTCAATTCTCTGACAATTTGAGTATCATCGTCGGTAGTAGTGCATCTTGATCGGCCGTCAGAATGAATTAATTATACAGTTCCTGATGTTTTAAATTTATTTATAGCGTAATTTACTGTAGACTTTGCCATTTAATATTTTTACAAAGGTCTTTATGGGCCATTCCAGTTTGGAAATCTCTAATGAGCTTATATTTAACTTCATCTCTGTGTTTTGTCTTGGCCATGTTGTGTTCGTCTAGAAACTACTTCAAATCAGCAAAAATTCTTTTAATTTGTTTATTAAAACTTACATTTTAATTATAACCCTATATTAGATTGATAATATTTATTTTCTTAAATATATTTACGCTGATCCCTGACTCACTGACTGATTGACTGATTCTGTAACGCTGAAATAATACACATAGCACTCCCTACAAAGCTATGCGAAATACACAAACAAAATTTAATTTTTCTCATTTTATACAAACCCACACACAATTTTCTCCCTTCAATGTTACCGACCAGTGCTGCTAATAAAAACTTCTGAAAATCGACAATTTTGGAAACTAAATCGCCAAAATCGTCATATTTAAAACAAGAAATTGTCAAGAAAATAAAATAAAACTCGACAAAATATTACAAAAGGAAACGATAAAATAATTTATATCATTCATATTACGAATATTATTACAGAATTGGTTATTTCAATATATAAAAATGTATTAGTGGTGAAATTTCAACGAAAACAATTTAACACAGCAATCAACTAATTAAAACTTAAATCTTAAATGGAGATGCTATTCAAGGTGTTTCCGTTTTGAAACAACTTGACCCAGAATTAAATCTATACATATTTTGTAATTTACATATACACTGAACTAAAACTAACAATTTTCGATTTACAACCCATTAATTGTTAAACCTTGAATTCCTAATTTTTATACAACTGAAAATTTAAAATCTTCAATCATTATTTTAACAAATTTAACAAATCATTTAACAAATTGAAAAATCGTCGAAATTAAAATAAGTAGTCAAAATTGGCAGCACTGCTAACGACAATAGCACTACATATGCAGATTTCGTGTTACATATGGAATAAGTTGAGCGCAAAAAATGCATCAAAAAAAACTAATATCTATTCAAATTCTTCCTTAAATTCCCATTGTTGGTCAATGAAAAAATTCTGCAAAAAAAGTAATGAATGAAATTTTAAACATTTTTATTTTTCTCATTTAACGTCGTCCGATATGCATACATACTTATTTTATCAAACCAAACTTTTCCGTTTGCCTGTTTTGTTTTTCATCTCAAAATTGTTTTATTTTGTTAGGAGTGCTTTCGCTCAGGTTCTCTGATGGCCAGCACTTACCAAAGAGTATGCTTTTTTGATATTTATTTGAGAAAAAAGAAATCTTCAATGTGGATTTTGTTGTTGCCCAACGTATGATTTCGTTTATAGCTCTGTATTGAAAAGCCCTTTGAAAAAATAATGCAATATTGAGTTTAAAATTAAAATTATTGTAACTTTGCATAATTAAATAACATTGTAATTTTAGAGAGAGGTGGGAAAATAATTTTTTTTCATTCATAGTATTAATTTTTGCATAATTTGCTTTTTTTAGACAAACATATCGATTTTTTTATTTCTCCATGATCCGGTAACGAGTTATGATGTTCACCGCAAAACAACAACGCCTCCGGATATTCGCTGTCACGGACTTATTTATTAAAATTTTTAGTTGAAAATTTTTTCAAAGATTCTTCAAATGTTATGCTATAACGTGTATTCATGTCTTCAAAAAAGAATTATGCAAAATACGACTGTTATTAACTTTTAAAACCTTACCCCCACTTACGAAACTTTTAGGAGCCTTGTTCTAAAACGTTTTTTTTTCTATGCTATTCTATTTTTTCTACAATAAAATGGAGTTTGGTTATAACGAACTCGGTAAGTTCGGTACAACCGTAGTATTTTTTTGTTTTGTCCGAAAGGTTTAAAAACTTTTTTTAGTTGAATAAGTTTATTTATTTTAATGCATTTTAAAAAGTTATAAAACATAAATTAAATTATTAAAAAGATACATATTAATAGTTTGTCTTAATAAGACTAAAATTTCCGAGTTTCTATCAAAATAAAATATTTTTTTAATATCATATAATATGAAAAACTCATTATGTATAGAAGCAGAAAGTATAAAGCAAAAGGTGTGCTACTGGACCATTTACAAAACTTCATTTGAAAATCGAAGTTTTTGGTTTATATTTTTTACAACTGTTTTTCGATTTTTTTTTTTTTTTTAAGAAATTTTAGAAACATTAAAATTAATTTTTTTTATGTTAGTTTTTATGTATTGTCGATCTTGTGTTGTAATAATAATTAGTTATTTATAGTTCGGTTCGAGATCATGTATACATTTTCTAATACTAGAAAAGATAATACTTTTATGCAATGTAAGAGAAATTTGGAAAAAATTTAAGACAGCGCTAGATGGTGTAGCTACTTTCGAACAAAGCGACTTGTTTATCTTCAGCATCCTTCTGTCTATTGCTTCAACTCATGCTTAATCAACTATTTAACTCAACATTAGAAAGAAAAGAACATGAGAAATGTTTTTTCTTTCTTTTCGTACGAGAGTTAGAACGAACAAGCAGAGTTTTTTTTTTCCAAATTTTAGCTTTCTCTACATTAACATCGCTTTGATCAATTACAAATCTCGTAATGTAAAAAAAGCTCTTTTTGTTTTGCCAAACGTCCCATAGATGGGAACTGTAATGACGTGTGAAATCTTAACAGATTTATCACAATTGCATTGGACCGTATGTTTTGTATGTTAGTTTTTATGTATTGTTTTTATGTATGTTAGTTTTTATGTATAAAATATAAAAAAATTCTGAAATGGAAAAAAAAATTTTTTAAAGTCAAAAAAAAAACGGGCGCCTAGGCGCCACACAATCGACTAGTAAGATATAATTTAAACAAGCAATATCAAATTTTCATTTGAATATGTTTACAAACCAAACATAATGGTTATTTTACTCTTTCTTTTAACTAAAACCTGATATGTTCAGTTTGTTTTGTCGTACGATTTTAGGACTTTCTATATTATTTCACATTTTTTAATATTATAAAAGTTGCCAAATATTACTAAGATTAAGTTTTTACTGAGAGCGGGAAACAATCATTCTATCGGAGTACAATGTTGGTAATTATCGTTACTATTCTCTTTGCTAGGAGAAGTAGTATTTGTTCAGTTAGATTTGGCCGACACTCTATTGTTCATACTCGTATCTTATGCATTATAGTAAAACCTTTCATAAATACATTACTTTGAAATAGTAAATAACGTATGTATGAACATCTACAATTTCAAAGTATTTTGACGTATTCTTTTTCCTTAAAAATATCTATTCTCAAAATGTACAATTTTTTGAAAAAAGAACCAGTCTTTCAAGAAAAGTTGCCTTTTTAAATACACTTTAAAAAAAAAACTACCATTTATTTTCAAAAAGTTACTTTTGACCAAAAAAGTACCATTTTTAGATCACTTAAAAAAAAAATCCTTTTCATAAAAGGACCTTTTTTTAAAAAATTTGAATACTTTTTTAAATGAAGCTTTATTTAAATGAAGTTCATTTTCTAAAAAATTTAACTTTTCTTAAAAACTACCCTTTCTTAAGGACGTATTTTTCTTTAAATCTCCTTTTAATAAGTACCATTTTTTATAAATACACCTTTTTTGAGATATAGCCCTTGTTAGAATGAAATTAATTTTTTATAAAAATTACCTTTTTCAAAAAGTAACCCTTTCCTAAATAATAAATAATAATGTTTATTAAAAAATTTAATTTTCGTAAAAAGTACCTTCTTTTAAAAAAGGACACTTTTTATAACAGTATAATTTTTTACGTATTTTCTTAAACTACGCCTTATTTAAAAAGCGTCCCCTTTTACCCTTTTTAAATTCTTTCTTTTAACTCATACTCTCTGCCTGTCTGTTTGTCATGGAGCAAA
Source organism: Cordilura impudica (assembly GCA_963682025.1). Lineage (NCBI taxonomy): Eukaryota > Metazoa > Arthropoda > Insecta > Diptera > Scathophagidae > Cordilura > Cordilura impudica. The sequence continues at coordinate 145,698,416 of OY821518.1, read as the reverse complement.
CTCATTTCCCCTCATCCAATTGATCTGTGACAATAGACTAATTCTGGGGTAGTCACACAGTCCCTTCCCCTCAGCCGATCGATCTGAAACTTGGTCGATAGACTTGCTGTGAAAAAAGATTAACTTCGACATAGCCAAGCATAGTCTCGCATAGTCACGCACAGTCAGGGAGAGATTAAAATCTCACTTCTCCTCATCCGAACGATCTAAAACTTGGTCCGTGTACTTTTTGTGACCAAAGGTTAATTTTAAAATAGTCACGCAAAGTCACGGAGATATTCAAAACTCATATGCATAAGGAAGGAAAGAGTTTTAATAAAAACTTTGTTTTTATGGGTTAGATTATATAAAATAGGAAATTTTTTTTGACTAAACTTGTAATCCTTACTTTAAGGCAACACATAATTATAAACATACTAACTGTGATGCAACTATGTGATGTCAACATTCTACATTTTACAATTTCTAGTAGGCGTTTTTTAGAATTAAGCAGCCAGAAATATTATTGCTTTAAATCAAATGAATTTAGTTTGGTAATATGTGTGCTTATATAATCATTAATTGTTATGGAATATTTTTAAATAACATATCTTGTATGTAATCAATTAACATTAAGTATTAACATCCAGTTTAAAGTTTAAATGATTCGATTTTAATTACATCATTAATAGAATGATCTATTCCTCAAAATGTATCTGAGGAAATTGTAAAAATGTCCAAATATGGGAATTTTCTATGTTTAATGATAAACTTCAACGTGTTTTTCTGAAAAAAAAAAAGATTCTGAAATTACCACCTTTTACTGGGAAACTGGGGCTGAAAGTAACTATATACATTGGATTTACATATTCTAATAATAGATTACCAAATCAGCTTACAAAAATCGTATTGGTATGTGCATATTGACTCATTAGCTAGAAATTTAAATGCATTAAATTTAACACAATGCACAAGACGAGAAAGCTGCTAACGCTTAAGAATTGATATAATACATATATATATTATGTTCTGTGGATCCTATTGGGAACAAAGGGCAACAACAAATTTATTCCATTCGGTCCGGTTGGATGATATTCTCTTCACTTCTCCCCAGCTTTGATCAGTAGATATGACTTCTATATTCAGTTGACGGGTTGTGAGACGGTCTGCCTACTCTTCTCGTCCTACCATGTGGGTTCCACTCAATGGCGATTTTAGCAAAGTAGCCTGGAGGCCTGCGCAGCGTGTGACCAATCCAACGCCATTTGCGATTCATTATTTCAATATGGATTGCCCGCTGGTTTGTTTGTCTCCAAAGTTCTGCATTGGATATGGTGTTAGGCCAAAAAACTTTTAGTATTCTTCGGAGACATCGATTAACAAACACTTGTAGGGAGTTTATATCGTGTTCTGTTGTGTCCACGTCTCGCACGCATAAAGGAGCACAGATTTGGCACAAGAGTTAAAGATGCTTACCTCAGTGTGCCTGGATATTGCGGAAGATTTCCATATCGACCGGAGGGTACCGAATGCTTGATTAGCTTTAGATATTCGGTACGCAACATCATTGCTGGAACCACCTGTATTTGTTAAAATCCTACCCAGGTAGCAGAACGACGTGACCTCTTCCAATTCAGTATTTCCTATGGGGAATTTGTTTCTATTCACGGTGTTGCAGCGCATTACTTTACTCTTGCCAATGTTTATTTTCAGGCCAGCTTTTGCTGCGTCTGTTTCCAGGCACTTTAGCTTCGACTTCATGCTTTCATAGCTGTGGGAAAGTAGGCAGATATCGTCTGCATACTCTAGACTCTCAAGTTGTTGGTTGAGACCCCAGCTGATACCTCTATTTACTCTGGTAGCATTGCGAACTATAACATCTAGAACGATGTTAAAGAGCAAGGGTGATAACACACAACCCTGGCGGACGCCAGTCACGACGTCAAAATTGCTGCTCAAAGCGTTATTGTGGACAACACGACATTTTACATTACGTCATAAAGATTGGATAAGGCTAATGATTTTTTCATTTGCAAGCAAGAGCGCCACATATAGCGGTTTGATCTAGTGTATCGAAAGCTTTCTCAAAGTCGATAAATACCAGGTAAAGCGAACTTCTGTGGATTGCTCTAAAGTTAACCGTAGACTATTGATGTGGTCTACACAAGACTTTTGGGGCCGGAAGCCAGCTTGTTCGGGTCTAAGGTCCCCAAGAACAGTGTCGAATATTCTCTTATTTATTATCAGAGCTATTACTTTATTAACTGAACTAAGGATGGTGATGCCCCTCCAGTTTCTACATTGTGGGGATGTTGACTATAAGACCTTCTTTTAAATGCGGGTCAAGTTCGTGCGTACGCCAGAAATTTTGTATAAGGCTGTGATATGAGAGTCGGCTTTAAGCATTTCGGGTGATATATTGTCGGTTCCAGGAGCCTTATTTGATTTCAAGGAATTTATTGCAGCGATAACTTCTGCTACGGCTGGGCATTCTCGGGAGATATCTTGCCTTACTACATGAGAATCGCAGGCACATATATTTTGGTAGTTGGAAGTTGTCGAGGAAAGCATATTGGAGTAGTGCTGTTTCCAAATTTCTATCTGATCTTTCGCCGATGTTGCTAGATCTCCTTCGGCATTTTTGAGAGGTCTTTGGTTTGTGAAATTTTTACCGGTGAGCCTCTTGGTAATGCTATACAGATCCTTAGTTCTATGCTCTGTTGAAGCTTTTTGTTCATCAGAAGCAAGTTGGTTATACCACTTTCTTTTGTCGCTTCTGGCACTACGTTTGACCAGTTTCTCCTGTTGAGAATACGCCACTCTTAGCGAGGACTTCTCACCGCGTGCTTTGGCTGCATTTATATTTTCCTTTAATTCCTTCCTTTAGAGAATGAGGTTCCAGGTGGCTTCTGACATCCAGTGGGATCTCTTAGGAATTTTAATACCAATGTGTTCTCTTGCAGCGTCGACAAAATGACTTTTTATTGACATCCAGTCAGGGGTAGGGTGTGATTGCTGCACAGCTAGTCCAGATCTCAATTCTAATATGTAGTTGTTGAGTGTTTGCTGACTTTTGAGCTTAGCTACATGGAATTTTATGTTTACGGATGGCAGCAACCTTTATTCTTAAGCTTCCCACAACTAGATGGTGATCTGAGTTGCAATCAGCACCGCGTTTTGAACGCACATCTAGAAGACTTCTGCGCCAGGTCCTGCTTATAGCTATGTGGTCGATTTGATTCTCCGTTGCACTATCTGGAGAAACCCATGTGATTTTGTGTCCTCTTCTGTGAGGAAATAGAGTGCCCCCTATTACCAGATTGGCATTTCCGCATGCCTCAGTGAAGAGACTACCGTTTTCAGTAAGCCTTTCAATTGCGTGTTTGCCCATTACATGTTCCCGACCTTGTGCATTAAGGTTGCCCATTAGGACAACGATGTCTCCGCGGGGAATTGCGGATAGGACACTATTTAAATGGCTGTAAAAATTGTTCTTTTGTGATGTGTCCGAAGTTTCAGTTTGTACATAGCACTGAACACAGTTGAGATTTCGAGCTCTTGTACGGAATCTAGCTGTTATTATTCTGTCTCCGTATGGCCTTCAATTGATCATAGCATCATAAGCTTCATTCGACAGTAAACACCCGACACCGCTTGATCTTGGTTGGTTCTCCGGCTTGCCGGAGTATATAAATTTCAGATTTTCGGAGGTGTTGATTTCTCCTGTATCTGGCCATCTAATCTCGCACACTCCTAAAAGTAGCAGGTTGTAGTTTGCAAATTCATTGCATACTTGGGCCAGTTTAGATGGATCTAGTAGTGTAAGCATATTCCATGTTCCAATTCGCGAAATTTTTTTTAAGCTGAAGGTCGTCATCGTGGGGATCCGTTGGTTATTATTATCTTTTGTGGTTTCGGTAATAATCTTAATTAAGGTCGAAGCGACTGATTGGGCCACCTTGACTGATCCTAGTGTTGGGGCTGCCAACAACCTCTAGGCAGGTTAGCCAAAAGATGGCTACAGAGATAGCTAAGTTTCAGTGTATCACACCTACTTACCCGAGATGCATTGTGTTAGTATGCCATACTCGGGTACTCGGCTTCACGCCTTCTCACTCTAGCACTTAATTGATGAATTTAATTATTAAAAATTTTTGTAACACAAAACACATTTTCAAAATTTCTTAAAAGTAAAAAACTTTTTCCGGCTGACGACATAAAGTCAAAATCGTATCATCAATAGATATTTATTATTTGTAAAACATGATAAAACCAGGAAATGAATTAAATAAAGAACAACTAACTTAACGAAACCGTAAAAATTATTAATCATTACTGAAAGCAAAAAATGTTTAAAAGTAGTGTATTTTTCTTTATTTCAATAATAGTTTATGGCTATTTTGATATAGCTGACAGCACCTTCTGAAGTGGTTAGAATTTCTTTTAGAATTAGTACCAATCAAACCCAGAATTGTATTTAACCTAGTTTTTAATTAGAAAGGCTTTTTTATTTCTTTCTATAATATAGTTGTCAGTTACAATTGCGAAACGAAATAAAAACGTTTATACTTATTTTGCGTTTTCCATTGGCAACACTATTTTCATGCACTGTCATGTTGTTGTTAGTGATGTATTCAATTATTTTACGGATAACTTGTGAATCTGAAAAATTTCAATTGCTTTCTAAGTTTTCATAATTCATAATTATGTTTATTAACATTATAAAGCCTAGAACTAACAATCAAATAGAAATGCACATTTTTAGATAGCTTTTGTAATTATTGATTTTGAAATTAATCGAACATCCGGTTTCGATATTTATTTCTGCTACAAGTTTGTGTGTTTGTTTATATATAAAATAAGTGAGTTAAAAGCAGTTTTTAAACACATATTGATCTAAACATGTTGAGAAGAAAATTTTGACAAAAATTTTTTAATAATTTTGTCTTGATGTTTGTGACTATCAATAACATTTTATATAGATACACCTCTTATAAATCGTATGACTTATAAATCAAAGTCAGGCCTACGAGGAGTGCGGTTAAGAATCAGTTTTTATACCGTACAGCTTTTACTTCGTTTTAATCTCAGAAGATATAACTCTGTCCAAACAAACAATCGTTATTTTTTAATTTTGAATATTTATGCTTTTATACTTCTTATTTCCACTATTTTCAGTTTCGTAAGAGTTGCCATATGTGATGTGTGGTTTGTATATTCTACATATTGCGCTTTTTTCATATATTAGAGATATAGTTCTGAAGCGAAATTTTAATACACTCAAGTCTCATTTTATGCGGTAGAAAGTCGCATAAACTGAAATCGCATTAAACGAAACATTACTATAACACAAAAAGGAGGGATAAGTTCCGATATTTTAAGAATCTGCATAAATTCAAACTATAGTATTTTAAACGTACTGAAACCGCATAAAAAAATCACCCAAAATTATTATTTTCGTATTTCTATGTTTTATTTAATAATTCAGTTTGTAAATGTAACAAAAACATGAAAATGACATATTTATCATATTAAAGTTAATTAAAAATGAGATAAAAAGAAAGTTGTTTTAAACAGATATATTGCTATCTGTATATTGCTATCTATAGTGTTAATGGTGTCTTAAACAGGTAAGAGTGTTACGGTTTTTCGTTTACATTAATATCTGGACTTATTGCACTATTTATAATAAAAAGCAAGAATTTGATAATTTCATAAACTTAATACTAAATTACTATGACAAACACAAAATTTTTTTAGACGTGTCATCATCGTTTACCCTATTTTCAATACCAACCTGGTAGAAATAATGACAAACAATATTATTATAACCTTACACAGGTAAATGGTCTATTTTGGTCTAAACTTGACATCATTTTCAGACATATTGCAATTAGTATTGCAATTAATATAAAAATTTGGATTATGTTTCAATGGTGCACACTGCTCGTAGGCCTGACTTTAGGTGAGCGTGTTAGAGCGCATGACCAAAGTAAGCAAGTACGAGTGTGTGTGAGATAGACTCAGGTTCAAACCTCACGGCTGCCCTATTTTTTCGATTCGTGACTTGAGTTAGTAAGGCCCATAAAAGGAATAGCAATAGTTGCTGCTAATATTTAAAGTTGAAAACTGTTATTATATCGTTTGACTCAGAAGCACTTTCCATATACATTTCGCTCATCAATACTAAAAAAAAGAGGTATTAAAAATAGTCCACCGGATTTGTGGCTTTTTTTGTTCATTCAAAATAATTTCATAAGACGAGTGGGTTATATAAAATTTTTTGATATTACTAATAACGAAGCAAATTAAAATAAAAATAAAATGTTTATTACTTGTGCTATTCTAAACATAACGGTAGGAAATAGAAAGCATATATTATGTTGCAGGCACCAGCCTAGGAAAACCATCCAAAAACAATACATAGAATATTAAAGTATGATGAAACGTGCTACTGTATATTGTGGCTCATTGGCCTAGTTGAAAATATTTATAAAATAAATATATATATATACTAATATATTTTTCACACACATATGTTCAGTTTACATTAAGTGACTGTCCAAAACATAACTCAAAACTTGTAGGTGAACGTTGACGGTGTATAATTTTAAATTAATGTTTTGGCCAGCGCAAAGTGCCGACCTCATTCTGTGTGAGAATTTGTGAGCAAACATGAAAAAAATGTCGGAAAAAAAATTTTAGACATGTGCAATTTTGTTAATGATTATTTTCATCTTTAATTAATAACCTCAACCTCCGATCACTTTAAATTTTAATATTTTATTTATTTCTATTTAAACTCACCTAATTTTTTTTTTATATAAGCAATTACATTCCCCTTGCGATATATTTAGAGGTACAGATAATTGATTAATAATACGCACCATTTAGGGAAATAATATCTATTTTTAAGTGCTAAAATTTCGAATTTTTAATTACGGGTTAGGGTCAACGTAGTAGGCCAGTATAGTAAAACCATTCGCATTCGCATGCCAAACTTTTTTTATGACCTTTTATATTTTTTCTTCCCATATCTTAATGTTTGTTTGCTTAGTTTCTCAGCTATATCTCAGAAACTATTGATGATGCCTCATTTCATTTTTCACAAAAATTTTGGCTAAGGCTTAAATAAATAATTTTTTTTAATATATCCATGATTTATTTTCGATTTAGCATTAAAAATAACATCTTTTCTGCTCTACTAATATATACCCGTAATAGTCATACGCCTTTTTTATGTGTTGTTATTCAAAAAATTGATTTAAAAAACGAGAATATTATATTTTTAGAAAATTTCATTCGATTAAACTAGTCCAACCTGATATTTAAGTACTGATTTAAAGTTTCCTTAATTCCATCAGTAGAATTTTGAAATCTGGTATTTCTCATCTGATTTGTTTTGGAATTGGAGTACTTGTTGGCTATAAACGTATAAGTCTGGTGCATAGATGGAAATCGTGATAATTGATTTTATAGTAAAACTTGTATAGCAAACGTTTATTTTCGATATTGAGTCCAGATCTGGGGTCTATGAGAACTTTCATTTTATTGAGTAGAATATCTTAAGTTTAACGTTTTGCTTGAATATGCTTCTTGCAGGTCAGTCATCTATTCAAGTGCAAATTAAAATATTCAGCCATCTATCATTGAAGAATTTTCCTCTGCTTGAGTGTTTTGGCTTATACGTTCCTTGAATTTAATTGAGGCTCACTTGAACTTATTTCTATGCCCTTTAGAGACCCCTGCAGAGGCGTAGCCAGGCTGTGCAGGGGGAACGCCACACCGTCCCCAGAAATCATTTGACAATTTTTAATTGCATATACACTTTCACATCATATCATTATGTTTCTTTACATTTTTGAGTAATTAAAGCACTTAAAAATGAGAGTAAATACTTTATAATATTTTTTTATAATGAGGATATTATTGATTATCAAAATTTATTTTGAATTACGAAAACGTAAAGAAAATATCCCAAAACTTAGAACTTAAATTTATTACGGCCGATTGTAATCGGTGCAATATATTAGTTTTATAAATAATAAAGCTACCATTATCCTTAGGCCCTCAGTTTGTATCTTTTTGGTTTTCTTTTCGTTTGAATTTGTATAGATAAATTCGAATTTTTTTTAATTTACTTCAAAGTTTTGGAACAACGGGAAAAGAAATTTCATAAACTTTACTTGAGACAGTGAGAAACCTATATAACAATATATAATACATAATATATAATATATAATATATAATATATAATATATAATATATAATATATAATATATAATATATAATATATAATATATAATATATAATATATAATATATAATATATAATATATAATATATAATATATAATATATAATATATAATATATAATATATAATATATAATATATAATATATAATATATAATATATAATATATAATATATAATATATAATATATAATATATAATATATAATATATAATATATAATATATAATATATAATATATAATATATAATATATAATATATAATATATAATATATAATATATAATATATAATATATAATATATAATATATAATATATAATATATAATATATAATATATAATATATAATATATAATATATAATATATAATATATAATATATAATATATAATATATAATATATAATATATAATATATAATATATAATATATAATATATAATATATAATATATAATATATAATATATAATATATAATATATAATATATAATATATAATATATAATATATAATATATAATATATAATATATAATATATAATATATAATATATAATATATAATATATAATATATAATATATAATATATAATATATAATATATAATATATAATATATAATATATAATATATAATATATAATATATAATATATAATATATAATATATAATATATAATATATAATATATAATATATAATATATAATATATAATATATAATATATAATATATAATATATAATATATAATATATAATATATAATATATAATATATAATATATAATATATAATATATAATATATAATATATAATATATAATATATAATATATAATATATAATATATAATATATAATATATAATATATAATATATAATATATAATATATAATATATAATATATAATATATAATATATAATATATAATATATAATATATAATATATAATATATAATATATAATATATAATATATAATATATAATATATAATATATAATATATAATATATAATATATAATATATAATATATAATATATAATATATAATATATAATATATAATATATAATATATAATATATAATATATAATATATAATAGTAGCAGTAACCCGCTGCGCTTCGCTACACCCATCGTAACCGAAATAAATAAATAATACATTTTTCATAAAACTGTTTTAATTATTTTTGGCGATTATTGTTTTTGCGATTTTATATTGTGGCGATTTTTGATATTGGCGATTATTGTTTTTCGTGATTTTCGGTTTTGCCGATTTTTGATTGTGGCGGTTTGTGTTATTCGCGATTCAAGGTTTTGGAGATTTTTACCTTGGTAAATATATGTTTTTTTTGTTGCTATTTTTGATGTTGGCGATTTTTGTTTTCTGTGATTTTTTATTTTGGCGATTTTTGCATTTGGTGATTCCGCCCATATATGTATTATACGACATAGGTAATTAATGTACTTGTCAAAAGTTTCAAGACTGGCATCTTCATAGTACTTCATATTTTTTGTATAGGAGGTGCAACGCCCATTTGTCCGATATCGCCCACTTTTTGTCTGTCTACTCACATTAATAACTCATGAACTCTGACAAAGATCCAAGGCTTTATCCCTTATAGTACTCCAGCTATATGACAAAATATTTAATTTGTATGGGGTGCCACGCCCACTAGTCCGATCCGGCCATTTTTTGTCAGACTACTCACATGAATAACTCAAGAACTCTGAAAAAGTTCCAAAACTTTCATTATTACAGTACTCCAGATGTAAGATATTTAATATTTACTTTGAATGGGAGTGCCATGCCTATTGGGCCAATCCCGCCCATTTTTTGTGCGACAACTCACATTAATAACTTATGAACTCAGACAAGGGCCCACGGCTTTTTCTATTATAGTACTCGAGTTATATGAACTCAGCCAAAGTTCATTATTACAGTATTCCCACTTATTAACGGACAACTCACATTTATAACTCATGCATTCAGACAAAGTTGCAAGGCATTCACTATTACAGTACTCAAGATATATTGCATTATATATTTACTTTGTATAGGGGTATCACGCCCATTTTTTTCCAAGTAGTAACGTTGATAACTTATGAACTCATCACACAAAGCCCCAAGAATTTATCAATTATAGTATTCCAGTTATATGATATTAAATACTTGCTTTATAAGGGAGATGCCATGCCCACTGGTCCGATTCCTCCCATTTTTTTTCGCAACTCTTCAAATTAGTTTAATATGTACATATAAATAGTGTCAAAACTCTTGCTGTCGTAGTACTCCAGATATTATATATATTGAAATTGCATGTTAAAACTCATTTTATATGGGAGGTGCCACGCCCACTTGAAATATATTACTGTAAAAATTTTAAGACGATCGGTCCAGTGGTGTTGTCTCCTACAAAACACAAGCAAACAAACGTACAAACATAGAAACAAATTCTATAGTCTGATATCCTCAATAACTAAAAATCTTTTAAAAAAAAATTTTCAAAAAGTCCTTTGTGGCAGCATCAAATATCAGAATTTTCTTAATTACTCACTTATGGCAAGATGCTATATCAAAGCTTAAATTCGTATAATGTTATTATTGTAAACATTCAATTAAAACTCATTATATATGGGAGGTGACACGTCCACTTGTAATATCCAAAAATATAGCCTATTTTTCTTTCTTTTTTATAGATATTAAAAATGACTTCATATTAGAAACAAATTCTGTAAACTGATGTCCTCAATAACTAAAAAATCTTTAAAAAAAAAAATCTTCAAAAAGTCCGTTATAACAGCATCAAATATCAGAATTTTCTTAATTACGCACTTGTGGCAAAGATGCTAAATCAAAGCTTAAATCGTATAATTTTATTAGTGTAAACATTCAATACCGCTGATAATTATTTGCTAATCTAACACCGAAATATTGTAAAGTAGTAAAAAATATTTATAAAACAAAGCAGATCCCGACATCAAATATTTAATTAGAATTCGAATATATACAACATCCGAATTAAAATATATACTTCTGTGTCTTTAATGAAATAAAAATGTCATGTGTAATTTAACAGATTATGTGGGATGGTTACTGATCCCATGTGTAATTTTTAATTTGTTTCGTGGCAACGCTGATTGAAATGCTTAAATATTATTCAACTAACAGAGTAACAATTTTATACTTTGATTCCAATTTTTATGTGTTTAGTGGTTGAGTAACATTAGTTTTTCATTCTTAGAGCCGTAATCTATGGAAACTTACTGCGCAAATGTGGTCACTCATTGTAGATTTTACGAGTATGTATGTCTTTGACTTACATATATCATTTTTATGTCTCCTTTGTTTGTTCTTTCGTTTACCTTGTGGTTACTGTTATTGCCTTTGATATCATTACTGCTGCAATATTAAAACTTTTTAAAAGATTTACACAACATGGTTGATATATGATTGAATAGATGAAACAAAAATATTTTTCTTCGGATAAAACTTGAGCTTCAACAACAGTCATTCAGTTCATCACATAAGTGAACTTTAAACACTTTTATTAATGGCACATTATATAAAATGTATGCAGCCACACAACTTTTCCCAATGAACATTCATTTAAACACACTCACATAAGAAAATATAGTAACATACGGAGACACACTCAAAAAAGATGTCAGTTATCTTGTCATTATTTTTGAATTTTCAGCAAAACCACAATAGATTGACCAAATAGAGTCCTTAAATCTATTTATATATCTCCTCATTGCTTGAATGAAACTGAATAATTAGTTAATATTCACAAGTATTTGCTAATTTCGGCTCTGCCGAATTTTTGATACCCTCCCCCCGTGTTCTAAATACATTATTATAACCAAACTATGAGAAAAATAAGTTAGAAAATACCCTATACCATGCGTTTAGATGCCATATCTCTTAGGCCCAAATAATTGGATATAGAAAATAAACATAAATCAAATTTGAGTGGCATTCTTATTAATTTTGCTGTCTTTGAATATGAAAAAGTTCATATCGGAGGCTATATTTATATGGGGACTAGGTCGAACAATGGACCAATCCTGGCCGTATTTTAAGAAAAATCTGTGCAGTGTTTGTGTTTCTGATAGATTTAAGTGAAGATCGGGAAGCAGCTTTATATGGGGTTATGACTAAGAATTGTCTTATAGGGTTTATTTTTGGACTACTGATTAATGGCGGTAAATAAACATACACAAACCCAATTTGACCGCGATCTATAAGATAATTTGGATTTTATGACAATTTAAGTCGATTTCATAGGGGTCATTTGTATGGAGACTAGGTCTGAACATGCACCGATATTCACCAATTGCAATAGCGTTCATGCTGTAGCAGCTTTTGTACCAAATTTCATCAAAATATATTGATATTTGCGACCTTTAGTGGGTTTAAATGGACACACAGACGGACGGACGGACGGACGTACATCGCTAAATTGACTCAAAAAGTTATTCTGAGTCGATCGGTATAATAAAAGTGGTATAGGGTATAAATAGGCTATATTTCACATTATAATGGTTAATTTTTTTACATTTTTGTTTAAAATTAATAAGATAATATAAATATATTAATATTTTCGTGCATTTTTAATTGACCACAATTATTAAAGCTATCAGCAAAAATGTAAATACATACATACAATTATATTCGTGTTTGTTTAAAGAGAGTAAACAGAAACAACAAAGGACAGAAATTTGTTTACCTCATTCAAAATATTAACGTGCTTGAAATAATGGCAAACAATATTAGCCTATCTATACCCAGGTAGATAGTTTAATTTGTGAATGAGCGTGATATAAACAGACCGACGAATAACGTTATATTGACTCGAGTTTTTATAAAGATCAAAAATTATAAACTTTATGGAGTTGCAAATTCATAGTTTGGTTAGCTACAAATGAAATGACAAGCTAATGTATACACCCTCCACAGTGGTGTAGGGGGGGTATAAAAACTTTGTAATTTAATTATCATTTTTAGAGGATTCTACTTATGAAATTATTTGAGTGAAGAAGCGTGTGTCTTTGTAAGAAAATCAGAACTTAAAACGTAAGTAAATTTGTATGTACATAAGAGTAATAAGTTGGTATTGCGAAGGCCATGAGTAATTTAACAGATTTTCATTGTGCACAAGTATGTCTGAATCACTTCATACACTTACACACATTAACTTCATTTCACACAGATATGTCCATACATATGTATTTAGAGATGGAAAGGTTTACACATATTCTTATGGGAAACATGTTAGTTCGTATTAAAGCATATTTTAATTAAATCTTAAAAGACTTTATACAATTTAATCAACGTTATTTAGTTTGTATAAGTTAGGATTGCCAATCGGGATCAACATCAGCAAATCCCTTGATCTTTCATTATTTCCAGATTTTTTTTTTTTTTTTTTTGTTAATTTTAAATAGATATTTTTTTTTCTCAATATAATAAGTCATTATCTTTTAATGTATTTAATTGATGTGGAAATATCCCACATATTTTATTAATAAAAAAAGAGAAAAAATATATATAATGTACATTTCATGTACGAGGTGGCCATGTCATAAAAGATGCAAAAATCTACAATATGGTATAGAATTATTCTGAACTGAAAGTGCTAGACAACAATTCTATTTAATTGGTTTTTATGATAGGAATTTAAAGACGGTGTTATAACTGAGAAAAATTTATCGGCCTGAAAGGAAACTCTGTTGAGACCTAATGATAAGTTTACCCACATTTGGTGTGTTTGGTAGTTCTGAGACCATCCTTGTACATACATTTGGCTTTGTTTGTCTTTGGCTGTATGTATGTAAATGAAATATACTTTTTGTAATAACATACACATGTATATCAAAAATCTTCCTCATTAAAATATATATATATAATATATCACTAATAATATTTTTAATATTTAATGATAGAGTTAGAAACTATGAATAGATAAAAATATCTATTCGTAAATATCTATTTGATTAAAGCAAAACATGCCATTTTAGTTTTTTATGAATTAAATTTTAATTTGTTATGTTGTAGTTGATTGTTTGGAAATTGATGACCACTTTAAAATTTCAACTAATTTATCAAAACAGTTTAAAATATAAGAGAGGCATTTACTTTTTAGAACCTGGGACCAGACCGACTCTACACTCAGAAACTCTCTACCACATCATTCTCTATATTTGGGACTTTACTACACCGAGAATAATTACTATTGTAATGTGGAACGATAAGTACCTCTCAAACCACTGATCCAGCAAATTCAATTGTGAAACTAAAGTTAAATTCGTTTTCAATAAAACAAGATTTCTGTCAATGGATCAAATTCTTTACATAACCAGATTTTTACTGAATATTTCTGGATTTATTTGATCAAAGAATCGAAGAATCGAATGCTAAATTATGAATCTTCCCATCCATCAAACCTAAAATCAGGCGTTGCCTATGGCTTGATATCAAGATTTTTGTCACTATCGTCTGACGCACACATTGCTGATCCTAATAACCGAATTTAGGAAATTCTAAAATCATATGGTTACCCTGTGGGATGATTGCTCATTTGATTAATAAATTTTTGAAACAACGGGATAATCCAAAGTGAAAACCTCTGGTAAAATTCAAAGGTTTGACATACACACCGCATCTATCTGAGAACATTCGCAATTTGTTAATACGGTATGGTCAAAAATTGGATATTGGTTACCGACCGTATTCAAATGTTAGTAGAATCCTACCAAATTTGTATCCAGGGCTGCCATATTTGATGAAATATGGCGTTGTATGTATGTTCAAATGTAAAGATTGTACTGGAGAATATGTTGGACAAAGGGGACAACAACTCTGTAAAAGAATAAACCAACATAAAAACAAACAAGTAAGAAAATTATAGTCGGTCCAGACCGACTATACGATACCCTATACCATGCGTTTAGAAACCCTATCTCTTAGGCCCAACTAACTGGACATTGAAAATAAGCAAAAACCAAATTTGAGTGGGATTTTTATTAATTTTTTTGGCTGCAGATATGAAAAAGTTCATATCGGATGCTATATCTATAAAGGGACTAGGTCCAAAAATGGACAGATCCTGATCATGTTTGGTAAAGTCTCTTGTATTTTGCAAAACTATGTACAAACAAAATTTGAGAAGAATCAGTGCAATATTTTTGTTTTTTAATAGATTTAAGTGAAGATCGGGAAGCAGCTCTATATGGGGTAACAACCAAAAATATTTGACCTAGACCCATCTTTAATAATACCGATCGAGTCAGAATCACTATCTGATTCGATTTAACGATGTCCGTCCGTCCGTCCGTCCGTCTGTGTGTCCATGTAAAGCTTGTAATCAAACTGCAGGTCGCAAATATGAATATATTTTGATGAAATTTGGTATATAAGCTTTTATCGGCCATGGGATGAACGCTATTGAAATTGATGAGAATAGGTCCATGTTCAGACCTAGCCCCCATACAAATTACCCATATGAAATCGACATAAATTGCCATAAGATCCAAATTGTCATATAGATCTTACTCAAATTGGGTTTGTATGCGTTCATTACATCCACTAATGAGTAGTCCAAAAATGATCCCTATTGGACACCTCTTAGTCATAGGCCCCATATAGAGCTGCCTCCCGATCTTCACTTAAATCTATCAAAAAACAAATATATTGCACTGATTCTTCTCAAAAACTGCCTCATAAAAAATTTATTTAAATATTCGTGAACACCATGTATTTTACTTAAGTTCCATATCTGTTTTATTTTTTTTATTTATTTTCTTTACTTCTGACTTTTTTTTATCAATAATTTTGGATGCAAAACTTTTGATGTGTTATTTTATCTAAATAATTATTTTTTGTAAGTCATAAATTGTATAATATTATACTTTTGTTTGGTAATGTTCCCTTTAATAATTATTTTAGTGGTTTGGCGCTGATGAGGGGATCAAATAAATCCCGAAATATTCAATAAAAATCTGGTTATGTAAAGAATTTGATCCATTGACAGAAATGTTGTTTTATTGAAAATGAATTTAACTTTAGTTTCACAAGGGAATAATTACTTTTTATATGTAACTTGTTAAGACATCTGAAAGTATGAGTAATACTTCTTCTTCAAAATGTTATAATTTATTAATTTCAATCTATTAAAAAGAAAAAGACTGCAAAAGTTCTGGCCCTGAGACTATAAAATAGTTTTCTAAAGGTCTTAGGGGTGATGAACCCGAATTTGACTTCAGAGCTTGGTCTCATGAAACAATTATATTCCTCATGGAAAATATTGAAACGAAAATGCTAAGTTATATGTCACTTCAAAGAATAATTTGTCCGAGAACAAAAAAAAAAAATATCCAGAAGTCTATTGAGGTGTATCGAGCCACTCGGGATACTCGACCACTTCCCATATCCGAAGTAAGACTCTGTGAAAATTTCAGGAACATCAGATGAGTAGTTGCGGAGACTACCTCCTACAAACAAACAAACACACATTACCTCCTTATTATGTTAGTATAGATTACACACAAGGGAACAAAATTGAATTTTTTGTGTTCATGGGAAGTTTGTATCAATTTTTTTCTAATTTGAGGTCGCTGAATTCAAATCTGCACTTGTTTTTTTTCTATCAGCTCGACTTTTCGTGATATACCGTTATGTCCACTTCCACTACATATATTGGAATAACTTGAAAACGGTTCACCACTTTTGGTGTTTTCAAAATTGTTTTTTTAAGATGTACTTGTTACCTTTGAAAAACAAAAATGTTCATGACTTTTTTATGTTTCTCAGAATTAAAAAAAAATAAGTAATTAAGTAAGTTATTCCAATATACGTAGTCGAAGTGCCTTAATTTTGGAAACTCGAGCTGATAGAAAAAAACCAAGTGCAGATTTGGATTAAACGTCCAAATAACCTTAAAAACAACATTCAGTTCTTGATAGACAAAAACTTCTTACATAAATAGAACAGCAGCAAACACACACATATTAAATAAATGTTATTTTTGTATGGAAATCGCGATTTTATGAATTTTAAAAAAACAAAAACAAATTTTTTTTTGCAAAAAATCGCTTTTTTTTCAACACTTCAACGATATCTCTGACTAGTGGATTGTGTGGCGCCTAGGCGCCCGTTTATTTTGACTTTAACAAACAAATTTTTTTTTCCATTTCAAAATTTTCTTATATTTTATATATTTAAAAAAAAATTAATTTTAATGTTTTTAAAATTTCTTTAAAAAAAAAAATCGAAAAACAGTTGTAAAAAATACAAACCAAAAACTTCGATTTTCAAATGAAGTTTTGTAAAACGTCCTTTTATGTATATTTTCGCATAAATTTGCCAGTAACCAACCTTTGCTTTACACTTTCTGCTTCTATACATAAGGAGTTTTTAATATTATATGATTTTAAAAAAATATTTTATTTTGATAGAAACTCGGTAATTTTAGTCTTATTAAGACAAACTATTAATATGTATCTTTTTAATAATTTAATTTATGTTTTAAAACTTTTTAAAATGCATCAAAATAAATAAACTTATTCAACTAAAAAAAGTTTTTAAACCTTTCGGAAAAAACAAAAAAAAAAAATACTACGGTTATAACGAACTTAGTCTATAATGAACTAATTTGGCCGGTCCCGTCGAGTTTGTTATAACCGGACTCCATTTTATTGTAGAAAAAATAGAATAGCATAAAAAAAACGTTTCAAAGTTAACAAAAAGTCGTATTTTCATAATTCCTTTTTGAAGATATGAATAATGTTGGATTATTTATTTCATATACACGTTATAGCAAAACATTTGGAGAATCTTTGAAAAAATTTTCAATTAAAAATTTTAATAAATAAGTCCGTGACAGCGAATCTCCGGAGGCGTTGTTGATTTGCGGTGAACATCATAACTCGTTACCGGATCATGAGAAATAAAAAAGTCGAAATGTATTTAAAAGGTGACGTGTTCCTGAGGTAGTGACGAAGACTTTTTTCAATTTTTTTTTTGCAGCATTTTGAAGTGAAAAACGATTTTTGCTATACAATTTCGGGAATTTGTTGTTAAAAAATGGGGAAGAAACTGGAAATAAAAAAACTCTTGGTGGTTACCTGATGATTTATGTGTAGATATAGTGTCTATAATTTCAAAAGAATCGGTCAAGTAGATTTTGAGTTATGATGTTCACGGACTACAAACATTTATTTGCGCGAAAATCGGTTTAAAGTTTTTTAAAAACTGATTTATATACTATATACCGTATGTGGCCGGTCGCTAGAAACTCTGTATCTTCTTAAGTTTTGCTCTGATTTACTTAAAATTTTGACACAACACTCTCGACATGTTGTGCATTCAGAAAGAGAAATGCAAAAAAAGGTTTTAAAACCAACCACCCCTTAAGGAAGTATACACCTACACAAAAGAGAAATAAATATTTCATATTTCATCATACATGTAAACTGAAAAAAGAAAACTACATTTTTTGCAAAGTTATCTATAAATCCAAAAAAGAAAAAATAAAAAATAGGCGCGTATTAGTTTTACTTCAAAAAAAAAAAAAAAAAATCGCATTTAATTCTTCCATGATAATTTCAATAAATTAATTAAATTAAAATCTTAAATATGCCTATTTACGAAATTTATGTTTGTCAAAATTTTTTGAAAGCAAATTATGCAAAAATTAATATTATGAGTGAAACAAAATTATTTTCCCACCTCTCTTCTGAAATTACAATGTAATTTAATTATGCAAAGTTAGAATAATTTAAATTTTAAACTTAATATTGCACTATTTTTTCAAGTGCTTTTCAATACAGGGCTTTAAACGAAATCATACGTTGGACAACAACAAAATCCACATTGAAGATTTCTTTTTTCTCAAATATTTATCAAAAAAAGCATACTCTTTGGTAAGTGCTGGCCATCAGAGAACCTGATCGAAAGCACTCTTAACACAATACAAAACAATTTTGAGATGAAAAACGAAACAGGCAAACGGATAAGTTTAGTTTGATAAAAAAAGTATGTATGCATATCGGACGGCGTTAAATGAGAAAAAATAAAAATGTTTAAAATTTCATTCATTACTTTTTTTTGCAGAATTTTTTCATTGACCAACAAAGGGAATTTAAAGAAGAATTTGAATAGATATAATTTTTTGCGTTCAACTTATTCCATATGTAACACGAAATCTGCATATGTAGTGCTATTGTCGTTAGCAATGCTGCCAATTTTGACAAATTATTATAATTTCGACGATTTTTCAATTTGTTAAAATGATTTGTTAAATTTGTTAAAATGATGACTGAAGATTTAAAATTTTCAGTAGTATAAAAATTACGATTTCAAGGGTAATCGAAAATTGATAGTTTTTGTTCATTGTAAATGTAAATTACAAAATATGTATAGATTTAATTCTGTGTCAAGTCGTTTCAAAACAGAAATACCTTGAATACGGCGATACTTTAAACCTATATTATATGTTTCAGCTATAGATACATATCAATAAATTTATTTAGTTGATTGCTGTGTTAAATTTTTTTCGTTGAAATTTCATCACTAATACATTTTTATATATGTATGTATAGAAATAACCAATGCTGTAATAATATTCGTAATATGAATGATATAAATAAATTTTATTGTTTCCTTTTGTAATATTTTTTCGAATTTTATAAGCGGTTAAATTTTTTTTTTGACAATTTCTTGTTTTAAAAATGACGATTTTGGCAATTTAGTTTCAAAAATTGTCGATTTTCAGAAGCTTTTATTAGCAGCACTGGTCGGTAACAAAGAAGAGTGTATAAAATGAGTGTGTATAAAATGAGAAAAATTAAATTTTGTTTGTGTATTTCACATAGCTTTGTAGGGAGTGCTATGTGTGTCTATTATTTCAGCGTTACAGAATCAGTCAGTCAGTCAGTGAGTCAGGGATCAGCGTAAATATATTTAAGATAAGAAGGTGACGTCTTGGCAGATTTGTTGAATGGAAAAATTATTGCTTGGGTCTTGTTTGAATTAATTTTGATTTTCCATTTGTGGAAATATTTACTGCAATTTATAAGACCCTTCTCTATTTTCTTCAGGAGTGCACTTGTAAGTTTGTTTGATGAAATTAACGCCTTATCAGCTGCGTAATAAGCAATTTTCATATATTTTGGGACTTTAAAATAGGATGTATATATCGGGTAAAGCAATGGCGACAAAACTGATCCTTGAGGTAACAATGAGGTAATGGTTTTTGGAGATGATGTTTCATTATTAATCGCAACTTTAAAGCTTCTGTCGTGAATGAAATCTGAAACATAGATATTTTCGTATATTTGCATCAAGAAGTTTAAATAGGAGGCCATTATGCCAAACGGTGTCAAACGCTTTTTTAATATCTAACAATATTAGATCCGTTGAACGTTTATTATTTTTATTGGTGATTATTTGATTTTTAATCCTGTTTATATGGTGAGTAGTGCTATGCTCTTTTTTAAATCCAAATTGTTGTTTAGCAACAATGGAATTGGTCATCACAAATTCACTAAGACGAGAATGTAGTATTTTTTCAAATATTTTTCCTAAGTTACTTAATAGACTAACAGGTCTATAGCTATTTGAGTTATTTTTTGGTTTACTAGGTTTGTTGATAGCTATAACCTTAGCACTTTTGAAATGGTTTGGGAAATAGTTGAGTTTGATGCAGCTGTTAAATATGATAACCATTAATTTTAGAGCTATGGGTGGTAGTTTCTTTAAGAGCAGGTTGAGAACATTGTCAAAACCAGGAGATTTTGAGGATTTTATTGATGAGACATTATTCATTACTTCTTCAAGAGATGTATAAATTGCAGATTCAGAACTAGGATTTTCATTCTTAGAATTATTTACTGTTGTATTTATTAGTGTATCTGCTGAGTGGATGTAGTTCGAAGTGAGGTTATTTGCTTGGACAAATGTATTTGCCAGGACTTCAGCATTGTCCTTATCAGATGTTATTTTTTTATTTCCAATTTTAAAGTGAGAGATTTGAATTTTTCCTTTTCCTCGCAAGTTCCTGCTTATTTTCCAAAATGATTTATAAATGTTCCAGTTTGTTGCACTATAATCATAATAATTGAGGTCAACCTGCAAAGCCATTGATGTTTTAAGTGTACATATAATGGTCTGAGGGTTTTTCGTAATCCTTTGTTTTTACGTCTATATATAAAACGGAATTGCTTAAAATAATATTGACTGTGGATGCTTCGAGATTGTAATGATGGGGCCATAGGGCTGGACCATTAGGATAGTGAATGAAAAAATTGCTTGATTGCTGTAGATTGTTGAGTGCGATTCCTGCAGTATTATTTGAACGGCAATTCCAAGAACAATGTTTGGCATTTAGGCCACCAAAAACTATATATTCTTTGGTGGAAGGTGTTACGTTCAAGATATCAGCACAGAAGTTATGGGTATATCTTGGTGAATATAATAAAATTACAACAATAGTCTGTTATTTATAATAACTTCAATTGAAATGATTCCAATTGATGAGGTGTTTGATATAAAGAGCTTTTTGTGTGCGACAGATTTATGAATTAATAGAGCTACTCCTCCTCTTGCTTCTGTTCTGTCACTTCTATATAAATAATAATTTTTAAAATATGGTCTATGATTTTCTGAAAAAAATGTTTCATTCAAAGACGCTATTTTAATATTTTCTAGTTCAATTAGTATCTCAAATTTGTTTTAATTAAGAAAGTTTGAAATGCCATTAGCTTCAAGTGAAGCACTATGAATTCGTTTAAATTAGTATAATCCATGGGCTTATCTTACCACCGACATTACAACTTTGATTTGTTGTACTTTTGAAGTACTCAGAAAGCTCATCGATGCTAAATAAATCGTTTGTTTCAGCTGGTTAGCATATGTGGCTTTGCTGTTATTATTGATGTTATTGTTACAATTTGTGTTGTTGTTTCTTAAATTTGGGAAATCTCCTACCTTTGATTGCAATGAGTTATTTTGTTGTTGTCTACTGTTATTATGATTTTTAAAAGTTAAGGCCTAGTTAGCCACACGTTGTTAAAATGTATCTGTACCGTAAATGTAACGTTGGCATTTAGTGCAATTATAGAGCACCAGAAACGAACCAGCACGTTGCTGTGTAAAATTAACCACACTTTATTAGCTGTTCACAAATGTCACGTACAAACATCTATTTTCAACAGGTTGGGACGTTCCGATTACGTGACAATTAAGTTTGCTAACTGCTCTAAATGCTTTCATGTAACAGAAAAAAACAGTTGATATGTTTGGTTAAGGTTACGTGTGGCAAACTAGGCCTTTCCTCTTGTTCTAGTTTCCAAATAGAGAAAACGAAACGGACAGTTGATATCATTTGCAGAGTGATCAGTTCTCTCTTTTCCATGTTTTTTGCAATTGAAGCATATAAAAACAGCTGGTCTTTTTTCATTTGTGTTAAAAGGACACACACTTGTATGATGTTATTCTGCAGATATCATATACGCAGCACTCCGATGACAATATTCACCGCCCATGGCCATACATTAAGCAGTTCCAGCAATGAGTTGGTTTGTTCCTGGATGTCAATTTGTATTTTTTCCAAGAAATTATAATATTGGAAATTGTTCGAACATTTTTTAAGGCAGTTGGATTAAAATTTTTACGAACAAATTGAACTTGTAAACTGCATTATTGTTCGAACTGAATTGGGTGACTATTTCAGCTACGAAAGAAGGGGACAGCTTGTAGTTTTTTAACTCTTCGGTGATGTCCTCAGTTTTGATGCGGGGTAAACCGTATAAAAAAGTTATGTATTACCTATGATCTTTGGAGCCATATGAATGAAACTCCATCTTACTCTCTTTAAGAATTTGCTTGTAGCATTCGTACAATTCGTACAAAAATTTGGTACCAATTGAAATACGTTTGAATATACAATATTTGCCAAGTAGTTTTTATATTTCTGTAAATGAGGTGCTAGATTCTACAACAAGGTGGGGGTTTGTGTTGTTTAACATCGTTAATTTTGACACAGGAGTTACGTCCATATCATTGAGGCCAGTAAGCAGGCTAAATCTGTTGCTTGAAGTTGACGCGATTTTCGAGTTAACAAAACCCGGAGGAAGTTTTGTAATCTTCTTGTTCTGAAGGAGCTTTCTGTTTGATGAAGATTTGGCCCCTCGGGCCATCGCTAAATTTTTATTCCTGGTTTAAGCTGAATTGACTACCACGTGAGTTCAAATGATATCAAGAATAGGCAATTGCAAAAACAAAAATATACACTTGTTTTTAATTTTAAATAGTTTTACTCTAAGCGCTTTAATTATTCACACGACCGTTCATAAAGAGAATTAGATTCGAACTGCATGTAAAAATATAGATTCAACTTTTTAATATAATAAATATATACTTTTAGAGATCGTAGAGGTACGAGGAATACTATAGTTAAATTTCATTTGAATCGGACTGTCCGACTACAATGGGCAAACTATTACTAGAAAAAGCTCGACCACTTTCTGCACAAATGTATGTAAATATGCAAAATAATGGTAAAATTTCATATATCTGTGAATCTGATATATTTTAGCATTCTGATTAAACTTGCATGTAGTGCACTTTTATATATATTATTATTGAAATTTCCATTCAATTTGAATTCAATCATCTATGTAGTTGTAGCTAAAATTTGTGTTTCTGCATTTTCTTTTAAATTCTACACACAGAAAAAATGTTGGTTGAAGATGTGTTACCAATAGTAAAATTTATTACGATAATATGAATTTTACTGTAATTCGTTAATATTTTTAAATACAATAGGTTTTGATCAATAACAAATACATTAACTTAGTCAATCTATAATTAATTAAATTATATATAACAAGCTTTAATTCTAAATATTGGCGATTGCAACTACTAATTATATTATAACAACACTTTTCAAACCCAATATGTGTTATCAGCTATTATAACAAAATATTGCTTAAAATACTATAAATAAAATTAGTATTAAGAATTACTTTTCGGCTGTAGTTACAGAAAGCCAAACTTTTATCTTGTATTGGTAATGGAACCGAGCGGAAACAGCATGACAACATAAAATACTATTATAAATACTAATAAAAGAAAATGAAATAGTTAGTCTGACCAAATTTTTTTTTTTTTTTTTATTATATTCTGTATATTGTGTGAAAATATAATAGCATATGTATATGTAAGTTAAAACCACAGCGGTAAAATATTTCCGAATTATAAAAAAAAAAAAAAAAATGGATCATCGAATAGTATACATGAATAACTCATGGACTGAAAATGTAATTGAAACTACTTGGCATGAAATTTTTGGTTGTGTTTTTGGTTTTGGTAAAAAAAAACAAGTGAAGAGAAGTTCAGAAATCAATCGAAAATTGGTAAAGTTTCTCGATTTACATTCCCCGACTGAGGCATATATTTCGTGAAATTGACTTGATAACGCAGTTGAATGCTTTCCATAGTATTCGGCAAGAATAAGAAAGTTTATTTCCATACCTATGTTGGCGGAATAAATGTCTGGAATATGGTTGTCACATTGAGTTGAGTGCACCCAGCCGTTATAGATATGACTAACTGCAAGTTTTACGCAACAATAATACACGTATAAAAAAAAGTATATAGTATATATACTATAGTATATATAGTATATATATTTTTTTTTTTTTTTTTTTACGAGGTAAAATCATCGAAAGACTTTGTGCGAGACTTGAACACGCTAAAAAACCTCGATACACTAGCCCACAATCCCTGTGGAACCACCGTAGAAGTATTTCCTCACAGGGTGGGGAAGGTATAGCAAAAACCTCATCTAATCCTAGATTCTCTCTTGCGAATCTCCTCTTGCCTACGAAGTTCCAGAAGAACCAACTTCACGTAATTATATACGCGCTCCCAATTGCCCACCGAGGCCAACATAATCTCAACTATATTCCCTGGGCAAATACTAACACCAACTTGTCGCTCCAATGTTACCCTCTCCAAAACAAACCGCGGACAGACAAAGAAGACATGTTCGGGATCTTCATCACTTTCAACACAGTACGGGCAATACGGAGAGCTGTCGTGTCCGAATCGGTACAAGTACGCTCTGAAGCAGCCGTGTCCACTTAAGAATTGAGTCAGATAAAAATTCATGCTACCATGTCGTCTACTGCACCAACCATCAACGTCCGGTATCAAAGTGTACGCCCATCTACCCTTTGTAGCTCTCGTCCACCTCGCCTGCCATTCCGCAATACTATTTCTCCTAGCGTCACTAATAATACTGCTATTCTCCAATGAGCCAAGTGACTCCGACACATACTTAGCCTCTCTCGCCAATATATCTATTGGTATCATAGCCGCAATTACAAAAGCCGCTTCGTCGGATACATCGGATATATATATATATATATATATATACTATACTATATACATACTATAGTATATATAGTATATATATACTATAGTATATATATATATACTATATATACTATAGTATATATATAGTTTATATGGGTTAAACCATCTGAACTCAACTTAAAATATGGCTGTTTTTACATCACTGTTTCCAAATTGGCTGAATTTTGTATCCGAGAAATAAGAAAAATCCTAAATTTAAGTTCACTGACGCATCCGGATCCGGAAATATGAGGTCTTGAATATCGGGAAAAACTATAAAAATGTACAAAGTTGTACTTACTTAATTATCATTTTCTTGATTAATATTATAGTGACGCAACTTATCAAGGTCGCATTTGAAAGGTGAATTAATTACCTTTAATTTGATATACAACATGATTTTTTTTTTTGGAAAGGTCAAAGGTCACATCTCTTGACCTATAATTCGGGAGGCTATAGCTGTAAAAACGACAATTTTAAAAATCTGAAAAAAATATATGTTTAAGATTGGTTCCTTCCCTAAAGTTCCAAAAAATTTCAGACTGGGGGTATGCTTGGATCCAGAAATATTTATCATAGAGTAAAGGTAGATATTTAACAAGTGAATTATTATTATTATGAATGCTGTTGTTGTTGGCGTTGTTGGCGTTGTTGGCGTTGTTGACATTATTATGATGAATGCTGTTGTTGTTGTTGTTGTTGGCGTTTTTGACATTATTATGATGAATGCTGTTGTTGTTGTTGTTGTTGACATTATTATGATGAATGCTGTTGTTGTTGTTGTTGTTGTTGTTGTTGACATTATTATGATGAATGCTGCTGTTGTTGTTTAGTTTTATTATAAATGTTTTCAATTACAAATTTGCTATCAGCGGAATAAATTTTAGCTTGTAATTGTGTTTTTGAAATTGGTATGAAGCTGTGCTGCTTTTGAGTTCCCGGAATTGTACGTAATCCTATAAATATATCAGGTAGCAATTTCTCTTCTTCTTCATAATCTTCTTCCGTTAAATATGCAAAGTTGCAGTTCTGAAGAGTTTGCTGACACCAATTATACAAGTGGAGAGGAGTAGTTATCTGATCCTCGAATGGACGTTGCAAGCTGGCTCTTCGTGCTTCACGCTTTACCGTTCCCCCAAGACCATCACTAGGTCCTTTGCCGTGACTGGTAGCAAAGAAATGCCACTCAGCGGAACAATTAAAATCTTCGCTATGATGGCATAAATTGGCAAAGTTTTTTTTATTTTTAAATTGAGCGGAAGAATCGTCCGAAAAATAAAAAATTTTCTTTGGTATTTTCAAAAACTTGTTTTTTAAAAACTCATTTAGGTGGCGATGAAATAAATGAACTGCTATGGTATTATGTATTAGACAGTCTGATATTATTATAAAATTTGTAGTTTCTAATTTTCCGTTTGATTTGTAATAAATTGCTATTGGGTATAGTGTGGCCTGGCTATTATTCCATAAAAAGCCTTGCACAGAATCCTGAACCACAAAAGTTGCATTTTCGGAGAAGTCGCAAATTACTAAATACTCATTTTCTTCCAACGCAGACTTTTTGTGAGCCATAAATGCACCCTGCTCCTTAGATACGAATGAATGGGGTAGAAGAGTTTGCAGTTTTTCGCATAAAGAATCCAGAAAAGAATCAGTTTCTTTAATAATAGTTTCCAAAGAGTCTCTATCTACACTTATCCACTGTTTATATATGATTTCATCAATTTAATTTTCTAATAATAATTCACCAAGTTTCTCTTTAAAATTTTGTATATCTGGACACATGCTACATCTGCCAAGGTAGCAATTTGGTGATGGGGGATTGCATATAAGTCTTTTTAAACAATCTTTATAAGTTTCCAGCACAAAATCCTGCACATTTTCTGTCAATTTTTTCAGGTTTATTGCGTGGAGCATTAGTTTTGTATTTTGATGTATTTTACAAACACATACATTATGGCTTCCTGACGCATCTGCTAGAACCACATTTTTTGGCCGAAGTTCACAAAATTTAGAAATTCCAATAGTTATCCCTTCATGTTTTTCTTTAAATAAAGCATAAACTTCTCGAAGATTTCCGAGTAAAAGTCTTTTATTTTTTTTTACTTTTACACCATTTTCTGTTATTGACACGTAGTCTTTACATCCTGGTAGACATCTGCTGACATCATCAGTTTCATAAAAGATTTTCACCACATCAACAATTTCTAATGGCAATCGTTTTCCAAGTTTTGGATTCGGTGTACTCAATACGCCTTCTGTCTCAACCAAGTTTTTTACCTTTCGTGCCATGAAATTTGTTATTTGAAATTCCTCCTCCATTCTCTTCAATGTCCAGCTTTTTGGTAAAATAGTTAAAAGTTGAATTTTATCACTGTTTTTAGTTATTGATTTAAACTTTTCTTTTAGTTGTTCGATTATTTCCGATTCTGGGCATACGTGAGAGGTTGAAGGTGTTGAATTTGGGAAAATGTTGGTTTTAATTGATGTTGTTATTTTTTCTAACTTTCTAGTTGTATACCCTTTTAATGGAATTTTTCTCGAACATATTGGAGATTCTTGTAAATATGTTAAACTTTCGTTTAACTTAGAAATTCGAACATCACCCGAAACTGATGCTTCACTTTCCGAGTCTGAAGTCTCGTTTTCTGGCTCGTTCATAGATTGAATTACACTTCCTTTTAAATTATAAAGTTCTCTTCTGCATATATCACATATTTTATTTGATATTGAAATGTTATTACTAATTCCAGTCATCCATTGCTGAACTTTTCGAAGTCCTCTTGCATTCCGGACATGAGCAACTTTTTTAAATGGATTACAACAATATATTGTATTAAATGACATATTGTTTACAGAGGCAAAAAACAATCACTTTGAACATTTTTGGTTTTATTTAAAAATATTGTTTTTATAGCAACACATGTGGTTTTTTAAAGCAACGTGCTTAGAATGGTTTTTTTTTCGTGGTGCTTCCTTTGACTTCTCATTTTTCAATAATTTCTCTATATCCAAGTTATTTGACACTACGAACCACACCCGATAACATTTATACTGTTGTCTCGCTCTAACACAATTACCTGTCAAACCAACCCTAACACAGGTCTGTACTGAGTACAGTACAGAGCTAAAGAACCAGAAACAAATAGCGGCGTGCGTGCATAGCCCGCCGACGCTCACGAGCACAACCAACCACATTCATAAACAGTAACAGTAACAGCACCGACTTTTTAAATATCTACCTTTACTCTATGATAAATATTTCTGGATCCAAGCATACCCCCAGTCTGAAATTTTTTGGAACTTTAGGGAAGGAACCAATCTTAAACATATATTTTTTCAGATTTTTAAAATTGTCGTTTTTACAGCTATAGCCTCCCGAATTATAGGTCAAGAGATGTGACCTTGGACCTTTCCAAAAAAAAAATCATGTTGTATATCAAATTAAAGGTAATTAATTAACCTTTCAAATGCAACCTTGATGAGTTGCGTAACTATAATACTTTTCAAGAAAATGATAATTAAGTAAGTACAACTTTGTAAATTTTGACCTTTTTTTACGAATTTCAAGACCACATATTTCCGGATGCAGAAGTGCCAGTGCCCTCAAACTTTGCACTTATTTTAGTTCTGTAATAATATGTCTTCCTACGAAAAATCATAGAATTTGGAGAAGGTAGTGTACACCCATTGGTTGATTTGACATGGAATTACCCATATACTTTTTTTTATACGTGTAGATAGTTGACCTTTATGTTGTTAAATTTATTTTCTGATTCGGCTATAGGTCATCAATTTTCAATAAAATATAAACGAAAGGGTTTTTTTTCCTTTAATATAATTATCTTATTTTATTTTTCCCAATATTTCGGTAAACATCGTTTACCGTCTTCAGAGGATCTATTTCAAAAATATAAACAAAAACATTTATATAAAAACAGAATTTTCACAAACAAACATTAACATTTTTCTTTTGTAATTACTTTTAAAAATTAAATAATCTGTTTAAAAACTCTTTCACCACTATAGTGTACTGTCCAATGTTTTTCATCGTTTGTTTATTTTGATCTGTGTTTCTCTATTGTGTGTCTGTAAATTTGGGCACATTTTTCGGTGTCAGTTTTGTAATTAAGTATCTTTTCTATTGGCACTTCAATAATATGGAGCATTTCAAGTGTGTATCTTTTTTTTATAATTATTCTCACCCACTAATACTTGTACGTTGTCAAAATTAGCCGTATGACCAGTCAATGTACAGTGGGGTGCAAGAGTAGTTTTTGCCTTATATTCAGATTTATGCGACGACATTCTAGTTTTAAGTTTATTCCTGATTGTGCCAACATATACCTTATGACATGTATTGGAATCATCACCATTACAATTAATTTTATAAACTAAGTTAGACTTTTCGTCTCTTTCCAATTTAGATTTAGTTTTACTAAATAGTATGTCAATTGTATTATCAGTTCTAAGGGATAATTTAAACTTTTCTGTATTATAAATATTAGAATTTTTAAGTCTTTCTGACAAACCTGGAATGTATGTCATGGACTTATAGATTTTTGTATTCTTCTCTATTTTACAGAAGAATGATTTCCCTAAAAAGACTGTTATTGAATTAATTAAACAAGTGAAAACGAAGATGAACTATGAGATTTTTAGAGGAGAGAAACATACTAAAATCTATAAGTCCATGACATACATATTGTTGCAAAAATCAGCGAATTCAAATATAAATAACACACATCGTTAAAATTGGTTTTACCAATGTCGAATTAATATGAAAACTATTTATTCTTTTAGGAATGTTTGTGGCCAATATAGGCGGATAATCATAATTCTAAATTAGTGAAATAACTACATATTTTTGTCTACACCCGTTATTTTACTTTATATATTGTTTCATTCATAAGATAATGTTTCATTTAAATTAGTGTAAAATAATTAAATTGTTTACAAAAAAAAACAAATATTAATAAAAAATTTTAATTTTTATTTTTTATATTTTTATATATTTTATATAATTACAATTAAAAATTCCATTGTATCAACTTATGCCAAGAAGGATACAATTGAATTTACCAAATTACAGTAGTATGTTTCATATAATCAGTAATCACAACAGAATAATATAATTGTACATGGAATTACCAAAATCAGCAGTTGATATTGAGGACTACAATTTAATTAATTTTTACCATGTATTTTTAGAAATTGTTTTTAAATGATGTAATATTTCCACGGAGTGTTTTTATACATTTGCGTGGAAAGTGGTCAAGCTTTTACGAGAAAGAGTAAGAAGTATTATGGGTATGGTTTGAACTTTAACCCTTTCACTTCAATGGGAAACATTTCTCCCAAACCTTAAATTGACAATAGAAGTAAGTTTTTTTACTTTCTATTCAATTTGACAATTATATGGCATAAATCAATGTAGATTAATGTTATATAAAAGCTAAGAGTTGACAACATTGAAAAAATATATGTTCAAATCATTAACGGGGAATCCCAACATTTTTTCCCACTGCGTGCTTTTTTGATTTGGTTAGATTTATCGCTGTTTGAGTTTTATTACTGAGTTTTATTACTGATAAATACCACCTGGTGAGTATTGAAGGACAAAAAATTTTAAAAAATTAATACATGACACAAAGTGCTTCAATTTTGTATTTCTATTCCATGGGAAAAATCTTTCCCTATGGACCACAAGTGGAGTATTTCATGATATTTATCATGTTTTGCTGCTCATGTTCACGATATTCGTTTTTAATTACAGTTATGGCTAGAAACGGGCGTAGAGAATTCCATTTACGCGAAAATGAGATTTACAATGTTCATGGCGGATAATAGTGATGGAGAAGATGAACTTGGTCTAGATGAAGATGATCAAAATTTTTTACAAGAAGATGTTGAAAATAATGCAGGTGTTGTTGAAATCGCAAATGCAGTTCAAGAAGATATGAATATTTAGCTTTGGATATCGGCCCAGTTCCTCCTATGGAGCTGGAACCTACTTTTAGATGGAAAACTAATTCTAATATACCTAATACATACGGTGAAAGTTATTATGAATTCGGTCGCATAAACCTTTTTCCTGGCAGACATGATATGTTGACCTCCAATGGAGATTTTTCTGGAAGTCGCCAAACTGGATACGCTAGTATCTGCCATCATCATACTGTAAAGCATAGGATATGCGGAAGAATACGGAAAATCGTTTAGTATTGAACAATATAAAATAAAAGCGTTCTTAGGAATGAATTTTGTAACGAGTTAATACGTTTTGCAACTTTATGATATTACTGGTCTACGGTTGAAGATATGGGTGCCACTTTTATTGCTAACGTTATGCCTATGACAAGACTTGAACAAATACGGCAAAATTTGCACTTCTATAATAATGATTGTAAATGACCAGTAAGCGATAAAGCATGTAAAATAAGACCAGTCGTTTAGCATTTCAATTATTGTTTTCAAAATACTATGAACAATTCAAAGCACGAAGAGGGATCACTCTTAACCAGTCTGGAATATCGGCAAATTGTAGGAAGACATCTAATAAAGAATTTTACTTCGAGACTTAGAGCGCGGTCTGTAAAGGAAGGATCCAAAGCAAAAATTGGTATCAAACATAATTTACCAGCACACAACATGCAAATGGTCGATAAAATGAAAAGGTGTATAAATTGTGCTAAACAGCGTATAGGGAACAGAACGTAAACATTTGCGCTATGCGCAATGTCCTACTCTGCTTCACAAATAAAAGAAATTGTTTTGCTGAGGATCAGAATTAATAAAGATTCAATATTATTCCGTTTTTTATTATACTTAAGCTAATTTGTTGAAAATTCATTCATAAAAATTCAATTAATTGCTCCTTTTCATCCATAAACATTAGCATTATTTTTCACCTTTATGGTCCATTGGGAAAAACATTTTCAATAAAATTCCATAAAATCTGAATAAGTGTTTTGGATTTTGTTGTTATTTTTGTTCATTTTATCTCCAAATCGACTAAAAGGAACCGCTAGACCTTAATATAAAATTATTTTTTCCGTATTATCGTGAAAGAATTAAAAGAAATATTTTCAGGCGACATATACAACTCGAAAAATATAATTTCTGACTAAGTAATTATGGAAAATATTCTTCAAAATTATCTCAAATATGATATAAAAACAAATTTTCACAGATTTGTATAGAAAGTGGCTGATATTTTTCGAGTAGTAGTTCGCCCATAGCTCAATTATAATTGAAAAGGCTTATCTATAATATTACTAGGCAAGGCGATTTCTTGTGACCGATGTAAGTTTCACAGTTTTACCCCGATTTTGACAAAAAATATATCATTTGAAAGGCATTTCTTTTTAGCTGTTTTCCAGATTTACAGATTTTCATCGTCTGGAACATTTTTTGGAGTTATGGTCGTTTAAAGTTGCTGCTAGCACATACATAAAATTATACAATGCTATGTGTGTGTTTATTAAATTTTGTTAATGTGTTTGTGTTAAAGTGTTCAGTTTGTTTTCTTCATTTAAAATGAGTTGAATTGTTAAGCATACCTTTAGGGTCTTTATTAAATGAAAAAATAGAATTTTCTAGAATTTGCACTCGAATTTCGCGCGTCATCTATGAATAAGGTCAATTCCGGATAATAAGAAGTACATATAGATATATATTTTTTAAAATCATTTTTTTAACTCATACTCTCTACCTGAAACTTGGACCATAGTCTTGTTGTGACTACAGATTAATTTTGAGGTAGTCACGCATGGTCACGCACAGTCACGGAGTGATCTAAATGTCATTTCCTCTCATCCGATCGAACTGAAACTTGGTCGATAGACTTGCTGTGAAAAAGATAAACTTTGACATAGTCACGCACAGTCAAGGAGAGATTAAAGCCTCACTTTTCCTCATCCGATCGATCTGAAATTTTGTCCATAGACTTGCTGTGACCACAGATTAATTTTAAGATAGTCGAACACAGTCACGCATAGTCATGCACAGTCACGGAGTGATTTAAACGCCATTTCCCCTCATCCAATCAATCTGAAACTGGGTCCATAGACTCGTTGTGACCAAAGCTTAATTTAAAAATAGTCACGCACAATCACTTTGTTTTTAGGGGTTCAGATATTTTTTATTTATTTCTTAATCAATGAATATATTCGATTACAGACAGTGTAAAATTTAATATATTTTTTTTGAGTATTTGTTCCCATACTACAACATTTTTGTCGAAACTTTTTGAAATTTTGAAAGTATATTCTGCATATAAATTCAAACTCAAAAACTAATAGTTTTTCCAAGTGTTTTCGAAGTTTTTTTTTTATAGATATAAATCATACATTTGAGCCGGAACTGGGTAATTATTTCGAGCAGTAGTTAGCACATTCCTTAGTTTTTATCAAAATGCTTCAGTATTTCAGGAAAGTAATTTTGTTTGTACAACTGACTCGTATATATAAAATTTTATAATATATTTCTAGAAAATTTTTTTTAAATAATACCAAATACCTATTCAGAGAATATTTCATACATTTGTATGGAGAACGGAGATTGATATGAAATTTAAGGGATATATTCCTGGTGATTGCGCGATTCCAAAAAATATACTTCCCTTATACTGAACATATATATTTGTATTTTTCCATGCATTCAAATGGGAAAAAAATAAGATTTCCTCTGCACGAGCTGCTTATGCGGGTCGAGGAATTTATTTACTACTCGAGCTTGACCAAGTAGAAAGAAACTTTACTCGCGGTGTGGTACAATACCAAATTATACAATGAAATATATTTTTTATACTTTTCCGTTAATATTTGGAGAATAACTGACAAATGAAGTTCACAATCCGTGAATCTGAATACTCTCAGAACATTCTTTGGTTTAGAGTTTTATCATGTTTTGTGGGCTTGTGCAATTTATAAAACATTTGTGATTTTCCAACTGCTGTTTGATTTTAGGTTGAAATTTGTTTTCATTTCATTCTGTTGTACGATTTGCTATGCGCTACATATATACAGACGTACACATACTGTAGCATGGTAATTGAACAGGCTTTTTTCTTAAAGTTAATTTGAAAATTGTTTTTTTATATTTGAAGTATTCTATAATTAAAATTGTTTTTGTACTCATACAGCTGCTATTTGTTTTAAGCTAGCTGCATTTGTTAACATTTTTAATAGCATTTATACAAGTTCTATTTTTTATTACTTACTAATACTCTATACCCAGCATACGTGATAAATTCTTGCTTTCCAATGAATAATAACTATGTGCCGATTTTGCTCTCTCTAAAATATTAATATACATTCTCATAGAAGGGAGGCAATAAATCTGCTATTGAAATGTGAACCAGAACTAAGACCCATTGAAAGATATT
The DNA here is from genome assembly GCA_963682025.1 of Cordilura impudica. Classification (NCBI taxonomy): domain Eukaryota; kingdom Metazoa; phylum Arthropoda; class Insecta; order Diptera; family Scathophagidae; genus Cordilura; species Cordilura impudica. Next base: position 145,663,394 of record OY821518.1, on the reverse strand, counting down.
GGGCTCTTGGTGAAGAGCACAAAGCAAGTCACTAAAAATACTAGAAAGGCATTTATGGGGGTATTCTTATCAAACTTAAAATTCTCATACAAAACAATCAATTTTACAAAATAAATTATAATACGTGAGTTTAATTAATTAATTTTATTAAAATCGGTTATTTGACTTAAAATTTATCGCGATTCATTTATGTTGCAAATTCTATATGCATTCCTTACGTGATATTAATAAATATTGAATAATGCCGTGTTCGTATCATTTTTCCGCTATGAACAGAATTATATATTCAAATAATTATAATCTTACCCAAATTTGGTTTTACTTATTTTCTATACCAAACCACAATTTCTTCCATTAAACCTGAACGTAAGTCCCCTTTTTTACAGTTGATCAAACTAGGTCAACTGTTTACTTTTTGCTCTCGGGATCCTGGGAATTTTAATTTTTTCGCCGCTTTCTCGTATGTTGAATGAAATCTGGTTTAAAGTCTATTGTTAACAAATTCCAATTGTATACTTAAGTATTAGCTATTGCTCTATAAAGAGATAAACAGTTGATTTCTTACGGCTATTAACAATTTGAATATTGCACGGATTGTTTCCATTTTTGTACCATAATTCAGCGTTTAATGATTTTGTACCTCTTATTATACCGATCGATTCAAAATGACTTTTTGAGTCGTTTTAGCGATGTCTATGTAAACCAACTGATCAAATTGCAGGTCGCAAATAAAAATATATTTGATAAAATTTTTAATGTTTTTTTATTGCGCATGGCATCATCAGTGTTGAAATTGGTGAAAATCAGTTCATCTTCTATACTGGTTATCAATTGTCCATGAATTGCCCTTTAGGACCATTCTTTATCATAGCCCCTATAGAAAGTTGCTTCGTCATCTTTACTGAACTATATGAAAAAACGAAATTTTTGCGATATTCTCAAACTTGGTTTATATCTGTATCTGTTAAAAATAAGTGACTTTATTCGATATGACTATGATAGGTTCAATTTGTGACGCAGTCCCCACATAAAAATAGCATACGATATGAACTTTTTCATATCCGAAGGTAACAAGTTCGTAACACTAAAATTTGGTTTAAATTTATTTTTCATATCCAATTAGTTGTACTTAATGGGCTTTCTTTAAATTAATTGTATAGGGTCTAGAGAGACTGTAATTCTGTTACGTTTTAAGTGTTTCAATAAATGTATTACGAATTTAAGGCCTTTCATTACAAATTGAATGGTAATATTATGAATAAATGCTGGCATTGAGTAATAATAATAAAGTAAAAAATATGTCTATTATAAGGTTGTGCTTCGAATGCTAAATGCTGCCTCCACACATTTGGAAGATATTTATCTATACCAATAGAGTTTGCTTAAATATTTAATTAGCTGTATATAATATAGTGTAATTCTCTCAGAATATATACTTTGTATATGAACACTTACAAAATTTCGTTCAAACTTAAAGTGTGAAAAAAGTAAATATTTGTAATTACATACATAGGCCTATATATAAGGATTATAAATATGTTTTAAGGTCTAATTTTTAGTGAAAGATGTCAAAGTTTAAAACTAATAAAAAAAATTCCCAAAATTCCATTTAAAGCCATTCGCGAAAATAATTTCATATAAAAAAAGTTATTTAATTATATTTAATTATATATGGTATATGAAAAAATTTGACATAGACGCATCTTTTATTGTACCGATTGACTCAGAATGGCTCACTGAGCCGGTTTAGTTATGTCCGTCTGTCCGTCTGTGTTTCCATGTGAAATTTGTAATCAAACTACAGACCGCAAATATGAATATATTTCGATGAAATTTAGTATGTAAGCTTCTAGTGGCCATAGGATGAACACTATTGGAATTAGTGAATTTCGGTTCAGACCTAGTCTCCATACAAATGACCCCTATGAGATAATATCAAAATTATCATATAGATCTCGGTCAAATTGGGTTTGTGTATCGTTATTACATGCATTTATCCTTTAGAACAGTTATTCGTCATAGCCCCCATATGAAACTAATTCCCGATCTTCACTTAAATCTATCAAAAAACAAAAATATTGCACAGATTTTCTCAAATTTGGTTTGTATTTGTTTTTGCAAAAAATCAGTGACCATACCGAATATGGCCAGGATCGGTCCCTTTTTTGATCTAGTCCTCATAAAAATATAGCATCCGATATTAACTTTTTCGTAGTCAAAGGCAAAAAAATGAATAACAATTCTACTCATATTTGGTTTATGCTTATTTTCTATATCTAATTAGTTGGACATATGAGATTGGGTCTCTAAACGCATGGTATAGGGTATCGTATTGTCGGTTTAAAACGAGTATAATTTTCTTACTTATTTTTGTATACTTAGTGTATATTTATAATTAAAAAATGTTTCAAAAACGCATACCATAGTTTTTTTCTAACGGTTCTCGTTTCAGGGATTGTGCCTCATAATAGTTTCCAATTGGTATACATTTCAATAGATGCCTGGAGTGTGGCTCAATGACTTATGAATTATAAAATTGTCTTGTTCTTAGCGCACAATCGGTTTCGATACCTATTTTTGTAGCCAATCCTTTAAATACTCTATGTAAAAGATCCAAATAACAAAACAATACTGTGGTTTCATACTTGTTAAGTGTTGCCGTCAATTTATTTATTTATTTATTTATCCCAAATTAAATTCTTCGTAATACCTAAATCTCCTAAAACATAACATGATTTGTTCACATTCGTACTGCATAAATCCTGATAATAATGAAAAAATGATTGCTTGTTGGATTTGTAATAAAACCTACCATACAAAATGCTTATTTATTCCTACTCATATTGCTGATGACCTAAGCGGCAACTTAGGTTTACGTTGGTGCTGTAATGATTGTAGAAAATACGACATAGATTTCTTTAAATTTATAAAAACTAATAGTGACAAGTTTAATGATATAAAGAAAGAATTTTCTACATTGGCATCCTTGATTGATAAGTACGAAGAGACTTTTGATAATTTTAAATCGTTAGATGCATCTCCAAATGGATCTTCAAAACGCAAGCGATCATCTAAACGTCTTGCTGCAAAATCGGATAATCAATTAAATCCTAATGAAAAATCAAATAATCCTACTGATTCAACTATTCTATTACCTCAAGATTCGTCAACAAATAATATGAATTCTAATCCAGTGTCTCCAATTATTCCAATTATTCAGCCAAATACAATAATACAAAATTTAAATCAGAATTCTATTGATCTCATTAATAATAATAATAAATATTTAAAACCTCAAGATAATGTTAATTCGCATTTAATATCAACTTTAACAACTTCAGCTACGACAACTCAAAAACCTAAAAAAAAACAATATTTGTGGCTTGTTTATCATCTGATACTTCTATTGACGACGTTTCCAATTATATGATATCCAAACTCGGCCAAGACCATCAATTAAATATTTTTAAATTCAATTATGCTGATAAAAGAAGCAAAGGGTCTTTTAAAGTTATAGTTCCTTATGAATTATTTGATACCGTTGTTGATCCACACTTTTGGCCACGAAATGTTATTACTCGTGAGTATATATATATACAAGGATAAGCCGAAAAATAATATTGCCTATTTACCCAAATCAACTGCTCCTGTTCCAAAAAACTAATTAATTCTGCTGTCGATACTATCACTACTATTTATCAAAATGTTAGAGGTCATAACACTAAGCTACCATTCCTTTTTGCTGACAGTTTTGGTTTTGATAATCATATAATTATTCTGACTGAACCCTGGCTCCATAATGGTATCCACAATTCTGAAAATTTATGTCCTAAGTATCAGCTTTTTAGACGTGACAGAAATTATGGAAATCGTAAAGGTGGTGGAGTTTTAATTGCCGTGATGAACACTATTTCAGCTGAAGAAATATTCTTAAATGATCTTCCTAACATTGAAATTATCTGTGTGTTGTTAAAATTACATAAGAATAAAATGTTGTATATCATTTGTTCTTATATTCCTCCAAAGTCTTCCATCGAAATCTATGATGAACATAAAAAATCTATACACTTAATTTTAAAAAAATTAAAACCAACCGATTCGGTCATGTTAATTGGTGACTTCAATATTCCATCAATATCTTGGCAGTCTGAACCCGATTATAAGCATTTAGTGCCAGTATCAGCTGAATCAAATGTCGATTTTATAAATGGACTATCTTCAAATTGTCTTTTTCAAATAAATAACGTCGTTAATGCTTTTGGTAAGTCATTGGATTTAGTTTTTGTGAACGAACCGACCGACTATTGCATAATACAAACATTTCCTATCTCAAAACCAGAAGATCGTTATCATCCAACTCTACAAATTAATTTTGACATTCCAAATACAGCCTACAGTAGAAGTCCCATTCGTGATAAAATATTTTGTTTTTCAAGAACAAATTATGATGTTCTTTCCTCTGCTTTATCACAAATTAACTGGCATGTTGTTTTTGCTCGTCACAATGATGACTTAGACATGATGCTAACATCATTCTATCAGTTGCTAGAAGAGTGTTTTTTTAAATCAATATCTAAATTGTGTCCACCGAAATCTACTGGCCCTCCCTGGAGTACGAAATTTCTCTCAGGTCTTAAAAACAGGAAAAACAAAATGTTCAAGAGATATAAAGAACGTGGATCATCTGTAAATTACATGAACTATTCTATTGCTAGATCGGAATATAATTTGGCAAATCGTTCTGCTTACAATAATTATGTAATTAAAATTAAAAACAATTTAAAAAACGATCCTAAATCATTTTATAAATTTGTAAACTCTAAAAAGAGATCACTTGATTTTCCAACAAAAATGAAACTAAATAATATAGAAACCTCTGACGATATTTCAATATGCCACATGTTTGCTGAATTTCTTGCTTCAACATACTCCTCAACAGTTTTTGACAATACTTCTGAGTATCCATACTTGATTAACAATGCATCTTTTATAAATATTCCATTTATTCAAGAACAAGCTGTTTTAAATAATTTGATGAAACTAAATTTTTCATATGCTCCTGGTGCTGATGGTGTTCCAAATTGTGTTTTGAAGCGATGTGCTAACCTGCCGTATATTCCTTTACAATTCCATTATTTAAAGCTGGTAGTAAATCCGTGATTTCAAATTACAGAGGGATTGCAAAATTAAGCTCTATTCCAAAACTATTTGAAAAATTCATAACTGATGCTTTGTCTCAACAAGTATCTACAATCCTAGCTCCTGAACAACATGGTTTCCGTAAATCCCGCTCAACTGTTACCAATCTTCTTGAACTTACAACGATTGGTAATGAAGCTTTTTTAAACAAAACGCAAACTGATGCTATTTGTAAGGATTTTAGTAAAGCATTCGACAGGGTTAACCATGATCTTTTATTGTTTAAGCTTGATCGTATGGGTTTTAGTAATACGCTATTGAAATGGATATATTCCTATTTAAGTGGCCGAAAACAGTGTATAAAATTTCGAAATCTTCAGTCAAAATCGATTAATGTTTTATCTGGTGTGCCTCAAGGAAGTCATTTGGGTCCACTCTTATTTACACTATTTATTAATGATCATCCAACAATAATGAGAAACAATCACGTTTACAGCTGGATATTAATAATTTCACAGCATGGTGTAATATAAACTTAATGGACTTTAATGTAAAAAAATGTAAATATATGGTGTTTTCAAGATCTTTTCCTATTAATGGCCAGTTTTTGATGAACAACGATCGAATGGAAATGATGGAAACATTTAATGATCTCGGGGTTTTATTGGACAAGCGCCTGGATTTTCGTAAACATATATCACTCACAATTAACAAGGCATTTGGTGTGCTTGGTTTTATCAAGCGTTGGGCGAAAGAGTTTTCTGATCCTTACACAACAAAGCAACTTTTTACTACACTAGTAAGACTAATTTTGGAATATGTTTCTGTAGTTTGGGATCCTTTTTACACCGTTCATTCAAATTCAATTGAGTCTGTTCAAAAACAATTTCTAATATTTTGCCTTCGTGGACTTGGATGGGATCCAAATATTCAATTACCTTCTTATAGAAGCCGTTTCGCTCTTATTAAGCTTCCTACGCTTAAAAGCCGAAGAAGTATGCTTAATATAACTTTTTTGTTCAACTTGATAAATGGAAATATATATTCCGAATTTCTCCTTAGCAGAATCAATATTAATACCTCACAGCGCTGTTCACGGTATTTTCAGTTCCTAATTGTAAAGTATTATCGTACAAATTATGCCAACTCTGATCCTTTCCGTCGGCTGTGTATAGAATTTAACCAACTGTATAACATTATTGATTTTCAGAAAAGTTTAGATTTCATTAAAAGGGATATAATACTTTATCTAAATAATATGTAATAAATATCTAGCTTGCATTTTTTAATTTTAAATTGTTTTTAAACATGTTTGATCGAATTTATATATGTATGTTTACAAATGTTATGTATGTTACTTTAATAGTCTGTAAGGAAGAATTTCCATAGACTAATAAATAAAAAAAAAAATAAAAAAAATACAAAAAGAATAGAAGAAATTTAGTGGGTTTGAGGCCAGTTTTGTATTTTATTAAACTCTGAGTGCTTATAAGTACTACATGGAACCACTTTTCCACTTTCTACCAATTCAAGTGTTTTAGTAGTTACAAATACTACCTCAAACTTACAATGAATTAAAATATGTGCCATTCTGACTTCACCAATAATAATACTTTAGTTGGAAAATTTTTATAAGTTTTTTATACCCAGTTTAGTTGAGTCGTACTGAGTAAAACAAATAAAGTATAATCCTAAGACTTAAATATATACATTCATTAAATGGATATATTTTAAACAATATATAGTAAAGTAATAAATTAAATAGAAATAAATTGCATGTGCGGTAAATATTTCACATAATAATTCAATTCAAATTTATGTTTGCTTAATTATGTTTTATTTCATGTATTTATGTAAGAAAATCTGTATAAATTAATGCATGCTTATATTTGTGAACATTAAGGATTTCAATTAAATGCACGGAACATATTGCAGCAGACATAAAATTTATTAAGTATTATATCTAGAATAGAAATTAGTTGGCGAAAATATTTTTCAAATATGATACATATGACTAAGAGATCAATGATCCAAAACCAATTTTTGAATACCTATGTTCCTTAATCATTTTTTACTTCATGTTAAGGTCTGTTAAGTTATCGTTCAATTTTAAGCACTTTACAACTTTAATATTTTTTTTAACTTGTTTTTCATATAATTTAATTAAGTTTAAATTTAAGAATTTTGATGGTAAATAATCACGTATTTAAATATATTATTTTCTAATGTGGCTTAGGACATTTTTACTACAAAACAATTGATTTTGTACAATGGCGACTTAGCATTATATAAATAATATAATCTACTACTACTACTTTGATTTTTACCTTAATTAATTGTAATCTTAATTTATTTTTTTGTTTTAACTGTTAAGGAATATTTGACTTGAAGTTAACTATATCGTTAAAATAACTTTTAAGGGAGTAATTCAAATATCCACTACTGCAAACTATTAGCCGCCCTAATGTATAGGTATGTACAAAACTACTTACCTTTACACTTCAAAACTAAAATTTATTTAAAAACAAGATAAATTTGTGGTTTTTGTACAAAAGTATTTTACTTGTATTTTTTTTTTAGCTGCAATATTAAAACTGCATTCATTAAATAGATTCCATTGTGAATTGTGAAAATTATTTGCTTTTAAAATGTGATAATTGCAATTTGCAACAACATTGTTTTATTGATGTTAGTTAAAAGCTTCCACCACACATTTTCAATACAAAATTACTTGATTTACAGATCTAATTTTGTTAAATTAAAGCACATTTAATAAATTACACTATTTTGTGAAAATTCTAAATATTTCCCAGTGCAACTAGAATACTACTACTCGTTTGCGGTTAAACTTATCACGGTGAATAAAACACTAGGAAATATCTATGATGCTAGAAGCATGTAATCCATCATATACGATATATAGAATTGATAAATTGACAATCGACAAACTTATAATACCATTATTTTTTTTTAATTTTAAATTAAATTTAAGAAATGAAAGCAAAGCGAAGCAAGGTCTTAAAAACAATGTTAAATAAAACTGTCTTGCATGAATAGGTGCATTTTTATACCCTAATAAGGTCCGCTTCACAATTTAAAGTCATTAAACAGTACAGTAAGAATACTTTCTAGACAGACTGTAAAGCTAGCGCGAAATATAGACGGCAAGAAATGAACTTTTTTGGTACACAATTGTAAGGTCAGTTCATATAAGGTCATGAGTCATCAGTGTTTGAAGTTATTGAACATTTAAAATTTTGAAAAAAAGCCATGAAGCATGCGGTTTTCTGAATTTGAGTAAGGTCCAATTATCGCTTTTACTATCGTCGAGTATCAATGAAAGAAATTGGTAAGCAAATCTATTATAGTCCCAAAATATGCGATACGATCAAGCGTCCTGGGGACTAACGAAAGCTCAGATTCCGCAATGTGTCAGCATGCAAAGCCAGACATTATATGCAACCATCTGGACGACTTCGAAACATAGCAGAAATATTCAATTTGAAAAACAGAAACAAATTTCTAAAATAACAAAGCGCTACAGAGAAGACTGACTAAATTTTGCTATTAATTACATGTACACCAATCGGGAAAGGTAACTTGTATTTTCTTCTACAAAGTGGTTCCTCTTTTGTTTGCATTTTGAACTACTAGGTACTTTGAGTACGGCAATGTAAGCTCGACGTACGCTTGAACAATATTGGGAAATATTAAAAACTTATTTCCAAAGTGGCCACTCTTCTACCGAAAGTGCGCGATAATTGCGAGCAGAATTCGGTATAAATTTACTATTTGCTTTGTGTTTCTCCAAGTAAATCGCTATTTTTTCACCATTTTTCAACTTTGATGGATATAATATTCTATATCCGCCATAATTTCAAAATATGTTCTTGCTTTATTCGTTTACCTAACGCAACAAAGTGCAGTTGTTCCTTTGACTGCTTGAGGTAAAAAAAAATAAAGACATTATTCCAGAAATTGAATGGCGTGTCTGGTAAATTCAGGTACAGATACACGATGAATAAATATTTTTTTTTTTCAGACTAGCTGGTACGCACTTAAAATAGAAATATAGTTAACCATTCAATCACAGAACACTAATATTTTTGCAATATTGACTTATGGTCGCCACAGATAGGCACAAATTTTATGTGGAAACGTGCACAATATCAACATTGCATTATTCGACCTAAATTTATATATTGTAAAATAAAAATAATCCATTTAAGGTTGGCGCGACAAGTGCTTTGTATCTAGTACGGAAAATAATTTTTGACACTCTGAAAACATGGGGTAGAACAACTCAAAATTGTTTGATATGTTTAGAAGCTCAACAACGCCAGGTGATTTCGTGGAAGCTGCTTTAGAAGAACTTTATTGCTTATACGATAATCTGTAGAGAAGGAAAAATTATAACAAATAATCTTCGTTTGACATATGCAAATATTAAGGCGAAATGGATGAAAGTATATCCAGGCATTCAGAAATTCAACTCCATATACGAGGACTGTCTTAATAATATTACCTTCCAGGATATATTGGCAGATGATGAAACAACCACATGAAGAGAAAGGCCACAAAAAAGGAGGAGTGTTCAAATTTTACAAGAAAGAGGAGCACAGGAGCCCCTCAACAAATTTTATAAAAAATACAGATGCTTGAACCCATTCAAAGTGTCAAGGGTGAGGCAAAATGAGGACCTCTTCAACATGTTGGCAGCATCTTCCGATCCACTTATTTCATCTGCGGCATATTATTTCAGAGGTTGGACAATTGTCTATCACACGCTTTTTAACTTATTTGGTTATCTCAATTGGTTCAAAAGTTATGATTTTTGCAACGAAGAAACTCAAATGGCGCTACTGTGGGTCGTTCGCGGGAATGAACATTTCATGCGCTTCGTTGATGCGAATTAAGAACTCGGCATGACGCTACACAAAGTTCAATTAGGAAAAATGTGACTCATAGTGGTTTGTTCAGCAAGATTGACCAAAACACAATTGTTTCTTGAGAAAGTATTTTACAGTACAGTCCGTCGTTCTGGAGATATATTGAGTGACCTTAAAACAGTGAAACGCACCTATTTGTGCATTAAGGTGCCATAAATTTATTTTATAATTAGCAAATTAAATTCAAATCAATGGAATATAAAATTACATATGCTCTTTAAAAATTTGGAACTTAATTTTTAAAATTATGCAATATGTTCAAGATGTCTTCAGTATATAGAGTAAGTACCTAAACCGAACAAGAGAGAAACAAATGTATTTATTCTTACTAGCAAATTCCAGCGCTCGAAATTCGAGTGCAATTTCTAGCCAACTTTATTTTCCAACTTAGCCAATTCACAAACCAACACTTTTATGGTTTATTATTATTGCGAATGAAGATAACAAACTCATTACCAAATTTAATAAAACACACATAGCATATCGCACCTTAAATAAAAAAGTGACACAACTCGAAATTTTCAAATATTCAAGAGAGGCAAAAAACTTTATATGTAAAAACCATTGTATTATTAAAAAAGAATGTTGTTTCATTATGAAAAATGTCCATTTTGAGGAAAGTTTTGCTATACTTTTTTTTTTAAACTAATATTGTGTTTCTGGAAATAAAATAAAATTTTGAGTTATGACTCTGACTGAAATTTTTTCATTTGACTAGTGATATTATCTCAAGTTGTGCCCCAGATATAACGGCATTTTTCCTGTTAAAGAAGATAGTTATGAGAACCAAATTTTTGCAGTAGTTAGAAATGTATACTGTGAAATAATTTATGGAAAAAGTCAATTTTGGAAAATTTTGAGTTGTGTCACTTTTGTATTTAAGGTGCGATATGTATGGTAAAAATCGGGATAATGCGATAGAAATGGCCAAGCCTATTAATATTATAGATTCTCAGCAAAAAAACGTTGGTTAACCAGAAGCAGTTGAGTAGTCTGTCGCTTCTTATTGCGATGCCCCACTTTCTAGGTCTTTTTTCAGCAACTAAATTCTGCTCTTTTCTGGAGTGTATAAAAACACGACGATATAAATGAATTTAAGGAAATTAGTTCAAATTTTAAAAACAAATAATTTCTATATTCTCATCTACCTTTTTAGAAGCACCAAAGAAGTCAGAAATGTGTTCTTGGAAGCAATTTAATGGAAAACGATACGTTAGTACAGACAGGAATACACTGCTTCGAAAACTGCGTCTTTTTTGCTGGGTTGGCAATTTCTCTCTTCATACATAGACTTTATTTTACATTATCGACGGGTTTTCACTAGCTTTTGGTATTTGCATCTCATATTCAAAACCATGCCACCTTAAATTATAAACAAGAAACATATGCTATCAAATAATATAAAGTGTAAAAATTACACTGCTAAATAAATTTGAATACAATTCACTTGTGGCATCTTTCTCTTTTTAGACCAACAAATAACTAGATATCTGTCTATAAGTAATCGTATAACAGCTTAAAAATTGGTTTCAAAATGCTAAGGATTATTTTAAACTTTTTAGCTGACAAAAATTTTTGAGTGAAAGTGAATAATACATTCTCTCCAATATTACCTCTGGAAAATTGTGTTACCGCAAGAGTTAGTTGCTCTCTTCTATACTGCACATTAAAACTAAATTCAATCTTACTCAAACACTTAATATTTAATCATTGCATGTATGCTGAAGATCTATGAATTTGAATCTAATACAACAAAACGTTGAATCGAGTAAAAATTGATAATTTTTTTAAACTAAATACCTGGTGTGAGACTGTAAATATCTGGTGTGCAACGGATACGTATGAAACTAGAGACCAACTGGAATAAAATTGCGTTTACAGTTTTTCATTTCGTAATCTTCCCTCCTCTGAAAGTTTCAAAGGAATACAGTTTAAAAACAAGTAAGTATTTATAGTTGGGTTAGAGCGACTATACGATATCCTGTACCATGCGTTTAGAGACCCTATCTCTTAGGTCCAACTAATTGGATATAGAAAATAAGCATAAACCAAATTTGAGTGGTACTGTTATTATTTATTTTTTTTTTGGCTGCAGATATGAAAAAGTTGATATCGGAAAAACGGACCGATCCTGGCGAAAATTGGCAAAAACATATACAAACCAAATTTGAAAAAATCTGTGCATAATTTTTGTTTATTGATAGATTTAAGAATTGTCCTATAGGGTTTGTTTTAAGACTACTGATAAACGAATGTAAAAAATATAGACAAACCCAATTTAACCGAGATCTGTATGATAATTTGGATATTATGACAATTTAAGTCGATCTCATAGGGGTCATTTGTATGGGGACTAGGTTTGAACATGAACCGATTTTTACCAGTTTCAATAGCGTTCATCCTATGGCCGATAAAAACTTATATAATACTAAATTTCATATATATATATTCTATTCCATATATATATATATATTCATAAGATTCTGAGGTATCAACATTACAAGCCAACTGACAGTTCATATTAAAATTAAAAAAAAAATATACCAATCTCCATTTATTAAATTTTATTTTTTTCTGGGCTGACAGAAATCAATAGCAAACAATAACTTTCGCTAGCAGTTGTTTCACTTTTCATTATCCCTCTTCGAACGATGTAATAACATCTTTCGATATTCATTGCAATTAACCTATAAGAGGAGATTCTATATTTAATTTCCTTTTTTTGAACACGTTGAAACGTACAGACGCTCCAATAGCAGAAATGATCAAATTATAAAGTTATAAAAAAATTTAAGTGAATTTGTAAAATAAACATCTGGTAAGGAAATGTTTTCTTTACAACAATTTTTTTAAATATTGCCGTGATTCATCGGTATAAATCGTTTTATTTAGTTAAAAACCTAGATTGTGTTACAAAAAACGGAAATAATTTCAAGTAGACACCAGAGGTTTATCCGTCGCTTCACCTTTCCATATAACCCCATATAGCAATCATTTCACATAATAATTCATAAAACATCAGGTAAGGCAAAGTGTCCTCTATAACAATTCTTTTAGAAATGTTTTAGTGATTTCTATGTATAAATTGTTTATTTATGCAGGGACTTATATAGTGTCATAGGCCAGAGTGGATTAATTTCAAGTGAATACGCCAAAAATGCTCCCCTTCGCTTCACACTCTCCACAATTCGCAAAATAGTGAGAGGGAATATTATCAGACCCTGAAGAAAAAAAACCAAATAAAGCAACAAACAAAACCACAAACTCTCGACCAACGTCATCACGTTATTATCACCCAAAAACAACAACCTAATAACACCAGAAAAAATCGACTCTTCTGCATCATCATTAAAAAAAAAAACCTAAAACTACCGTAAAGTAAATACTTTTAACCAGGCACCCTAAAATCTGCATAAAGAAATTTTTTAAGTTACTAAAACTGTAAATTCCGTAATGATTTTAGCAAATATGTAGAAAAATTACACGAATTACCTATATAAACTTTAACCACTGATAAACTACTATCACAGATAATTTGATATGTGTCAAATACGCGTATAATAAACTAACTAAATAATGACTAAGATATAAATCTATATCAAAAAGTACGAACAAGATCTGATTAACTTTGGGCATTTATTTTGACCGCCGCAGTACTTAACTTTAATCATGATCATACAAGAACAATACTAATTAACATTTACACAGCGAACCTCATCAGCATTAACACGAGAGCAGCGAACTTGTTGGAGGCCTTCATCGAACTTCGTTTGTTTGGGTTTGTTAAAAAAAATGTTTTGCAAATTTAATATTTAGTACTAGTTGATTGTGTGGCGCCTAGGCGCCCGTTTAAAAATTATGAATAAAACAAACAGTTTAAATTTAAATACACGAAAAATTTATAATAAATTAAATTCCTTTAATTATAGTAGTAAATTGAAAATTATAATGTTACATATGTACATATGAAAAAAGATTGTGTTTGTAGAAATTGTATACATAAGTATCAAAACAGATAAGAAATATTTGGCAAAAAAGTTTTTCAATTTAGAATCTCTTGAAAAACTATATTTCGTGTGAAATATCGTTGGTCATTTAATAGTTTTCCTTGCTGTGGGTTCGATTGAATACGTATCTTAACTTGGCTTGCAACTTTTGATCGTGACAAAGCCACATACAGTTGGCCGTGTGAAAATACCGCGGTCTCCAAATTAATGGCAACGTAATCAAATGACTGGCCTTGAGCCTTGTTTATGGTATGCAGGAATTACTGGAGACTGGCAGTGTTTTAATATGAAAAGTAATGTGGTGTCGGTTGGGGCGAGATCAATCCTAGGAACTAGAACCGTATCATTTTGGTCAGCGTTACAGAATCAGTCAATCTATCAGTCAGTCAGAGAGTCAGGGATCAGCGTAAATATATTTAAGAAGATATTACCCGGCCTTCTCACGTTAAATTTTTGGCTTTCAGGTTGTAATGCACTCATACTTTTTTACTCTTTTTTACTAAACAATCATACGTTTCAATTCTCTCTTTCAATTTTTCAATGGGACAGTTGCTTAACAATTTTTTGACTACTGCATGTGTGATCAATTTGACTTGAACGTGGGAAGGCCGGGTAAAGTGAGGAGATTGGAGATTCCCAAAATTATTAAAATTTAATACAATGGAGTGCGCTTATAACGAACCCTGGTTGTAATAAATTTTTGTTTATAGCGAAGAATTTCTTCGGTCCCAAGAGTTTTAATCATACAAATTGATTCTCTTATAGCGAACAGTGGTTATATCAAACTTTTGACTTTAACAAACAATTTTTTTTTTCCATTTCAGAATTTTCCAATATTATATATATTTAAAAAAAATTAATTTTAATTTAATTTAATTTTAATACAAAGCAAAAACTTCGATTTTCAAATGAAGTTTTGTATGAAGTTATGTATATTTTCGCAAAAGTTTGCCAGTAGCCAACCTTTGCTTTATACTTTCTGCTTCTATACGTAAGGAGTTTTTTATATTATATGATTTTAAACAAATATTTTATTTTGATAGAAACTCGGTAATTTTAGTCTTATTAAGACAAACAATTTATATGTAACTTTAAAAGGTTTTAAAAGTTAAAAAAAGTCGTATTTTCATAATTATTTTTTGAAGATATGAATAATGTTGGATCATTTATTTCATATACACGTTATAGCACAACATTTGAAGAATCTTTGAAAAAAATTTCAATTAAAGTCCGTGACAGCGAATCTCCGGAGGCGTTGTTGTTTTGCGGTGAACATCATAACTCGTTACCGGATCATGTGAAATAAAAAATCGAAATGCGTTTCAAAGGTGACATGTTTCCTGAGGTAGTAACGAAGAGTTTTTTTCATTTTTTTTTTCCAGCATTTTGAAGTGAAAAACGGGGAAGAAAATGGAATTTAAAAAAGAACTCTTCGTGGTTACCTAATGATTTATATTTATATAGTGTCTAAAATT
This sequence comes from Cordilura impudica, assembly GCA_963682025.1. Lineage (NCBI taxonomy): Eukaryota > Metazoa > Arthropoda > Insecta > Diptera > Scathophagidae > Cordilura > Cordilura impudica. The sequence continues at coordinate 145,647,824 of OY821518.1, read as the reverse complement.
TCAAAAAAATCGGTCAAGTAGATTTTGAGTTATGATGTTCACGGACTTTGAACATTTATTTGCGAGAAAATCGGTTCAAAGTTTTATAAAAACTGATTTATATACTATATACCGTATGAGTCCGGTTGCTGGAAACGCTGTATCTTCTTAAGTTTTGCTCTGATTTACTTAAAATTTTGACACAACACTCTCGACATGTTGTGCATTCAGAAAGAGAAATGCAAAAAAAGGTTTTAAAACCTACCACCCCTTAAGGAAGTGCAAACACCAATACACCTACACAAAAGAGAAAAAATATTTCATATTTCATCATACATGTAAACTGAAAATATAGAACTACATTTTTTGCAAAGTTATCTATAAATGTAAAAAATAAAAAATAAGGGTGTATTAGTTTTACGTAAAAAAACTTTTTATTCAAAATCAAATTCTTCCAGGATAATTTCAATAAATTATTCAAATTAAAATCTTTAATAAACCTATTTACGTAATTTATGTTTGTCAAAATTTTTTGAGCGCAAAATTATGCAAAAATTAATATTATGAGTGAAAAAAAATTATTTTCCCACCTCTCTTCTGAAATTACAATGTAATTTAATTATGCAAAGTTACAATAATTTAAATTTTAAACTTGATATTACACTATTTTTTCAAGGGCTTTTCAATACGGAGCTAGCTATAAACGAAGTCATACGTTGGACAAAAACAAAATCCACATTGGAGATCTCTTTTTTTCTCAAATATTTATCAAAAAATCATACTCTTTGGTAAGTGCTGGCCATCTGAGAACCTGAGCGAAAGCACTCATAACAATACAAAACAATTTTGAGATGAAAAACAAAACAGACAAACGGAAAAGTTTAGTTCGATAATAGAAGTATGTATGCATATCGACGACGTTAAATGAGAAAAAAAGAATGTTTAAAATTTCATTCATTACTTTTTTTGCAGAATTTTTTTATTGACCAACAAAGGGAATTTAAAGAAGAATTTGAATAGATATTAGCTTTTTTTATGCATTTTTTGCGTTCAAATTTCCATATGTAACAATAAATCTGCATATGTAGTGCTATTGTCGTTAGCAGTGCTGCCAATTTTGGCAACTTATTGTAATTTCGACGATTTTTCAATTTGTTAAAATGATTTGTTAAATTTGTTAAATGATGATTGAAGATTTAAAATTTTCAGTAGTATAAAAATTACGATTTCAAGGGTTAACAATTAATGGGTTGATTATCGAAAATTGATAGTTTTTGTTCAGTGTAAATGTAAATTACAAAATATGTATAGATTTAATTCTGGGTCAAGTCGTTGCAAAACGGAAACACCTTGAATAGCATCTCCATTTAAGATTTAAGTTTTAATTACGGCGATACTTTAAAATTATATATTATATGTTTCAGCTATAAATATATATCAATAAAATTATTTAGTTGATTGCAGTGTTAAATTTTTTTTGTTGAAATTTCATCACTAATACATTTTTATAACGGGTGATTTTTTTGAGGTTAGGATTTTCATGCATTAGTATTTGACAGATCACGTGGGATTTCAGACATGGTGTCAAAGAGAAAGATGCTCAGTATGCTTTGACATTTCATCATGAATAGACTTACTAACGAGCAACGCTTGCAAATCATTGAATTTTATTACCAAAATCAGTGTTCGGTTCGAAATGTGTTTCGCGCTTTACGTCCGATTTATGGTCTACATAATCGACCAAGTGAGCAAACAATTAATGCGATTGTGACCAAGTTTCGCACTCAGTTTACTTTATTGGACATTAAACCAACCACACGAATGCGTACAGTGCGTACAGAAGAGAATATTGCGTCTGTTTCTGAGAGTGTTACTGAAGACCGTGAAATGTCGATTCGTCGCCGTTCGCAGCAATTGGGTTTGTGTTATTCGACCACATGGAAGATTTTACGCAAAGATCTTGGTGTAAAACCGTATAAAATACAGCTCGTGCAAGAACTGAAGCCGAACGATCTGCCACAACGTCTAATTTTCAGTGAATGGGCCCTAGAAAAGTTGGCAGAAAATCCGCTTTTTTATCGACAAATTTTGTTCAGCGATGAGGCTCATTTCTGGTTGAATGGCTTCGTAAATAAGCAAAATTGCCGTATTTGTAGTGAAGAGCAACCAGAAGCCGTTCAAGAACTGCCCATGCATCCCGAAAAATGCACTGTTTGGTGTGGTTTGTACGCTGGTGGAATCATTGGACCGTATTTTTTCAAAGATGCTGTTGGACGCAACGTTACGGTGAATGGCGATCGCTATCGTTCGATGCTAACAAACTTTTTGTTGCCAAAAATGGAAGAACTGAACTTGGTTGACATGTGGTTTCAACAAGATGGCGCTACATGCCACACAGCTCGCGATTCTATGGCCATTTTGAGGGAAAACTTCGGAGAACAATTCATCTCAAGAAATGGAGCGGTAAGTTGGCCACCAAGATCATGCGATTTGACGCCTTTAGACTATTTTTTGTGGGGCTACGTCAAGTCTAAAGTCTACAGAAATAAGCCAGCAACTATTCCAGCTTTGGAAGACAACATTTCCGAAGAAATTCGGGCTATTCCGGCCGAAATGCTCGAAAAAGTTGCCCAAAATTGGACTTTCCGAATGGACCACCTAAGACGCAGCCGCGGTCAACATTTAAATGAAATTATCTTCAAAAAGTAAATGTCATGGACCAATCTAACGTTTCAAATAAAGAACCGATGAGATTTTGCAAATTTTATGCGTTTTTTTTTTAAAAAAAGTTATCAAGCTCTTAAAAAATCACCCGTTATATCGAAATAACCAATGTTGTAATAATATTTTAAATATGAATGATATAAATAAATTTTATTGTTTCGAGTTTTATAAGGTAAAATTTTCTTGACAATTTCTTGTTTTAAAAAATTATGATTTTGGCGATTTAGTTTCAAAACTGTCGATTTTCAGAAGCTTTTATTAGCTGCACTGATCGGTAACAAAGAAGAGAGAAAATTGTGTATGGGTTTGAACCAAATGAGAAAGATTAAGTTTTGTTTGTGTATTTCGCATAGCTTTGTATGGAGTGCTATGTGTGTGTATTATTTCAGCGTTACAGAATCAGTCAGTGAGTCAGGGATCAGCGTAAATATATTTCAGATGTCTCTTGTTATGCATATTTCATTTGATTTTAACAAGCAACAACTAATATACACTGTGTTATGTTAATTGAAATTTAAATCTCATTTACATCATAATTACGTTTTTTTTTATTCTGAAGCAATTCCCTTTTGATGCCTTCTTGAATCATGTAAACTTTTATTAGTTTTTGCTTGTATCTACATAATTTGAGTAATCTTTTTTTATACCAATTCGTAAACCAAAATCGCATCCGCTTGAAACCGCGTAGAAGTACAAAACGTTACTTCATAATACAGTGTCATTTCTAATAGGAAATAATCTTTTAAAATATAATAAATTTTATTGCTATAATTATACCCTCCACCCCAGTGTGAAGAGGGTATATATAAGTTTGTCATTCCGTTTGTAATAATTAGAAAAATAATTCTGGACCCCATAAAATATATACATATGTATGTATATTTCTGATCCTAATAACACGCGGAGTTGATATAGCGATGTCCGTCTGTTCGTCTGTGGAAATCACGATCACAGGTTCAATCGGGCAGCTAGGCTGCTCGTTTGTATAAAAAATGACTCACTAACATTCTGAGAAGTTTGCTATTTAAAATCTTCCAAATCGGTGGATTAGGGCCCGAGATCTGAATGAAGCACTAAAAAAAGTCTTGAAAAAATATGATTTTCTATGTTGTTCTTGTCACGATCACGCCCTCAATAGAAAAGCTAGGGCGATCATTTTTAGTGAGAATGATTCACGAATATCATGGGAAGATTTCTATTTCAAAAATCATTAAAATCGGTGGAACACGTCCAGGGAAATATCTTAAAAAGTTAAAAAAAAAAATGAGAAATATGATGTTTCTATATTGTTCTTGTTGTTATTCTAAATGTTGTATTGTTGTCATAGCTGAACGTGTTGTTTTTGTGGTCGTTGTGGTAAAAATATAACAAAAGCTAACCCTTTGTACATTTTTTTATCAACTCTGGTAGAAAAAATTAAAAGTTTCCACTGTTTTGGCATCAGATCGATTGGGTTACGGGGAAGGGGTTAAAAATCAATCCAAAATTTTGTCGGCAAGCAGACAAGCAGGCAGTATGAGTTAATATAAAGGGAGTAAAAATTCACCAACATCTCATTTATTTAAAGAAAAACAATAACTTTTGATGTTGTATTTTTTAAGTGTGTAATTATATATACATAAAATAATATACATATATTCCAAATAATGGTATGTATGTATATTCATAATAACCGCATATTAGAAATAAATCGGTATATTATTTTATTTATATTAAATTTTCCAATATGTATTTTATTTTAGGGAAAATACATTTCTGTTGCATTAACAGATTGTCGCTTCATTTTGCTCAGTGTGACTATGCCAAAGTAGATGGCGCCGCAATTTCTGTTCTAATAAGCTTTGTGATAGTTATTTCTACTTTAACATGAATGTAAACATTTTCAATTAGATATCAAACAGTGTTAAAAGTAACATTGCTGTAAAGAAGAAGAAATGAGTTTTTTGCTTTCAAAATAGTTCTACATAGTTAAATAAAATTATTATTTTACTTCACCTGCAAAATATCTGATTTCGAATAATACAATTTTAAAAAATTGTTTATAATTACTAAAGCATTTCTTTTCACATAAATTCAAAATTGTACCTTTTAAATTTTCCATTTAAATTTAAGAAAATATCAATTCTAAATGAAATTGGAATTCATATTTCCAATTATAAATTAGAAAATGTCAATTGCATTTCAGAGAATCATATTAAAACGCCGGAAATAATAATTTGAAATTTAGAAGACATCAATTGAATTTTTATAACATAAATTTTATTTTTTAAACACAAATTGAAATTCAAAAAGAAAAAAACACCAAATAAATTTACATTTAAAAAATCAACTGAAATTAAAAAACAAAAATTGTGATTCATGAAACATTAATGGCATTTCAGGATAAGAAAACATTAATTTAAGTTCAAAGATATCAAATGAAGTTTAGAAATCAGCAATTGATATTTGCGCACATAAAAACTTTTACATAAAGAGAGCAATAATTTAAAAAAAAAAAAGAACAAATTTTGATAAAAGAAGTATGTACAACTAATTGATGAGAATGTTATATATATATATTATTTTTTACAATTGCTTTGAATGAAAATTAAAGTTTTTCCGAAAATAAAAATGACAAATTATATTATTTAAAATTGTCGGGACATTTGTTTTTTTTTTTCGTTTGGCATCCCTAAATTGATAGTGTTCATGATGACTTCAAAATTTAACTTCATGGTATGCAATGTACCCATGATATGTAAGGAATATGCATTGTTTTTTTCGCTTTAAAAAAACGTAACTAAGTCCAAACACTAATTCCCATTTAGTGGTGTTTGGAGTCAATAAATGTAAATATATTTATTTAACATAATATAATTCAAAATTACTTTGCCACTGACGATTTTCTTCTTTCCGAAGTTGTCATCACTGGGTTTAACTATGTATCGTATTGTTTTTTTTATTTGGTGTTACCACAAAGTTTAGTAGTGGCAGCCCCCTTTTAATGTGTTAAAAGCTTTACTTTCCATGTTTCACAAATATGGCAATATTTTAACAAAAAAATTGAGAGAGCTTTATGGACCACCTGTGTCAATAAACAAAAATCAGGAGATCAAACCAAAAACAAACTAAGAGAAAATTTCAAAGAATTCAGAGTTTGTTTATATAAAAATTTTTAACAATATTGAAATTCTTAATAATATATTTAAATATGTGACTTGCTCCTCGAAAAGGGACCTCTGCGCCGAAAATTTTTTTTTTTACTTTTTGAGTGATTCTTATTGGAAAAAACGCTCTTTCAAATGGCGCAAACCGCAAGTTTCTATGTCTTTTAGTTTTTTTACAAATCACCCGTAAAGATGAACATAATTCATGAAAAAATTGAAAAATGTGGTATAAACAGATAATATATATAATATTTGAAATTTAAAAAAGTTCAATATCAAAGGTACAAAATTACAAAAATATCAAAATTTTGCTCTTTTTTACTCCTAAAACGCTTTTTTGGTGGTTCTTCTGTATTTTGCTGCTTTTCACCTTTGTCTGATTTTTTTTAGGAAGTTCTTCCAGTTTTTTTTTTTATACCCTATACCACTATGTGGTTTGGGTATAATGACTTTGTGCTGCTGTTTGTAACAACCAAAAATATTTGACCTAGACCCATCTTTAATTATACCGATCGAATCAGAATCACTTTCTGAGTTGATTTAACAATGTCCGTCCGTCCGTCCGTCCGTCCGTCTGTGTGTCCATGTAAAGCTTGTAATCAAACTGCAGGTCGCAAATATGAATATATTTTGATGAAATTTGGTATATAAGCTTTTGTCGGCCATGGGATGAACGCTATTGAAATTGGTGAGAATCGGTCCATGTTCAGACCTAGCCCCCATACAAATTACCCATATGAAATCGACATAAATTGCCATAAGATCCAAATTGTCATATAGATCTTATTCAAATTGGGTTTGTATGCGTTCATTACATCCACTAATGAGTAGTCGAAAAATGATCCCTTTGACCCCATATAGAGCTGCTTCCCGATCTTCACTTAAATCTATTAAAAAACAAAAATATTGCACTGATTCTTCTCAAATTTTGTTTATACATATTTTTGCAAAATACAAGAGACTTTACCAAACATGATCAGGATCGGTCCATTTTTGGACCTAGTCCCTTTATAGATATAGCATCCGATATGAACTTTTTCATATCTGCAGCCAAAAAAATTAATAAAAATCCCACTCAAATTTGGTTTATGCTTATTTTCTATATCGAAGTAGTTGGACCGAAAGATAGGGTCTCTAAACCATGGTATAGGGTATCATATAGTCGGTCTAGACCGACTATAATTTTCTTACTTGTTTTTGTTATTTTCATCTCCGATTTATTCACCATTGTAGTCTTTGTTTCTGGTTTTCACATCAGCTTCAGCTTTTTCAACTGCAGCTGTCTTCTTAGGGAGTTTTTCCACTTTTGCTACCGATTTTTTAGGAGTCTCAGTTTTGTTTTCAGTCAGTTTTTTTTTGTTCTTATTTTTTTTGGTGACTGCATTGTTTTCGGTTGATGTAAATTCTTCGGATTTCGCTGACTTCTTCTTCATCGGTTTTTGTGGCTTCGGAGCCACATCATCGCACTTTTTGTTATCGAAAACCAGAGAGTCGAAATACATCGCCAGATGATCAGGTTGAAGGAAGAGTTGCATAACCATGCGCAAAAAACCGTGTTCGTAGCGCATTCCAATGTGTTCCCTAATTATCTATGGAAAATTAAATTTAAAGAACTGGAAGCTGTCGGAACTTTGGATGGCTGAAAACGATAAATATTTGTGGTCTTACTATTGGTAAGGAGGAATACGAATGAAATTTCGGTAATATGAACGAAAATACAGTTTCTTATGTTTTATTGTTTTTATACCCCCCACACCTCAGTGGCAGAGGGTATATATAGGTTTGTCATTCCGTTTGTAACGCATCGAAAAACTAATTTCTGACCCCATAAAGTATGTATATTCTTGATCCTTCTCACAGCTCGAGTCGATATTGCGATGTCCGTCTGTCCGTCTATCTGTTGAAATCACGCTCATTCACAAAAAAAAGCCATCTAACTGGATAAGGCTACAATAATATCATTTGCCATAATCCTCAGCAGGACGGTATTGAAAATTGGCTAAATCGGGCATCATCGTGATTAGATACGAGCAAAAATATGTAGATATCTCTAAAAAGAACACAATAACATAGCTCATGTTAGTAGTATTGCCACATATTTTTTTATCGTTATCACGTTATAATAAAAAAAATCGCCAATATGAAAGAAAAAATTAAAACGAAAAATGAAAAATGGAAAATGAAAATGGAAAATGGAAAATGGAAAATGGAGAATGGAAAATGGAAAATGAAAAACAGAAAATGTAAAATGTAAATAAAAATTAAAAATTAAAAATTAAAAATCAAAAACTAAAAATTTTAAATTTAATATTAAAAATTTTAAATTAAAAATTAAAAATTAAAATTAAAAATTAAAAAATAAAAATTAAAAATTAAAAATTAAAAATAAAAAATTAAAAATTAAAAATTAAAAATTAAAAATTAAAAATTAAATATTAAAAATTAAAAATTAAATATTAAAAATTAAAAATTAAAAATTAAAAATTTATAATTGAAAATTAAAAATTAAAAATTAAAAATTTAAAATTTAAAATTTAAAATAAGAAATTAAAAATTAAAAATTAAAAATTAAAAATTAAAAATTAAAAATTAAAAATTAAAAATTAAAAATTAAAAATTAAAAATTAAAAATTAAAAATTAAAAATTAAAAATTAAAAATTAAAAATTAAAAATTAAAAATTAAAAATTAAAAATTAAAAATTAAAAATTAAAAATTAAAAATTAAAAATTAAAAATTAAAAATTAAAAATTAAAAATTAAAAATTAAAATTTAAAAATTAAAAATTAAAAATTAAATATTAAAAATTAAAAATTTTAAATTTAAAATAAGAAATTAAAAATTAAAAATTAAAAATTAAAAATTAAAAATTAAAAATTAAAAATTAAAAATTAAAAATTAAGGTTAAGGTTTTAAAAGTTAATAAAAGTCGTATTTTGCATAATTCTTTTTTGAAGACAGCATAACATTTGAAGAATCTTTGAAAAATTTTTCAACTAAAAATTTTAATAAATAAGTCCGTGACAGCGACTATCCGGAGGCGTTGTTGTTTTGCGGTGAACATCATAACTCGTTACAGGATCATGGAGAAATAAAAAAAATCGAAATGCGTTTAAAAGGTGACATGTTTCCTGAAGTAGTGGCGAAGAGTTTTTCAATTTTTTCTTTTTTTTGCAGCATTTTGAAGTGAAAAACGATTTTTGCTATACAATTTCGGGAATTTGTTGTTAAAAAATGGGGAAGAAAATGGAATTAAAACAAACATTCGTGGTTACCTGATTATTTATGTGTAGATATAGTGTCTAAAATTTCAAAAGAATCGGTCAAGAAAATTTTGAGTTATGATGTTCACAGATTTCGAACATTTATTTGCGAGAAAATCGGTTTAAAGTTTTTTAAAAACTGATTTATATACTATATACCGTATGAGGCCGGTCGCTGGAAACGCTGTATCTTCTTAAGTTTTGCTCTGATTTACTTAAAATTTAGACACAACACTCTCGACATGTTGTGCATTCAGGAAGAGAAATGCAAAAAAAAGGTTTTAAAACCTACCACCCCTTAAGGAAATGCAAACACCAATCCACCTACACAAAAAAGAAAAAAATATTTCATATTTCATCATACATGTAAACTGAAAAAAGAGAACTACATTTTTTGCAAAGTTATCTATAAATCCAAAAAATAAAAAATAAAAAATAGGCGCGTATTAGTTTTACTTCAAAAAAAAAAAAAAAGCCTTTAATTCTTCCACGATAATTTCAATAAATTATTCAAATTAAAATCTTACGTAATTTGTTTGTCTAAATTTTTTTTAAAGCAAATTATGCAAAAATTAATACTATGAGTGAAAAAAAATTATTTTCCCACCTCTCTCTCTAAAATTACAATGTAATTTAATTATGCAAAGTTACAATAATTTAAATTTTAAACTCAATATTGCACTATTTTTTCAAGGGCTTTTCAATACAGAGCTATAAACGAAATCATGCGCTGGACAACAACAAAATCCACATTGAAGATCTCTTTTTTCTCAAATATTTATCAAAAAAGCATACTCTTTGGTAAGTGCTGGCCATCAGAGAACCTGAGCGAAAGCACTCTTAACAATACAAAACAATTTTGAGATGAAAAACAAAACAGACAAACGGTAAAGTTTAGTTCGATAAAAGAAGTATGTATGTATGCATATCGGACGACGGTAAATGAGAAAAATAAAAATGATTAAAATTTCATGCATTACTTTTTTTGCAGAATTTTTTCATTGACCAACAATGGAAGTTTAAAGAATTTGAATAGATATTAGTTTTTTTTATGCATTTTTTGCGCTCAACTTATTCCATATGTAACACGAAATCTGCATATGTAGTGCTATTGTCGTTAGCAGTGTTGCCAATTTTGACAACTTATTGTAATTTCGACGATTTTTCAATTTGTTAAAATTATTTGTTAAATTTGTTAAAATGATGATTGAAGAGTTAAAATTTTCAGTAGTATAAAAATTACGATTTCGAGGGTTAACAATTAATGGGTTGTTTATCGAAAATTGATAGTTTTTGTTCAGTGTAAATGTAAATTACAAAATATGTATAGATTTAATTCTGGGTCAAGTCGTTTCAAAACGGAAATACCTTGAATAGCATCCCCATTTAAGATTTAAGTTTTAATTACAGCGATACTTTAAACCTATGTTTTGTAGTTAACCTATGTTTTGTAGTTCATGGCTCTTCAGACATAACGATATCAATGGATTTGTATACTGTAGAGTAGAGATAAAATAATAAATTGGGTGTGAGATCCAATCAAGTCCTTCTATGGCACAGTACTCTTTTCAAAGATAACAGTACCTGAGTGCGAAATTTACAGGTAATCGGTTGAGCAGTTTCTGCGTGGTTGCGCAAAAGATTGCCTTTATAATGTTGCATAAAGTGAGCGCAAAAGTTGGCTTGGTATACAATCAACATCTAGAATAGCATATAGCTTCTTTCAGAGAAAACACTATCTGTGCGCCAAATTTAATATGAATCGGTTTAGTATATTTAGCATAACAAGGTAACAAACAACCAAACAAATAAACAAACAACAAACATGTCATTTTTATCACAGTTATGGGGATAAATTAAAATATTTAAAAAAATTAATGGCCGGTAATGGTTTTCTATTTCTCTTGTACTAGCCGCGAAAAACATCCCCATATCTGACCTTCTCCGAGAAAAGGGACCTACTGTGTGAAAGTTAAGTTTTGAGAAAAAAACGCATTTAAAGTTTCTACACCCTTTTAGGTACCAGAATCCACCGTTTTTGACACAACTCGTTTTTTGACACACTAGGTCCCTTTTCTCGGAGAAGGTCACATATATATGTGATGCTTGGTTAAACGAACAGCTACGTAATATGTGCGCAACATGTGAGATAGTAAAGCTACCAGAGAAATATGATCTGACTGAGTGTGATAATTGGAGAGGTATTACTCTGTTCAATACTGCATACAATGTTATTGCTACCATAGTAAATAACAGATTATACAGCATCGAAAAATTACAATGTGATGAGCAAGCAGGCTTCCGACCACATCGCAATTGTTTAGGTCAAGCCAATACGTGTAATAATAGAACAATCGGTTAATTGGCAAACACCGCTTTATTTAGTATTTATAGACTCAATAAAACGTAGTGCAATTTGAGAGGCATTCAAAGGCAAGAGGTGTACCAACAATATTGACAAATTTGATTAAAGCTATGTACATCTCCATTACAGTTTTGGATGAGGTTATTATACCAACGATTTGTTTTGGATATTGAGTTCTTGTAGGACTGTTCTACGCCAGATGTTCTTAGTGTGCCCTGAGCGTCGGCTACCTTGCAATTTGGCGAATTATGGGCTCTTTGTTTTTTAATCGCCAGAGTTCAATGTTGGTGATAACCTTAGGTCGAATAATGCGGCATATTATGCGCGAACATTTGTTTATGAAAACTTACAATTTTCTCGCTATAGTATTCGGTATAAGCCATATTTCGCTTCCATACAGCAGTGTGGATTTCACACAGGTATTGAAAATACGGATCTTTGTATTCTTCGAGATTTGGGGGATCTCCACGTTTTATTTAACCGACCAAAGGTGACCTTGCCTTATTAAGCCTGTGTGGCATCTCTTCTCCCAATCCTCCGTCTATCAATATCATGCATCCTAGATAACATTTCTTGTAGAACCCCATTGTTCCCAAGTTTAATGAATAAAGGAAAAAATAATGATTTTTGTTTACAATAAAATATTTTCCATTAACACAACAGAATTGTAATTGTAATTATCTCAAAAATCGTATATTGGTTTCATCTCATTTTCCGTGTGTATGTTGGACTTTTCCCGTATGTCATGTCCTGTAGTTTATCTCTATTTCAAAGCCTAAATCGCTCTCTTATTGGATGAAATTATTTGTGATGCAAATATGCTTGGCGCCCTAATATACTCCTGCATATGAATGTGTTTAAGCCATCTGAAATTCCATTCTTTTGTATTTGAACCACATCGTGTATGTATGCGGTGGTGTCAAAATTGTAGACATATAAATAATTATTTAAATTGTTGGTGTAGTAATTAAAAACAGTAGGAATATTAATTCTCTCGTAAATATGTTACACCAGTCTAATGCAATATACATATATTATAATAACATTGTTTTATTACCTTTGGGCTGATTATATGTGGTGTAAAGTATTTTTATAGTTTGTTGTTTTGTTGCAATATTGTTGACTAATGCAAACTTTTACCTTAATAAAAAAAACATATGTTTATAAATGAATTTGTAGTATGACTGTAGTGGTTGCCCGATTAAATATAATTGAAAATAATTTTTAATTCGATTTTGTAATTGCAAAGCCACTTACCTCTTTTCAGATTAAATTATCTGTAACGGAAATGTAAAATTGGAGTTTATGTAAATTCAATTTTGGATTAATCAATTTATTGTTGTCTTTTTTTTAATCTGAGGTTGTCTTAACAAGAAAGATAGATGAGTCCAATTTTGCTGAGGGTTTATTTAAGTCTCATTTATAGTAAGTGAACATCACCAAAATTTTAGTGGTATAAATATTTCTACGAATTTGTGCTCTTCGTACACAAAAAAAAAAAAAATTGTAACTGACTCTATTTTGGTATGTACTTATTGGAGAAAATGTTATAAAAGTTTTTAGTTATATTGCTACATTAAATCTAAGATCGGAAAGCTGCTTAATCTAACGACTATGACATAAAAATGTTTTACATGTTTTACAACTATAGACAAAATTTGGTCAAGAAATATATTGCACCTTAAATACAAAAGAGTCACAACCCAAAATTTTCAAAAATTGACTTTTTCCATAAATTAATTCACAGTACACATTTCTATCTACTGCAAAAATTTAGTTCTCATAACTATTTTTTCTAACAGGAAAAATTCTGTTATATCTGGTGCACAACTTGAGATAATATCACTAGTAAAATGAAAAATTTCAGTCAGAGAGTCATAACTCAAAATTATATTTTATTTCCACAAATACAATGTAAAAAATTAAAAAACGTATAGCAAATCTCTCCACAAAATGGACATTTTTCATAATGAAACTAATTTCTTTGATTTAATCACTAAAAATGTTACTACAATAAATTATTAATAAAATTATTGTTTATGCTTGTCGTCCTCTGGTTAATTAGAGATAGCAGTGTCATACTGAATAATTATAATCAAAATTAAAAAAAAAAATTTATCGTCCAAAATTTAATTTTGGAAATGAAGATAAATACCGATTGCCCAAAATTTATACATAAAGCCGAAGTAATGTTCGTATAATCGCTAAGGAGTAACATATACTTTATGTTAATATCATAATGCAAATTTTAGGAATAACTGAGTTGATCCATCTACTAAAAGCGTGTATGTCATTCAAGTGTTGTTGTCACAAATTCATCGATTAAGAGAGCGAATTTGAATCGCTAGGTATAAAAAAAAATTCCAGCTCAAGGTTATTTTAGAGATGTAATAATCAAAATATCTAGTTAATGGAATACAAATTTGAGTATAAGTTGGAAACACTATGTATTTTACACCCTGCATACTAATTTTTGTAGATTTTTATTTACATTAGGGTCGATCAAATTGTATTGGTCTGATAAAATCTCCATTTTCCCCAAAAAGGTGATAAAATACACAAAAATGCACGGAAACGCCCTCTGGCGGCTGTTAAATATAAAAAAAAAAATGCAAAATGGATTTCCCGACCCGGTATACACATTACCATTAATTATACCCTATACCACTATGTGGTTTGGGTATAATGACTTTGTGCTGCTGTTTGTAACAACCAAAAATATTTTACCTAGACCCATCTTTAATTATATCGATCGAATCAGAATCACGTTCTGAGTTCATTTAACAATGTCCGTGTCCGTCCGTCCGTCCGTCTGTGTGTCCATGTAAAGCTTGTAATCAAACTGCAGGTCGCAAATATGCATGTATTTTGTTGAAATTTGGTATATAAGCTTCTATCCGCCATGGGATGAACGCTATTGAAATTGGTGAGAATCGGTCCATGTTCAGACCTAGCCCCCATACAAATTACCCATATGAAATCGACATAAATTGCCATAAGATCCAAATTGTCATATAGATCTTACTCAAATTGGGTTTGTATGCGTTCATTACATCCACTAATGAGTAGTCCAAAAATGAGCCCTTTGACCCTATATAGAAATGCTTCCCGATCTTCACTTAAATCTATTAAAAAACAAAAATATTGCACTGATTCTTCTCAAATTTTGTTTGTACATATTTTTGCAAAATACAAGAGACTTTACCAAACATGATCAGGATCGGTCCATTTTTGGACCAAGTCCCTTTATAGATATAGCATCCGATATTAACTTTCTGCAGCCAAAAAAATTAATAAAAATCCCACTCAAATTTGGTTTTTGTTTATTTTCAATGTACAGTTAGTTGGGCCTAGACCGACTATAATTTTCTTACTTGTTTTTTTTTGCATTTACATGTAAATATCTTCATCGAAATTTTGGCAGGCTCGAAAATGATTTTAGAGGTTCCTTGGGCAAATATACTTGTTATGGCCCATAGTACTAGAATCGCGATGAACCCACGGAGTAAAAATAATTGACAACCCTAACATACATATATGTATACTGATTTTTTCTTCTCTAAAAAACTGTACTGAATTTTAAGAAATTTTGTGTGAACGGTTTAGATTTATAATTTGATCCGTAAGTGGGTTCGGAATAGTGGGCGTAGCACCGCCCACACGAAATAGTGTTTTATATCATATACCTCGAGCAAAATTATTGGAATTGCTTCTGAGGTTATTTAGTACTAATAATGAGTAGGCATGCCGATAAAGGGTGGGCTCAATATCATATATCTTGAGTAATATAAAATGGAGAGCAACAGTAATTTGTGTGTTTTCACTGGCTATTATAGTGAGTAGCGTTGCTGAAAATGGGCTGTTTTGGAACAGTAGGCGTGGCTCCTCCCATAATTATTCAATATCACATATCTCCGGTACTATGATAGGGCTTTGCAACTTTGCGTGAAGTCATGTTTTTAATTTAATCAGCCATTCTGTAGATGGGCGGGAATAGTTAAATGGGCGTGGTAGCTCCCATACAAAGCATTTATTAAATCTCAATAAATAAAAACGTTGTACCATTGAAGCTTACCAGCTTATATCCATACACACAGAAAACAGATTCTTTGTGGTTACCGAATTAACTGCCAACCGAATTCCGATGAAGCTAGTACCCGAATTTGGATTTAATTACGAATAAAATTCTGTGTTCGTAACAGTATATATTTTATCACAATAGAAAATATGAAGCTCCTCTTAAATTTCTCTTGCTACAATCGAAAATACGGCTATTAAAGTTTTGAACAATTCGATTGGAAAATCTATTTTCTGTGTGTACCATAACGTAGTGTCTCAGTATATAATTTTTCGATGCTACAGGTGTGGCACTGCCAAAATATATTTGATTTCACTTATCTTGGCTAATACAGATTCTCAAATATTAAATCGTATTCAGATATGACTAATGCGTTTAAAAGCTAATCTCGGAAGCTTTAAGTGGTACGTTGAAAGATTTTAAAGGCAACGACAGATTTATTGGCGGTACTATCATTTTGTCATCAGGAGATTTTCAATAGACACTTCCGGTTATTTCGCCTACGCGGTGACTTTATTATAAACTAATATTTATTAAGATCACGCGACCACTGTCTTTTATGAAACAAAATTTATTTTATTAAATCGAAAATTTCATAAGCTTGAATAGCATTTCAATCTTATTAAAAAAAACTCGTACTGTAATTGAAATAAATATCAAAATCTTGGGACATATTAATTATTTTATGCAGAACAACATTTATTGGTTAAGCTAGTTTTAATATAAATTTTAATTCCATATACACTACAACTCATTCTAAGTTAATCAATTAATTTTTTTTTTTTTGCACAATTAGACATAAAAATAAATTTTTAATTTTTTTATTAATCCAAAGATTTAAGAAAATATTATTTTACATATTAAGATAACATAAAGTTAGTAATAGTTAATTTAAAACAGGTGTTGTATGTTGTATTAAAATACACAATACAATCATTTGTATTTCAGTTGTATTTTTTTTCATATTGTAAAACGTTTTCTTAATAATTTACGATCCAAAGAGGAAAGGTCGCTTCGTCGCTTCTATTATTTCGAATAAGAGAAACCACGTGTCGGTGTTTATAATAATATATACGCTGGAGTTTTGGTTACGAAGCTTTTTCCTTTTTGTTTTAGAATACAAAAAAAATTAAAAAATTGTAAAACGTTTTGGTTCAGACTGAAAGAGAAAATACATATCAAAAATATAAACATTCTTTTTATATAAATAAACTTACTGATGTAGAAATTTGCGTTATTTGCACTATCTGTCAATTTTTATTTTTTATATATTTATGCTGATAAAATTGTATGTCTTTGTTATTTACTCTTTCATAAAAACTGGCTTTCACTTAGGACTGATATGTTCAGATACAACATACAACATTTACTAAACATAGCAAATAAAGTTGTATCGTTGCATAATATTTTTCAACGAAAATTACCAACAACAATTTTACACTATTGTAAAGTAATACGCGATACAACAGATAGAATGATACAACACCCGTTATGGATTGCCCATATATCAATATGCATTATTAATAAGTGACTACTAGCATAACATATTTGACTACTAAATAACAAGTGTTTCTATATTCTATATTGATGAAGATATAATTAGTTTTTTCTTTTCTTTGTTTTTTATATCAAATATATATTTAAACCCCATATCTAGTAACACTGTGCATCACAAAGCAATGGTGATAGCCAAACCACATAGTGGTATAGGATATAAAAAACCTCTCCATAGAATTTAAAATTTGGACCACATTTGTACTACTGGAATCACTCTAAATCAACATTGTATAGTTTTCGTTTTGTATTGTTTTCGTTTTTGTTGCCTCGTGTTATTTACTATTTCCAAACATGAAAAAATAGCTTGTTGGTAAAAAATTTGACAACAATGAAATGGTGGAGCCAGTGGTTGATCGCAATTTTAAGGAGCTAGACAGTCCATTTTATAGGGTATCGAAGCATTGAATATTGCAGCGAAACGTGTATCGAGCTAAAAGAAGATTATGTCGAGAAGTAGAGGAAATTATTCTAAAAACTTGTTGTGTTTTCTTTGATAGGTCAGTTTGTACTGAGACCGCGCTCGAATTTACAGCAGTTTGACAAAAGATATTAATGAATTATTTTTCCGATCCTTTCCTAAATATGAAAATGAAAAATTAAATGATTTAAAAATTATGATTACTAAAGTTAACAAACTTGTTAGTTTGTGAACTTATACTGTTCTTATATAAACAGAAATTGCTTTATACGATAAAGTAGCTGTATCAATAACAGCGCTGTTAATAAAAAAATATTATTCCCTTACCGGTATATAGAACAAATTTTCTATTAGTAAGTACTTTCTAAAACAGTTTTTAGTTTTGTGATATTATAGATAAATCTATAAATATAGTTTTCAATTGAATTCGGTATAAATTTAAAGTGTCCTTGAGACATGTATTCCTTTAAGGGAAATAATTTAAAAATAATAAAAAATAAACAAAGATTATTTTGAATAGCATTCATACGTACAAGTGTTTAAGATTTAATGGAACTTCTGACACACCCAAACTATAATTTGACAATTTGCAAGTGTTGCCGTTAAAACGTTAGAGTCTACTATGAAGTATTAACTAAAGTAAACTTTGAACATCCTTTTGGGATTGGGATTGATAACTGTTATATATTTGCTAAAAAATATTTATTCTGCTGTTTTGGATTTCTGTATTCTCTTTTCGGTTATTTGTTATTTCTTCTTCTTAGGATTCCCTTAAGTGAACCCAAATCACTTTTCAAAAAGAAAAATTTAATATAAATGTTCTCATGAACACATTTATAACTAAACAAACACAAACATTTTTGTGTCTATGTTCCATCAAAGAATATCGTTTACATATTAAAGAAAGCACACAAAAAATTACATGTATGTATGTATGTAGTGATATTAAGAGCGTATCGTGTGTTTTAAAAAATATATCATAAAATTCAAAAGAAGAAGCAATCTGCGCTGCTTTCAATATTTCGTACTATAACTTTATAAATAATTTTATGGATGAGAGTGTCTGGTTTTTATAAGCTTATTTCTTTTTATGTTCATCTAAATCATTTTGATATTAAAATATCTTTTCTATTTTAAAAGCAAAATATTTACAAACAATATATTCATATTAAGAAATACTCGTAAAAATGAAAGGCCTTAAAGAAAGAAAAGCACCAAGGCAACAATACAATTCAAGTAGAATTAAAATTTTGTTTTTAATAATGCATCAGCAAATATCCAATACAAATATTCTATTCAGCTGCATTCTCAAGAAAAATTATTTAAATATCAATAATATGCTTTTGTTCAATTTGAAATTTCAATTATTTCTGAAATTACAACGTTCAAGCCACACATGAATGAGGCAACAAAATAAAATAAATAAATTTAAAAATAAATTTAAATAAATGAAATATTTTAATGTGCTTGTTCTGAAAGATTATAAATAAAGCAAGTAAGAGAGTTAAATACGTTTACTTATAACAAATATAAACAAAATATTTGAAAAAGTAAAGAATTTTATAAACTAAATTAAGTATTATAACAAACACACCGAATTTTTTTACTCCACACCACTCTGCAGAGGGTATTTATTATTTTGTCATTACATATGTCACGCATCGATCAATTTGCGACCACATTCCTAATTCTTATAACGACTCGAGTCAATATAGCATTGTTCGCCAGTCCGTCTGTCTTTTAAAATCACACTCATTCCCAAAATAAAACATTTACCTAGGTAAACTTAGGATAATATTTGTTTGTCAATATTCCGAGCAGGTTGGTATTTAAGAACGTGTACATTGGGAATCCTTGTACTAATATATGTATAGCCTAAAATATGGAGACGCCTTTAAAAAATTGCTAAAACTGTGTTTGTTCTAATAATTTAGTATTAAGTTTATCAAATTATTTACTTTTTCATATATTTTATTTACATTTATTATAAATAGTGTAATACTCAAAAGTCGAGATACGCTTTTAAAGTAAACTTTTTAAAAATTTTTATAAACATCACTTTTCGAGATATTCCATCACAAATCTTTGATTATGTGATATCTAACTAAATATGAACATCCGATACTAAAATTTTGTATAAATCTCAATAATTACAACTTAAATCTCAATAATTACAACAATTAATTATAATAAGATATTATCAAGTCTTGAAAACAAACGCACCAATTCATTGAATTCTTATGTTTTTTGTTTGTTACTTTTTAGGCCGCCATATTTCATGAAGTGTTTGAGTTAGTGTTCCAAATTGTCATTATTATTTTGTTGTTTTTAGAATAGAATTCCAAATTCATTTTCAGTTTTCAAAATTTGAAATGAAAACCAATTTCCTCATTCGCATAGTAGTTTGTTGCTACAGAACCATTACTAAAAGCAAATACAAATTATTAACTATTACTGCCTTATATGAATAACTCCATAGCACAGCGAACTTTATTATTCATCACAAGTACAGTTTTTTTTTTACAAAATGAGGGGAGAACTAAAATTTCCGAAGGCTTTAATCAGAGGTGTGATGCACTATAAAAACTCGAAACGCTGACTCCAAATATTTTGAGGCGTATTACACTGTGGACCAAATTCAGGTTAGCAAAAGTTAGGTCGATTCTGAGAGTGAGGGGCGAAAAAAGAGGCTAAATTAGAAGACCCGTATCGCGGCGTTTGTTTATGTCAGTTCGAATTTTTTTTTAATCGACCTTCGAACTTTGCAGTCAAATGCCGATTTTCAGCATATTGTTTGTATGGTTTTTTGGCTATAACTCGTCGACTAATTGATATTTTTTCAATCTTTAAAAGCCAAATTATTGCTAGAGACCTGTGAAACACTTAAAATTTAAAAAAAATTGATTTAGAAAATTTTTGTGGTGCTTATGGAGCAAAATGTTGGAAAAATTATTTTTTTTTCATGCTTTTTGAAAATATTTTCCACAAAACTAAGTCTTTTTTGCTTTCTGTTTGATCTATAATATGCTTGTTAGTTTCTTCAATAAATTTTATTTGAAAAGAAAATGGTCTTAGTCGATAATTTGCGTTAAAAATCCCAAAACCATTAAATAAATAGCGATTTAGGTAAAAGTAATTAAAAAGGGAAGTTCCAAGAATTAGGAATTAGTAAAAAAAACTTTCTTGTTTTCAACAACAGCTCAAGTAGCGATTTTTTTATTTCGTACAAGCGAACTAATTTCAAAAATGAAGATTCAGTTAAGACTTGAAACTCAGCCGAAGCTGATGGTCATTTAATTTTCGCTCGGTCGTGACAAAATTCGCTATTATTTTTTTTGGAACTTACTTCATTTTGTGAGTGATTTAATGTAAAAGACCATTTTTGTAATGTTTGTGCACGTTTCATAGCAAGCGATGAAAAATGTGGCAATGCGAGTGATTTTTTTTTTGGAAGCCTATAAACAATATTTCTCGCAAGAGTTTATCACTGACGTAAACTATGCCCCTAAAAAAGTTTGTTTAAATTGCTATTCAACTCTTATGCAATGGAAAAGTGAAAAGAAGAAGGCTATGCCTTTTGGTATACCAATGATGTGGTTAGACAACAGCCCGCATCAAGAAGAAAATTGCTATGGATGTATCAACTACCATAAAACTTTGAATAGAAGGAAAGCAAAGAATAAAACTTATGTAGCAGTGCCAAGTGTCCAATTACCGTTACCGCACTCAGAATTCGTTCCAGTACCAACATACCGAAGTACTGATCTTCAGACAGATATTTGTACTACAACCGCCGCTGCTACATCCATGGATTACTTCTCAGAATACGACCCTGGTGAAGGTACATCCTATGAAACATCAAAGGACCCAATGCTAGTCACACAAACCCAATTGGATGGAATTGTTGCAAATTTGTGTTTGACTACGAAAAAGTCAGAACTACTGGCTTAATTTTGAAAGGAAATAATTTGCTGGCGAAAGGTACCAAAGTAACAGCATATCGAAAACTCCAAAAAGAGTTAGAAAAGTTCTTCAATATGAATGATGCAAAAAATTTCGCTTATTGCAACGATATTGAAAAGTTAATGGAGACGATAGGGTTAACCTATAAAAAAGATGATTGGCGTTTATTCATCGATAGTTCACTAATCAGCTTAAAAGTTGTGCTTTTGCACAAGACAAATAGAATGTCTTCTGTTCCGATTGCGTATAGCACTGACACTAGTGAAAATTTCGATAATTTAAAACATATTCTGGAAGTCGTCAAATATAACAAACACCAGTGGCGCATTTGCTGCGACCTCAAAATAGTTACATTGATTACAGGCTTAACAGCATCTGGCCGTCCAAAATATCCGTGTTTTTTGTGCGATTGGGATTCACGATACGGAGAAGGTATTAAAGGAAAAACAAGTACAAACAGCATAACTGAAATAGTCGCATTGGACGGAAATGGCCTAAAGACAATAGGCTACATGAAAGTCTTGTTCCTGAAATGAAAATTTTGTTGCCGTTGCTCCACCTTAAACTTGGCATTACTAAAAATTTTTTGAAATGTATCGCAAAAAGACCAGCAGTATTCAACCGCTTAAAAGACATTTTCACAAGACTAAGTAACGCCAAAATTCAGGAAGGGGTTGTTAATGAGTCGTCAAGATTTTGACCAAGTTCTGACAGACCGAGAATTAAATGCATGGCTCGCATTGAAAGCAGTCATTAAAGGACTTTTGGGTAAAGAACGCAAAGACAACTACAGGCAATCTGTTGCAAACATGTTGGCAGCTTTCGATGAAATTGGGGTTAATATGTCGTACAAAATTCATCTGTTGCATCAGCATCTTGATCAGCTCGCTCAACAGTTGCCAACTGAATCTGATGAGCAAGGCGAACGTTATCACCAAACTGCGCTTCCATTTTAAATAAGGTAACTATAGAGTGTGCATATTTTGAATTCCTAGATTTTTATAATATCTTTGTCAGAGTGTACAATTTAAACATGTTAACGATTGAAAACTATTTTCGTTTCAGGTACAGACGAAAGAAATCTCCAGATGCAATATCCGCTGAAATTTGTTGGTGGTATAAAAACATATTTGAAGAAGAGGAAGACGAGGAAAAAGAGGAAGAACGGGAAGACAAAGATGAAATTCCAGAATATCTTTTGGACGAAATTTTCGACCTTTCTGATGATGATGACGATGACCAAGATATTAGAGAGAGCAGTGATGTTGATCCACA
This sequence comes from Cordilura impudica, assembly GCA_963682025.1. Classification (NCBI taxonomy): domain Eukaryota; kingdom Metazoa; phylum Arthropoda; class Insecta; order Diptera; family Scathophagidae; genus Cordilura; species Cordilura impudica. The sequence continues at coordinate 145,625,057 of OY821518.1, read as the reverse complement.
GCCGCCTGCTAAACGGCAACTGGCCAAATCATTAATTTAATTTATTTAATTATTTTACTTAAAACTTTTCATAACTAACATTTCAAAAATATATTTTTTTTTTTGCATATTTTTAAAATTTCTTTTTCAATGTTTCTTCAAAACCAACACTGAACAAAATTGGTACATAAAAAATGCGAAGTAAATTAATATTAAGCTGGAAAACGCAATTTTTGTACTATGATTGTTTTCTTTTCAAATTAAATTTATTGAAGAAACTGAGAAGCATATTATAGATCAAATAGAAAGCAAAAAAGACTTAGTTTTGTGGAAAATAATTTCAAAAAGCATGAAAAAAAATTTTTCCAACAATTTGCTTCATAAGCACCACAAACATTTTCTAAATCAGTTTTTTAAAAATTTTAGTTGTTGCACAGGTCTTTAGCAATAACTTGGCTTTTACAGATTGAAGAAATATCAATTAGTGGACGAGTTATAGCCAAAAAACCATATAAACAATATGCTGAAAATCGGCATTTGACTGCAAAGTTCGAAGGTCGATTAAAAAATAAATTCGAACTAACATAATCACACGCCGCGATACGGGTCTTCTAATTTTGCCTCTATTTTCACCCGTCACTCTCAGAATCGACCTAACTTTTGCTAAACTGAATTTGTTCCCCAGTGTTATTTTAGGAAATATGCCATATTTTAAAATATTTTACATGTAAGTAAAATTAATAAATCAGGGTGCGGAGAACTACAAATATACAATTTTTTCATAATTAAATGCCACTAATAAACTTCAATTTCAGTAATCAAGTCATCAGATCCCATTTGAGAGCAAAGGAAATTCGAATATTCTAGAAGCTATTCAATTTCTAAAGACAAATATGAAGTATTCTTTTTTAATTTACCATTTGAAGTTCTAATATTTACGCAGTTTGTATTTATTATATTATGTTACTATATATTTATTCATATCCATTACTTACCCACAAAATATATATTGACAAATATATTCGGAATCAGAGTTGAAATCGCTATTTGAAAATTTTACCACTGCGTGTCAGAGTTGGAATTATTTTTTGAAAACTCCACATAACTGTTTTTAAAAAATAATGTTGTATTGAATATCTCCAAATAATGCCCATAGAATTAATAATTTTAGAATCACTTTTCACATATAAATATATTAATGAAAGTTGATATCAGTCTGAAATTTTTACCTTTTATTATACCAAACAACACACTTCAATGAGACCAGCTTTAGATCTTATTTATTTAACTAGTTAATTTATATAAAATTTTAATTAAAAAAATTTATCATTGAAGAACCATATCACCCCATTGGATATTAACGCTATTAAATACAAAACTGCGAGAATTAAGTATCAGTTTAAATTCTGAGCAACTGTTTAAACAGAAATGTGAGGTACATTTTATTATAGTTAATTCTTTATTATATTTATTATTCCGGAGAACTACGTGCATGAAAACTTAGGACAATGCTAAATTGTTTAAATTGTTGTCATGCAATTAACCAAAATGAAAATTATGAGTCTTTAGTGAAATAATTTAGTATTTCATCATATAAACCGACGTTTATTTTTTTTTTTTTATTCTGATACAACTTACATCTAATGGTTTATCTTAAAACCAGAACAGATATTTACAAGGCGAGATAAAAATAATGGAAAGTGTCTTTGTACATGGCAACACAATAACCTTAAATGTGATAAGTTATTTGATTAATTTTCGGTTATATCTTCGAAGTACCACTTACTGTTTCATCTAATTAAAATTAAAATATTTTAATATACTTTTTGATTTTGGTGTAAGCATTTTATGGCGTAATATATATGCATGTAAAACGATTAACCGATAAAAAAATTAAGAGATAATTTAATTTAATGAATACTTATATACTTATTATTTTGCTTTATGGTAAAAAAAAATGTGAATATAAAATGAGTATATTAATGTCATTAATGTCAAGTTTTGTCCTTGAGAAGTGAGAACGTATGGAACGTATGCGAACTTACACATGCTTACATGTATGTATCTACAGGCAACAAATAGATGACAATCTCACATCATCTTCATTTTTGATTATTTTTGATATTCGTGAACAGCATGTGAGACACCTTTTTGAGACTCATGGGGTAGGGTATCGTTTGCTTATTTTAAACTGGAAAATTGGTGTTATTTGAAAAATTATTATAGTAATAATATTAAACAAATTAGTTTATATATATATCTCTGTATATATACCAGTTGTAAAATCAGGTTGTCGTTCTGTTTGCAACGTATCGAAAAATAATTTTATAATAACTCGAGTCAATATATCTGTCCATCCGTCCGTCTGTCTGTCTGGCTGTTCAAATCATGATCATGCACAAAATAAACCATTCTCGTGGTTATATAAAATGGGGTAAATCGGATATCATTGTGGCAATATATGGCCTAAAACATGCAGTGTGTTTGTTGTTATATTTAGTATTAAGTTTGTCAAATTATTTGCTCATTCAAATATTTTGTTTACATGTATTATAAGGAGTGCAATAAGTCCAAATATTGATGTAAACTTAAAGTATCAAAGATTCGGCATAGCCGAATTTAGCACTTTTACTGGTTTTTCTTTCATATTGGCGATTTTTTCTATTTTTTTTTTTTTTTTTTTTTTGACAAACATAAAAAAATATGTAGCTATATCGGCCAAATCTAATATAACACGTGCAGAATTACAAATCAATGCAGAGATTTAACCTTTAAAAAAACCTCTAAGGTGAAATATCGATGTTTTGCACAAACTTGGGTAAACAATATTATAACTATTAATATATTGGTAGAGATTTTCACAAAAAAAAAAACACATAAAAAGTGAAACTGCTTGAGATGGTTAATTCGGCAAGTAAATATTGGACAAACTCAGCCGCACCAAAAGATCAGCGGCGGCACCAAACTGGCTTAAATCCACACGACTTGGACCTCTGGACGCAAGGTTTAACCATACATACACACTCGCGAAGCAAGTGCTATAAACACAACGACCGCAATGACAATTACAGCTACCATACGCAAAATACAACAAGTAAGTATACCATGGTTTAGAGATCCTATCTCTCGGTCCAACTAATTCGATATAGAAAATAAGCATAAACCAAATTTGAGTGGCATTGTTATTAATTTTGTTGGTTGCAGATATCAAAAGGTTCATATCGGATGCTATATTTATATGAGGACTAGGTCGAAAAATGGACCCATCCTAACCATATTTGGTAAAGTCACTTATATTTTTAAAAAAGATATGCAAACCAAATTTAAGAAAATTCTGTGCAATATTTTTTTTTTTAATAGATTTAAGTGAAGCTCGGGAAGCACATAGTGGTATAGGATATAAAAAATTAGGATAACAACAGTAATAAGAATAACATATAAAAATTAAATTTTGTTCAAGAGTTTTGATTCATTGACATTATTATTGTTTTCACTAAAAATAGCAAACTGAGCTGACCTATTGACGGCGTGGTCGTGTTTTCCACAGACGGACAGACGAATATATTTATATCAACTTCGCTTATTATAAGGATTAAGAATATATATTATGGAGTCCATAACGAAATGAGAAACTTTTTTGTATGCTCTGCACATTGCTGTGGATAATATAAATATATACTTGTTTATTAATTTTATACTTAGCAATATGCCAAAATCGACTTGTTGCGAAAAAGAATTTTTTTATTTTTGAAACTGATTCTTTAGTGCTTCAGCAGCAACTTTTGTTCTGCGACTTTTTCATAATTCCGTTATTTACAAAATTACCGTTATTTTTAAGTTATTGAAGAAAATCAAAATTTTGACCGATAAATCTTCAGAATTCGACCAAATGATGTTTAGCAAATTTGTGCAAAATCCTTTGGCGAGTATTTTTGTTGAACATGTGAACTCATAATATTTGCAAATTAAGGGTTTTTTGATGCGTTTTTCAATAAAAAAATGAATTTTTCGCCATCTAGGGGCAATAACTTGTACTACCTATATGAAGCAATTAGAAAGGTAATTTGAATAACTTTTCACTTTTTGAAAATCGGTTGAAAAATAACCGAATGAGGAAGAAAAATGCTATAAGATAATGAAATAGTTTCAAATTTATATTAAAATATGTATGTAACTTAAATTCATCATTAAAGTTTTGTACATACGTACATTTTTAGTTTTGCGAATAAAATTTTAGTTATTTTAATAGAATTGTATTTAACATAATCTTTATTATTTACAATTTTAAAAACATTAAGTTATTTTTATTCTTTAAATTTTTAGAGGTCTACATAAGAGTGTAAATTCTTTAGTTTTTCTTTGAGTTGGGAATCTAAATCCCAATTGTTGTTTGCCAAACTTTTTAACCGTGATATTTATAATTTAAACCTTTCAAAATGTTTATTTGTTTTTTAAGAATTTTTATCCGATTACTCTGTACATTGACATAAGGTAGTTCATGTAATAAATTAAATAATTCCATAGGCTCATCCATATCAAGCAAATTTAGAAATAGGACTTTACTCTTCGTACGTCGTTTTTTTGCTTGTTGTTTGCTCTCCATCTCTTCCAATTTCTTTATTCGTTCGTCAGCATTCCATTTTGGATTTTCCTAATACATTTTTAAACGATTTTTTAAATAAAATGCAGAGGAAAAAAAATTAAAAAACAATGAAATAATTTGAGGAAGACAAGGTAATGACAACTTTTGCATATTATCTATTTTATTGATTAATTGAAAGTCAAGTAACCGACTCACAGTGGTCGATTTGAAATATTTAGGCGGCCAAAAATATTTTTGGACGTTAATGGCTTCGAAAGACTGTATTTTAAAAAACTATCTATTTATTTTAAAAAATAAATAAGAAAATCATATATTTTATAATAAAAACACATTTTATTCTCATAAATCATAAATAAATAAAAATGCATTAAATTGTCTTATTAAAAGATGTTTTTATCTCGACTTCTTCGTGCTCAATACTTGATTGTCTGTGTGGCTCGGCAGGTTCTAATAGTTCTATAACTTTACTGGAAAAATTGTTGTGTGAAGTTTTCTTTAACGATCTTTCACAACTTACGAGTGGATCTGAAGTAAGAAGCAATCTTTGATAAATATCACGGTTGCATTCTTCCCTTGAAAATTTTCTTGAAAAATTCTGTCTGTATGACCGAAAATGTTTATTTCGTGCTTCTGCAGCCTCCTCCGACAATTGGCCGATTAGCACCAGTGCATTATCTATGATGCTCGCCCCATGTAATAGTAATTTATGCATTGTTGGAGTCTTGTAATGCCATCCGCATAATTCCACATAAATTTGCGCGGTGTTGAAGGCATATTCTTCGAATTTTGTTGTATTTATTTTGTGTCCGCTTGAAATCGCCTCTAATAAGATTTTAAATCTTTGTATTAATTCGTGGTTAATGCCTGTTATGTCCGCCGCTAATTCTGTGTTTTCAAAAAATCTCCTACTCGTATTGCCATCATTGGTATTACCAAAATTGGCTTTAGGCATGTCCACCAACAGCCCAGTTTCTAAGCGGAATCTTTCTTGGATTTCTTTTTTCCTTCCTTCTTCTAATGCTTTCTTTTCCTCGGTCCTTTCTTTCCATATTTCTTCACGGGCAATTTATATGCCAAATGCAAAATGCTTTCAAAAATACGTATTTTTGCGTTCAATACCGAAATGCTAAACTCAAGAGCATCGGGACTTATCTCGTTCTTTTTGCTTAAATTATTGAAATCTTTGGAAGTGGCGCCACATATATAGCATCGGCTAGTTGAGGTCGTGTTGGTTACAGCATTGCAAACTTTGCCATCAATCATGATCATTTTTAAAATCTGATTGTAAGCAAATTCTTTTCCATCAATATTTAGTTTTGTAGGAGTGAGGTTCTTAATTTCATTTTGCACATAACTTATTTCCTCTTTTGTTACATCTGTAGTTTCTTTAACATACCAAAATCTGATGTGGTGGCAAAATCGTGGTGATGATGGTGTTGGATTTTGCCACAACACTTTATTGTTTTCTTTACCACAAATAATTTGAAGTGGGACAAAAGAACTCAAAAATATATTAGCATCTGATTCGGCGTCTTCCGAGAATTTTTGTTTGTACCGTGCTTGTTGTGACCCGTCACACCCCCATTTATAAATGATCGTTAATGACTTTTTTCAATTTCGTTAAGGGATGATAACACATCTTCCAGGTAGATTGATGACCGTTGAATAGTATGATCCATTAGGCATTGTAAATTAATTTCTGCGCAGGTAGCCGTTACTTTCAATGCCGTCTTTGGTGGGTAGCATTCTTGTTTTGCTTTCGACAAAAGGTCGTAACAAGGGTAATGCTTTGGGTTAGTTGCCCTTATTATTTCATATTGTCGTCTTGTTAGATCAGCTTCTACGAACATTTTGAGTGCTTGGAACGGGGTCAAAGGAGCAATTGTTTCATTGGTGTTGGAATAGGCTTTTCTATATTTACTAGCCTTTGTTGGTGAATTTCGTATATCTTTGAGCACTTTTGAGGCATTTCATTTTCCCTTCGTTTGCAATATGACTTGTGAGGCATGTATAATCATTTATCATCAACATTTGATCGAATTTCCCCAGTTTTTCTTCTCTTGCTTCGTTCACTCGAATCCGAAAATTATTTGCTCGGACGACCTGGTTGATTAAGCGAATGCACTGGTATTTCAAAAGTGCCTTCCAGCCACTTCTGGTTGTTTTTCATAAAAACTTCTTCAACTTTATGAGCTTTTAGCCATCTCTGTTTAAATTTTTTTTCTTTCCACAATAAACAAAAAAATATGATCCGGACGAATCCTAACCCATAACAAAATTGCTTTTGAAATTAAAAAAATTACATTTTTTATGTGAAAAGGAGGGTATGTTCAACTACCGAAAAATATAACGAAAGTTAAAAATAAAAGTTAAAACTATTATTTATTTAATAGAAGCTTACTTGAGCTATGGGAATCACTTTCACTTTCACTTCACTACACAACTTAAAATAAACATACATGCGTATTGCGAAATTTGATATAATTTGGGCACCCAAATAGAAATACGTATCAAGTCAACGATCAAATTGCGTCTAACTGCACGGAAGCGGTGACGTATGGTTGTTGAAAAAAAGGGTTGGGGGTAATTCGCGGAAGTGTTTACTATACGTAGACGTCAATATTTTGTGCCTACTACGTATTTAAGATTTAGACTTTTGGCCGCCTAAATATTTCAAATCGACCACTGTGCGACTGTTGACCTTTATTTTTCGTTTGTTTTTTATTTAGTAAATCATTTGAGAACAGATAATAATAGATTGGTAATTAATAAACATGCATAGGGTGTCGGCTAGAATATCTACTGCCGCCTTATCACAATAGTAAATAAAATACAGGTATATTTATTTAATTAACTAGTTTTTTTAAATATTCACTCTATTTTTAAATGAACGAATAAAATATGCTAAAAATAGGCTTTAATGTTTTTTGTACGGCACAAATTGGGCTGAATATTATGCCTTGAAAGTCAACACAGTTGTTGATGACTATAATATCTAAAATTCTGCGGTGGTGCTTGAAGATTTCATTCCTACTTCAAAAGTTATATGTGGATGAAAGTGAAAAGAACGAATTTTTTTTTTTCAATTTTTTCGCTTTTTTTAAACTTTTCTTGTAAATTTTCTTGTAAACGAAAAATGCGATTGTCACGCACCACCGCAGAATTTTAGATATTGTATACACCAACAACTGAGTTGGATTTCAAGGCATAATGTTCAGCCCAATTTGTGCCGCGTTAAATGTTAACAGTAGTATTTTCTTACTTCCAAGTTCTGTTGTTGCCATTTTTTTTTTTAGTGTATTATTGCAACAATATCCGAAAATGGAAGATTGCTACCGAAACCAACTACGCAACAAATAAAAACATTGATTTTGTAGCTGTTAACATAAATATTGCGTTAAATTCATAAAAAGTTAAAAAATCCAAGTTTTAAAGGCCACCCTAAATTTCCGTTTTAGGAGAAGTAAGGGACACGATAATTAACAATTAAGGTAGCTAACTCTACCGCCGAAGCACTAAAAATAATTCGGGATTCATAGCTTGAAAATTAAAAAGTAAATTTTTTGGGAATATTGCTATTTATACTTGACTACGAATTTTAATTTAAATTTGTTTCTAACTTGTTCCAAAAGACATCTCAACTGAACTTGTAGGTGCACTACTTTTAAAGACAAACGTAATTAACTTGATTTTTCACGCCGCTATATTTAGATGAGTTGAGTTAATTTATCCTTTCCTGGTTCTGGTTTGCCAAATGTCTTAAATCTCAGTATTGCAAGCAATATATGTATAACTTATCCTCTAGTATTGGATACAGTGTCGTGTGAGTGCCCCAATTAGGGCTTTTAGGCTTGGTCAATGATTGTTAATATGTAAGCAACATTATTTCATGGATAAAATTTTTGAGTTTGTTTAGTTTTAAATGTATTTATGAGAATATAATTAATTTTTCATGTTGAAAACTGATTTGAGTTAACGATTTTATGCTCCATTCTGTTAAAACAAGAAAAACTTAAAGTTTGGATAGCTGGTAATTGTCATATGTTTTCTGTCACGACCCAATGGAGTCATATAATATAATCGGTACTATTATATGTTTGCGAATCCATAACAATATTTTAGGACGAACAGTATGCTGGCCCAAATCTAGTTTATAGACTTTTATGTTTTCATGTGTTGATGTGTACTCCAGGTAAGGTTTTATCAAGAGCGAAATGATCGAATTTTTTATTGTTTTTTTTTTATACCATATTTAAATATTTTTGCGATTATACTTCTAATTTCCACTATTCTCAATAATATTTTTTTTTATTTTTGAGGACGATATTATTGTGTTTTCAAGGCCTAATGGGTAGTCCTTAAATTAGACATAATTCCCATGTCAGTTGTAATGTCGTTTGCCGTTTCAGGTTGCTGATTACCTAATGTCTTACATTTCTAGTATTATACACTTTTTAATTTAGACTTACTAAGAGATAGGCCACCAATGAACTTATAATGTCAGCCGTTAGAGTATCGATAGCTTCATCTATATTTTATTTATATCTATCAGTACAATAAAATTCCTTAGACTATATCAGAAATCGCACTAGGAACCCTTGCAGTTAGTGGCCTTTGGAGATCTATGTCAGATTACCCATAAACAAATCTGAAAGAGAATGCAGACATGCTCAGAAAATAAGGTCTTATGAACTTCACACCAACCTATGATAACACAGTACAACATTTTTAAGCTTATTGATTCGGGACTCAATTTTGATAATTTTATGTGAAAGTAGCCTAAAAATAAAAAATAAGAACTTCTGTATCATTCGTTTGGTCATGTTACATCAACAAATAATTTTAATATTTTTTTGAAGTTAGTAAGTATCGTATAGGGGAATTTGTCACGTTTTAGGCTCTTTTGTTTGGCATAACTCGAGAACCACTACTCGGATTTCACTGAAACAATTTTTGAAAAATCACGAATTACTTTCATCTGTTTATAACGTTTCGCTACATAAGCAACAGTTTCGCAGTTATAAATAAATGTATGAAGAAAAAAAAATATTTTGTGCCTAAAAATTTTTTTTTTTTTTTTGTAAACTTTATTTTGCATGAAAAAAACATTCCGATTCATATTACAGCTATTCTTACACAGAAAATATGTGATTTTTATATGTTATCTGTGCATGGAAACAAAATTTAGAACATTTTCAATTATTGTCACTATCCATCCTCGTTGAAGTTGACGCTTCTGGTTCTGATGACCTTGGTTTCTTCGTAGGTTGTTCATATTCGTGTTCTGAGTCTGCATCATCATCCGAGTTAGACATAATATTCAAGGGCATGTTTTGTTCAGTGTGTCCACCAATTTCAGTGTCATCTTCATCTTCGGTGCTTTCATCTTCAAACTGCATAATTTTAGAACTCCACCAACAAACCTCCGCAAGCAATGCATCCAATTTTTTGCCTTTGAATCGCTTTTCCATTGGCATGGTCACCTGGTGGAACCTCTGTCCTTGTTCGTCCGATTCCTGAGGTAATTGTGCCAAAAATGTATCAAGGTGGAAATGCATGAAATGTAATTTTAACGTCATGGATGCATTGATTTTCCTAAAACGCCTTCGATGACTTGTTTCAATGCGTCCCATGCACATAGGTGGTTATAATGGTTCGAAAGCGTATTTGTGAAAGATTCGCTTTTCATTAACTTTCGTATATCCGGTCCATTGAGAGTACCTGTTTGAAATATAAAAAAAAAACATTTTCGAAAAAATTATTGGTAATGCGAATTTATCGAAGGGAACAAATTTAGATATGATAATATTTAAATACAGACAACGATACGTACCTTTTCTAATTTTAGCTTCACTGAGTTTTGGAAAGATGGATTTCAAACAGTCATAGGCGTCATAAATATCTTTGACTACCACTTCGACGAATTTCCCAGCTATTCCTAATTTCATGTGGAGCGATGGCAACAAAGTATCAGCTAGATCCTTTATCAAAGGTTCATTACGTAATTTTAATTGTTTCTCCAGCTCGGGAGTTCTTGCTTCCCAATCTTTACATTGATATTGATTCTCTGCATATCGCGAATCCCAATTACAAAGGAAGCAGAAGTATTTTGGAAAACCGCCCTTTAATATAATGCCTTGTATTATGTTGACAACCTTTAGATCACAACAAATCTTCTATTTGTGTACATTGTATTTGATTTTCTCCAAAATTTCGCCCAATGTTTCATACGTTTACTTCATAGTTGTGCTGAATCCCAATGGAATGGACGGTTTTTTGTTTGTTTTGTGCAACAGCACAGCCTTCAAACTTGAAACTGAACCATCGATGAATAAACGCCAGTCGGCAGCAATATAATCCATTCCCAATTTTTTCACTAAACCTGGGATATCATGGCAGTAAGTGAACGTATTTGCTTCGTCAATGGAATAAAATTTCTGAAATTCAGCTTGGCGTTCTCGGTATGATGTTGCGCTGACATTTTGCTGTGTGAGTTTTCTGCTCTTCAAAAATGATGTCAACATTTGGGATTTTTGTTGTGATAGTCCCATCTTGGCAACAATGTAATCCATTTCGATTTGTGTTAGCGGTTGTGGTGCATTTTTTTCAATATCGGGTGTCCAATCTGCATCATTTACATTGGTCGGATTGGTGAAAACGGTTTCGGCTGGCAGGGACACAGTATCCAGACTCGGAGGTTTAGGTGTATCGATATCAGCAGCGCGTTTAACTGGAAGTGTGGCAGTGAAAGCAGCAATGTATACTTTTGTTTTCAATTGTTTTCTGTTTAATCCATGACGAGAATTTATGCATGCGTAGCACCTGGATTTATTATGTCCACCTAGGTCTTCCACCCAAATTACTGGCTTCATAAAAGAAAACTCTCCACCTTTTCCATGTATCCACATTATAAGGGTATTATAACAATTTTTGCACACTGTGTTCGGCGTAAAATTTGCACCACTTAAATCTGCTTCATCAAAATAATGACAATACGCTGTTTCGAATTCCTAACTAAACAAGTTTTTTCGACCCTTTTGGTCTATTTTTAGGACGATATGACCACAAACGTAATAAAAATCATCCAATTTTGGGCAATTGTTATTTTCCATATTGAAATATATTATATGTTTTGTTGTTATTCACTTTTAAAAAACCGGAAAAAAATAGCTTGTTATTTGTTCGTGTTCGTCGGCAATTGTTGAATGACAAAAACCGATCAATGAACACCTATAAATACTACGTATATTTCAATATTTTACTGACAGGTACTTATGAATGGGCGCAAATTTCCGTAATTTCCGTAAAAAAATTATTCAGGTAACTAATGGAAAACCCCAATTAATTTAAAAAGTGCACTTTCCTTTTTTCATTTTTGTCCACGCACATTTATTAGCGTTTATTACTTTGCCACCGCAATCATAAAAATCAAATAACCTTTTGTTTATTACATTTTTTTTTAATTCTGAAAATCATAAAAAAAGTCATTAATGTGTTTTCCAAAGAATTTTGTGCATATCTCGAGCAATTTTTTGAAATTCATACCTTCACTTAATTGTGAATAAAAGCGAAACGCGTTCATCGATTTTCATGATTTATGTCTCATTTTGTCCCGAAATCATGCGTTGTACTGTGTAATTTCCTAAATATTGTTTGCAGTAAAGGTACTTGCTCCTATTTACTATTGTAGCTATTCTACTTAATAAGTCTTCGAATATGTCTATGCTAGCCCATAAGCATACCAGCGCCTCCAATTCTTCAGCAGACATTTCAGATTCCTGTTCTGGAAATTAAGCAGATGTAATGACTACATCATAGCTTATTGCTATCCGGTTCAGAGAATAAATGTGTTCATACATTCTGATAGAAGTCCTCTGATTTCAGTTCATAGATTAAATTAATCCGTTTAATTATAAGCCCCTCTAGGGCTCTTGAATTAGGCTAATATTTTAGGTATTTTGGGCGAACTGTCTGCTAAGTTCGGCTGATGCTGCCTTAGCAATCAGAAGATCGTGAACTGTAAATACTTTAGGTTAAAATGTTTGAATATTTTAGTGAAGTTTTGTGCTCATATGTATTTATAAATTTTTTATAAATTCTCAAATAGAAATATCCCGTAAGGATATAGAAGACCCTAACGTACATTTGTATCTCACACTAGGTATAAGTTGGTTGTAGGACATAAAAATTTCGACTTAAAGAACAACAGCCAAACAAAAACTTCATCTTCAAATACATATTTCGTAATGAACTTTGGTAAGCTGAATCCAAATCTTGCAAAAAAAAAAATGCATTGCTGATTGCAGTTTTTTATATACCGCGATTTATATATTTTGAATAAATACGACATTTTTTCGTGTTCCTAGTTTAATTATTGGGAACTGGCCCTAACATCATTCAACTTTTACAAAGATTATGAATATAACAATTATCTTTCGTTTGAGTATAATAATGTCTGTGTATCCTCCAGGATATCTTATTAGCATTGCAAAGATGTTGTGTTTTAAACTTTAATCAGTATAAATTTTATGTATTGAAAAATTTGTTATTGTTTCAACAGTATACACGCAGTAAACATTCCATATTTGGATTCAGCGTACCTGTAAAAGTTTAAAATTATTGATTAGTGCAATTGTTCAAATTATGGGTGAATTTGTTGTAATGAATTTAAAATTTGACATTGTTCTTCTAGTTTGCACACATTTTTTATTTTATACAACTACCATAAAAAAAATAATTTTCAAAGCTTTTATTTGAGTGCTAGTTCAAAATCTCTAATTCAAATCTAATTGAAGTAGAAAATGTCATTTGAATTTGTACACATACATATATATAAATATATGCTTGGGTATATTTTAATACAAACTTACCCATATGATATTACTATTCAAAACATAAATCATGACAAATCAAAGTACACAAACATACGTATGAATTAGCTATGATATCAAAAAGTTACCATCTCAATGAAAAAGCATGTCAATCACTTAACCTTCGACCGATACATGTGTAAACTCGTGCATAGGGATTCAAGAATAATATAAATTGTTTTTTATACGGTCACATTCCTTCAGGTAAAGCAATATTAATTCATATTGCGTTAACGTTTTGAACTTAAGATTCTTGAGTTTATTGGAAAAAAAATTACTGCCAACATTTTGTTAAAACACAGACTTGCTCAATGACTTGTTACTATCTGAATTTTTGAGTAATTCCATTGACAATACCAATTTTTTTAAGTTTCATAATGTTCGACAATAGCAACGGCAACATTTACAATAATAATAGAAAAAACAGTAGCGAATTAAGCGTATGCACTCGCGCGTGAATTACGTGCTGTATACATTTCTGATCATTCTCTCTAAATACATCCCGTCCTCTTTCGTTGGTTGGTTGGTTGGCTGAATGGTTAGTTCGTTTGTTAACAGTTATTTAGTAAACTTTACTGAAGTACCCACTTAAGTGGCCGACTGGTAATTAAGGTTGTACAGACATTTATACCAAAAATTTACTTAAAGTTTATAAACGTATTTATTCAACTTCTGCTTAAAATTCGCAGTTATTGCGATGTTCACTCTCTGCTGAGCATGTTCATTAGGGTGCCAGTCAGATGTACAAGAATTTTATTATCACTTATTTTTGATTTGTGAATATTTTAAAACTGTATTCTGTGGCAACTTACAGCAATTTGTTTTGGAGAATTTGGATGTGGTAAATTTAAAATCTGATATATCGTTTATTATCGAAAGCACTTAAAAATATTATTCTTTGAAATAACAATAAACTAAAAGAACATTTTCTTATAGAATTACAAATAGTCATAAGCGTATGAAAGCTATTCATGGTATCTCTAAGCACGATTTCTAACCTCTGCAATGTCAATTCACCAATAATACTAGCATTCTATTTGATAATTATCATTTGACACAAAGCACCTAAGAATAACAACAACACAATCAATTTACAAATATAAGGGCGAGTGGGAAGTTCTGAAACGCGTCAATAAATGTCACATAGCAATCGTTTTGGCAGGTTTCAACTACTGTCACACTTTTTCTAGATAAGATCTCACTATCATGCATAGTCCGAATGTTTTATGCAATTTTAGTGAATTGATTTTTTTATTATTTAAGGAAAAGTGTGTTTAAGCACCACCAATGAAGCGTTGTCACTTACTACACCAGCAAAAATGATTACAAGCCCATCAAAAGCTAAGGAATACGTACGATCCGGCTATTACACCAATATTCAATGCGAATCATATTGATTGAACGACACAATCCAACTATATTTTTTAGCATTACACACATATATATTTTTGAATGCATAAATAAAGAACAGCCATCAAAACTTGCCAATTTGAATAAATGACAGATTTTTTAGTTTTTTAGTTTATTTTTTTCTAAGAAAAACCGAAAATAAGAAATTAATTTCAATTTAATATAAGACATTATAAGACATCTGTGACAATCAGTAAATTTGGCAAATACTAATTATAATTTTTTACATTTGTTGTTATCGTAATTTTGTGTGTGGTTTTATGAATATTTGTTTCCTTTCCTGCGTTAAGTTTTCTTGGAATATTTGAAAGAAACAAAAATTTTGAGATCTATTAAATTTATAAAGTTTTTTTTTCACATAAAAATATAAATGCCGCTGAATATTGTATTCCATTGAAGTTTCTGTGCTTATACAGTACTTTTAGCTTATAGTCCACAACTAAAATTGCACAACTTGTGTGGCCTATAAACGAATTTGGACTATAACCAAATATTTTTTTGTAGCCATTTTATGGATTATAAGTGAACCCTGATATAATCCATATATATGATTCCTCAATAAAACCACTTTTTTAAACAAAATAAAAGTTTCTTTAGAACATAACCAACTATTGATTTAAATTAAATCAATAGTTAAAACAAAAACCTTTATTATTAATAAATTCAAATGCTTTAAAAGTTTATAATGATAAACAAAAACCAAAAAGGTAAATTATTTAAAAGATTCATAAGCTTAAAGTGTGAGATTCATTTAATTTTTTGGATATCTAAATTAAACTCAACATAGATATCAATTTCATTGATTCTTTATGAAATACAAGTTGTGAAATGTTGAAAGTTTTAAAAAAAATTCTGTAATCTTAGATTGTTTCTTTTAAAAGAAATTCGTTGCCAGAACAATTTTTTGTCAGACCAAAATATTCTTGTAATTTCAACGGAATCTATAACTTGTTTTAAAGTAATTTTTCTTCATTGGCAATGAAAATTCAACAGCAAAATCATACGGACCTTTGTCATCAACATTACTATGATATTCTTCATCATAATTGTCCGGAGCCACATTGTTCATAGTATCAGCATCACAATGTTGAGAATCTGTGGAAAATGTTTAAACTTGGCTTTTACTATATTCCTCCTCTTCAAATCTCATAAATATCCCCATTATTTTTAAAACAGTTTTCAACACATTCAGGCTTTACTAACCACCGCTTTATGAAATGCAAAGTATGCAATATGAATATTGATTTAATATATTCAGGAACGGGTTTTCCTCTCTCAATAGCATATATCTATTTCTTAACGATGATCTGTCTATGTATATTGCTGCTTGAACAAGTGAATTATTCCTTGATCAAGAAGGTAGATAATAGCTGGGGTATTTGGAGGAAGATATTGCACCGTAACATTTGCCAAAATGATTGTCGTCTTATGGCATGACGCATTGCAAACAAATGGAATAATTTTCTTTTCTTATGTGTAAATATGAGTAGGGGGTAAATTTCTATTCCACAATACAGTCACAAAAACAGCGTAACATGTGAGCCATAAGACAAAACCGGTGTGACTTATGATTGTATTGGTGAAAAAATTATGGTATGTATTAAACTGTTTGAAAATGAAAAACGAAAAATAAAAAATGCAAAAAAAAAATTAAAAATTAATAATTAAAAATTAGAAAAGAAATATAAAAAATGTAAAATAAAAAATGAAAAAAATTAAAATAAGAAATGAAAAATTAATGAAATATAAAAAATGAAAAAATTAAAAATAAAAAATTAAAAATGAATGATATATAAAAAATGAAAAATAAAAAATGAGAAATAAAAACTAAAAATTAAAAACGAAAAATGAAAAATGAAAAATAAAAAATGAGAAATGAAAAATGAAAAAATTAAAAATAAAAAAATTAATTAAAAACAGAAAATGAAAAATCCAAAACGAAAAATGAAGAAATAACCAGATGAAATAATAAATAATAATAAATATTTTTATATTAGCAGGGCCCCTGCAGTTTATTGCTATAAGTGATAAATAAATGACGCTTTCTGTTTGATTTTAAAAAAAGTGCCACAAAAAAAATCTTTAATTAAGATGTGATCGGACTCACATGATTTTTTATTTTATTTATGTGTAGAAAGTATGTAATTTTTATTTTTAAAACAGCGAGGCAGCTCAGGCATTCCAATCAGCAACACATATTTATAAGAAACTGTTGAGTTACTAATCAGGAAAATTAAGTGTCTTTTTTGCATTTTACATCCATTTGGTTGACTGTCTTTGTTGAAGTAGTTTGTGTTTGGTAACGCTTTATAACGGGTGATTTTTTTGAGGTTAGGATTTTCATGCATTAGTATTTGACAGATCGCGTGGGATTTCAGACATGGTGTCAAAGAGAAAGATGCTCAGTATGCTTTGACATTTCATCATGAATAGACTTACTAACGAGCAACGCTTGCAAATCATTGAATTTTATTACCAAAATCAGTGTTCGGTTCGAAATGTGTTTCGCGCTTTACGTCCGATTTATGGTCTACATAATCGACCAAGTGAGCAAACAATTAATGCGATTGTGACCAAGTTTCGCACTCAGTTTACTTTATTGGACATTAAACCAACCACACGAATGCGTACAGTGCGTACAGAAGAGAATATTGCGTCTGTTTCTGAGAGTGTTGCTGAAGACCGTGAAATGTCGATTCGTCGCCGTTCGCAGCAATTGGGTTTGTGTTATTCGACCACATGGAAGATTTTACGCAAAGATCTTGGTGTAAAACCGTATAAAATACAGCTCGTGCAAGAACTGAAGCCGAACGATCTGCCACAACGTCTAATTTTCAGTGAATGGGCCCTAGAAAAGTTGGCAGAAAATCCGCTTTTTTATCGACAAATTTTGTTCAGCGATGAGGCTCATTTCTGGTTGAATGGCTTCGTAAATAAGCAAAATTGCCGTATTTGGAGTGAAGAGCAACCAGAAGCCGTTCAAGAACTGCCCATGCATCCCGAAAAATGCACTGTTTGGTGTGGTTTGTACGCTGGTGGAATCATTGGACCGTATTTTTTCAAAGATGCTGTTGGACGCAACGTTACGGTGAATGGCGATCGCTATCGTTCGATGCTAACAAACTTTTTGTTGCCAAAAATGGAAGAACTGAACTTGGTTGACATGTGGTTTCAACAAGATGGCGCTACATGCCACACAGCTCGCGATTCTATGGCCATTTTGAGGGAAAACTTCGGAGAACAATTCATCTCAAGAAATGGACCGGTAAGTTGGCCACCAAGATCATGCGATTTGACGCCTTTAGACTATTTTTTGTGGGGCTACGTCAAGTCTAAAGTCTACAGAAATAAGCCAGCAACTATTCCAGCTTTGGAAGACAACATTTCCGAAGAAATTCGGGCTATTCCGGCCGAAATGCTCGAAAAAGTTGCCCAAAATTGGACTTTCCGAATGGACCACGTAAGACGCAGCCGCGGTCAACATTTAAATGAAATTATCTTCAAAAAGTAAATGTCATGGACCAATCTAACGTTTCAAATAAAGAACCGATGAGATTTTGCAAACTTTATGCGTTTTTTTTAAAAAAAAAGTTATCAAGCTCTTAAAAAATCACCCGTTAGTATAAACCACTTTCGTCCCCATTAGAAATACATTCTAGTGTATGTTCTTGAAAACTTTGAGGGAACTGGTTCTCTATAAAGTTTGAGGTTCCATTTTCGTCACTGTTCTTCAATTCCCAACTTATTTTTCCTATACATATTCTGTTGCGTTTCTTCCAACGGAATAGTCTTGATGTATTCGGCTCAAAATCCTCTTCTAAATTCGCTGCAAATTCTTTCGCTTTATTTAAAAGCATCAGGTCAATTTCCATCGCATTCTGGGCACACATTTCATTGAATTATAAAAGAAGCGCCTTTCGAAAATCAGCGTGATCCCTTTTCTTTGACGCAATGTTTTTAAATTACACTTTATATTTAGTTCTCAGTTGTCGACATTTAGTTAAATTTTTGTTTGTATTCTTTTGATAATTTTTTTTCGACACTCATTTTCTCAACTTTTATTTACCAAATTTTGACACTTGTAAAAGTTGCCAGAAATATAAATTTTTGCCATTTTCTTAAAAATGCAAAGAAAACGTGATTTTCGAAATTCGAAATAACCAGCATATAAGCCTTCTTTCTCTTCTAATAATAGAACATTTAATTTGCTTAATGAGGGATATTGTACCAGACTTATCTATTGTTCAAAAAATGTCAGTTATGACGTTCCAAGGTTACCCAAGTAATACGTGATACCTTTGCACATCGCTAAAACGGATTAACGTAATTTTAGAACTTGTCATGCAAAATATCGATTCTTTCAAGGCTGTCCAGATCCATATATTTTAAATGGACTACAGATAATCAGTTATTATTGCACGATAACGTTCAACGTTCACTGAAACGCATTTTCCTTCCGCAACTTCGAAGAAAAATGGGCCAATGGCACCGTCGGCCCAAAAACCATACCAAGCAGTATATCGTTCAGGCTGCATTGACCTTTCAGATGAATTTTCGGTAAAAATTTTCATCTTTTTCCAAGCATTCTTTAGCCAAATTAGAGAACCGAAAACGTTGCGAATGGTTGTGCATTATTAGCTCCTACACTAACTGAATTTAGTATGGCATCATACCGAGTTCTTCATACAAAAAGTGTGTGAAATGTTTGATTCCTGACGACTGATACTGCCTGGTTATTCTGGCACACTCTCGGCAACAGCAGAAATTTTTTCGCAATTTTACGAACGTACGGTTTTAGCCAATTACGATCATGTTTTACGCACACATTTCATAAAATTATCCACGTATTTACTGGACAACATGTTTTCTTGCACTTTACGTAAAAAATTCACCGACGATCTTCGAGCGTACTAACTTCCTGTCACAACACAGCTGTCATTGGTATTGCCATACACAAAATAACCAGTAGTTGAAAATGCAAAATCTTTGAATTTTACTATATTTTCATTTGTAAATCTATGACGTCAGCAACCACGATTGTGACCGGACCTTTTTTGGATCTACGCCGCAGATGAATTTTAATCATCATATTTACGCTGTTATAATTGTTGTTTTTCCGCACCATGACTGAGTGGTTTGTGTTTCAATCGGGACATTTTTAAATAATTTCACGACGCTGAGACAACATAGATTTCATCAATCTATAATCAAATCAGGACATTAAAAAAATGCAATCCATGGTTTCACCCTAATGATTATATTTTTCACATTAAAAACTTGAAGTTACCAGATTTAAATTTTAGTTAATCGTAACTAAAATAATTTCGCTATCAGAGTTATTTAATATATATTTTTTTTTTTTTAATTTACAAAATCTTGTATTTTAGATAAAGAGAAATTAACTTTTCTAATTTAATAATTCCACAAATTTTTATTTGCAATAATAATTTTTTTTACTAACTAACAAACCTTTAGGTGTATGCAAAAATTATTATAGTCATTTAAGGCAAGTCTAAATTGCACAATTCTTTAGTCATTAAATATTTATGTATATGTTTCATACTAATCGTTTGGCAACTCTGTGATTTATGGTTGAGTCAATGAATGAGTGAATAAAAAATTAATTGTATTTTAAGACAAGTTTGGCAGCTCCACTTAAGGGGAACAAATGTTTTGTAAAAAATACACAGTACGAGTACTTGTGATAAAGTTGTTGTTATTGTGCCAACAAAATAAAATATGTACAAGTAGGAGAATTAAAATATTACTGTACTTATAAAGTTTGTCACATGGAACTTGTAAAAGTTATTTTTCAGTTTCATTAAAGATAGTATCAAGCAATTTTATCAAAATGATTTAAAAATTTATAGGACAGTATATTAAAAAAAAAAAATGATTGATACTGCCCCTATTAGACAACTTGATTGATAATTTGAATAGAGCAAACGTGACTTTTATTCGATTATATAAAAGTTTTAGTGCAGCCCGTAATCTAGATATACTGGTACTTTGGAAAGAACTATTTCACCAAAACCAGTCAAATAATCAGTAATTAAAAAAATCTCTCAAAAATACTTCTGTTGTGCGATGCAAATAAATTTGATATCAGTGTAAGCTACAAGTCAAGTGTTATGCGGCTGAATTAAAATAATCGGAATTAATTTAGCTGTTTTCTGCTATTTTTTTTTTTTTAGAATTTCCATTAGTATATTGTAAATGTTTTTAACTGCTACTGTCCTTTTTTCAATTCCAAACATACTTTTAGTTACAAATTTATTATTTGTAAATGTATTCAACCGTTCATCAATTTCCTACATGTAAATAAAAGACTATTACATTTTGAATTATCTGGGATGATTCAGGGATGAATTTTATTAAATCTGGCAATTATAAAGATACAGTAAATACAAATAATAAAATTATGATAATGTTAAATCTGCGAAGTAAACACCTTAACAATCCTGTCATTAGAACAATTAAACTCACATATATAATCCTTCCTTGTAATTTTTTTTTACATTTCTTTTTTATACAAAAGGACGCAATACAAAACACTTATTTATTTAATTAATGTTAATGTAAAATATTAAATAAAATAAACAAGTAAGAAAATTACAGTCGGTCCAGACCGGGTATACGATGCCCTATACTAAGGCTTAGAGACCCTATCTCTTCGGTATAACTAAGTGGATATAGAAAATAGCCACAACCAAGTTTGAGTGGCGTTGTTATAATTTTTTTGGCTGCAGATATGAAACACTTCTGTATTGAAAAAATATATACAAACCAAATTTTAGAAAAAAAAACTATGCAATATTTTTGTTTTTAATAGATTTAAGTGAAAATCGGGAAGCAGCTTTAAATGGGGGCTATGACAAAGAATTATCATATGGGGTTTATTTTCGGACAACTGATAAATGGATGCAATAATTACACACAAAGCCAATTTGACCGAGATCTATATGATAATTTGGATCTTATGGCAATTTAAATCGATTTCATAAGGGTCATTTGTATGGGGACTAGGTCTCAACATGGACCGAATTTCACCAATTTCAACTGCGTTTATCCTATGGCACATGAAAGCTTTTATACCAAATTTCGTTTAAATATATTCATATTTGTGACCTGTAGTTTGATTAAAAGGTTTACATGGACACACAGATGGGCGGACGGACAGACATCGCTAAATCGACTCAAAGTTGGGTCTAGGTCAAATATTTTTGGAAGTTACAAACAGCAGCACAAAGTCATTATAATTTTCTTAGTGGTTGTTTATTAAGCTAATGCTATGGTGTAGTTTGCATTAATATTATCTATGTTTTCTTTTGTTTTTATTGTACTTTTTACTTTTTGTTGGATTCTCAAGCTTTCAGATGTATGTATGTCACTTTTTCTCATTTTTTTCGCTGTCTAAAATTCTAACATCATCAAACTCAGTTGTATGTCCCCTTTTCAATGCTGTGTTGGTGCACTATTTAGTTTATTGTTTAAGATTATTCTTACTAATATACATTTCTTTCTTAAATTAATTTTCTTCAGTAAAACAGTAAAAAAAACAAATAAGAACCCTACAACATTTTTGTCGGAAAAGATCGAGCGGGACTAGTTAATTTAAGTCCAACTAATGCATATTAGTATTAGCTTCTCATCAGATTCAGTAGCGATCTTAGGCCTATCAAATATCATGTATTGAAGTTCATTAAAATAACTTAGTATATATTTGCAAAGTTTTTCCTAATAATTAATATATATCTAAATGTATTTAGTGCGCTGAACATGAATCTGAACACAGAATTGCTTCTTTCTTTAAAAATGCACAAACACGGAACAATTGTTTATTGATACAAAATGAAACCAAAATGTTAAGATAATTAAGTTCAACACACGATTTTTCAGTGCACAAATAGAAAATATGAAATATCAAAGATGTGTAAAATATGCGATTAAGAATTCCGGATACAATGTAGAAATTCTGAGTTCATATTCGACTTTAGCCTTTAGAAAAGTTTACGGTCTGAAGATTACTCATATTTATATTTAAAAGTGTGAGGCCATGCCATGCGAAAGAAGCACTTTCAATCCTAGGGTTATACTTATAATGGTATGTCCGAATGAAAGTGTGAATGTTAAATTTATACAGGACTATCAGTTTGGACAAAAAATTTAATTCCGCTTACAAGAAGAAGGTGCATTCAATTTTGTTTGCGGAATGAAATTTCTGCTGCAGAAGACAATTTTGTTGGCAGAAGATAAAGAGCAGAGGAGAAAAACTATCAAATGATAACAATATGTCAACTATATCAGGGATTTTGTGTGGAAAAAGCGTTAGTTGACAATTAAAGATCTTGCTGATACTAATGACATTGAAGAATCTCTTTTTGTTTCCAAAACATGTTGTTTTAATATCTCTGTACCAATGATTTCTTATATCCAGAAAGAAATGCTTGGGTTATGCGCTTTGGTGATGGGACTTGGATGTATGCGGAAAATCCTGGAACAACCGACTCATCAACAGAATATCGTGGTGAAGCAATACAGAAAAGGTCTTGCCAGTCATTCAAAAAGCAATGTGGTGATAACATTTTTCTTCGATTATCGTGGTGTAGTTAACTAGAGGCTCCTTCCGATATGCCAAACTGTGTTTATAATTTGAGTGTTATAGAAAATTTTCATGTAGCTATTCGAGTCGAGAATACTTGGTTCTTGTGCCACGTCTCACTTCTGGCTACATAATAAGCTCAAAACACTATTCCGGGGACTCCACTTTGAATGGATTAAGGAATCGAATTTCACAACTGTTGATGATTACAAAAACGTTGCCATAAGGGCATTATATGTGAGTGCGATTACTTTGAAGTCAATCAAGTTGATCTAGAAGAAGGAATACTGATTTTTTAATTAATAAAGAAAGTCAGTTTTTGCTATGAACACGGTAGTATATAAATATTTTTTCGAAAGAATTTATTTAAAATCAGAAAGACATCATTGAAATCCTTTTGCCGTGATGTATTAATAATTAATAATTTAATAATTTGACATAATTTGACATTGTTGGCAATTCTGCCCTTGAAACTTAGAAGTCGTGTAACTGTAAATGCTGTTTTACTCCATTTGATTTCAAGTTTAAAACGTAACGTGTGCAATGAATTGGACGGTACAAGTCCGAGTTCCAAAAGTCAATACGAAAAATGCCTAACACTAAATGACATAAAAAACGATTGAGAAAATCGGTTTAGACCAACTATGCGATAACCCATATCATGCGTTTCGAGAATTGCTCTTAGAACAGGCGAATTGGGTATAAAAATAAGCATAAACCAAATCTGAGTGTAATCTTTATTAATTAAAAAAATTCGGAAAAAATTGATATCGGAACCTATATTTATTTATATGGGGACTAGGTCGAAGAATAAAGTCACCTCCTCTTTACAAAATCATGTACAAACCAAATTTTAATAAAATCTGTGCAATATTTTTGTTTTTCATAGGTTTAAGTGAAGATCGGGAAGCAACTTTATATCGAAGCTATGAATAAGAATTATCCGATAGAGTTGTTTTTTAGAGCACCGATTAATGAATGTTATAAACACACACAAATCCAAATTGAACGACGACTCAGAAAGTGATTCTGAATCGATCGGTATATTAAAAAATAAAAAAACTCGCAGACAAAAAATGTGAAAAACGCAAAAAAAAATATGATAAAATGTTGCTCAAAAATAACAAAAAATATTAAAAATGTTACAAAAGTTAAGCAATATTTTTATATCAAAATTCACTCAAAAGTCAATTAAAGGATTGAGCTCTTTTCACTACCCATATTGTCATGCAGTTGTACAAGACCAGCTTCACTTTTTAACTCCATACTAGTAAAAAATATATTTACACTCAATATTTAGCTCTTATTTGGTGGATGTAAAGATGAAAAACAAAACAAAAATTTTTTCACTTTAATTTAACTCTCCGTCTAGCAACACTTCTGGTACCCTTAAATGCATGAAAACGTTCTATGAAAGACATTTTAAAATTTTTTTTGTTATTTTATTATTGTTTATTAATTAAAGTGTTGATAAATAAATTAAAATATTTTTTTTTTTTACACTAACATAATTAATTTTTATAAAACAGCTACTTACGAAACTGTAACCGCATTTATACCTTTTTCGTTGCTTACTTGTGTTCTAGCTTGAACATCCGCGTATATCTACAAACAGAGATTAGTATTAGAAGGTAATAAAACAAATGCTAAATTCGAAGAACTCATTTAAAATGTGTTCAAACAATAAAACAGCTAAAAAGAAGCCAAAATAAAGTTTATGTCTTAATGATTTATTGTAATTTCAGTACAAGGTCCCTACGGACCTTGCCATGCGTTCCCGTACTACTCACCTTTAAACCTCAATAAAAACTAAACTGTTGGGCGTATCACGTTGAATTTTCTTTTAAACGATTTTTGACAAAATTCTCTTGGAAAACAGGGTAACTTTTGGGGGTTAAAGGATTTCGATTACAATTTTCTAAAATTGTGGGTCATTTTTAATTTTTTATTTGCGGGTCTTTTTTCATTATTATTGGCCCAAAAAGTTGGGTAATTTTTCATTTTTTCATCATTGGGAGAGCTTTTTTGGGCCATTTTTCATTTTTATTTATGAGCGATTTTTCATTGGGCGATATTTCCTATAGCCTTAATTTTTATTTGTTTTAAATGTATTAAAATATAATTGTTTTGTTGTTTTTTTTATTCAAATGTTTTTTTTTTTTTTTTTTGTTTTGTTTCAACAAGACTTGTAACATAACAAAAGAAGAACGGCACAATTTTTATACCCTATACCACTATGTGGTTTGGGTATATTGGCTTTGTGCTGCTGTTTGTAACTACCAAAAATATTTGACCTAGACCCATCTTTTTTTATACCGATCGACTCAGAATCACTTTCTCAGAATCACTTCTGAGTCGATTTAGCGATGTCCGTCCGTCCGTCCGTCTGTCCGTCTGTGTGTCCATGGAAACCTTGTAATCAAACTACAGGTCGCAAATATGAATATATTTTGATGATATTTGGTATGTAAGCTTTCATCGGCCACAGGATAAACGCTATTGAAATTGAAATACAAATGACCCCTATGAAATCGACATATATTACCATAAGATCCAAATTATCATACAGATCTCAGTCAAATTGGGCTTGTATGTGTTTATTATATCCAATAATCAGTAGTCCAAAAATAATCCCTATGGGACAATTCTTAGTCTTAGGCCCCATTAAAAGCTGCTTCCCGATCTTTACATAAATCTATCAAAAAACAGAAAAAATTCCGTAGATTTTTCTCAAATTTTGTTTGTATATATTTTTTAAAAAATATAAGTGACTTTACCAAATATGGTTAGGATCGGTACATTTTTCGACCTAGTTAATTCTCATATAAAAATAGCAGCCGATATACATTTTTTTCATATATACAGCCAAAAAAAATTAATAACAATGCCACTCAAATTTGGTTTATGCTTATTTTCTATATCCAATTATTTGGACCGAGGAAATAGGGTCTCTACCCCATAGACTGACTATAATTTTCTTACTTATTTTAAAACTTGTTTGAAGATGTAACTATTACAAAAAAACATGAATGGAGAGAACACTACTTTATTAATTTACCACAAACCATTGGCATTATTGGAAATATACCCAGGATTTATATTAAAAAAGTAAGAAAATTATAGTCGGTCTAGACCGACTATACGATACCCTATACCATGCGTTTAGAGACCCTATCTCTCAGGACCAACTAACTGGATATTGAAAATAAGCATAAACCAAATTTGAGTGGGATTTTTATAAATTTTTTCGGCATCAGATATGAAAAAGTTCATATCGGATGCTATGTCTATATGGGGTCTACGCCCAAAAATGGACCGATCCTGACCATGTTTGGTAAAGTCTCTTGTATTTTGCAAAAATATATACAAACAAAATTTGAGAAGAATCAGTGCAATATTTTTGTTTTTGACAGATTTAAGTAAAGATCGGGAAGCAGCTCTATATGGGGCCTATGACTAAGAATTATCCAATAGGGATCATTTTTGGACTACTGATTAGTGGATGCAATATATACATACAAACCCAATTTGACTAAGATTTGTATGATAATTTGGAACTTATGGCAATATATGTTGATTTCATAGGGGTCATTTGTATGGGGGCTTGGTCTGAACATGGACCGATTCTCACCGATTTCAATAGCGTTCATCCCATGACCGATGAAAGATCAAATACCAAATTTCATCAAAATGTATTCATATTTCCGACCTGCAGTTTGATTACAAGCTTTACATGGACACACAGACGGACGGACGGACGGACGGACGGACGGACATCGTTAAATCGAATCAGATAGTGATTCTGATTCGATCGGTATAATTAAAGATGGGTGTAGGTCAAATATTTTTGGTTGTTACAAACAGCAGCACAAAGTCATTATACCCAAACCACATTGTGGTATAGGGTATAAAAAGTGCTACCTGTTTCAACAATTCGTTTAAGGATAGTATATGGAAAGTATATCTATATATCAGAAGCAGGGAATGGACCGATATATGATATATTTCTAGCATTACCATGTGAGGTCAAATGACCAATTTGGGAAAATATAGAGAATGTAAATTTAGTCAATTGAATAGTAAACAGAATATTTACTTTTATTTAGAAATTATTTGTAAAAATTTTATGCATTTTCACCGCATTTTTTTACAAATTACAGATGTGGATGTTATGTGTAACAAATTCATAATGAAATTATAAAAATCAATCGCTATTATCGAACACAGTTATATCAGTGAAGAGATTGAAACGAAAATCAATTTAATTTCAATTCAAATATAGCACTTTTCGAATGAAAACCGACGATATATAAAGTTTTAGTGTAGTTTTAGTGGATGATGAAGAGTGGTTTATTCAGTATTTTCTGCTGCTAATGCCAAAATATTTCCGAACAAAGGCCGAACACCGAAGTCGAGTACATGGTTGGATATTATTTCGATAATTGAATGAAGTATAAAATCTAATATATTCCTCTCGTCGAAAGTAATTAGAATGTACTATATCAAATTTGAAAACTGTAACTACATAGAAAATTTCGAATTATTAATGTATTCAATGTAATTTAAATGTCTGTTCAGTTTCATAACTCCTACACATTTTAGATCAGTAATTTTTTTTCTAAGACAGCACATTAATTTTCAAATAAAGAACTAATATTTCATATTAAATTATTTATACGGTCTCATATTTTCCATATACTTACGTAACTATCTGCTTATAAAAAATATAAATTTAAGTCCTAATCCATTACTATTTAACTTAGTTCGTTCATTTTTTACATCAACCCAATCTGTAGACATTCCGGTGAATTATGTCCCAATTGTAAAAACACATTTGGTTGAGTGGTTTTATTCTTATTCAAATGTAAAACACTGAAAGAATAAAATTTTGTATTTGAAATTTGTTTTTTAAGTGTGTGTGGGTGTGAGTAAATGTATGGGTTGGTTTTTTATTCAACGCAACAAATTTTCCACATTAACACTCCAACATGCCACAAATTGTGTGTTATCGTTTAGAATTTTTAAATTTATTTGACAGAAACATCTCCATGTTAATCCATTCCTTAACTTTTTGAATTGGTTTCATACCCTATACCAGACTAAGGTCAAAGTGCAAGTATAATTGGTTTGTGGTGATGTTTGTTACTGGCAAAAATATTTGACTTAGACCCAACTTTCGTTATATCTATCAACTCAGAATCTGAGTCAATTTAGCCATGTTCGTCCATCTGCCTGTCTGTGTGTCAACGTAAACTTTGTATTCAAATAACAGATCACAAATATGAATATATTTTGATAAAATTTCGTATATAAGCCCTCATCGGCCATAGGATGAACACTATTACAGTTTGGTGAATCGGTGGATGTTTTGATTAAATCCGATTTAAATTGCCATAAAATCAAAGTTATCATATATCAGTAATCTAACATATATTAAAATTGTTCTGTTTGAAGATTACACGTTTTGTTGAGCGGGATACCAAATTTCATAAATAAATAAAATAAATTCTCTATGACAATTCTTAGTCCTAGCTTCCATATCAAGCTGCTTCCCGATCTTCACTTTAATCTATCAAAAAACAAAAATATTGTAAAAATTTTTCTTAAATTTGGTTTGCACATGTTTTTACAATAAATAAGTGTCTTTACTCAGTATGGTCTTATTGGTCCATTTTTCGACCTAGTGCCCTAATAAATTCAACATCCGATATGAATGTTTTTATATCTGCAGGAAAAAAATTATTAACGATGTCACTCAAATTTTTTTTATGCTTATTTTCTACATACAATTGGTTAGATTTCTGATTTAGTCTGTCTAGACTGACTATAATGTTCTAACTTGTTTTTTTTTTTTCTTAATTTGTTGTCATAGAAGCTGCTGGTTTTAACCCTTGTCTTTTGATAATTATACAACAATTTTTGAACACATTCAAAGCGATAAACAGCTAATTTTGTGGTTAATGGAATTATATTTATTTAAATACTAAAGATTTTTCAAATCTATGTAGAATATAAATTTAATTAGCTACGTTAAGGTGGTAATACCTGCTAAAATATAATTGCCCCAACAAAAACAAATTCGTAACATGTTGACAATTTCATTATAGATGTCAAGTATTGTCATACGTTGAAAATTACACCATATTACAACCCATTTCCATGCAACTGACAACGACTGACTTTGATGATGAAACACTCGTAGTGAAAGCCAGGCATATGTTGAAAGATGCTTGAAGGACACATGAGTGAAGTATAACCCACATACTGAAAATACGACTTCAAACGAAAATTTTGTTTATTAATTATTTATTTATTTATTTAATTTTATAGTAAAAGAAAAACAAACAGTCAGGTATGTGATGGACATCGACTAAAACGATTTAAATTCAATTAAAGTTGTAATGCGTTTATATTTTTCATTTTATAGTGTCGATTTCAAATTCAATTTTGTTCTGTGGATCCGAGTTGTCACGTGAATGTTTCCTCTTTATGTTTTCTTTTTTATAATCCTCTTCTAATAACAAATAGGATGCTGCCAAAATAATCGACATTTTATGATTTTGTAAATATTTACTTATAAATTTCATAAATGTCTGATTGTTATTTCAAAATTTTCGCTACAACTTGTCAATACATTGTTGTATTTTTCAAAAGCGATGATACGGAATGAAACAAAGTTGGAAAATGAAATCGATCGAAATTCTTCATACCGTTGTCGATTTTAAAATCGTTTTCAATTTTGAAATCTATCGATTTCCATCACATATCTTATTAAAATATTAATTTTTAGCCACATAGTTTTAATAATTCATTTTTAAGACGACGCCCAGTGGACCATTTGACGAGAAGGCGGTCAAAAATCTATAACTTTTGATTGGATTGGAATTTTGATATGCGTTTTTTTTTTGTTTGGTAGGTGAGACTTTAGCCTTTAAGTTTTGCTATAAAACGTAATCTCGACCGAAAATAAAAAAAGTTACGGAGGGTTTAAAATACATTTTCATTTGTAGTTGAATTTTAGTACAAAAGTGAAGTGTTAAAAGGTAAAAAATGGTTTTTTTTTAATATAATGTCTTATTTTTTCAGTTAATTTTACAACTAATACTTTTTAACAATTTTTTAAGTTAATTTTTTCAGAAAATGCCAAACTTTGGCCACCAAAAACCTTTTAGTCCTAATGTGCACAAGGGCCAAAGGTTGTTTTTTTTTTTTTTTTGAAAAATCCCGAGTTAAAATATAATTTATTAAGGAGCGAACATAAACGTTACCTTATATTGGTTCAAGATAGAGAAGTTTCAATGAAAAACTCGTATGTTTTTGCTTTAGTTAAATTTTTTTTTATTGTCATTTTAAATATTTCTATGTCAATTTTTATGGTAAATTTATGAAATATAACAATTTTTATTATAAATTTACAAAATATATAAATTTCTAAATCAAGATAATTTTTTAACTATATAAAAAAAAGTGTAACTTATTGTTAGTGTAATGAAAAAGTACTTTGAATCAACCAATTTTAGTAAAAATTTCTTCTAAATAGCCTTGATTTTCATCTTCTAGAAGTTGTTTAGCTTCTTCGTCTAATTCAATAGGGCTAGTTTTCCATTTTTGACGAATGTTGGACATATATGGATCTGAAGTGCACAACAAAATAGTGATAAGGTCTTCATTAGTACATCATCTGGACATTTTCCTTGTGTTGTGCTCGCGAAAGAATCTGTAGTCTTTGTTCCTTTTTTCTTGCGCTTCTTCAGACAGATCTCCTATTGGTAGCATATTGTTTTGAATTATTTGTTCCCCATGGTACAAAATGTTATGAACTGTGGATGGCATATATCTCCAAGAGTATTTTTCATTAAAAAGTATAGCTGTTTTATTGGCGTACTCTCCAAATTTTTTTGCATTTATCTTTCTGCTGCATGCTAGAACTTGTAATATGATTTTGAATCGTCTTATTAATTCATGATCTACACCTGTGATAGATGCTGCAGTTTCCGGATCGGAAAAAAATCTCCTTGCAGTATTTCCATCATTTGTGTTTCCTTCCCCTTGTTTTGGTTGGTCGATTACGAGGCCTAGCTGTAGATATTTTTGTTGAATTTGTTTTTTTTTCTGATTTCCTTTTTCTTCATTTTCTTTGTTTTTTCTCACTGTTTCGCCTAACGGGCCAAATTCCAAAGCGTATCCCAATTTAAGAACATGCTCCATAAAACCAATTCTAGCATGAAGAGGTGACATTCCAAATTCATATGCTTCATTAAAACTATCGTCTTCTGTTGGTGGTTGGCTCAATTGAATTGATGTTTTTTGGCATATGGTGCAGCTTGACGTTGACTTTGTTCCAGTTAAAGCTTGTGCAACTTTTCCATCAATCATTGTGAGACACATTTTAAAATGTACTTCAATGTCTTGGTCATCAAATTTAAATATTACTGGTTAAAGTTCCTTAATTTGATCTTATATTTTTTGAACTTCTTCAGTTATGACATCTTTGGTTTCCTTTTCGAATGCAAATTTTATTGGTCTGCAATACTTTGTTGAAGAAGGAATTTCATTTTTCCATATAACAATTTCTGTTGCTCTACTAGCTGACGGCTCTAAGAAGCTATACCTTTTTGTTAAGCGCAATGGAACGAAAGATACCATAAATAAATTAGCATCTGATGAATTTTCGACATTAAATTGCTTGTATTGTTTCTGACCAGAGGATCCATCACATCCCCATTTAGAAATTAAAGTAATGCTGCCATTACCAATTTTTTTTTAAATGATCAGTATCAAGCGTATTTAGCAATCGTTCTGCAGTGTGTTCAAGGAGATCTTGCAATTTTATTTCTGCTGATGTTGAAGTGACACTAATAGCCGATTGTGAAGGTAAGCATTCTTTTTTGGAGTTTGAAAAGGTAATAATTTAAGAAGAAGTATTTTTACAAGCAGATTCCAGACCTCGAAATTCGAGTGCAAATTCTAAGAAATTTTATTTTTTCATTAACACAACACAAAAAAACAAAAATTCATTTTTATTACAAACTCATTAACAAATTCAATGAACACACACATAGCATTGTATAATTTTATGTATGTGTTAGTAGCAAATTTAAATGCAATTAACTCAAAATAAAGGAAAAAATTTAAAAATCTGTAAATCTACAAAACGGCTTAAAAGAAATACCTTTCAAATAATATACGTTTGGTTAAAATCAGGACAAAACGGTAGAAAAAACATCGGTCACAAAAAATCGCCTAGCCTATTAATATTATAGATAAACTTCGTCTACACCAACAGCATTTTACTTAATGACCAAAAAACCTTACATGACTTCATATTGATTAACACATCGAAAAGGGAAGCTATTTTCTGTGGATATGGTGGATATAATTTCATAGAGATTCTGGTTCGTTTATCAATGTATTAATGCATTTTTAAATATTTGTCATGAATTTATTCTAATATACTAATACTAATATAATAAAGAGTTAAAGAATGTTTGTTTGCTGGTTTTTTTGTTTGTAGGAGTTATCCTCCGTAACTACTCATCTAATTTTAAAAATGTTGGTTTCAATATTTATAATAGTCCTTAAGGATTGACAGAGGCTATAAAAATATCGATATTTTTAGTGGGCGTGGCACCTCCCATATAAAGTGAACTTTTGATATCATATATATTGAGTACTATGACAGAGAGAGCCTTGCAAGTTTGTGTGGTGTTACCTATTATTTATGTCAGTAGCCATGGTGGAAATGGGCGGGATCTGATAAGTGGGCGTGGCACCTCCAATAAAAAGTAATAATTCAATATTATATATATCGAGTACTATGACAGCGACAGCTTTCCAAATTTGTCCGAGGTCATCTATTATTAATATGAGTAGACGGACAAAAAATTGGAGGGACTATGCCAATGGGCGTGGCACACCCCATACAAAGTAATTATTAAATGTTTTATATCTAGAGTACTGGAAAAGTGAGGCGCTTGTGACCTTTCGTGATTCTATAAGTTGTTTATGTGATTAGTCGAACAAAAAATGGGCGGAATCGGAGCAGTGGGCGTAGCACCGCCCGTACAAAGTAAATATATAATATCATGCAACTGGTACTATAAAACGGAAAGCATGAGTCCATCAGATTAATGTAAGCAGTCCGTTAAAAATTGGGCTGTATGGGGTCAATGGGCGTGGCACCTCCTATACAAAAAAATATGAGGTACTACGAAAGCGACAGTATTGAAACTTTTGACAAGTACATTAATTACCGATGTGTGTAGTCGTGGAAAATATAGGTGGAATCAGCAAAATTAAAAATCGCCAAAGTCAAAAATTGCCAAACCCGGAAATCGCTAAAAATTAAATTGTATAAAAACAAGTCTCTTCAAAATCAAAAACGGAAAATAAAAAAATTGCTTAAATCAATAATAGCCAAAATCAAAAATCGTTAAAATGAAAAAATTTCTAAATGATATTTTAAATTCAAGGCCAATAGTTAAGTGTTGCCAGATTTTTTTTTAGAAAATCCATGTTCTTCTCATGGGCAGCTATGTGACCCTTGCTCCAGATAAGGAACGCCAAAAAATTTGATAATTGTTGCATTGAAATAAAAAAAAAATATTTTAACTGCACAACACAAACTTCGTAGAATAAAATTGATTATGAAATAAATCATATCAATAAGTCTCGGTAAGTTGTAGCAAAGCGCGACAGGGCATACCAATATTATATATTTTAACATACCTTAACTTCAACCGTTATTACTGCCTAAAGCAGACGCAATATGAGTGAGTGACTGAGTGATTCCCAGGTATTCAGACCCATACACGGACAAGCTTAATCGACTCAGAAAGAAATACCTCAGAGTGAAGTTTTGGGTCAGAATTACTGTAGAATAAATTTAATATTTTGATAATATAAAGTCTTTTTGTTTATAATTGTAAATTCCAAACAATTATTTAACAAACTAACTTTTTAATTTTCTTTCATTGCAGTTTTACCTTTTTTAATTTTATATACAAATGCTGATGAGTCCATAGACACAAGAGAAGGTGCAGACTTAATATTGAAATGTCGCTTCACTGAGCATTATGATTCCAAGGACTTCACATTTTATTGGGCACGTTGGACATGTTGTCCGACCCAATTTGAAAATGTAGCAATTGGCGATGTTCAATTAAATTCAAATTATAGGTAAGTTCAAATGTTTTTCACAATCACATTTTACTACTTTTTATATTTCACATTACAAGAAATAATGACAAACATCTGATTAAGACTACTACGCATTTGGGCCTTTAAAAGTTTTGCCTTAACTGTTTTTATATACAATCAGTTCATCTTAAATTCAGAGATGATATCTATAGTGTGAATGATTTTAAATCATGAGAATCATTATATTGTTTAATACAAAATAGAATTATATCACCGTTCGATGTTCTGTTTTTGGGCCTTAATTAAATCAGAAATAATTCATATTTCAATAAAAATCGTTATCTAAAGAATGTTTCTTGCTAAAGTTGATTGTTAGATTGTGCACCGCTACTATTGTATGTACGTTAAAGGTGTTAAAAGCTTTAAAAAAAACATAAAAATGCGTAAAAATAAAATTAAAGAAACGTTAAACAAACGCTAGCTTATCTTGGTGAATTTTACACTGTAAAACAAAAATAAAAAAAAAATAAAAACACATAAGTAACGTGATGAAGACAACGTCACGTTTAAAATTTTAGTTTTTTTTCCGTTTACTTGCTTGAAAACTTTTTGGTGACAGTCTTGAACCATTTCCACGAAAAAATGTACAAGATGAAATGAAAATATACATATTCATCATATGAATCATGATGAATGAGATGAAAAACTTGGACGAGTAATGCCTACAAAAGAAAAAAAAAAACTGACTAATACAAACTACTCACTAAACCCTAAATAGATGACAGAGTGTGACCTCTAAGTTCTGAATGAAGGATGAAGACACAAAGGAAGGGTACATACTAAATGTCTGTTTAAATAAGCAACACTTTTTCGTAAGATATGATTTTCTTGCATTTTTTGAGTTTCTCAGTTTCGGCAGATTTCTAGTTGACAATTAACATGACAGTTTGTAGTGGGTAGTGACAGAAACATCGACCATAATGATGATGATAATTGTTTTTTATACGAAATGTTCCTTGTGCAGAAAACACTTTTCTGTCACTTTTTAAGCAAATTGAATTTTTATGTTATTTACAAATTTAAAAAGAACAGTGACAATGGTGGCGGTAAAGGGGTTAGAAAAGACACCATGTGGTCTTAAACTCTTTTGCAAAAAAAAAAGTAATAAATGAAAGTGGAGATAAAATGTTAAAATAATACAATAGCAATACATTGTGAAAGTGTAGACAACTAGCTGAAAAAGAAAATGTATCATCCGCTTAGGTTTATTGTATTACAGCATCTTTAAAGAAAAGCTTTATTTTTATTTGTATAAAATTATATTTTCTGATATTTTAAAAGATTTAAAAAAATTCAAACAGAATAACTATTTATTTTCAGAGAAAGCGATTTAAAATTTTTTTATTGCATATGAAGAAATTAGATATTTATGAACCTCAAAATCCAAAAATATTAATCTCTTTTTCAGTTACATATCGACAGCATAATTCTAAACCATGCTATGTCGACTTAGCATGTTTTTAATTTTTTACGTTTTTCAATTTAGTAATTTTCAACTTAAATTCTATCAAATTTTGGTGTTTATCGGCTAATGCAATCAAAAGTTATAAGCAAAAAAGTACTTAGCATACACCTGAATGTTGAAAAAACTTTAATTCCAAAATAGTGTAAGTGTACTTAGCATACTTCGGCTTTGAGCTTTTTAAGTTTGATGAAATTCTAACTAAGCAACACTATATGGAATTGCCGTTCACTGGTGTCGTGTTTTCTATGTGTACTTAGCATGATCGCCACACAATTTTTTACACCTCCAAGTGTAGTTAGCAGAGTTTTCCTCTAACTTTAAGAAATAGTTTGAACTTGTATGTCTCTTAACATGTTTTAGTTTTTACAAAGCTGTCTGCGGAGAGGAAGACAGTTTTGTGTATTCTTACAAAGAAAATGAGTTTTTGTTCAATAAAAATGCTAAAATTATCCCAAAATGTGTGTAAAGATATTATTTATTTATATTTAATATTAGAAGTTAAAGCTAACCTATTATTTTTTGAAAAAAAGAAGAATCGAAAACTAATAAGAGGATGCATACATATAATAAGGAAAATGCAGGTTAATATAAAAATGTTGTGTAGATTTTTAATGGTTTAGTTGTACACATTTAAAATATGTTATTAGAAAATTTTCATTAAGCTACAAGAGCATCCAGTTTACTGTCTGCTGCTCTTTGGTTGATTATGAAGAAAGATTGCTTACCTGTTGGTTTTGTCATGGTTTATGTCACTTTAAATATAGTGGCCTGTCTGTTTGGTTGCTGAGTCAATATCTAAACATAAAAACTTGCACTGGCGCTGTAATGATTGTCAAAAAATTGGTGCTGATTTTTATCGTTTCTTTCAAAGTACGAAAGATAATTTTTTGCAAATTCAACAAAACCTTAATAATTTATCTGGTCAAATTAATGCTTATGGAAAGCTTTTTGATGATTTCAAATCCTTAGAGGGATTGCTGTCACAATCCCCAACTCGTCGTAAGTCTCCAAGGTTTTTGAATAAAGAAAATTCTAGTCAGAGTCCTGGTCCTAATGGCGCACATCAGAATGGTACTACTGCTACTGCATCTGCTTTATATTCACCAAATCTTTTTCAAAATATTACTGGTATTGATCCTGCCGTTTCTCATTCAAACAACGTTCAAGTTTTAATTAATAAACTTACTCCAATATTAATTGAAACTGCTGCATTTCCGATAACATCAAATGCTAATAACCATAGTACTCAGCATTCTCTGAACATTATTGCTCCAAATATTTCTTCAATGCCTAGAACTGCTATGGCTAATAATTTACTTTATAATCCTGAAAACGCTGGTCGATTTTGATGCTGCAGCACCAATCCCATCTGCCTCAATGTCTGGTACTTCAAATATAGTGCCTACAGCTGGTATTGAATCAATACCCACTCCTAGAGGATTGCGAACAATTCCTCCAAACAAAACTGTATTTGCTACACGTTTCGCACATGATACAAAAGCTGATGAGATGAAATTTTATGTGATCTCTAAAATTAAAAACTGTATTCCTGAGGATATCAGTGTTTACAAAATGAAATTCCAGAAATAGAGCATCGTTTAAAATAATTGTTCCTGAATACCTATTTGAACAAATCGTAGATGCCAGTTTTTGGCCTAAAAACGCATTAATATGTAAATTTATATATAGAGAAGAAGATAGTGCTCGGCTTCCCAAATCCGCTGATCAAAATCCAAAAAACTAATATACATCTTGTATCAAAACGTTAGAGGTCTGAATTCAAACTTTCGTCAATTTATTGTAATAGCTTTGGCTTCAATAATCATATTATTATATTTACGGAGACCTGGCTCAGTAAAAAAGTTAATAACTGTGGGATTTTTTGCCCTAAATATCAAATTTTCAGAAAAGATAGAGAACGTTGTGAAAGAATTGAATCTGATAAAAATAATAATCAGTGTAATAATGTAATAAAAAAGTCTGGTGGCGGCGTACTAAACGAATTTTTGTCTGAAGAAATTATGTTAAACGATTTTTTACATTTTGAGATTATATGTGTTTTAGCTAAAATTAATAAAAGGTCCATATACATTATTTGCTCATACATTCCGCCTAACTCTCCGCTTTCTGTTTATGAGGATCATTTGAAAGCTGTTCATTTAATCCAAAATTATATAAAACCATCTGATTTATTAATGTTAATTGGAGGTTTTTGCATGCCGACTACATCCTGGAAAGCTGATTCTGATACCAATTATTTAGTTCCATTTCATTATTCCGATTCTTCAGCTGCATTTATTCATGGTTTATTGGAAAATTGTCTTTTCCAAGTCAACTCCGTCACAAATGCATTTGGTGGACTGTTGGACCTTATTTTCGTTAATGAACCTAATGACTTTTCAATATTGCGAAATAGCCCTATTTCTAATCCGGAAGATATATACCATCCAACACTTGCTTTTCTGGATAAATGTGTTATCTCATTGCAATGATAACTTGGTCTTGTGTTTGCATACATTTTATCATCACCTCTTTGAATGTTTATCGGCATCTGTACCTAAAATGTTACCTCCTAAATCGAATGGTCCTCCTTGGAATATCTATCTATCTCAACTTAAAAACAAGAAAAACAAAATGTACAAAAATTTTAGAAAATATGGAACATTGATAGATTATATGAAATACTCGTTATCAAGATCGGAATTTATTACTGCTAATCAATTGGCCTATAATAACTATTTAATTAAAGTAAGGGATAATCTAAAAAATAATCCAAAATCATTTTATAAATTTATTAATTCTAAAACAAGTAAGAAAATTATAGTCGGTCAAGACCAACTATACGATACCCTATACGATGCGTTTAGAGACCCTATCTCTCAGGCCCAACGAACTGGATATCGAGGGCTTATATTCAAAAAGTGCTATCTACATTTGACAGCAATATTAATTTTTGATTTTAAACTGTTCTCTGATATAACTGTCAAATATAATATTAATTTTGAGTTCATACATGATTAGTACGACTAT
This sequence comes from Cordilura impudica, assembly GCA_963682025.1. Taxonomy (NCBI): domain Eukaryota; kingdom Metazoa; phylum Arthropoda; class Insecta; order Diptera; family Scathophagidae; genus Cordilura; species Cordilura impudica. Next base: position 145,585,899 of record OY821518.1, on the reverse strand, counting down.
TTCTTAATAGATATTGTAGCAAATCGATCGACAAATACTTTCAGATCTTATTAATAAATTGGTTTTACACGCTCTCTTTAAAATAATTATTGCTGCAGATAGCACTTTTTGAATATACGCCCTCGATATAGAAATAAGCATACCCTAAATTTGAGTGGGATTTTTATTAAGTTTTTCGGCTGCAGATATGAAAAAGTTCATATCGGATGCTATATCTATATGGGGACTAGGCCCAAAAATGGACCGATCCTGATCATGTTTGGTAAAGTCTCTTGTATTTTGCAAAAATATATACAAACAAAATTTGAGGAGAATCAGTGCAATATTTTTGTTTTTTGATAGATTTAAGTGAAGATCGGGAAGCAGCTCTATATGGGGCCTATGACTAAGAGTTGTCCAATAGGGATCATTTTTGGACTACTGATTAATGGATGTAATATATACATATAAACCCAATTTGACTAAGATTTGTATGATAATTTGGATCTTATGGCAATATATGTTGATTTCATAGGGGTCATTTGTATGGGGGCTAGGTCTGAACATGGACCGATTCTCACCAATTTCAACAGCGTTCATCCCATGGCCGATAAAAGATCAAATACCAAATTTCGTTAAAATATATTCATATTTGCGACCTGCAGTTTGATTACAAACTTTACATGGACACACAGACGGACGGACGGACGGACATCGTTAAATCGAATCAGATAGTGATTCTGATTCGATCGGTATAATTAAAGATGGGTGTACGTCAAATATTTTTGGTTGTTACAAACAGCAGCACAAAGTCATTATACCCAAACCACATAGTGGTATAGGGTATAAATAATCCAAAAAGCATTTTATAAATTTATTAATTCTAAAAGACACTGCGGACTTTCCTTCGGTTATGAAGTACGGTAACTTAGAATCTTCAGATGATAACTCCATAAGTAATATGTTTGCAGACTTTTTTGTATCAACTTATTCTTCGACAGTATTTAATAGCAATAATCTGTATCCATACATAATATCGGAATCTTCAATTATTAATATAAAATTGAAATTGTCGTATTATTATTCCCTTCTTTAAGTCTGGATCTAAAGCTGGTATTTCGAATTATAGAGGTATTGCTAAATTAAGTGCTATTCCAAAACTATTTGAAAAACTTATATACGACACGTTGTCACATAATGTGTCCTCTATCATATCTTCAACACAACATGGATTCTGCAAATCACGCTCTACAACAACAAATCTTTTATAGCTTACAACTTTGGTAAATGATGGTTTTATTAATATGAAACAAACAGATGTTATTTATAATGATTTTAACAAGGCATTCGATAAAGTAAATCATGATCTATTGTTGTTTAAGCTCGACCGTATGGGCCTTGGTATATTGCTGATAAAATGGATTGGATCATATTTAAAAAACAGAACGCAATGTATTAAGTTTCGTAACTCGTATTCCAACAACACAAAAGTATTATCTGGTGTACCTCAAGGTAGTCACTTGGGACCTCTTTTATTTACGCTATTTATAAATGATCTTCCTTCTGTATTTAAACACTCAACTACATTAATGTATGCAGACGATGTAAAGTTAATTTTTACCGTAGGGTGTTTGTATTGTTGACCTGTGTTGAAGTTTGAAATTGTTTATATTTCGGCTTAAGGTCTTTTGTTGTATGTTATTAATATAAACCACACAAGATTCGTAATAAAATTTCTTTATTTTCTTCCGATATTTCGGTTAAATTCTTTAACCATCTTCTGGGAGTTTAAATTAAGATATTTTTTGTTTAAAATTTAAAGCTAAGCTACATCTTAACTATACAACAGCTTTTTTTATACTTTTTACCCTCAACAATCTTGACCAACAATCACTTTTACAGAATGATATTGATCGTTTAACTACTTGGTGTATTATTTATAATGTCAAAAAATGCAAATATATGATTTTTACAAGATCAATTCCAATTAATGGTCGATATATCACGAATAATGCTGTGCTTGATTTAGTGGATTCATTCAATGACCTTGGTGTACATCTGGATAAAAAAATTAGACTTTAGAAATCATATTTCGCTAACAATAAACAAAGCTACTGGTGTACTTTGATTCATTAAACGGTGGGCTAAAGAGTTTTCGGATCTGTATACGACAAAACAGTTGTTTACTACCTTGGTAAGACCAATACTCGAATATGGGTCTATAGTCTGGGATCCGCAATATCATATACATTCGAACAAACTTGAATCAGTTCAAAAACAATTTCTGTTATTTTGTCTTCGTGATTTGGGCTTTGATCCTAATATGAGGTTGCCATCTTATGAAAATCGTCTGGCTCTAATTTAGCTTCCTACATTGAAAGGTCGCAGACATATGCTAGATGTTACTTTCCTGTTAAAACTGTTAAATGGTAGTCTTAAATCTGAATTTCTTATCAACAAAATAAATATAAATATTCCTTTTCGATCATCAAGAAATTATAACTTTCTAACTATCAAATATTATTGTACAAACTATGCTAATTTTAATCCACTTCGTAGAATTTGTAATGAGTTTAATATGCTGTATCAGTTTATTGATTTTAATAAAAGTTTGAATATTGTGAGAATAGATATTATATTACACCTAAATGCATTAAATTAACTGAATTAAATAAATATTATATATCAATTTTGTTAAATGTTTAATTATATATATATATATTATAATATAAATGTATACTTTAAGTAGTCTGTAAAGATGATTCCATAGACTGAATAAATAAATAAATAAATAAAAAAAATAAAAAAAAAAAACTTAGCCAATTCACAAACCAACACATTTATGGTTTATTATTATTGTCAGTGAAGACAACAAACTCATTAACATACACATTTACAAATTTAATAAAACACACATAGTATATGTATAATTTTATGTATGTGTTAGTAGCAACTTTAAATGCAATTTCCTCAAAATAAAGGAAAAAATTTAAAAACCTGTAAATCTGGAAAACAGTAAAATAAGGAATAACTTTCAAATAATATGCGTCTGATCAGAAGCGGGATAGGACGGTTGAACAAAACTTCGGTCACAAGAAATCGTATAGCCTATTATAGATGTTTTAATTTTATTACTAAAAGTTTATTAATGTTATTTAAATACTTTTAGTTAGAATTGAATTGAATTTTATTGATATTATTTTATTTTTAAAGCAAAGAAAACAAGCAAGAAATTATAGTCGGTGTAGACCGACTATACGATACCCTATACCATGGTTTAGAGACCCTATCTCTTCGGTCCTACTAATTCGATATAGAAAATAAGCATAAACCAAATTTGAGTGATATTGTTATTAATTTTTTTGGCTGCAGATATGGGGATTAGGTCAAAATATGGACCCATCCTGACAATATTTGATTAAAAGGTTTACATGGACACACAGACGAACGGAAGGACAGACGGACAGGCGGACGGACGGACATCGCTATATCGAATCAGAAAGTGATTCTGAGTCGATCGGTATAATAAAAGATGGGTCAGATATGTTTTAGTAGTTACAAACAGCAGCACAAAGTCATTATACCCAAACCACATGGTGGTATAGGGTATAAAAATTTACATGTTACCAAAAATTGTTTGGTATTTAATAATAATTTAAAATGTATGTTCGTTTATGTGGGCAAATTGAATTTAATACTTCAGATATTTTCCACACCAAACAATGCTGTGTATACTTGGACGACCTACGAAAATATTGAAGAAATATCAAAGAGATGCTAAGCGGACTTACACGACTACAAGACTAATTTTTGTGCGTGCTAAAGAATGCGTTGTCATATTTAAGTATTATAGACTTAAAATTTTTAAAAGTAGAAAGCACCGGTAGGATTGAATTAAATTTCTAATAAAAACAGTGAAAGACTCAAGATTCCATCTCATATATTTTTCGAGATATCGAACACAAACTTAAAGAGCTTCTCCTGCAAAACTCACTTTTTCGATTTAGCATGTTTTAGAATTGAGCTGTTGATATATGTATGTTACAATACAAAAATTTAATTTACATTATTTTGCCGAAAATTTAATTGTGGATATTTAACGTTATAAAATGTACTATATTTGGGATGTAGAAAATTTGTTTTTATTTGTACAATCACAATTCTTGCTCCAGCTAGCCAGCCCTTCGGATATTGATTTTGGGAAATAAAGCTTTATTTCCTGTTCAATTATAAATAACCACAGTAGTTAAAGGAAAATTATAATTATTATAGAAGTTTATCTTTATACTAGATGTAACCCGGTGTGCTTCGCTACACTCTCCCCCTGCCCCCCACGAATCGTTATGAGAGGGCTCACTCAAAGTCCCAAGGCTCTCATTAATACAGTTATTCATATATATCACATTTAATATTAAGTTTGTGTAGGGGTGCCATGCGCATTTGTCCAAACAAACACATATTACCTCTTTATTATGTTAGTATAGATTATTAGCATAGATTTTTTATCCGAATACTTGCTGATATACAATGTTTTTTGGTATTTTCATGGGGTACAACAATTATCAGATTTTTTGGCATTCGCATTTGGAAATTTTTCTTTTTAGCGATTTTTGATTTTGCCCATTTTTGATTTTGAAGATTTTTTTGGGCGATTTTTATTTTTCGCAATTTTCGATTTTGGCGAATTTTTGATTTTGGCGATACATTTTCCACGACAAATCACATTGATAATTAATGTACTTGTCAAAAGACTGTTGCTTTCGTAGTTCTTCATATTATTTATACAGGAGGTGCCACGCCCACTAATCCCATCCCGCCCAATTTTTATTGAACTACTCACATTAATATCTGATGGTCTCGTGCAAAATGTCTAATCTTTCCCTTTTATAGAACACCAGTTATATGATATTAGATATCTATTTTGCATTGGCGGTGCTACGCCCACTGCTACGGTCACGCCCATTTTTTTGTTCGACTGATCATACAAAGAACCTATGGGCTCATGCAAAGCCACAAAGCCCTCTCTTTGACAGTACTCCAGATATATGACATTAAATAGTTACTTTGCATGGGGAGTGCAACGCCAATTTTTTGTCCGACAACTCATACTGAGATCTGATGGTGTCGTGCAAAGTGTCAAAGCTTCCCTTTTTTTAGTACACCAGCTATATAATACAAAGTTATATGATACTTTGTACGGGCGGTGCCACGCCCACTGCTCCGATCACGCCCATATTTTGTCTAACTTATCACATGAATAACTTATGGGCTCACACAAAGTCCCAAGACTCTCACTGTTGCAGTACTCCTGATATATGGCATTTTATATTTACTTTGTATGGCAGGTGCCACGCCTATTGGTCCGGTACTGCCCATTTTTTGTCCGACTACTCACATTAATAATAGGTGACACCAGACGAATTTGAAAAGCTCTCTCAATCACAGTACTCGAGATATATAATATTGAACTATTACTTGTATGGGAGGTACCACGCCCACTTGTCCGATCCTACCCATTTCCGGCGTAGCACTTCCCATGTCCGCAGTAAGACTCTGTGAAAATTTCAGGAATATCTGATGTGTAGTTACGGAGATTACCTCCTACAAACAAATAAACAAACACATATTACCTCTTTATAATATTAGTATAGATTAATACGTGAAGGTAAATTTTCGACTAGTTTTTAAATAAAATGCGCGTAGCAGGAGTGTGAAATATGACATAGTTATATTTAGTTCATATGGAGGAGAACGATAAAACGGAACGATAAAATGTATGTATAATATGTGTTATATCGTTAATTTGGCTTTTGATAGTAGAATTAAACCAACGATTTTTAGTTTTATCACCAGGCAAGATAACATTAATATCAAGGAGGCAGAGTACATGGCCACTAAAATTTTATAAATGTTCTTTAGCAGATACCATGTTGTGTATAGTGGTGTTGAATTGTTCTTCCAATAATCTTTAGTTATTGTCGGAAAATCATTCTCATTAATTTAAAATTATAAGACATAAAAATTTGGTCGTGTTTTGAAAAGCATGGCGCAGTAAGTTGATCGAATCGTAATAAATTAGAAACATTACCCAATATAAAATTATTTATTAGTGTGCTACTATAGTAAAAAGGTTCGCATATACAAAGCAACATAACAAATATTAATATTTTATTATTTAATTGTATTTATCTATATACTAATATTATAAAGAGGTAATGTGTGTTTGTTTGTTTGTTTGTTTGTTTGTAGAGGGTAATCTCCGTAACTACTCATCTGATCTTCTTGAAATTTTCAAAGGGTCTTACTGCGGATATGGGAAGTACTATCGGCTATAATTTTTTAAAATATTTTTAGTGGGCGTGGCACCTCCCACACAAAGTATATTTTTAATATCATATACATATATTGAGTACTATTATAGGGAGAGCTTTGCAAATTTGTGTGAGGTCACCTATTGTTAATATTAGTGGCTACGCCGGAAATGATCGGGATCAGATAAGAGGGCGTGGTACCTCCCATACAAGTAATAATTCAATGTTATATATCTCGAGTACTGTGATAGAGAAAGCTTTTCAAATTTGTCTGATGTCACCTATTATTAATGTGAGTACTCGGACAAAAATGGGCAGTATCGGACCATTAGGCGTGGTACCTGCCATACAAATTAAATATAAAATGTCATATATCTGGAGTACTGTTATAGTGAGAGTCTTGGGACTTTGTGTGACCCCAAAAAGTTATGCATGCGATTAGTTGGACAAAAAATGGGCGTGATCGGAGCAGTGCGCGTGGCACCACCCGTACAAAGTAAATATATGATATCATATAACTGGTGTACTAAAAAAGGGAAGCTTTGACACTTTTCACGACACCATCAAAATATTATTATGTGTAGTCGGACAAAAAATTGGCGGGTTCACACCAATGGGCGTGGCACTCCCCACGCAAAGTAACTATTTAATGTCATATATCTGGAGTACTGTAAAAGAGAGAGCTTTGTGGCTTTGCGTGAACATATAGGTTCTTTGTATGATTAGTCGAACAAAAAAATGGGTGTGATCGAAGCAGTGGGTGTAGCACCGCCCATGCAAGGTAGATATCTAATATCATATAACTGGTGTACTATAAAAGGGAAAGACTCGGCATTTTGCACGAATCTATCAGATATTAATGTAGGTAGTCCAATAAAAATTGGACGGGATGGGATTAGTGGGCATGGCATTTTCTATGTAAAAAATATGAAGTACTACGAAAGCGACAATCTGTTGACAAGTTCAGAAGTTATCAATGTGATTTGTCGTGGAAAATATATCGCCAAAATCAAAAATCGCCAAACCCAAAAATCGTGAAAAATTAAAATCGCCCAAAAACAAAAATCTTCAAAAGCAAAAATGGGCAAAATCAAAAATCGCTAAAAAGAAAAATTGCCAAATGATATTCTAAGTTCAAGGCCAATAGTTAAGTGTTGCCAGATCTAATATGGATAATCCATCCAAATTTTCACATAGTCTTACTGCGGATATGAGAATGCTACAGGCTTTATTTTTTTTTAAATATTTTTAGTGGGCGTAGCACCTTTCATACAAAGTACATTTTTAATATAATATATATTAAGTACTATGATAGAGAAAGCTTTGCCAATTTATCTCAGGTCATCTATTATTACGTGAGTAGTCTGACAAAAAAATGGGCGGGATTAGACAAATTCACGTGGTACCCCCACACAAACTTAATATTAAATGTGATATATCTGAATTACTGTACTAGTGAGAGCCTTGGGACCTTGCGTGAGCCCTTTTATAACGATACGGAAGGGGGGGGGAGGTGTAGCGAAGCACACCGGGTTACATCTAGTTTATTAATAATTCTTCAGTTCAATCTTGGAGCTGGGCCTTTTATTGTTAAAATTATTCTTGATTATTAATTGATTATTAATGATTGTTAAAATTAATACTTTTATAAAAATAATCTTCTTTATATATAAATATTTGAACCTATATTAACAATAACGTGATACCTGCACTTGGGTCAGCATAAACATAAGTGTGCCAATGTAACAACAACCTACAACAACAGCATACACATTCATACAATGTTTCGTAAATGCAGCGGTCAACAATATTGATATTTGTTACTTCCGCATTTGCAAATATTGTACTGTATGCATTGTGGATATTATACAGCATACTACAAAAGTTGTGTTACGCTACACTACTAGTATTCGTGAACTGTGTAGGGTGCTCAATGTTTACTAATGTAAACCGTTAGACATCAACTGACTATGTAAATTTTAATCCATAAAATTATTACAGTTAAAGATACTTGCAATAGTCATATCATTGTATTGAGTGGCTACAATTGCCAAAGGCTATAATGAAATTCACGATCCGGCCAATAAAGGCAACCGAGTCACAGTTTTTTTATCACCACCAATAATTTTAATATATATTTAAGTCAGCTGTCCGCCATGGAAGTAAAGTTCAATGTGGGCCAGTTCAACGGGTAACAAAGCCACTTATAACCAACATTAGGTTTCTGCGTTAAAAGCAGTTAAGGTATCAACTTTGAGAATTAGTGAGATATGAAGGACACCTCTCCCTATGGCGTTTCTGACTACTTAACAACTTAAGAATAAAGTGGTTTGATGTTATGTTAAATTTAACATTTATTTTACTCAATTGATTATTTTCAGTTTTTTTGCACTTTGTTAGTGGGTATGTACGATTATATTAACTTAAGTTGTAAGTAATTAAATTTGCCTTAATGTGGTCAACGATCAACAAGTAGATTAACGTATTTATCTTTTTGAAAGAGATCAGCAGATGTAAATGGATAGACAAATAAAAACACATTGAACCAACTGAATACTTACTAACTCAGTGACTAAATAAGCTTAAATAGGTTGTCCCGGTTCGATCAATGCTGACAAAAAGCTTTTGCAAACATTAGTAAACATACGAGCCACTAAATCTTGGTATAGAAGACATATTGAATTTCATTTGATAGCACGTGTAGAAGATTTTGTTTCTAAAATATTCTAGCAATGCAAAAAATTTGCTCATACAAAATTATTTTAAAAATTGTATACATATCCGCTACAATAGGTTGATTTTGCTTTCCTTCGAGACTTAGTTTTGGCCGTTGATGTGGCTGACTCTCCAACCATTTAAAAACAAAAAAGTTGTTTGCGAATATGTTCCGCTGGACACGTATCTACTGACACAAACAATTGACTAACTGATACAAAAATCAATGACATTTATATGACAGACTATCTAATATGAATATTTAAAAATATACGAACACTCAAAATATTTTGTTGTTAAAATCAACTGTCTCCACATATAGAAAAAGAAATTATTTTACATTTAGAAACTGGGCTATTACACCTTCAATGTAGTCGAAAGTTTTGTTTTTTAAACACTAAGGGGAAAAAAAATCACAATTTTATCGTTTGCTTTATTTAAATTAGTATAGCAATTTATTTTTAAAAACTTTCCACAAGGTTAAAACAAAAATTATTTTTCTGCAAATTTTCATTTGATATTAACTGCAGAGAAAAATATTTAATAGAACTAGAAACTGTGAACATAATAGTTTTATAAATGTAGATATCTGCTATTTTCTTATCTATTTCATTTTTTATATAAAATATATTCTTAAAAGTACGAAAATTTTTAAAATTATTTTATTGAGGGTATACCGACTAGCTTTTTAAATTAATATTTGAATTGAAAATTTGAAATATATTTTGCACACTTTAAACATTCTGGTATGTTTTCATACATGTGCTGGAGCCAAGTAGCTTCTGGGCTACTTTTTAAACCAACCAGCATATTAAATGTAGTTGGTCAGCAGAACTGGCTGGAAAACATTTTTAGCAGGTGTCGCTTTCAGCTAAAACATGACTTAAATAACACAAATATAAACGTTTTGTGACCAGACATTGGAAAAGGTTAGACACCAATAACTGTACGAGAACATGAATTTAAATAAATTTTAAATTTCGTTTAAATTTTGGCTATTTATTTTAAAGTAATTGCTAAGCAAGTATTCAAATGCCAAAATCTACGTTATATAATTTACTAAAATTGCTAAATCAACTTAAAGGTTTTTTTTTACATATATTTCTAAACACATATATTGATATATTCTACAATGGCACTTAACCGAATCTACGTATTTTGTGTAATAAGGAAATATTTAAATCTTTCCTATGAAGCCATTACGAATGCACAGAAAAATCTTTGAGATATACGACGAAGTAAATTGTACATTTGAAAGAGATTCACACAAAAATTTTCTAAATTTTACATGAGTTGTTCAAACTAGTGTGTCCCATGTGAAAGATTATCGTTCCACCAGTAGCTTATGCTAAAACGTTATTATGATCAGATTTGACATCTGCCTACAACATAACTTTGAAATATTAACAAATTTATTATCAGAATTATATATTTCTTTCATGCGAAAATGTCGAGTTTGTGGAAACTTTTGATTCACTTCTTTAATTTGGATAAATATGAAGCATTCTTTCGATGCGGTATCCGTATGCTGCCAAAATGATGGAAAAAGTAAAGGCAAGAGATTAACACTACTTCAGATAAAACTCAAGATTAAGTCCTATGAAAATAGTGGTCAATTTTTGATAAATTTTTGACAAAAATATATTTTACATATAATAGAGCATATTTTTCATACATTTTATATGTTTTAGAAATTACTCAGGAAAATACCTACACAACAATGTATAGAACACTAAGTTGTATAATTTTAATTAATACAAAAATGTATTTAAACAAACTTTTTTTGGAAAATAGGAAAATATGAAAAATAAAAATATTTTTTAACAGCTGAATAAAAAAAATTCTGCACTGAAAGAATTTGTTAAGTAAAGTAAATTGTTTTATATAAATGTTGTAAAATTCAAAACAAATAGTTCAATACCAAAAAAGAGATATTTAATTTGAAATTAACAAAACTGAAAACTATTTAATTGACCTTAAAAGTGTTAACTTAATAATGTTGTGAATTCATCACGCTATTATTTAAATAGTATATAATAATATATAACTTAAATATCTGCCACATGGTTTTTCATATAAAAATAAAATTTTTGTGTTTGTATCTTATTTTTCTTATGGTTATTACTTTGATCGATAAAAACTTGGGTGACGTATGATTGATATTTTAAAACATAAATAAACATACATACGCATTGGTATATTTATTTATTTATTCATTTAGCGTATGAATTACAATACAATAGAAAGAAAAGCACATAAACAACTGATGTAATATAATATAATATAATATAATATAATTTAATATAATATAATATAATATATAATATAATATAATATAATATAATATAATATAATATAATATAATATAATATAATATAATATAATATAATATAATATAATATAATATAATATAATATAATATAATATAATATAATATAATATAATATAATATAATATAATATAATATAATATAATATAATATAATATAATATAATATAATATAATATAATATAATATAATATAATATAATATAATATAATATAATATAATATAATATAATATAATATAATATAATATAATATAATATAATATAATATAATATAATATAATATAATATAATATAATATAATATAATATAATATAATATAATATAATATAATATAATATAATATAATATAATATAATATAATATAATATAATATAATATAATATAATATAATATAATATAATATAATATAATATAATATAATATAATATAATATAATATAATATAATATAATATAATATAATATAATATAATATAATATAATATAATATAATATAATATAATATAATATAATATAATATAATATAATATAATATAATATAATATAATATAATATAATATAATATAATATAATATAATATAATATAATATAATATAATATAATATAATATAATATAATATAATATAATATAATATAATATAATATAATATAATATAATATAATATAATATAAGATCCAGCATGTTTAACTAAGCTACGATATTTAGATTTAAGTTGTTAACATTGCTCAAGTGACCTTTGTTAGCAAATAAATTCCATTCACTGAGGATGAGAAAGGCTAGTGGATTACATTAGATTCACATCAGATGTTAATGCATCTCCCTCAAAATGGTACATGCTACCTAACGGAAATTTACAACTCATGTCTTAGGCTACATTGCTTCCCGAACACCCGGAGAACGCCAAAGTTGTTCTATACCCAAATCTGGTAAACCCCCTAATAGACCAGAAAATTATAGACCAATTAGCCTACTAAGCAGACTTGGGAAAAGTTAAATATGAAATTTCTTGACTTTGTTAATAGCAGTCATTTCTACCTGATGAACAATTTGGTTTTAAGAGGTCGCAGCCCACTATTCATCAGGTAAAGAGAGACAAAGAGAATTCGTAACGATATCAAACATGGCTTTGCATCAGGGATATCTACAGCGCTAGCTTTGCTTGATATTGAAAAGGCATTCGATTATGTATGGCACAATGGCCTTATTTACAAACTTACCCCGTTTAACTTTCCGCTATTTCTTATTTAAATGCTCAAAAACTATTTAGGTAATAGATACTTTTGTTTGGCTATGGGTAATTCCTTATCCGAATCATATGTTATTCCTGCAGGTGTTCCTCAAAGATCAGTTTTAGGTCCACTGCGTTATAATTTATATTACTACTAGCTGGACCCGACAAACGTTGTTTTGCCCTGAATGAATTTTTTATTTTAGTTAGACTCTGTATATACCAAAATAAAAAAAAAACGTTTTTACATTTGTTAATATTAATTGAAAACTGTTAAAGAAAAACCATGTTTTATTTATGAAATTGAAAACAAATATTTATTGTAACATACATATAAGAATATAAGAATATTGGTATATATTTCTATTATTGTAGTTCTAAAAATAATGAACAATATTTTTATCTTCATTATTCTGGCAGTAAATGAAAAAATTTGCTGGCTTTCCGACACGGGGACATGAACTTGGCAGCAAAACATGTTCTCCTTAAAATTTTCCATTGAGAATTGTGGCCTCAATAACATTGGGCATTAACGTGGTTCCATTACGTAGTCTCGGAACGTTGAGGTTACGTAGCAAAATTATTGGAGAACCAACTTTTAATTTAAAAAAATTCTGTTGGAGAATTGACTGCTTCATTTTCTTCAACAACACTATCTTCAACAACACTATCCGGAATCAATCATGTCCTGAATAATAACATGTTATCGACATCGACATTTTTTGCGGCTAAAATAGCTCTTTCACTTAACCAATCATGGTTACGATATTGATGTTGAATGTCGGGGAATACATTTTCAATTAATTCATCGCGTGACGATACAAATTTACAAAAATTTTGTAGATATTTTAATAGTTTGACTGGTTGGGTTAATATTGGTTTTACCATTACCAAGATCAGGTAGTTGTCTTGAAAATTGGTCAGCTGTTGGATCATTTTGAATCGTACTCGCATGTTTGTTGTTAATTTGAACGTTACTCCATAATATTGATGATTTTCAGCAATGGAAATGTTTGACAAAAATCTCCAGATGATAAAATGAGAGCTCCACCAAAAACTCTTTCGTTGCCTTTCAAATCTTTTAAAACTCTATGTAATGCTTCTAAGGAATATTTGTGAGCCATGGTACATTCATCCCAAATAATAATACTGCATCTTTGCAGAACTTTTGCCATACCGGAATGGTTTTTGATATTACATACGGCATTCTCATTCGTTTGTACGTTTAACGGTGATTTGAGTGCTGAACGAGCTGGTCGTACAGCTATTCCGGACAAATCAATAGCCAATGCAATTTTTCCTTACTTTTTGTTTAGATAAAAACTTTTGTGAATTTTGAAACTTATAAAATTTAAATAAATTTGAAAACTCATAATTTTTTGAACGCCAGCGCCATCTACCGGGTCCAATAAAAAATTTTTGATATCATCTAACATACATATATGCATATTCTTAGTTTCAGTAAAATCGCACCGTAAATAAGAATATTCGAAATAACTTTACCCCAGCGCCACCTATCGAGTCCATTTATACATACAAAAATTTCTTATAAGGAAACATACATACACTCAATTGCAGTCAAATCGCACTGAAAATAAGGATTTTGTTTATAACTTGACCCCAACGTCAGCTAGAGGGTTAAAACTAAAAAAAAACACAGAAGAACCTATGGTGATCTCTTATGGTTCCGGAGATCATTCGTTACAAACAAATGCACCAATGTTTTTATATTTATAGATAGATAGATGATATGACTGTAATTAGTCCATTCAAATTTGCTACTTGTGCCGATGATCTTGCGGTTTATTTTACACATGAATTCAGTCAATATATTTTGACAGAACTTCAATGTTCCTACACAAATTCGAAGAATACTGCCACAACTGGAAGGTTAAAATCAATTCGAATAAAACGCAGGCTATTGTTTTACGATAAAAAGAAAGCTTTGTTATTTACCCAGTTATAATCTTACCCTTTCGGATAGCACTATATTTTGGACGGAAATAATTAAATACTTAGGCAAAAACCCACCTAAAACGCTTGCAATAGCCCAAAATAAACTTCTTAAAATGGTAGAACCATAGAACCCAAATCTGTTCAATAAGTTTTAGTTAATAAGTAAATTTATAATTTTTCTCTTAAATAGAGAACTAATTAATTAATTCACTAAGGATGTGGTTTACGGTTTGGCGAGTAGTACCAAATGGAACAACTGGGACATTTGTAAATTGTGCCAAAGGTTCTGCCGGTACCAGATCGCAATGTTGAAATTGCTCCAGTAGTTTCCTTGCTGGAGTTCAGTTGTCTGCAAGAGAGGTTTCGGATATTAATTTCATTGTTGTGTTCAACTGACACTGGATTACCACATTCTGCAGAGCAGTATACAAGTGGTAAGGCGGATATGTGCAAGCGGATTGAATTGGATCCCCTTAAAACACCTGTTAGTTTGTATATTATATTGTTTCTGGTCTTTGCGATGTTTTTGACAGGTGTGCATTGAATGAAAGACTTCCGTTCAGCATAATTACTTAGATATCTGGTGGAAGAGTTATATGTTATAAGTCTGTTTCACAGTTATTTTTGTAAATAACCAATTTATCTCGGCTACGGATTGGTCGCCAGTTTTCGTTTAGGTCCGATGTTAGTTTTAGTTCCAAATCTAAAAACAGTTTATTTCGATAGGAGAATGTGATGTTGTGGGCGTAAGTTAAT
Source organism: Cordilura impudica (assembly GCA_963682025.1). Classification (NCBI taxonomy): domain Eukaryota; kingdom Metazoa; phylum Arthropoda; class Insecta; order Diptera; family Scathophagidae; genus Cordilura; species Cordilura impudica. The sequence continues at coordinate 145,570,626 of OY821518.1, read as the reverse complement.
TTGGAAGATGTAAAGAACGGTAAGTCATAAACGGTACGTTTTCGCGTTTTCGTAGTCCCATCGTTTTGGGGCACATTAGATAATCGATCCCTGAGCAGTAAACGAGTTAATAAGGTTGCATGTTTCTAAGCAAGGTACCAACTTTAGTAGTTTATATAGTAGAACCTTTTTAACACCGTATTCGCCGCCTTAAGAGGAACAAAAATAGCTGCCGTTTTTAGTTGTTGCTAAAAGCCGTCATCGATAAAGTTTGTAAACGACAACAGTTGGTCAGTACAATTTCGGTGTTCTCTAAAACCTGCCTATTCTTGTGGGATCACATGGACAATAACTGTTCCTATACGATCATAGATTCTGCGTTGGATTAGTCTTGAGATTGAGGTCATAACTTTCGTTGGTAATTGGTAATTGCTAAATATTGGAAAATATTTTCCTAACCATGATATTTTATTTGTACCAGTATTTTTCAAAAATTCTACGTAAACTTCATCCGCTCCAGATTGCTAGGCATTATTTAGTTCCAACACTCTAAAAGGACTCGATTATTGATCGCTTTGAATAGTAGAAGGCGTAAGAGAATTTTATTCCCTTTGTACAGTCATTGTAAATTTTTTTTTTTGGCTTCTCCTTGATAAATTTATCAATTGAGTGGCAATGCGATTTGGGTCCAAAGGTGGTTATATATTGTTGGGTTTCTTGTGGGGTTTGAAATCAACGCCTTCAACAGACTTAAGACATTCCCTTTTTCTTGCTTCATCCAAGCTTAGTAATAATTCATTAGCTGTTCCTTGGTATTCATTTCTGCGAAAATTCATTGTACAGTCGGTTACTATCTTCGTTCCAACTAGGGACGTATTTACTTCTGTGTCGTCTTGGAAATGATTTTTTGCGGAGGTTTGGGAATACTTTTAACAAATGCAATTTTGTTGCTTATGTTTGTAATGACTGGACCATGTTGACTTTGGGGAAAATTTTTTAGTAACTCATCAGTACTTAATGATGTCGACAGTTGTCTGGATTATAGTCCCAGCCACATCTGGCCCAATAGAGGCTGTAGTGGATACTTAAACCCCCTGCGTATACAACAGGATATTCGTATGTTGAGATTGAGTTTGCTGACCATAAAGTACGCGGCATTTGTTATCCAGAGTTCAACATATGGAGGCGAACTACGTTAAACCCCAAAAGCAAGTAAAAAAGCAAATTCATCCAAGAAAAGCCATTCAGTCGCCCATATTCTCATGTTCAGCGAAACTAAACATTTTTATTAAAAACGAGATTTTAGTCCCCAAGAATTCAATATGTTTTTCAAGTACTCATAGTTTTGTGAAATTTGAAAGTTGTCTTCAAAAATTTCAAAAATATCGGGACCTGACCGCGAAAATACCGCAAATGCTAAAAATTAATCTTTACGGGAGATGATTTTATAATTATCTAATTATTTACGCGGGATTGATAGTAGAACAAAACATCGGTCACAAAGAATAACTTAGGCTATTAATATTATAGATTACAAGCGCGTAACATATGGTCTTTAGAAAGATGATATTTAAAATTTTGTGTTCATGGAAGTTGTCAGACGACCATATTTGGATGAACTATGCAAATATACATTCAAAACATCAAGATTCTGGCTATGAGAGTAATTCAGATATGTAAGAATAAAAGTTTATTCTGTGTGAAAGGTGCCACGTCTACTAATCGCCAGGGGCGCTGAACAAAAAACAAAAACGATTTAATATATTTTGTCAAAAGTTACATTGAGTGAAAAGTACGTGGCCTCTCGTTGAGGTTGCGTGACAAATGTCCATGGAGATTTTCTACAAATGAAGAAGTCATACCAGAGACGGAATCCTATTATGAAGAGTATGAAAAATCGTATTTTTTTCAAGGGTATCAAGGTGTTAGAGGATGGTTGGAAGAAGTGCATTTCATTTAACGGAGATTACGTGGCAGAATAAAATAGATTTCATATCCAAAAAATGGTTTAGCTTCATTTGTTATTTTATTTAGTAAAATATATTTTTTTTAAATAAAGAAATACGTTTGCCGAATATTGATAAATTAATGTTGGCATATTGTCTACCTTCCACACCGTTTGTAACATTTCGAAACATTTTGCGAGCCCATAAATAATGATCTTGTTAACAACTCGAGTCGACATATACCGATGTTCGTCCGTCTGTCCGTTTTGCCATCTGTCTATCGGTTAAAATCAAACTCATTCACAAAGTAAACCATTTACCTGGGCAAATGATAATATTGTTCTTCATTATTTCGAGCTGGTTACAATTCGAAATGAGGAAGATTGGCCATCATTGTGCCAAGATATTAACTAAAATATGGAGACACCTAAAAATGCAGTGCTATTGTTGTAATAACTTAGGATTAAGTTTATCAAATTCTTCACTTTTTCAAATAAATAATAAATCCAGATGTTAGTGTTAAGCTAAAACTTAAATGGAGGTTATGAAAACTCCGGCTTAGCTGAATTTAACACTCTTACTGCTTGTAATTTTATTTAATGTATAATTATGACAAAATAATTTTATATAGCGATAACCGTTTGTCAGTCCGTCCATTTATATATGGAAATCACGATCAGATTTCAATAACTTAGCTAGGCTCTGCGTTTATGAACACTATGATTTACAAACATTTCAGTTAGGTTTATATCTAAAATAATCAAAATTGATCCAATGGGTCATGCAATATCAATAAAAATTTAAAAAACTCTTGAAAAAATAACTTTTTTTGCAACGCTTTCGATGAAACAACAATTTATAGATATATTTCTTTATTACAAGTTTTTTACGTAACCCTCATGCTGTAATTTGGAAAATTTTGGCATTTACAATTTTTGCATATTTTAGAATTTTTTACACTTAGTTTGTACACAAATAAATTTGACTAATTTGGGAGGAAGGGACAACGTGCTCTCTGCATATTTATATTTTTCGGTTTTTTGACAACTATGTAGCTGAGATGTTCGCTCTAGAAGACGTCTGCGTCGAAAATCATTATTTATATTCCATTCAGAATTTATCGAAATCCAAGTATTACATGCAGATTAGAGCGATTAAAAAAAAAGTTATTTTGTTACCCCTCTGAAAATAAAGCTTGATATGTTTTATGATGATTCCCAAAATATTTTGGTTCTAGCTTGACCATCCGTGAGCTGGACCATTTTTAAAAAAGCTCTTTTTTCAGTTTTTCGAATTTTTTTGTACTTTGCTCCAATACGACATAAATAAAATTTGGTACCATCGAAAAAAGTTTTTGAAACAGCATCCAGTGGTATATAAAACTTGACCACTTGCGACCTACTAGTTGAGATATTTAACTAAATACATATTTTCATTTCGGGTTTTCATACAAATTCTACGTATTTGGAAATAATGTTTTGCTTTTCAAATTGAATCTGTTTTAAAATAATGTTCATTTATTTTTTTTTTGTAATTATTCACATAAAACGCAAAAATCGCGATATATTTTATCTTTTTGCAAATATGGGCAATATGGGTATCAAATTTTTTCATTTTTCAATTATAATAATCTGGTGATAAGCAAAAGATCCGTTTTCAAATCCAGGATGCGGTGAGATATATTTAAGTTTTCAAATGTTAATTTTCTAATTAAAAATATATTAATCTATTAATGACAGGTACAGCATACATTTGTAATATTAGACTTAAAAATAAATTTACGAAAACACTTAAAATGGATTTTTCTCCAGTTCAGCTGAACAAAACTAAGCTTCCGACAAACAGTGACATAATCCAGCATTTGTTATTTTTTCGACAGCAGTGCAATAACCAGTCATATGGACTCTCAACATTTTATAAAGCAACGATTACGGAGTTGTGTGAGTTATAGAAATTTGTTCAAATTCCGGTAAAAAGTTTTCCAGCTATATGGAAGAAGCTGGAATTCCTCACAAAGAGATATCCCCTCAAAATAAGAGCTCCATGCAGGTGTACTGGCAAGAGAAAAATTCCATGATTTGCCTGAAAGCTTCACGTAGATCAAGCTGGGCCACGAATAAAATATATTTTTACATGTGGCTTAGTAAGGGGTGGATACCATAATACAAATCATTCAGCTTTATGTAGTGAAGCAGAAAGCGAGAGCAGCTATGTCCTAAGATCAATAAATGTAGATGAATCCGACCAAGTTTCGTCATCATCTGAGGACGAAGAAAATTCAAAACTACATACAATGGAACTTCCAACATTTAGTGCTGTCTTGGAGTGAGCTGGCGTGTCAAATCGCTATGGAGACCTATTGGCCAATACTCTGTTAAAATATTTAAATATCACAGGCATAATTATAGATCAGCATAAAATAAGAAAAGAGCGTAATAAGGCTAGAAAGTATGCAAAAAAGAATTTAATTCTTTTAATTCTTTACTAAAGGGTATATCGTTTGATGGAAAAAGGGAACGCACCTTAAAACAAGTAGTGGTAAATGGGTCTCCACGTAACGTAAAAGTAATGGAAAAGCATGTTACGCTTGTTAAAGAACCAAACCCTTATTTTATTGGTAACATTACAGCAGTGGATGGCAAAGGCAAAGAAATTGCAAAAGGAATTCCCAGTTTCCTAAATAACGAAGGCATTGCCTTAGATAACCTGGTTTCAGTTAATTGTGATGGTACTAGTACAAATACAGGCACACATAACGAAACTATTAGTATTTTGGAAAGAGAACTTCAGCGACCGTTACAGTGGTTTGTATGCCTGTTTCATTTTAACGAACTGCCATTTGTCGCTCTTTTAAAAAGTCTGTTGGGAAAAACTACTGGCCCACAAAACTGGTCGGGTAATATTGAAAACCTCTTAAGAGACTCCGAAAATATACTGGTAAATATCACCAGACCATTTTTAAGTTTGTATTTAATCTATTCCTGCATTTAAAATTTCGTTTACTCAAAGCAAATTTCTGTTTTTTGCACCGATATCTATGGGTGAAATGCCTGAAAATATTGACAGTTGGGACCTACGTGCAGACCAAAAATACTTGTTTGAAATGGTCAAAGCCGTAGAGAGTGGAAATTGTGATAGCCAGTGTGAAGCCTGGATTACTGAATTTCTCGCGTTGGTTGACGACAGCATCAAGAATTTTAAGACTCTAGGTTACTCAAACCGCCCCCTCAGAAGAATTAACAAAGTTGGCATTTTTCGTTATGAAAGTTTATGCTCCGTTTTGGTTTCTCGTAAAAAGTCAACCTCATGCAATTCACGGAAGCCGCAACTTACTAAAATATATAAAATGGAAGTTCCACTCAAATAAACGGGTTTTTTGCACATTCAGAAAACATTTCAATCTCAGTGGCAACAGACATGGAAAAAGAAGTTCGCTCGGAGGCATTAAAAATCATTCTCGAAGCACGCGATAGTAATATTGATGATATTCGACAATTTAATATTCCAAAAATATTGTTCGAGTGCGCGTCCTTAAAAGATATGATAAATTGGAATTAAATTGGTCGCATTACTGAACCACCTTGTATACAATTTTATTCCCATCACTGTTTAAAAGATCTTTGTGATTCTGAAGAAATTATTGAAATACCAGGTAAAGTCACAATTTAAAAACTGTTTATAGAGATAAAATTAACTGCTTCTTTTACCGAAATCAATTTAGAATTCCCATGCCATTCGCAAAACACGGAACGATTTGTTAAGCTAGTAAGCCAATCATGTCTTTCTGTTGTCGAAAGTTATCGACCAGGTCATATTGCAAACAAAATGTAATCGTGCAAACTTTATACAAAGATAGAATCGCGAAAAGTTTTTTTTATAAATTTTATATTTCTTATTGTAATTGTATTTTTCACATTTCGATAAATTTTTTAATTTGTAGTTTAGTTAACTAATTTCATTTGTTCTGTTAGTAACTATTTTTCTCATTTCATATATGTATTCAACTAAAAAATTAATATTTGAAAACTTAAATATATCTCACAGCATCCTAGATTTGAAAACAGATCTTTTGCTTATCACCGGATTATTATAATTAAAAAATGAAAAAATTTGATACCCATATTGACTATATTAAAAAATGATAAAATATATCGCGATTTTCGCTTTTTATGTGAATAATTACAAAAAAAAAAATAAATTAACATTATTTTAAAACAGATTCAATTTGAAAAGCAAAACATTATTTCCAAATACGTAGAATTTGTATCAAAATCCGAAACGAAAATATGTATTTAGTTAAAAATCTCAACTAGTAGGTCGCAGGCGGTCAAGTTTTATATACCACTGGATGCTGTTTCAAAAACTCTTTTCGATTGTACCAAATTTTATTTATGTCGTCTTGGAGCAAAGTACAAAAAAATTCGAAAAACTGAAAAAAGACCTTTTTTAAAAATGGTCCAGCTCACGGATGGTCAACGCTAGAACTAAAATATTTTGGAAATCATCATAAAACATATCAAACTTTATTTTCAGAGGGGTAACAAGATCACTTTTTTCTCTTCAATATCTAATGCAGATATGTCGATCATATTTTTCAAAAGATCTACGGGCCATATATTTGTTATTCGTGTAAGGTTTTAGAAGTTGGTCTAACGTATCCAGCCATTGTAGCAGTTTTTTTATCACTTAACTTGTAATTCTAACTTGTAATTTAAATCAATTCATGGTACAATTAAGATATTTTTGACAGATTTCGCAGATTGTTGGCCAGATTGGTTTCGTTAAACTAGCACTTTTCAAAATGCTGGTATATTTATAATTTCGTGTTGCATATTAAAAACTAAAATTTATTTAAAAATTCAAAAGAAAATAAATCGCCAGTTTTTAAAATTACTTTTAATATTAACTTCTAATCAAATGTTCTCATTTTAATGAAAAAAGTGTATTCGTTATACTTTTACCAAATATTGAGGAAAGGAAAGCGAAATGAAAAAAATAAACGCACATGAAAGTTGTAACACCAAAAAATTAATATTTATTTCATTTCAGTTGCAATCTTAAATTTTGTTAGGCTTGTAAAGGATTACTGCTTAAAAAATGTTTTCGGTGTAAAACATTGCTCAGGTTACATGATATTGATTCCGAATCCGTTTTCCAATTTTTTGCATCAGGTCGCTACACTCACATAAAAAATCAGTATGGTCAACCAAACTTAGTTCCAACCAAACTGAGTCGGTAGCCACAACCCCATTAATTCGGGTATCGCAATTAAAAAATTAAAATTATATTTTTCGAAAATCACGTTTAGAGGAAAACATAATCCGGTAGTGACAAACACGTTTGTTCACAAATTCAGTTGCATCAACCGAGTTCTATAATTTAATCGATTGCATCAACATAATTATGTTTTTCTTAATGATTTCCGAAAAAATAATTTTATTTTTAAATTTCTTTCACAGAATTTTACTTATTGTTATTTTATTGATTTCCTTGGTGTGCTAACGAAAATTAATACATTCACAAATTAACCCTTGTTAATACATATGGAACCAATTATCAAATCTTGTTTTTCTAAACGACCACCTTCTTGTTCATATTTGAACCTGCACCGCATATTGGTTGAGGTTCATACAACAGCGGCTAAAAATAGAAGAAGTTGTCGAAGTACAATGAAACTTGGCACGTAGGCATTTTTTGTTTGAATCAAGAAAAAAATGGAAAAATCAAAATGATCCGCCCACTTTTACGCCCACCTCCCATACAAAGTGAAAATTAAATTTTGACCTACGGCATTGTTTTTTGGCAAATAGCATTTTTAAGTACTCAGAATCATTTGTGTGAAATTTGAAAAATATCCGCCCACTTTTACGCCCACTTCCCATACAACTTGTATTGAAAAAGTGGCATAACTCCATTGATTTTTAATGCATCAATTCAATTTTCACAAAAAATAAATATTATAATTGTTGAATGGGCTCCTGTCAATATATACCTGATCCGCCTACTTTTACGCCCACCTCCCAGAGAAAAAACAAATAGAAAAACATTAATAAGTAATTTAAGCATAGTCTTTTAATAATTTTTTAACATCATTATCGTACTCCAATTTTTTGATTTGCAGCTTTGATCGAAATCTATTTATAAATGGGTCTGAAGACAATAAAAGATTATGCATTACGTCTTCATTAGGGGCTACACGTCCAATTCTTCGCTTCCTGAGCTTCCTCGGACAGCATACCTGATAAAAATAATCAATTAAAATGTAAAAAATAAAAATGAAATCATTGAATAAGGGCCTTTAGATAGAGACATACCTATTGGCAGAATAGCTTCTGCTATAATTTTGCTACCATGCACCAGAATCTTATGCACAGTTACAGGCATGTAGTACCAGCCATAGAGATCAGTACTTGGAACTTGGCAGTATCCATGCAATATATATGAAATTTGTTAGTTTCGATCGCTGCAATACAATTTTTTGCGGCCAAAATAATTTTAATCTATGTATTAACTCTTCTTTTATGCCTATTACGTCTGCAGTTTTGGCTGGTATATTATTGTTGGTACTTACTGTATTACTTATTAAGCTCTAATGGAAAATATTTAGTGCAATAAAGAGAGCAAGACATAATGTGTAGTTGTTATTGCATGCAACAACATAATAAATGAATGATAACACAGCACCTAATAGTCTATCACATATAATCGTGCTTGATCTTCTATTGTTGTTATCAAACAGTATCAGTAAACAACAATTCAAATTCAATTGAAGCTTATGCTTTTTTCAACAATGAAATATATAACAATTAACACTATTGACTAGTTTGTATATCACATTATGTAATAATCTTAAACAGTAAAGAATTATGGCAACAACAGCAAGCATGAACGAAAATTCATGTTTTGTTACTTTATCACTTTATAATTTTTACTGTCTTTTTTTTGGAAAGGAGCAGGTAGGAGCAGCTGAATTTTTTTTCAGCTTTTAGCTGAGACTTCAAGCTGTAATTTGACATCTTTCGTTAAACAGCGCTCCACAGCGCTAAAAAGATGCAGTACACTGAAGTTGATGAACATTGAAATTTTGATGTTGTTTATATTTTGTTCTACGAAATTTTTTATATGGCACTTTTTCCAATTTTTTTTAATGCAAATCTCATCCATGACAATTTTCATTTACGAAAATATACAACAAAGTCAAATGATAAGTTTACAGTAAATTTGCGTGCCATATTAAACAAGCGAACATATATGAACTTCGAGCGTGTCTGTCCAAGCAAATAATAAATATATCAGCCTAATATTTCGGAATCATAATATTCAGATATCTGACAACAAAATAGCAAAAAATTATCCAAAGCGGCGAACATGAAAAAAATAAATTTCGGACACTCTTCAATCTATGTGCACCGTAGCTCTGAAAAACAATTCGAGTTTTGCATGCTAAACAGCAACTCAATTGTACAGAATTGATGGCATCATGCTTTGGAAACTTGTTAGCCTTACAACAGTGGCAAATTTATCTCTTCTAAGGGTTGAATCCCATAGCTAGGAGTTTACAACCGAATCAAATATTGATACGGTTTCTGCAAGCGAATTAATATAAAAGTCGATTGCATTAACAAAATTGATATAAAAAAAAATCATGTGAGTCCGATCACAGGGGAGACATGTAAACATCTAGTAATTAAAGCACTTTTGGCACTTTTTTAAAATAAAATAAAAAGCCTCATCTATGTATCACTTAATATTTATTATTTCAATCGGCTAATTTTTAAGTTTTCGTTTTTATTTCTTATTTTTCGTTTTTCATTTTTGATTTTCCATTTTTCAGCTTTCAATTTTAATTTTTCATTCTTCATTTTTCATTTTTCACTTTCAATTTTTAATTTTTCGTTTTTGATTAATCATTTTTAATTTTTCTATTTTTAATTTTTTATTTTTCATTTTCTATTTTTCATTTTTCGTTTTTCATTTTTCATTTTCAGTTCTATATTTTTAATTTTTTATTTTTCACTTTTAATTTTAAATTTTTAATTTTTCGTTTTTCATTATTCATTTTTAATTTTTTATTTTTAATTTTTTATTTTTCATTTTCTATTTTTCATTTTCTAATTTCTCATTTTAATTTTTTGTTTTTAATTTTTCATTTTCAGTTCTTTATTTTTAATTTTTTATTTTTCATTTTTCATTTTCTATTTTTCATTTTTTATTTCTCATTTTTAATTTTTTATTTTTTATTTTTCATTTTTCATTTCGAAGCAGGTTATTACATATCATAATTTTTTCGCCAATACAATCATAAATCACACCGATTTTGTGTTACGTCTTACATGTTACGCTGTTTTTTTGATTGTAGCGTGAAATAGAAATTTACCGCCCTGCGCGTATAGATGTTTACACATCAAAAAATATAAAGATTTGGTGTGATGTAATAACATATTTAGTAAACAAATATTATAGTCTGAAAAGTGGTATTAAAATTGGTTATAATTTAACATAATAAAAAAAACAAAAAAAAAATATATTGGAATAATTCAATAGAAAGAAACAGACTTGAATAAACGAATATTTTCTCAAAAAAATTTAAAAAAAAATGGGTTTTGTGAATAAAATATATGTTGTCAGCTCTAAAAACCTAATAGAATATATAAAATGTATTTAAATTCAAAGTTAACGGATATATTTTTACTTAATAAAGAAGCTAAAATATATTGGATATGAAAAAGAACTATAGTAACTAACACTAAGGCACTTGAAAATAAAAATTAGCTAAAAAATTTGATTATGTGAAATATGATTTCAAAAATATTTTGAAATAAAAATTTAAATATGTGAACCTCTCCGGGACCTAGCGTGCGAAAATTAAGTTTTGAGAAAAAACGCATTTAAAGTTTCTACACCCTTTTAGGTATCCAGAATCGTTTTTTGACACACTAGGTCCCTTTTCTCGGAGAAGGTCACATATGATAAATTTTTTCATTGAATTAATAATAGGTTTAATAAAACTATATAATTCCACAAACGAATAAACTTAAACTATTAAAAAAGAACCTTTTTTAAATAAATTATTCTTTACAAAACAAAAAAAAAAAAAATAATAATCTACCCTACATTGATATGTTCTAAGAAGAAAAATGCAATGTAACTACATTTTAACATTTTATTCATTTATTTTTGACGTAAAAAGTATCATTTTATAAAATTTTAAAATTATTTGATTAAGCCAAAAACTAAGAAAAAATAGTTGATTAAGCATGAGTTGAACTAATAGGCAGAAGGATGCTGACGATGAACAAGTCGCTTTGTTCGAAAGTAGCTACTCCATCTAGCGCTGTCTTCAATTTTTTTCTAATATTTCTCTTACATTACAAAAATTATTATCTTTCTTTCATTAGAAAAATATATACATGATCTTAAACCGAACAATAAATGACTAATTATTCCAATACAGATCAACAATACATAACAATAACATACAACACATGAGGTACAATGCATTTGTGTAATCTGTTAAGATTTCACAAGCCATTACAGTTCCATCTAGAGGACAATGGCAAAAACAAAGAGCTGTTCACATTACAAGACTTGTAATTGATCTGGCTATGTTAATGTAGAGAAAGCTAAAAATTGGAAAAAGCTCAGCTTGTTCATACAAACTCTCGTATATAAAAAGAAAAACATTTCTCATGTTCTTTTCTTTCAAATGTTGAGTTAAATAGTTGATTAAGCATGAGTTGAAGTAATAGGCAGAAGGATGCTGACGATGAACAAGTCGCTTTGTTCGAAAGTAGCTACTCCATCTAGAGCTGTCTTCAATTTTTTTTCTAACATTTCTCTTACATTACAAAAATTATTATCTTTCTTTCATTAGAAAAATATATACATGATCTTAAACCGAACAATAAATGACTAATTATTCCAATACAGATCAACAATACATAACAATAACAAATATTTGTTTTGTAAAATAACAATAAAACATAAAATTATTCATCTGTTGTTTTTATTTCATTCATTGCATTATAACAAAAAATTGTTTTATTTTTTTAACATAGCAGTCAACATGTTTTACACTTTGAATTTTGTCTGTTTGCGTACATGTAAACGAAAAAATAATTGTGTGTTAATAAACAAATTTAAGTAAAGCTTTTGGTTTGTTAATAAAAATTTAATGCCGGTTTTCTCAATGTATTGTCAAACTGCCTGTTACTTAACCAGGACATAAATTTATTGGACCGATAAACTGCCGGCTAACAATTTGGCTTTCTCAATGTACCGACAAAAACATTATTTTCAGTTGGCAATGCCTCTCAAAATACGTATGAAAGTTGGGAGAACTATTTTCAGTTGGCAATGCCTCTCAAAATTGATATGAAAGTTGGGAGAATAATTTATCTGTACGATAAATAAATAACTGGCAGATGAGTGCCGGTTAGCTTTGCGACAAAGTAGAAGCAAACCAGACATTGAGAAAACAAAATTTCTTTATTCGGCAGTTTCTCGTTGGGATAAAAGATAATTGCCTATTGAGAAAATGGGCATAAATGTTCTTGAACTACTTCTGTGAATAGCAAATATATATTTGAATATTTAAAAAAAAAAAACTCTGTAAGTTTGTGAACATGTCAAACTTACAGCACACTTAGTGGCAAATACCAAATATACACTTGAATATTTAAAATTAACGAAAAAGATTTGTGATTTTGCTAACCAGACAGCGAACTCGGCGGTTTTGCTTACTAAATAACACAATACACTTACATATGCCTCACACCGATTTTCCCTTACGCTGTTTTTGTGATTGTATTGTGAAATTGCATTTTACCCCCGCCCTGAGCGCATAGATGTTTACACATAAAAAAAAACTCGATGATTCCAGTCGAAAAAAATAAGAATTTCGCTGAATTACTCAAATTAATAATGTATCATGAGAAACCGCTACTTTTAGAAATTTTGCTAGGCTTTAATTGTCAAGAATAATGAATTCCAGATTTCTCAAACTGGCATAAAATTTTTCTGAGAATTTCAGTTTACTTTACTAATTTCTCCCTAAGTACAAAGTAATATCTCTCTTATAAAGTAGAGCAGAAAGAAATAGTGAAATAGAATGCAAAGCTTTGATATAAATGGGCTACGAGGGAAGTCCCGAACAACCCAACCTGACGTATAGATGACGGCAGTAGTTTGAAAAAAGTTACCGAAATCTTATAAAATATACACCTCATGTTTTTAGGTTGTTTAGTATTTACTTTGGAGCCATCAAAAGTAAACGATACCACTGAATTTGTAAACATGATTAAAATTGGTCACCGTTAATTCATTTAGAAGGTCTCAGTGTAAAAATATTACAGCCGAGTTCGATTCTACTCTGGGGAAGTTTCCTCCTTCGCCTGAAAGTGTGAGTGCTAGCTGAAATGAAAGGCGTTTCAAAAAGTGTTATACCAAAAATTTGGAGATGAAAAAGCTGTTCGCAGATGGTGATGTTCATCGCAATAGAGCCAAGTTTTTGCATCAATTTGTAGCCACGGATGACTCTTGGTTCTACCACTTCACATCTGAGACGAAGAAAAAGGCAAAACAGTGGACTGAAATGAAATAATTGTGTTAAAAAAGGCGACGACAAATCTATCTGAAGCCATAATTTTATTGATTATCTTCTGAAAGGATATTAGGGAAAAAGTCCGTATTTGGCAAAAAAGGAAGTGCTGTTTCATCAAGGCAATGCGTCAGTTCATAGATCTATTATTGCGTTGGCTAAAATCCATGAATTAAAGTTTGAACTGCATCATCACGTACTGTATTCGCTAGACTTAGCTCCCTCGGTTTATTTTCTAATTCCAAACTTCAAAACATGGCTCGGTGCTAAAAGATTTGCCAACAATAAAGAGAGGTGGAATCTGCGGGTGATGGCTATTTTAAGGAGCTATGCAGTTCATGATATAAACATCGTATCGAAGCTAATGAACTTAGCTGGTAAAATAACTCAGAACAGCACACTAGAAATACGCAAAATAGTGTAGATAACTAAGGACTGAGGAAATCCACAATCTGTTCTCAGAAACCGGTAAATCAATCAGTACTGAACTGTATAAATAAATTAAATTTGTAACTCTGCAACATCATTTGAAAGCAAAATTACATGTAAACGCAGAACTATTGATCTAAAAAGCTGTATTCAACACAACACTACTCAGATAAACAGAACTCACTTTCGCAAACAAAACCCTTACCCTCATCTTTATATCTTAATTCTGTGGTTTTCTTGAATAACCGCGTATGTCCATATATTAAGTTTTAACGCTCTTTACATATGTTAAATTTAAAAAAAAAAATATTGACCATTTCTGAGTTTTTTCTTTAAATAACGACGTAACTTAAATGTTTATTACATTAATTTGCAGCACTATCGACGTATATCAACCTACGTTTGATCGCTGACAAATTATTTTCTCAGAAAACGACACATAGCGACATACGTTGCTTTTAATGAAAAAAATCCAAAATAATTTTAGATTATTTTTCAGCTTATAACCACTTATAAAAACTTGAGTGTTTATTTCTGTTATTTTTTGTCAGTATTATTCTTGATACGTTGTTATATTCTCATCCTAAGTCCAACTAACTTTTTATTGACGAGCAAAAAATCCATTTTTCAAGCAACAACAACTTATGTCCACATGTGTGGTTGCATTGGTAGTTTTCTTTTTCAAAGAAAACGACGTTTGTCGACATAAGTTGTTTTATCTGCACACATTTTAAGTGTTATTTACATATTGTTTTTTTCGTCCTTCTCTAGGATCTATTCCTCTGCAGCACTGTTAAATAAAAAGCTCTAAAAATTTTACATCGAGCCCATAATTTCAAATATAACGTGTTTTGGCTCCCCTGAACATTTTGGTTTTATGACGTACGCGGTTATTCTAGAAAACCACAGAATTATTATAGACCGACTATGCGATACCCTATACCATGCGTTTAGAGACATGGGGTATGTACAACAATTTGCGTATAGAAAGATAGCATAAATCAGATCAAATTTTAAATTTAATTTTTTGCCTTCAGATCTGAAAAGTTCATATCGTATTCAAATTGGACCGATCCCAGGAATATTTCTCAAAGTCGCTATTTTTTTTTTTTTTAATATACGTAATATTCGAAAAATCTGTGCAATACTTTTGCAATATGTGGACTATGACTAAGAATTGTCCTATAGGGTTTATATTTGAACTACCGATTAATGGATCTAATAAACACACACAAACAAAGCTGACCGAGATCTGTATGATAATTTGTATCTTTTGGCAATTTAACTCATTTGTACGGGGACTACGTCTGAACATGCACCGATTTTCACCAATCTAATCAGTCTTAAAGATGCTTGTATACCTTATTTCATTAAAATCAATTCATATTTATGACCTACAGTTTGATTAAAAGTTTCACATGGACACACAGACACACAGACAGGCAGATGGACGGACGGACTTACATCGCTAAGTCAATTCAGAAAGTGATTCTGCATGGACGACTATAATAATAAAAGTCGAATCTAAGTCAAATATTTTTGGAAGTTACAAACATCAGCACAAACGACCACACCAGTTATAAAAATATCTGTGTCAAATAGAGGACACCATTTTTATTGCGATGAGTTATAAATTAATCAATATTCGTGACACGTGGCAAGATATGTCCTTTATTTTAAAAAATAGCTATCCTAGTGTTACCATCAACACAATTTTAAAATTGCTTTTTACCTTAAGCCACAAAAACTGCATTTAAAACATTGCTGTTCTATTACAATTTCTGGCGTTGCCTTTGGACGTATAATATAAGTTTTCTAGTCCTTGTGCGGGTATTTATAGTGTTTTACATTGAAACAAACACACATGTGTACGTACGTACGAGCAGAATATCCAAAACAACTTTTACTTTTTGGTTCGGTGGTCTTTTATGGATTCCAGACAAATTTTATTCAAAACACATTTGAATTATTTATGAACTTTACTTGTTTATGCAAAACTTTTACCAGAGGCCTCTCTCCTAACGAAAAACAAACAAAAAACAAACAAAAAAATAAATAAAATACATCAGCAACAGAGTCCCGCTGAAATATACAAAAATGAAGGAAAAGTAAAACTTAATAATTTTACATAACAAAAGGTTGAACAATTCTGGCAGTTAAATTTACAATATATGACTAAAGGAAGTACATGTTGACAAGTCGCACTTTTGCTTGTGACAACTTCCGCTACACGTAACGAGTCCTGGTGATGGTGTATAAGAGCAAGTACACCTAGTGTTAATTGAATAAGGTTAAGTCATATCAATAGCGAATGCAGTTTAAAGGAGTAGACTAAATTTGTTACAAGTTTTTCTGCACATAAAAATTATAGCTAAATATGTAAAAAAAATACGATTAAAGAATTTTAAAGCTAAACAACAGATGTTAGCCGATTTCAAGTTTGACTTTATTCATTTCATATAAGTTTCATAAAAAAAATCATTTGAAATGATTATGAATTTATTTTTAAATAAAATTTTTATCACAAACAAACCAATTTGTTATCTTGCGATTGCGTTTGCTATGCACGGTTAAAAGTAACATGTCCGAACTTTAAAACTTTATCCGTTCTCATTTCTGGTAGCGGCAAATTTTAAAATTTCTGTGTAATTGTGCCAGTTGATCAACATTTTAAAATTTTTAAAAATATTGCATTCGGAAATTTCATTAAATTTCTGGTTGAACAATTTGGTTTAATGAACAAACAATATTCAATATGAAGTTTTTGCGGGAAATATTTAAACCATTATCTGCAATTTTTAAGCAGAACCCAAGAAAAATTCCTTAAAGTTGCCGTTTTGATTGATTGAAAATATTAGAAGAATATATACAATCCATTTCACTAGATGACTCCAAAAACGGAAAAATGTTTAACACGTCACATTCTACAGTATTTGTTCGGCAGCAATCATTATTGAACGCTCGCAATAAAATTGTAAGCATTAAAAAAAATGGTCCAACCATTATCTATACCGAGTCAGATTCTACTTTGCGAGACGCTGGTATTTCATATAGATCAATAAAATGGGTGACAAAACGGACATCGCAGAGTAATTGGAATGGCCACACTAGAAATAGAGAAAAAAAAAATTCTACAATATGTACATCGCACATTTACTGAAATTTGGACATAAAAAAGCAAGAAAAGTTTAATGATTGCTCAAAATGCACCAAAGCAGTATCGTGAGGATTTTCCATCGAGTATTTCACCATCTTATAGCCATGTACGTAACATGGATAAATCAATTCATTACATCTTCATTAAGAAACAGTCGAATAGTAGACTGAGAAGAGACGACAGTTCCATGTGCAGGCTAGGTCATGTAATAAATTTCCTTATTATCTTTCAAAGATAATCACCGTGTAATATACGAACTCACTACATCGATTTTCTGATGAAATAAAACCATGTACCGGTTCTGTTATTGCGATGACTAAAAAATGAAGTAATAGTTGCAAAATTATAATCTCCCTATGATAAAAACTTTCTTCTACGAACAATTGCTAAATTCATACGTGAAAATAAAACTAAACTATACCAAAAACACGACGGCTTTGACTGTGATGACCCAATATACTTAAATGAAAATTTGACGCCTTATAATCACAAAATCCTACAATCAGCTTTGAACATGAAAAAAAATAACCAGATCAAAACTACATACACTGAGCGTGGACTTGTATACATAAGGAAGTTTGACTCAGAGGAACCGCAAGTTATTGAATTTATTGAACAACTTAACCAGCTTTTTCATTAACCAATTCTTTAACACGTTAATGGGCAATTCCATATGTGACGGAATGACATTTTGAGTTGTAAAATTGAAGTTAGGGCTATTCCACAAAGCTATTTTCAATTGGAAATTCATTCTTCAGTTTGAAAATGATTGTTAATGATTAATACCCAGTTTTTGAAATATCAGTTAAACCTAGTTTTGTTAAACCCAGAATTTATTGATCAATTCCTTTATGAATTTGGATATGTCTGAAAAAATAAATTCTCGGTTTAACTAAACTAGGTTTAACTGACATCACAAAAGCTGGGCCTAAGAGATTTAAAAAAAAAAACTCAGAAACAATTTTTTCACTTTTTTATTCTTTTATTTTAGAGTAATTTCTCATTGTGTGACGGAATGACATTTTTGCTACCATGACTCTGTCCTGGTACTTAAACCTAGGAACTTTTGTCAATTAAGAAGCTAGTCAGTTTTTAAACTAATGAATATTTTACATATGATATATAAGCAATATAAAATTATATTTCAGAGCTAATTAGCTACGATAGTGTTGAAGTTATTAACTGCCATTTGACGTGACGGAATGACTAAAGCTTCTTAAACATGTATTAAAAGAAAATTTAGTAAACAAATAAATTTTATAATTATTTTATAATATAGAATACTTGTAAGAAATTACATTATGTAACTTGGTACATATATTAATATATTTTTAAACTTACTTCATATAAATGAAAAAAAAATTTTTTTCATCAAAGTTGACATTTTTATGGAATTGCCCTAGTATTATTATTTAATTACAATTTAAATTTTTCTTTCTTTCCTTTTCATTTATCTATATCTATTATCTATTATATATATATAACTGAGTTGGCGTGTGTTTGTGACAGCATAACTAAAAAACGGAGTGACGGATTTGGCTGATTCGTTTTTAATTTTGTTCACTGTTGTCCCCGAATGGTTTGTAGGCAAAAAAATTTCCATAATTTTACATATATTTTTTACATATATTTTTGCAAACAAAATCGCAACATTGATTGCCTGCTCATACTACCTGTTGACCCCGAATGGTTTGTAGACAAAAAAAAATTTCCATAATTTTACATATATTTTTTATATATATTTTTGCAAACAAAATCGCAATATTGATTGCCTGCTCATACTACACGAGGTTATGATACGTTTTGTGAAAAAAAACATATTTTGCTAAGAATTTTTAAAATTCTCATTTTTAAAAAAATTTTTTTTAACATCAACTCTTATCTGAATATGAGTGAAAAAATCATACACTGGCTGATGCAGTACTTTCATCGCATCCACATCAAATACGATATTATCATATCGACATGTTTTCCATCAAATCCCATCGATTTATGGGTAAAATACAAGGATGAAATGACGCAAGATATTCTTCATCGAATGCGTACCATTACACAAAATCCTGATTTGTCGATATCACACGAAATGCATAATGAAGCATTAATAATGATTGAAGACCAGGGTTTGATGATTGTTAACAAAGTTCTGATACAATTAGGTATGATTTCACCAAATCGTCCGATGCACGCTGTGTTAAATCAAGATTTACATAGAGAGAATCAATATAATCGCGAGGAATTGGCAGATAATGTTCAATCGGACATCGAGAAACTTAATCCCCAACAGAAATATACCTACGATACAATAATGAAAGCCGTGAACGATGGAACTGGTGGAATATTTTTTTTTGATGCTCCTGGAGGTACAGGGAAATCATTTTTGATTTCATTGTTATTAGCAACTATAAGATCGCAAAATCACATTGCACTTGCCCTCGTATCCTCAGGTATTGCTGCAACTTTATTGGATGGCGGTCGAACTGCGCATTCGGCACTTAAACTGCCATTGAACATGCAGATTAACGACCAACCAACATGCAACATATCGAAGACATCCGGAATGGCAAAAGTCTTGCAACAACGCAAACTGATTGTGTGGGACGAGTGTACAATGGCACACAAAAAATCATTGCAAGCTTTGCAAATAACACTACAAGATCTGCGAGATAATCGAAATCTTTGTGGTGGTGCCCTGATACTGTTGGCAGACGATTTTCGCCAAACATTACCGGTAATTCCACGGTCAACTGCAGCTGATCAAATTAATGCATGTCTAAAATCTTCCAATTTGTGGAGACATGTTACAACGCTGAAACTCACAACAAATATGCTAATCCAATTGCAAAACTATCCCTCAGCAGATGTTTTTTCGGTGCAATTATTGGATATTGGAAATGGAAAAATTCCCATCAACGTTACGACAGCTTTAATAAAGTTACCTAATGACTTCTGCCATTTCACTGAATCAAAAGAAGAGCTAATTCATTGTGTGTTCCCCAACATTTCGCAGCATTACAGGAATCACGATTGGCTAGGAGAACGAGCAATATTAGCCGCTAAAAACAAAGACGTCGATGAGATAAATGCAACGATTCAAATGGCCATTGAAGGACTAATAGTGTCTTACAAATCAATTGACACTATCATGAATCAGGAGGATGTTGTGAATTATCCAAAAGAATTTTTAAATTCAATCGAGTTGTCAGGTTTGCCGCTACATGATCTACAGTTGAAGGTTGGATACGTAGTTATAATGATGCGTAATATCAATCAGCCTCGACTTTGCAATGGCACAAGACTTATTGTCAAAAAACTTATGACAAACGTCATTGAAGGAACAATTCTGAAGGGAAAGTACAAGGGGGAAGACGTACTGATCCCACGAATACCAATAATTCCGAACGATTTGTCATTCGATTTCAAACGCCTTCAATTTCCAGTTAGACTTGCATTTGCAATGACCATTAATAAGGCGCAGGGACAGTCTTTAAAAATTTGTGGCATCAATTTGGAGTATTCATGCTTTTCTCATGGCCAGCTCTATGTGGCATGTTCTCGAGTAGGCAAACCATCGGCGTTATTTGTTTACGCTCCCGACAAACAAACAAAGAACGTTGTACATCTGAAAGCGTTGCAGTAATTTAAAATCTCAATCAAATTGACTTTATTAAAATAATCATTAAAAACTTAACAAAAATAATATTTAAAGCATTCTTTAAAATAAACATACTTTTGTAACACAATTATTTTCTCAATTTAAATATTTAAATACAGAACCATCTATCCTGAAAATCATAAATTTTTAATTTACCACCTTTGAAGACAGGACGAAATTTGCCGGGTCAGCTATTGTATATATTACAGCACTTGAATAAAATGAAAAAAAAAAAAATTCTGTCTCATTACAACTACAATTCAGGGGTAGCGAAGCGCACCGGGTCAACTAGTATTTTATATTTTGATTATTATGCACATAAGTTTTGAACATATAACTTTCCTCAACCAATTTACTGATTTTTCAATCATTTTGCTGTAAACACACTTTTCCTGGTGGGTCCAATTATTTTCTTATTAAAACATCAAATAAATTTTTATCTAGCACATTTGAGCGTTGCGGTTTGGATGAATTTCTGTAATGATATCTATGGCTTTGTTAAATTATAATAGAGTATACTCCAGGGACAGTACTGCAAATATCTTATATATATTTACGCTGATCCCTGACTCACTGACTGACTGACTGATTCTGTAACGCTGAAATAATACACAGCACTCCCTACAAAGCTATGGGAAATACACAAACAAAATTTAATCTTTCTCATTTTATACAAACCCACACAAAATTTACTCTCTTCTTTGTTACCGACCAGTGCTGCTAATAAAATCTTCTGAAAATCGACAATTTTTTAAACTAAATCGCCAAAATCGTCATTTTTAAAACAAGAAATTGTCAAGAAAATTTTACCGCTTATAAAATTTGAAAAAATATTACAAAAGGAAACAATAAAATTTATTTATATCATTCATATTAGGAATACTATTACAGCATTGGTTATTTCTATACATACATATATAAAAATGTATTAGTGATGAAATTTCAACGAAAAAAATTTAACACAGCAATCAACTAAATAATTTTATTGATATGTATCTATAGCTGAAACATATAATATAGGCTTAAAGTATCGCCGTATTCAAGGTATTTCCGTTTTGAAACGAATTGACCCAGAATTAAAAATATACATATTTTGTAATTTACATTTACAATGAACAAACACTATCAATTTTCGATAACCTTTGAAATCGTAATTTTTATACTGAAAATTTTAAATCTTCAGTCATCATTTTAACAAATTTAACAAATCATTTTAACAAATTGAAAAATCGTCGAAATTGGCAGCACTGCTAACGACAATAGCACTACATATGCAGATTTCGTGTTACATATGCAAAAAATCCATCAAAAAAAAATAATATCTATTCAATTTCTTCTTTAAATTCCCATTGTTGGTCAATGAAAAAATTCTGCAAAAAAAGTAATGAATGAAATTTTAATCATTTTTATTTTTCTCATTTAACTAAACTTTTCCGTTTGCCTGTTTTGTTTTTCATCTCAAAATTGTTTTGTATTGTTAAGAGTGCTTTCGCTCAGGTTCTCTGATGGCCAGCAATTACCAAAGAGTATGCTTTTTTGATAAATATTTGAGAAAAAAGATATCTTCAATGTGGATTTTGTTGTTGTCCAACGTGTTATTTCGTTTTAAGCTCTGTATTGAAAAGCGCTTGAAAAAATAGTGCAATATTAAGTTTAAAATTTAAATTATTCTAACTTTGCATAATTAAATTACATTTTAATTTCAGAAGAGAGGTGGGAAAATAATTTTGTTTCACTCATAATATTAATTTTTGCATAATTTGCTTTCAAAAAATTTTGACAAACATAAATTTCGTAAATAGGTATATATAAGATTTTAATTTGAATAATTTATTGAAATTATCATGGAAGAATTAAAGGCGATTTGGAATAATAAGTTTTTTTTTTTAAGTAAAACTAATACGCCCTTATTTTGTAATTTTTTTTGGATTTATAGATAACTTTGCAAAAAATGTAGTTCTCTTTTTTCAGTTTACATGTATGATGAAACATGAAATATTTATTTCTCTTTTGTGTAGGTGTATACTTCCTTAAGGGGTGGTAGGTTTTAAAACCTTCTTTTGCATTTCTCTTCCTGAATGCACAACATGTCGAGAGTGTTGTGTCAAAATTTTAAGTAAATCAGAGCAAAACTTAAGATACAGCGTTTCCAGCGACTGGCCTCATACGGTATATAGATATAAATCAGTTTTTAAAAAACTTTAAACCGATTTTCGCGCAAATAAATGTTCGTAGTCCGTGAACATCATAACTCAAAATCTATTTGACCGATTCTTTTGAAATTTAAGACACTACACACATAAATCATCAGGTAACCACGAAGGGTTTTTTTAAATTCCATTTTCAAAAATCGTTTTTCACTTCAAAATGCTGCAAAAAAAAACAAAAATTAAAAAAGTCTTCGTCAATACCACAGGAAACACGTCACCTTTTAAACGAATTTTGACGTTTTTATTTCTCATGATCCGGTAACGAGTTATGATGTTCACCGCAAATCAACAACGCCTCCGGAGATTCGCTGTCACGGACTTATTTATTAAAATTTTTAATTGAAAATTTTTTCAAAGATTCTCCAAATGTTTTGCTATAACGTGTATATGAAATAAATAATCCAACATTATTCATATCTTCAAAAAAGAATTATGAAAATACGACTTTTTTTTAACTTTTAAACGTTTTTTATGTTATTCTATTTTTTCTACAATAAAATAGAGTCCGGTTATAACAAACTCGGCGGGACCGGCCAAAGTAGTTCGTTATAGACTAAGTTCGTTATAACCGTAGTATTTTTTTGTTTTTTCCGAAAGGTTTAAAAACTTTTTTTAGTTGAATAAGTTTATTTTGATGCATTTTAAAAAGTTATAAAACATAAATTAAAAAGATAGATATTAATAGTTTGTCGTAATAAGACTAAAATTACCGAGTTTCTACCAAAATAAGATATTTTTTTAAAATCATATAATATTAAAAACTCCTTATGTATAGAAGCAGAAAGTGTAAAGCAAAGGTTGGTTACTGGCAAATTTATGCGAAAATATACATAAAAGGACCTTTTACAAAACTTCATTTGAAAATCGAAGTTTTTGGTTTGTATTTTTTACAACTGTTTTTCGGTTTTTCTTTTTTTTAAAGAAATTTTAAAAACATTAAAATTAAAATTAATTTTTAAATATATATAAAATATAAGAAAATTTTGAAATGAAAAAAAAAAATTGTTTGTTAAAGTCAAAATAAACGGGCGCCTAGGCGCCACACAATCCACTAGTGATTAAAATATTGGTAAAACAAAAAAATGGCCTTAATGTTAGCCACATAAAGATTGACGAGTTTCGGCATATCTTTGAAAATTCTGGTATGGACGTTATATGTGTATCTGAAACTTGGTTTGATGAATCAATTACAGATACTCTCGTAACACTAGCTGGTTATAGACTTTACAGAGCTGACAGAACTGATGGATACGGAGGTGTAGCCATTTACAAAGTGGACTAATTAGTAAAGTTAAGTGCAGAAGTGTTAACGTTGAAAATGATAAGGTGTCTACAGACCAAATCGCAATATCGACCTCGGTTACTTTTATGAAATGTTGACCACTGATTTTATACCCTATTACAACAACATTATAATTACAGGAGATTTTAATTCAAACCTTTTAGAAAACTGTAGTATGGTCGAAAATATGAAATTCTTCGGTCTCACTCCCGTGAATATGCATATTCCAACACACTTCACAGCCACTAACAGCACATTATTGGATTTATTTGTTGTCTCTAATGAAGAAAACACTTTGATATATGACCAACTGTCTGCTCCATGTTTTTCTAAGCATGACCTTATTTTTATGACTTACGACATACTGTTAAAAACTCCTCGTAAAACCATAGAATTTAGAGACTTCAAAAACATTACTTGGAGGAAGCACGTTGCCACATAGATTGGAATCTCATTTACTTTATGTTGTCGGTAGATGATCAACTATTATTCTTGGAAAATCATATCTCTGCTTCATATAACACTATAGTCCCAATCAAAGTCAGGACAAAAAGTAAGCGACAAACACCCTGGTTCACAACAGAGATTAGAAAACTTATTGATTATCGTGATAAACTTTTTTTCCGATGGAAGCGTTTTAAATCAGATAACCTTCACGAATTATATCACACAGCAAGGAGAGCAGTTAATAAATGTATTAGGAAGGCTAAGGCCACATACTATGCTGAAAAGTTTTCCGTATTAATTGATACCAAGAAAAAATGGAAAACCATTAGAGAAATTGGAGTTGGCAAAACTAAAAGATCAGCGGATATTTCAGCATCAAATCCTAATGAAATTAACGCGAATTTTATTAATATCTGCCGTTTCAAAAGTCAGCCACTGAATATCGTCCTATAGCTATTTTACATTATCTGTCAAAGGCATTTGAACGACTCCTTCGTAGTCAAATGACGTCATATTTAAACAATAATAATTTACTCACTGACCGTCAATCCGGGTTTCGTGCCAAACACAGCTGTGTTACTGCTCTAGCCGATGTATCTGAAGATATCAGAAAAGAAATTGGTGATGGATGCGTGGTATTTTTAGTGCTGTTAGATCACTCAAAAGCTTTTGACACAGTGGATCACACAGTCCTCCTGCAAAAACTTAAGAAAATTATCAACTTTTCCCCAACATCAGTTGCACTGATGACATCTTATTTAGAAAATCGCGTTCAATGCGTAGAAATAAATAATAAAGCATCAGCGTTTCTTCCACAGGGTTATATTCTTGGTCCCCTCCTTTTCTCAATATATGCTACTCACCTCCCTAAACATTTATTTAAATGATCAGCAAATTGATATTGTCGAACGAGCCTAAAATCTGGGTGTTGTTTTTAACAAAAATCTTACCTGGTCAGATAACATTGCAGCGGCGTGTGGAAAAACCTATTCAATGTTGCACCCTAGGTAGTATTCGTTTACGTACCTAATACCGATATTACTTTATGCATGTGAAATCTTTGCAAGTTGCGACGCTAGGAGTAGAACCAGGTTAAACAGCACGTTTAACAATATCGCAAG
Organism: Cordilura impudica; assembly: GCA_963682025.1. NCBI lineage: Eukaryota > Metazoa > Arthropoda > Insecta > Diptera > Scathophagidae > Cordilura > Cordilura impudica. The sequence goes on along the minus strand of OY821518.1, from coordinate 145,544,804 downwards.
GTACGTTTTTGGTCTCGGAAGGTTCGATCACATTTCTTCCTACTCAAAGACAATTTATGGGTTCAATTTTGATGACCTACTAAAAATAAAATCACTCATTTTTTTTACAACACACTTTGGTATCTGAATGGCAGTTTTTCATATTTGCGGTACGTCTTTGGAATAGTTTACCCTCTACAATTAAAGAAGTTATCAACGTCTCACTTTTTAAGAAAATAATTTTCGAGCGATACAAATAGGAATTGTTGTTTTTATACCTCATCTGCATTAAATAAAATTAACAATTGTTAGAATAGCTTTTAAGTTAATATATACATAAATATTTTTCTTCTTCTCTTTTTCTTTTGATTCTTTTATTCTAAGTAGTATAATTTTTCTATATTTTATACATCAAAATTGCATTGTTAGTTTTTGATTTCATTCTTTATTTTATATTTGTTTTCATATTTTCTCCTTTTTTTTATTATTAATTTATCAATTTTTATTTAATTTTTTCTTACTTACATATATGGATGTTTTTATTTTCAATGCTTAATATTCCTATTTAAAGTCAGTTATTTTTATTTATTTTTTATTTCTTTTCTTTTAATTCTTTTTTAATTAAATTTAAATATTGAGATATTAGCTTTAAGTTCCATTGTACATCATAAATCAATTTAACATATGTTAGAACCCGCTCCGTTTGAAGATCACATGTCTTGTTGGGTGGGATACCAAATTAAATAAATAAATAAATAGTTTGGATTTCTGTAACGTACACCCTCTTTGCCACATGTAGCCACGTATGATCATTTTCTCTTTCCATACTATAAAAATGGCCAGAATCAATATCTGGATTTTGAAGACCAATATCTCGGGAACCAAAGCAGACCAAACAAAAATATTTTATTTGACTCACCACATGAAGTCATACCGATGTTGTGAGTTTAAATATAATCGGGGTTACGGACATAAACGATACATAAGCCAAACAGTTGAAATTATGACTGAAAGAGTTTAAATATTGGGAAATAAAAAATTGGAAATGGTAAATGACTATTGCTATAGCAAACTTTAATATTGAGGTAGAAAAATTATTGAGAATCGAAAAGATGGTGACAATCTGTACACCTGGTGGACAGCTGAAAACAAATACCTTTCAAGTGAGGTATGTTTAATCAAAATCGGTTATTAACTACAATTTTCATATCGGTCGCAAGAAATCGCCCTTGCCTCTTAATACTCGTATTGCGAGTACAAAAACTCAATGTAAATCAAATATGGAACAAATTCAAAAATTATATTAAATTAAATAACATCAAATAATCTTATTAAATTGAAGTGGGTTGTTGTAGTACAGACAGTCATAAAGTTATTTTGAATTCCTTACGAAAGTTTAAATACGGAAAAAGTCATACCGCAGAATTAGTTTTTGGCAACGTTTATATCTATCCTATAAACACACTTTGATACAGAGAATATGCACGGGTATGTAACTTCACCATCAAACTTTTTACTCACTTACATCAAACTTTTATTTATAATTCGAGTTATTCGTTCGAATTAGAAACAGTCCGAATTTTTACATACCCTACTAAACGAACACCTCTCGAGCAATGCTTGTTTCCACTCTTATTTACATAAAATCATACCAGTAGTAGTTCCCTTATATAAAATTCAAATCAAGTTACCACTCACACATACACACCAATAAATGTTCACATAGAAAGCCATGAAAGAGTAACAAAAATACCAACTACAAACCAATTTCAGGTTAACAGTAGGAGCGTTAAATTGGTCATTGCCGAATCTCTAGAGCACTTCATCTGATATTGAAAATAAAAATAAAATCATTAATTTTATTTAATCGAAATGTTTCTATGTTAAATAAACAGATGCATAATGAAATTATCAGCATTTTCACTAATAACTTTTCATCCCAAAGAAAAATTTATTAAAATGTAAGATCAAACAGCTTCTAATGAAAGCATATGATTTAAGTTGACTTCACTAGTTATGGAGAGAATCCCCATTTCTATAAGTAACAAATGAAATGATATAATTTACTTTCATTCCCATAATAAGGAGGGTATCAAAAGTATCGTATCATAACATTCGCTTCTATATTGGTGATGATTTTACCACCTTTTTTTCCATGTCACCAGCCCAAAACAGAAAAATAAAACACAAGTGACCGTTCAAATATTCACTTGGCGGAAGTCATAAATTTACACTTGAAAAGTTCATAAATTTTTAACGAACTTATGCCAGGTAAGGAAGTCAGTTTTTCATCCATCCCAGACAAAATGCTTCAAACGTGTGGGTGGAGTTATGTGGTCTGACATTTTTTTTTCGTTCGCTTCGCATAACATAATTCTTTATCACCATGTTAAATTTTTTGTTTGTATGTTTGTTTGTTTGTTAGGTAATAAATCTTCTTTTCGCTAGAAGTCCATTCAAGTATGTCTTAAAAAAAAGTTTGTATAAATGTAAATAAACATATAAGTACACATGTACCTAAATACATAAATATTTAAAAGTTTTGAGTTATAAAATGTTTTATTTTAATTATACCCTATACCACTATGTGGTTTGGGTATAATGACTTTGTGCTGCTGTTTGTAACAACCAAAAATATTTGACCTAGACTCATCTTTAATTATACCGATCGAATCAGAATCACTTTTTGAGTTGATTTAACAATGTCCGTCCGTCCGTCCGTCCGTCCGTCTGTGTGTCCATGTAAAGCTTGTAATCAAACTGCAGGTCGCAAATATGAATATATTTTGATGAAATTTGGTATATGAGCTTTTGTCGGCCATGAGATGAACGCTATTGAAATTGGTGAGAATCGGTCCATGTTCAGACCTAGCCCCCATACAAATTACCCATATGAAATCGACATAAATTGCCATAAGATCCAAATTGTCATATAGATCTTACTCAAATTGGGTTTGTATGCGTTCATTACATCCACTAATGAGTAGTCCAAAAATGATCCCTTTGACACCATATAGAGCTGCTTCCCGATCTTCACTTAAATCAATTAAAAAACAAAAATATTGCACTGATTCTTCTCAAATTTTGTTTGTACATATTTTTGCAAAATACAAGAGACTTTACCAAACATGATCAGGATCGGTCCATTTTTGGACCTAGTCCCTTTATAGATATAGCATCCGATATGAACTTTTTCATATCTGCAGCCAAAAAAATTAATAAAAATCCCACTCAAATTTGGTTTTTGCTTATTTTCAATGTCCAGTTAGTTGGGCCTAAGAGATAGGGTTTATAAACGCATGGTATAGGGTATCGTATAGTCGGTCTAGACCGACTATAATTTTCTTACTTGTTTTTCAAATTAAAATGTGACGTTTCTAAGGGAAAATATATTTTTGTTAATAAGATACCATAGATATAATCTGTATTTCGAAACTTTATCAAATGATTGTCTTCACACAATATGAAAACGAACAATAAAGTTGGAACAGCAGCACAAATGAAATATGTTTTTTTTTTTCTTACTTACTTTTGACACTATTTTGAAAACAGCACTTCATTCCTTTATCCACAAACTGTCTATCACTAACCTAGCTTGGTTAGCGCTCTTTGAATTTTTTTTAACGCTGATAGCTTTTTTATAACATCGATTTTTATTATAGTCAGCGAAATTTCAATAGACGCATATAGATTTTAAAAGTTATTGACTAAAGCGAAGTAATTCGTTGTAGGCTTTTGTAACTAAGAACTTTATTCATAAATAAACAAGTAAGAAAATTATAGTTGGTCTAGACCTACTATATGATACCCTATACCATGTGTTTAGAAACCCTATCTCTTAGGCCCAACTAACTGGACATAGAAAATAAGCAAAAACCAAATTTGAGTGGGATTTTTATTAATTTTTTTGGCTGCAGATATGAAAAAGTTCATATCGGATGCTATATCTATATGGGGACTAGGTCCAAAAATGGACCCATCCTGATTATGTTTGGTAAAGTCTCTTGTATTTTGCAAAAATATATACAAACAAAATTTGAGAAGAATCAGTGCAATATTTTTGTTTTTAATAGATTTAAGTGAAGATCGGGAAGCAGTCTATATGGGGCCAAAGGGATCATTTTTGGAGTACTCATTAGTGGATGTAATGAACGCATACAAACCCAATTTGAGTAAGATCTATATGACAATTTGGATCTTATGACAATTTATGTCGATTTCATAGGGGTAATTTGTATGGGGGCTAGGTCTGAACATGGACCGATTCTCACCAATTTCAATAGCGTTCATCCCATGACCGATAAAAGCTTATATACCAAATTTCGTCAAAACATATTCATATTTGCGACCTGCAGTTTGATTACAAAGTTTACATGCACACACAGACGGACGGACGGACGGACGGACGGACATTGTTAAATCAACTCAAAAAGTGATTCTGATTCGATCGGTATAATTAAAGATGGGTTTAGGTCAAATATTTTTGGTTGTTACAAACAGCAGCACAAAGTCATTATACCCAAACCACATAGTGGTATAGGGTATAAAAAAAAATATTTTACAACTTCAGTATTTAAAACTAAGTAACAAAATAGTCTAACCCATTAAAACAAAGTTTTTATTAAAACTCTATCTTTCCTTATGCATATGAGTTTTGAATCTCTCCGTGAGTGTGCGTGACTTTGTGTGACTATTTTAAAATTAATCTTTGGGTACAACAAGTCTATGGATAAAGCTTCAGATCGATCGGATGAGGGGAAATGGGGTTTGAATCAGTCCATGACTGTGCATGACTATGTCAATGTCAATATTTTTTCACAGCAAGTCTATCGACCAAGTTTCAGATCGACCGGATAAGGGGAAATTGGTTTTAAATCACTCCATGACTGTGCGTGGCCATGCGTGACTGTGCGTGACTAAGTCAAAGTTAATCTTCTTTCACAGCAAGTATATGGACCAAGTTTCAGATCAATAGGATGAGGGAAATGACATTTAGATCACTCCGTGACTGTGCGTGACTACCCCATAGACATACGGACATAGACAGACGGACAGAGAGTATGAGATAAAAGAAAAAGTTTAAAAATAAAGAAATTGTACCAAAAGTTTCCGAAGTAATGCGAATTTTAAATAGATGCACTTCAAATTCAATTAAAAATAATACATTTATAATGACTTAATATATATGCTCCTAATGTTAACCTTTAATCATCAATTCATTAGTTTCTGAAGTGAGCTAGCCATGTTTGGAGAATCTCCACTACTAATGATTTCCATTTCCATAAACAGTACTTGATAACATTCACCATATATTTTCAATAGTACTCAAGTCCGAGCTTCTTGTGGGTCAGTCTAGAATAGGGACTGAAGGCAGTAGAAGAAAGTTTCTGAAACCTCCTTAAACCATTACACAATATGTTACTTATTTTAGGAAGATTTGGTTAATTTAAAATTCTTACATTAATAACTGTGTCCATCTGTGTCATCCAGATGGAATTTTTTCGTCCGAAAATATTATATTTTGCCACTCAGTTTACCAAAGCATGAAATAAATTTGATTATGGTGGCTTTAGTTGATTTTGTCCATATAAAAATTTGTCAAACTCAGCGCCTTTCCATGGGAAGAATGCATTTTTATATTTACTTAGAATATGGTTTATTTTTAAGGCTGCCTCTTAATTTGGGCAATTTGCCGTTTGGTTACTTTCGTAATCCTTTTATATCTATTAGATACTTTTTTTGCTTTCTTGCTTTATACATCCTATTCCACCATGGTATGATGAGTTTGTGATGATGTTTGTAACTTCCAAAAAAAAATAAATCCATCTCTTATTATACGGATTGACTCAGAAACATTTTCTGAGTCGATTTAGCAATGTCCGTCCGTCCGGACAAAAATATTGCACAGATTTTACTCAAATTTGGTTTGTATATGTTTTTTGCAAAAAATAGCTGACCTTACCAAATATGGTCAGGATTGGTCAATTAGAGTCCCTTATGAAGTTTTTGAAATCTGCAGGCAAAAAAATTAATAAAAAGTCCACTCAGTTTTGGTTTATGCTAATTTTCTAAACCAAATTAATTCGATCAATACTCTAAACGAATCGTATAGGGTATCGCATATTCGGTCTAGACGGGATATAATTTTCTTACTTGTCAAACGTGCATTTTTGACACTCGGTGCTTTCTAGTCGTGTAGCTATATATCGATTATTGTAGCTATGTTCAATTTAACTTTTAATTGTATTATTTTCTTCAAATGAAATATGTTTTCCTCCAACCATGTTTTTGCAGTACTTTCAACTTAAAATAAATTAATATTTATGTTTTCTGTTTCCCGCAATATGAACATTAAAAAACACTTTAGACATTATCTTTGCCCCTTTTAGAATAGTAAATAATGTAATTTACAGCTTGGGTCTATTAAAACTTCTCCCAAATTTCAATGTTCTCAAAGAATTTTTAAAGTGTTGGCTTACCAAAAAATGTTTAAAGAAAAGTATAAGCTTGTACTTATTTGTTACTAAATTTGTTAATTAAAAAAAATTAAATAAAAATAAAAAAATATATATAAATATTATGTTGTGCGGCTATTCAATCTTAAATAAACGTATTATATAAAGCAATGCACTGTCATATTTCAATAAAAAATATTGGATTTTTTTGACCTTTTCATATTCATTATACCCTATACCACTATGTGGTTTGGGTATAATGACTTTGTGCTGCTGTTTGTAACAACCAAAAATATTTGACCTAGACCCATCTTTAATTATACCGATCGAATCAGAATCACTTTCTGAGTTGATTTAACAATGTCCGTCCGTCCGTCCGTCCGTCCGTCCGTCCGTCTGTGTGTCCATGTAAAGTTTGTAATCAAACTACAGGTCGCAAATATGAATATATTTTGATAAAATTTGGTATATAAGCTTTTAGCGGCCATGGGATGAACGCTATTGAAATTGGTGAGAATCGGTCCATGTTCAGACTTAGCCCCCATACAAATTACCCATATGAAATCGACATAAATTGCCATAAGATCCAAATTGTCATATAGATCTTACTCAAATTGGGTTTGTATGCGTTCATTACATCCAATAATGAGTAGTCCAAAAATGATCCCTTTGACCCCATACAGAGCTGCTTCCCGATCTTCACTTAAATCTATTAAAAAAACAACAAGTAAGAAAATTATAGTCGCTCTAGACCGACTATACGATACCCTATACCATGCGTTTAGAAACCCTCTCTCTTAGGCCCAACTAACTGGACATAGAAAATAAGCAAAAACCAAATTTGAGTGGAATTTTTATTAATTTTTTTGGCTGCAGATATGAAAAAGTTCATATCGGGTGCTATATCTATAAAGGGACTAGGTCCAAAAATGGACCGATCCTGATCATGTTTGGTAAAGTCTCTTGTATTTTGCATAAATATGTACAAACAAAATTTGAGAAGAATCAGCGCAATATTTTTGTTTTTTAATAGATTTAAGTGAAGATCGGGAAGCAGCTCTAAATGGGGTCAAAGGGATCATTTTTGGACTACTCATTAGTGGATGTAATGAACGCATACAAACCCAATTTGAGTAAGATCTATATGAAAATTTGGATCTTATGGCAATTTATGTCGATTTCATATGGGTAATTTGTATGGGGGCTAGGTCTGAACATGGACCGATTCTCACCAATTTCAATAGCGTTCATCCCATGGCCGACAAAAGCTTATATACCAAATTTCATCAAAATATATTCATATTTGCGACCTGCAGTTTGATTACAAGCTTTACATGGACACACAGACGGACGGACGGACGGACGGACGGACGGACGGACGGACGGACGGACGGACGGACGGACGGACATTGTTAAATCAACTCAGAAAGTGATTCTGATTCGATCGGTATAATTAAAGATGGGTCTAGGTCAAATATTTTTGGTTGTTACAAACAGCAGCACAAAGTCATTATACCCAAACCACATAGTGGTATAGGGTATAAAAATATTGCACTGATTCTTCTCAAATTTTGTTTGTATATATTTTTGCAATATACAAGAGACTTTACCAAACATGATCAGGATCGGTCCATTTTTGGACCTAGTCCCTATATAGATATAGTCCCTATATAGATATAGATCCGATATGAACTTTTTCATATCTGCAGCCAAAAAAATTAATAAAAATGCCACTCAAATTCGGTTTTTGCTTATTTTCTATGTCCAGTTAGTTGGGCCTTTGAGATAGGGTTTCTAAACGCATGGTATAGGGTATCGTATAGTCGGTCTAGACCGACTATAATTTTCTCACTTGTTTTTTATTAAGATTATTTAATTAAAAATTTATTAAAAGGGCAAAATTTGTGACGTCGATGTCAAAGCAAAGATTTTGAAAAAGAAAATGTTCGAGCTTGTATGAGTAAGTTTATACAACTGCAGCCATTAAGAATAGTACTTTTGTATAAAAAAAAAAATGTTTTGCTGCTTTCATCTGCTTAATTTCCTGGCAAGTGTTTTACAAAATATTTAAAAAGTTTGATAGGATGAACAAAAAATTGAAGCTAATGACTATTTATTTTAACAAAATGAAAAAATGAAAATGAAATAATTTTTATTTATTTGTATTTGTAAAATCATGGCATTGATATAAATAACCTTTCATTCGATGTACTCTAGGATTACTTGGTCTTCAGTTTTTTTTTTTTTTTGTGACAAATTTAACTAATTAATTATAAATTTAAGTTTGATTAATGGAAGGGAGGTATGTAAAATCATACATAATGTTTTTAATACAAGGTCGATAATTATTCTAGAAAGTATTCGGGCATGTTTACCTAAATCTCCTTCAGGTATCCTACTAGAACTATACATATCCAACACACTCTATTGTACTCAATAAGTCTCTCTCACTCTGTTCTAGCTTAAATAAAGAATGGTAAGAGTAAAGGAGAGCAAATTTTATTATATAGTAAAATTGAAGGTCCCCTTTAGCTCGCCTAGATTTCGGAGGAAACTTTTCGTGAATTATTAAAGAGTATTATTTATTTTTGTATGAATCTGATATATTCTGGCAATCTTCAATAGTATACAGAGAACCAATCTTCCTTCAACAATTTCCAACTTGTTATCTGTATTTATGTGTGTTATAGGTGTGTCGTGTACATTGATAGGTCCTAAACCTTGTTTAAGTATTCCGTTTTCTACGCTAAAGTAACTACCATAACCTGGGTATTTTTTGTTATTCTCATATTTGGGACCACTCGGAAGAATATTATATATTATTATATTATAAGTATTATATTATAAGTAATTTAATTTTAAAATTAATTTTGGTCAAAGCGTGATTGGTACATTCCAAACGTACCATTCATATATCGCACCTGTACCTCTAAAGCAGTGGTGGCCATCGAGAGAATTTAGTTAGTAATAGTGTTTATGAGCATGTGTTAGTTGTACTACACTGACCGAAATCGACGGACGTAACACAATGCCGATATTGAATTGGTTTGTGTAGATTTTGTATGAATGTTTAAATGAATGACTAAAAGGGAAAATAGTTGAGTTCACGAAGAATATGGTAAAATTTTAAATATATTTTGTTGTTTTAATATTTCAACTCTTACATTCTGAAAATGTAAACCAAAATGTGAAGAACATTTAATCTTTTCTATTCATAAGTTTGAAGTTTATTAAATCAAATAAGTAATCCATTTCTTTAAAAAACAAAAAAAAAAAAAAAAAAATAGCAAAACTTAAAAAGATAAGAAATTTCAAAGGTTATTAAGTGGTATGTTACCAAAAACTAAAAAACTTACCAGCCTGCAGTAACTGGAAATTTTTTAAAATTAAATGTCAAATGGAGGCGACGTATGTAATTTATAGAAAATGTTGAATTTATAGCAGATTCAACTGCTTTACATAATTTAGTTTCTCAAGTCTTCGAAATTTTCCCAACATTTTTGGTTTCTTTTAATTAAAATTATTTGGTGAGAATGTAAACAAAATAAATATCGACATAATTTAGCTGACATTCGTATTTGAATTGTGAAATTAGACCAATTTTTCAATGTCAATTTCTTTGTCATAACATTTAATTTTCAATAACGTTTCTAAATGACTGTCAGTTAATTTATTGCGGCTTTTGCTTTTGATTTGAGACATTACCGAAAATGTTGACTCACAAATATAAGTCGTGGAAAACATTGAAAATAAATGAAGTATTAGGTTTCTAAAGGTTGCCCTTTTTTGCCAAGGCCAAAGCAATGGTGTACGTTGCCTTCATTTTTCCGCATTCAGAGGTCTAGACCGACTATAATTTTCTTACTTGTTTTGTTCGTGTTTTTCTAACGTTTTTAGCACATGCAATTTTTACACATCGTGTGAATCTTTCAAACATTATTTATGTCAAATACATGTGGAAAGTCATATGTAAATTTTTATATTAGAAAAGGTTCTATTTTGACATGACAAAACATGTGAAAATACAACACTGCTTGTGGTGAAAGAAAAACAAAGTAATATTAAAAGAAAATAAATTGTTAAAATTAATTAACAATTAAAAGATATTATTTATTTAATAAATTTATTATTTATAATAAATTTATTTTTCACAATTAAACAAAACGGACAAATAGAGGTTATGTCAAAATTAGGAATTGTATGTTAAACACCAATTTTGATATACACACGAAATTACATATGCATCGTTAAACTGTACTTACATATGGAAAATACATATCATGTAAACACACTTATAACATATTTTTTTTTTTGTGTCTACAAAAGCAAATGTTTATTTTTTTTTAATTTTTAAAGCTACTTTTGTAACCATCGCCCATTTATAATGCAGATGTGGAGCGTACATTAAATTGCCATTTGGCTTTTATTTACCACAATATGATTGTTTAGTTAACTAGCAAAAAAAAAAATAAAAAATGATAATTGGCTGGGGACCTCAAAAGAAAACATCATCTATGTTATATTCATTAATAATGATTTATTTAAATGTTCACTACATTCGGATTACAAGACCTGGATCTTATTCATTTCTTAGTTAGTTAAAATTGCTTAAAAATGTTTCAGTTAACCCTTTCTTTAGCAGTTTTTAATCGTTGGACTGTGATTTTAGTTTCTAAAATATTTGAGCATAAGTCAATTTAGCAAATTTTCTAAGCTTCATTTAATTGTAGAAATATGGAATCAGTATTTAAATTTTTAAATTTATCTATGTATCCATTACTTCAGAACAGGCGTTGAAATATTGCTTTTCGTAAAAATCAATTTTACTTAAAAATTACCTCTTCTTAATAGAAGTACATTTTCTCTAAAAAGTAAATTTTCTCTAAAAAGTAGCCTTTATGAACAAAGTACCATTTCTTTAAAAAGTATATTTTCTGAAGCAGGTACATTTTCTTAAAAAAGAATCTTTCCTTAAATTGTAATTTTTCCTAAAATGTACCTTATCTTAAAAGAATAAGTTTTCTCAAAAAGAACTTTTTCTTAAAACTTACCTTTTCTCAAAAAAGAACGTTTTCCTAAAAAAGTACCTCTACTTAAAAAGTGTATTTTGTTTAAGAAGTACATTTCCTTTAAAATGTACCCGAACTTTAAAAGTTATTTTTCTTATAAAAGTACGGTTTCTTAAGAAAGTATATTTTCTTAAAAAGAACTACATTTTCTCAAGCATAAAACTTTTCTTTAAAAATAGAACATTTTTTTAAAAAAGTAACTTTTGTTCAAAAGTGTTTTTCGTCGGACTCTGACTCCGATGCTAATTGTATTTGGATACTTGGATGCAAGTGGTTCTATAATGAAGTTTATTTTGAATTATTTTTCTTATTTTTTATTAATTTTTTACATAATAATTTTTATAATATTGGAAACTTGAAACTTCATATGAAATAAAAACTTTTAAATTTTAAATCTTTTACATTATTTTATAAAAGAACCTGAATGAACTTACACTTACAAAATATATTAAAATCTACCGGTTTATAGTGATCTGTATAATATTACGTCGCCTTTTGCGAAAAATTTTATTTTGGCAATTATTTGAAAATTTTTTTGAAAAAAATAAAAAATCCTATTTTCGGTCCTTATCATTTTAATGATTGAGTTAGAAACTAATTAGGATCAAGGTCAAATGCTTTAGTTTTAAAAATTAGTTTAAAAAATTTATTAGTTTAAAACATTTATCTATATTTTTTTCAACGCTGTAATATTCTATGCAGCCCCCGTTTGGTCTACTAGCGCATCTTACCATATTAAAAAACTGCAAATAGCCCAAAATAAGTTATTAAAACTTATATATAACCTACCTTGATTTTATTGTACCACACGCCTTCATGATATTGCGGGCCTGGAATTGGTTCCAGACAAGATAAACATGCTTACAAAAAACTTTAATACCAGATGTCTGAATTCTGATTTCGTGCATATTAATGATCTAGCATCATCTTAGGTTTTATCTAGTCTGTAGTTAAGTAGTATAAGTGGTTTTAAAAAAAATAAAAATTCAAATAGGTTTTTGCTAAATTTTCTCCTCCAAATAAAAAAATAATACTGTATATACATATGTAAATAGAAATTTTGTAAATATAAATCTATTATTAAGCTGAAAACGAAAAATCTTGAACTCTTAAATATATAATTTAAATTAAAATGAAAATGTAAATATTATGGATAAATAAATGAATTGAATTGAATTTTCTATATTCTGCATAAATTTTACATGCACGTGCAATACCGAGAAATTTTAGAGAAAGTACCTTCCTATTGAAGTGCTTTCATATGTTTTAAGCAAGTGTATTAGGCGCCTCTAGATATAAGCGGAACTCAAAACTTCATTTTTCCGTAATATAAGTTCTACACTTCAAATCGTCTCGATTTTCCTAATATACATTTTTTTATAATAATCTTATATATATTTACGCTGATCCCTGACTCACTGACTGACTGACTGATTCTGTAACGCTGAAATAATACACACACATAGCACTCCCTACAAAGCTATGTGAAACACACAAACAAAATTTAATCTTTCTCATTTTATACAAACCCACACACAATTTTCTCTCTTCTTTGTTACCGACCAGTGCTGCTAATAAAATATTCTGAAAATCTACAATTTTGGAAACTAAATCGCCAAAATTGTCATTTTTAAAACAAGAAATTGACAAGAAAATAAAAATAAAACTCGACAAAATATTACAAAAGGAAACAATAAAATTTATTTATATCATTCATATTACGAATATTATTGTACCCTTCGCTATTTTTATACCCTATACCACTATGTGGTTTGGGTATAATGACTTTGTGCTGCTGTTTGTAACAACCAAAAATATTTGACCTAGACCCATCTTTAATTATACCGATCGAATCAGAATCACTTTCTGAGTTGATTTAACAATGTCCGTCCGTCCGTCCGTCTGTGTGTCCATGTAAAGCTTGTAATCAAACTGCAGGTCGCAAATATGAATATATTTTGACGAAATTTGGTATATAAGCTTTTATCGGCCATTGGATGAACGCTATTGAAATTGGTGAGAATCGGTCCATGTTCAGACCTAGCCCCCATACAAATTACCCATATGAAATCGACATAAATTGCCATAAGATCCAAATTGTCATATAGATCTTACTCAAATTGGGTTTGTATGCATTCATTACATCCACTAATGAGTAGTCCAAAAATGATCCCTTTGACCCCATATAGAGCTGCTTCCCGATCTTCACTTAAATCTATTAAAAAACAAAAATATTGCACTGATTCTTCTCAAATTTTGTTTGTACATATTTTTGCAAAATACAAGAGACTTTACCAAACATGATCAGGACCGGTCCATTTTTGGACCTAGCGCCTTTATAGAAATACCATCCGATATGAACTTTTTTATATCTGCAGCCAAAAAAATTAATAAAAATCCCACTCAAATTTGGATTTTGCTTATTTTCTATGTCCAGTTAGTTGGGCTTAAGAGATAGGGTTTCTAAACGCATGGTATAGGGTATCATATAGTCGGTCTAGACCGACTATAATTTTCTTACTTGTTATATATAAAAATGTATTAGTGGTGAAATTTCAACGAAAAAAATTTAACACAGCAATCAACTAAATAATTTTATTGATATGTATCTATAGCTGAAACATATAATATAGGTTTAAAGCCGTAATTAAAACTTAAATCTTAAATGGAGATGCTATTCAAGGTGTTTCCGTTTTGAAACGACTTGACCCAGAATTTAAATCTATACATATTTTGTAATTGACATACACACTGAACTAAAACTATCAATTTTCGGTTTACAACCCATTAATTGTTAACCCTTGAAATCCCAATTTTTATACTACTGAAAATTTAAAATCTTCAATCATCATTTTAACAAATTTAACAAATCATTTTAACAAATTGAAAAATCGTCGAAATTTAAATAAGTGTTCAAAATTAGCAGCACTGCTAACGACAATAGCACTACATATGCAGATTTTTTGTTACATATGGAATAAGATGAACGCAAAAAATGCATCAAAAAACTAATATCTATTCAAATTCTTCTTTAAATTCCCTTTGTTGGTCAATGAAAAAATTCTGCAAAAAAAAAGTAATGAAGGAAATTTTAAACATTTTTATACGTCCGATACGCATACATAATTTTTTTTTATCAAACTAAACTTTACCGTTTGTCTGTTTTGTTTTTCATCTCAAAATTGTTTTGAATTGTTAGGAGTGCTTTCGCTCAGGTTCTCTGATGGCCAGCACTTACCAAAGAGTAAGATTTTTTGATAAATATTTGAGAAAAAAGAGATCTTCAATGTGAATTTTGTTGTTGTCCAACGTATGAAAAAAATAGTGCAATATTAAGTTTAAAATTTAAATTATTCTGACTTTGCTTAATTAAATTACATTGTAATTTCAGAAGAGAGGTGGGAAAATAATTTTTTTTCACTCATAATATTAATTTTTGCATAATTTGCTTTCAAAAAATTTAGATAAACATAAATTACGTAAATAGGTATATTTAAGATTTTAATTTGAATAATTTACTGAAATTATCATAGAAGAATTAAAGCGATTTGGAATAATAATTTCGTTTTTTAAGTTAAACTAATACGCCCTTATTTTTTATTTTTTTTTGGATTTATAGATAACTGGAAAAAATGTTCGCTTTTTACAGTTCACATTTATGATGACATATGAAATATTTTTTTTTTCTTTTTTGTAGGTGTATTGGTGTTTGCATTTCCTTAAGGGGTGGCAGGTTTTAAAACCTTTTTTGCGTTTCCCTTTCTGAATGCACAATATATCGAGAGTGTTGTGTCAAAATTTTAAATAAATCAGAGCAAAACTTAAGAAGATACAGCGTTTTCAGCGACCGGCATACGGTATATAGTATATAAATCATAGTATATAAATTCGAAGTCCGTCAACATCATAACTCAAAATCTACTTGACCGATTCTTTTGTACTTTAAGACACTATATCGACACATAAGTCATCAGGTAGCCACGAAGGGCTTTTTTAATTCCATTTTATTTCCAATTTTTTAACAACAAATTCCCTAAATTTTATAGCAAAAATCGGTTTTCACTTCAAAATTCTGCAAAAAATAGAAAAAATTGAAAAACTCTTCGCCACTACTTCAGGAAACATGTCACCTTTTAAACGCATTTCGATTTTTTTATTTCTTCATGATCCGGTAACGAGTTATGATGTTCACCGCAAAACAATAACGCCTCCGGAGATTCACTGTCACGGACTTATTTATTAAAGTTTTTAATTGAAAATTTTTCAAAGATTTTTCAAATGTTATGCTATAACGTACATATGAAATAAATAATCCAACGTTATTCATATCTTCAAAAAAGAATTATGAAAATACGACTTTTTTAACTTTTAAAACCTTACCCCCCTTAAGAAACTTTTAGGAACCTTGCTCTAAAACGTTTTTTTTTTTCTTTGCTATTCTATTTTTCTGCAATAAAATGGAGTTAGGTTATAGCGAACTCGGCGGGACCGGCCAAATTAGTTCTTTATAGACTAAGTTCATTATAACCGTAGTATTTTTTGATTTGTCCGAAAGGTTTAAAAAGTTTTTTTTAAATGAATAGTTTATTTATTTTGGGGCATTTTATAAAGTTATAAAATATAAATTAAATTACTAAAAAGATACATATTAATTGTTTGTCTTAATAAGACTAAAATTACCGAGTTTCTATCAAAATAAAAATTTTTTTAAATCATATAATATTAAAAACTCCTTATGTATAGAAGCAGTACAAAGCAAAGGTTGGCTACTGGCAAACTTTTACGAAAATATACATAAAAGGACCTTTTAAAAAACTTCATTTGAAAATCTAAGTTTTTGTTTTGTATTAAAATTAAATGAAAATATAATTAAATTAAATTAAATTAAAATTAAAAAATTGTTTGTTTAAGTCAAAAGTTTGATATAACCACTGTTCGCTATAAGAGAAGCAATTGGTATGAAAAGTGTGATTAGAACTCTTGGGACCGAAGAAATTCTTCGCTATAAACAAAAATTTATTACAA
Organism: Cordilura impudica; assembly: GCA_963682025.1. NCBI lineage: Eukaryota > Metazoa > Arthropoda > Insecta > Diptera > Scathophagidae > Cordilura > Cordilura impudica. Next base: position 145,528,276 of record OY821518.1, on the reverse strand, counting down.
CCAGGGTTCGTTATAAGCGAACTGCATTGTATTAAATTTTAATAATTTTGGGAATCTCCAATCTCCTCACTTTACCCGGCCTTCCCGTGTTCAAGTCAATATGATCACACATCCAATAGTCAAAAAATTGTTAAGCAACTGTCCCATTGAAAAATTGAAAGAGAGAATTGAAACTTATGATTGTTTAGTAAAAAAGAGTAAAAAAAGTGTGAGTGCATTAAAACTTGAAAGCCAAAAATTTAACGTGTGAAGGCCGGGTAATATCTTAAATATATTTACGCTGATCCCTGACTCAGTGACTGACAAATTCTGTAACGCTGACCAAAATGATACAGTTCTAATTCCTAGTATTGATCTCGCCCCAACCGACACCACATTACCTTTCACATTAAAACGCCGCCAGTTTCCAGTAATTCCTGCATACGCAATTAATTATCATAAACAAGGCTCAAAGCCAGTCATTTGATTTGGCATTAATTTGAAGACCGCGGTATTTTCACACGGCCAACTATGTAGCTTTGTCATGATCAAAAGTTTCAAGCCAAGTTAAGACGTGTTCAATCGAACCCACAGCAAGGAAAACTATTAAATGACCAACACGAAATATAGTTTTTCAAGAGATTCTAAATTGAAAAACTTTTTTGCCAAATATTTCTTATCTGTTTTGATACTTATGTATATAATTTCTACAGACACAATCTTTTTTCACATGTACATATGTGACAATATAATTTTCAATTTACTACTATATTAAAAGAAATATAATTTATTATAAATTTTTCGTGTATTTAAATTTAAACTGCTTTATTTGTATTTTTCAAACGGGCGCCTAGGCGCCATACAATCAACTAGTTTATCATATTAGATGAATTTAATATGATTGCGATCTATATGATAATTTGGATCTTATGGTAATTTATGTCGATTTCATAGGGGTCATTTGTATGGGGACTAGGTCTGAACATAGACCGGATTTCACCAATTTCAATAGCGTTCATTCTATGGCCGAGAAAAGTTTACATACCAAATTTCATAAAATATCTATTATATTATAGGCTAGGCAATTTCTTGTGACCAATGTTTTGTTCTACCATTTCGTCCCGATTTTGACCAAACGGAAATTATTTGAAAAGTATTTCTTTTTAGCCGATTTGCAGATTTACAGATTTTTGAATTTTGTCCTCTATTTTGTGTAAATTGCATTTAAAGTTGCTACTAACACATACATAAAATTATATAATGTATGTGTGTATTTATTAAATTTGTTAATGTGTTTGTAATAATAATGAATTTGTTTTTTTTTGTGTTGATTTGTGAATTGGCTATAATTGATTAGCATATCTATAGGGTCTTTATTTAATGAAAAAATAAAATTTCCTAGAAATTGCACTCGAATTTCGAGGGCTGGAATCTGCTAGTATTCATATTTGCGACTTGCAGTTTGATTACAAAGTTTACAAGGACACATAGACGGACGGACAGATGGACAGACGGACGGACGGAAATCGCTAAATGGACTCAGAAAGTGATTCTGAGTCGATCGGTATAATAGAAGAAGGGTTTAGGTCAAATGTTTTTGGTAGTTACAAACAGCAGCACAAAGACATTAAAACCAAACATAGTGGTAAAGGGTAAAAAAAGTCATATGACAAAAGTTACTCCCGTAGCATTTACAAAAATACTTTACTAAGAATGGCATCCCTTATATAAATTAACATTTAAGGATTTACTATTTATTATTTTTTTAAATCAAATTACTTTAATTTGGTAAAAGGTGTAAGTAAATTTTTATGCAAAATGCAAGTTTTATCTACAGCATATCGTGTATGTATTCACTCAAACTGTATTTAAGAAAAGGAAATATAATGAATCAAAACTGAAAGCACAAAATTGTTAAAATTTATTGTTGTATTTTTATTTGTTCAATAATAGGTTATTGTCAATTTTGATATAGCTGACACTACCTCCTAAAGTGGTTAGGATTCTGTCTGAACGAAATATTTTAAGTCGACTATATAGAATCACTCATATAAAATCACTATTTTTTATACACTAACCCGCATGTGCCATGGTATAATGGGATTATGCTGATGCTTGTAGCTACTTAACACATTTGACCTAGACACATTTTTCATTGTACCGATGGACTTAGGATCACTTTGTGAGTCGATTTAGCTATGTCCTTCCATCCGTCCGCCTATGTGTTCATTTAGACTTGTAATCGAAATTTAGTATATAAGCTTCTATTTATCACTCATAGTACAAGCGCCATTGAAATTGGTGAATATTGGTAGATGCTCACACCTAGTCCCATAGAGAATTATCATATAGATTATATTGATCTCTGTCCAATCTGGTTTGGATGTGTTTACTACACCCAATAGTTAGTAGTCCAAAAATAAACCCTAGAGGACAACTGTTAGTTACAGCCCCCATATGAAGCAGATTCGCGATCTTCACTTATATCTATCAAAAAACAAAAATGTTACACAGATTTTTCTAAAATTTGGTTTATATATATTTATGCAAAAAATAAAAGACCTTACGATATATAATCAAGATCGGTCCATTTTTCGACATAGTCCCCATATAAATATAGCATCCGATAGGCATATCCGAAGGCAACAATTATACTTTTTTTCTTTATCTTACACTGTGTGTAATATTTTAAAGTCGTGAAAATATAACCATATACGGACACTACTACGTGATAAAAGACCAAAAAAAAAGACCCCCAATGATTTGGGACCTCGATGTCATTTTCTCAGGCTCGTATCTTGCAAACCATTCGGAATTTTGATTTACTCTCTGAGGCAAAGTGGTAGTTGTCATAAAGAACAAAAATTGTGAACATATAAAATCGAAAAAACTGCATCTTCAAGATCAAAATCGCAAAAAACTTTAAAAAATTCGATTTGTTTACCTTTTTTCCCCTGTTCAGGTCCATAGGTAGCAAACCGTTCATAATTCAACTACAGAAATGTACCTAAGATCTCAGTAAACAAATTTCTAGAACATATGAATTTCCTAGGAATGATTCTAAACACCATTTAGGTAGCGCTTAGGTAGCCGCAAAAGTGAAAAATTTCCACAAAATTTTTTAACTTCATTTGTTTTTTCTTTACTTCAACACTGAAATATAATGCTATCTATTACAAAAAAAATAAAAAAAATATTCGTATTATGTTTACAATATTGATGGCCATAGACTTGCAAATAGCACTCTCTTAAGTTGTGGATCCAAATCGTCGTCTGAATCTGACTCTGATTCAGAACTTATGGAGTCCACAGGCACCTAGCTTCCAGACTGCTCTCCAAATGTAAGGAACCTCCGATTGGTCCGGGTTTGAAGCTGGTATAGTTCAGCTGTCCAGAGGTCCTTTCACTATAATTTATTTATAGGAAAGCACTTCACTTCACTAATTTTGCTTATTTATATTTATTTATTGATGAATCTTTATATATGTATTTTCTCTTCACAATGAAAGGTTTTATGTTGTTGTTGTTGCTATGATCGTAGCACTGCGGTCGCTGGCGTCGAAGGTGTGATGTGTGCTTGTGTGGAGGGTGTGACGTTGCTGGTATGGTGAGTTTGGTGTCCCTAGCCTAGCGACCCTGTACTCATGACTAGGTAGGATTTAATCCACTAAAATAAATGGACGAATATAATTCGCCCCTACTCTTCGCCGAATGTAATTCAGCACCCTGGACTCTGTAAAGCCTGCCTGTAATCCTTGGCTGGATGTAATCCGGCCTGAACGATTGTAATTCTCCTTTAATCTGGGCTGGATATAATCCAGCTCCTATACTACCTCGCCTAGATCTACTCTGTTGGATGTAATCCAACTTCGGACGAATGTAATCAGCTTTTTCTTCTTCAAATACTTCATTAACATCATACAGGGTGATCTTGTGACTCCACCAACATATCTGAAATGAATTAGAAAAGAAATGAAAAAAGGAATGCCAAACAATGCATCAATAAAATTGATATTACCTCTGGAAGCAGCAATGCGTCGAGTTTTTTGCTTTGTACCGTTTTTCCATGGGCATTTTGGTTTGGTGAAATCGGATTCGGTAGGGAGTTGTTTGATAAAATCGTTAAAATCAAAATGAAGGAAATGCAGCTTTAATGTCATCGATGTATCGATTTTCTCAAAATAATACAGCATTTCTTTCAACCATTCTCTTGGTTCCGGTTACGCGTCTCGATCCCCTCCCAAGACTGTGGTGCATACACGCTGAAGGTAAATCCATGCCATTGAATGATTTTCATCAAGCAATAAAGCAAAGTTGCTTTTGAATAACTTTCTAATGTCAGGGCCACCTGGTAAATGACGACAAAAATTATAGACAGAAAAGAAAACATTAACAAAGTGTGAATAGTACACTGAAAAGAACAAAAATTCGTTTTAAATTTACTACAATACCTTTTTTAATTTTGTCATCGCTACGCTTTCGGAAAACGCTCTTAAAATAATCGAATGCGTTTGGACAATTTACAACGGCCAGTTCGATGAATTTTTTAATAATTCCCAATTTTATGTGGAACGGTGGCAGCAGGATGTCTTGAGTATTGTTAATTCTGTAGTTTTCTGGAATAACCGCGTATGTCTATTTTTGTCCGTTTTGAGTTAACGATGACAAATATATTAATTTTTAACGCTCTTTACATGTGCTAATTTTTTTTTTTTAATATTGACCATTTCTGAGTTGTTTCTTTAAATAACAACGTAACTTAAATGTTTATTAAATTAATTGGCAGCACTATCTACGTATGTCAACCTACGTTTGATCGCTGACAAATTATTATCTCAAAAACCGACACATAGCGACATACGTTGTAATTAATGAAAAAAAATGCAAAATAATTTTGACTATTTTTCAGTTTATAACCACTTATAAAAACTTGTGTGTTTATTTCTGTTATTTTTTGTCAGTATTATTCTTGATACGTTGTTATATTTTCATCCTAAGTCCCGTTAACTTTTTGTTGACGAACAAAAAAATCCACTTTTCTAGCAAGAACAACTTATGTCTACATGGGTGGTTGCATTGGTACTTTTCTTTTTCAAAGAAAACGACGTTTGTTGACATAAGTTGTTTTATCTGCACACACTTTAAGTGTTATTTACATATTGTTTTTTCGTCTTTCTCTAGGATATATTCCTCTAAAAATTTTTGACTCAAAATTTTATATAAAGTATTTATTGCCCATATCTACAGGACTGTTAAATAAAAAGCTGTAAAAACTTTATATCATGCCCATAATTTCAAATATAACGTTTTTTTTGGCTCCCCTGAACATTTTGATTTTATGACATACGCGGAATTCTAGAAAACCACAGAATTAAAGGTGCATTCTTCAGTCTATGTTGTTTCATTTGTTCCTCCAGACTTCCTCATGGTCACAACGAATTACATTGGAATTGATTCAGAGGTGAGCGCCAATCTCAATGACAAAGAAAACAAAAGAATTTTGGGCAGCCGCCCTTATCGATGATCCCTCGCAAAATGTTGATGACCTTCAAATCACACCAAATCCTCCATTTATTTTCGTAGCATTTGATTTTTTTCATTATATCTTTCAATGTTTCATAGCTTTCTTTCATGTTAATACCCACTGCTAGCGGAATGGAAGGTTTTCGGTTCGAAACATGCAACAACACTGCTTTGAAGCTTGAAACAGAACCATCAGTAAATAATCTCCACTCACTAGCGATATAGTTCATTCTCATTTTTACCACCAAAGCTTTTATATCGTTGCAGTAAGCAAACGAGTTGTAATCATTTAGAGTGTAGAGGCTCTGAAATTCAGCTTACCGTTTGCGGTACGCCGTAGAGTTAACATTAGCATGTGTGAGTTTTCTTTGCTTTAATAACGGTGTCAAAAAATGGCAAGTCGTTGCGATAGTCCCAATATGGCCATAATGAAATCCATTTCCATTTGTGTTATTAGTTGTGGTGCATCTCTTCCCTGTTGGGGCTCATAATCGGTATCAAACGGATCTTCATAAGTAACACCACTTGCTCTATTCATTCCTGTAAATTCTGTCCTACGATCTGGAGTTGGCGGCCTTGGTGAGTACTGGTAGTGTGACTGTTACAGTTGCTTTATAAATGTTGTTCTTCTTAGCATGTCGATTTAGAGGACATGTGTAATTTGCGCATGCATAGCAACTGGTTGCATCATGCTCACTTGGGCGATTAATCCAGTTTACAGGCTTACAATACTTCATACTATCTTTGCCTCCACTCCACCATGCGATGAGATTGTTATAATATTGGCGACACACTATATAAGGTGTGTAATTTTCACCGGTCAAGTCTACTTCGTCGAAAAACAACTTATATGCTCTATTGAATTCACTACTTAAAAGATTCTTTTCCTTTTGAAATCTTGAAGAACTTTTTTTCTGATTTTTTTACCGCAAAAATAGCAAAATAAATCAATTTTTTCACATTGCATATGGAAATTGTCAGTTGCCAATATTGTGCGCGAATTATGCTGTAGCACTTTCTCTATAACTTTCATTTTATTTTATTTGTTTTATTTTTTATGCCTTCACTTTTACTGATGCATCGTGAATTGATATCACGAAGTATGCTACACGTGCAATATTTATCGGGTGATCCGTGATCCGCGATCTACATTTCAGATTATTCGTTCATTCTGCGATATGGATCACGGTCAATATATATTGAACATGTAGCAGTGCCCTATGGGGTATCTGAAATTTATTTCGATGAGTTACAATCGGATTGACAAACTTTATATACTGTACAGAGAGTAAAGTGGTGTGGAGGGTATAAAAAGGATAAAAAAAAATTAAAGAGTTGTTTTAATTTTCTTGAAAATCGCATAGAAAAACATTTAAATATTATATTAAATTCGCGTTGTCTCAAAAATTTAAACCAAATTTCATAATAATATTTCAGAAGTCCTTCCAAACCGAGATAGGATTGGGGCGGTAATCGTTACAACCGCATTTTCTATACAATACCAAAAGCAGCAAATGTACATTGCACTTTTCCTAAATCATACGAATATAAATTCATACTTTAACATGTTACTAAATCTATGGATGAGATAGTATGCTTGACATATGTCAATTTGTTAGTTTTATCTTCTGAACAAAACTATAAAATGAAATATACGTATGTAAAAGGTAAACTGTGAATGTTTGAGTACATACATTCTGCCTTTTTTCTTTGTCATTCGTTATTCCTTTGTTGTCGACTAACATGATTGAAGTGATCCTTTAACATTAAGTTTTTGTTTAGCCTACTCCACTCCCCCATCATGCATATCGTTTCATCCTTTCATATGAATATGAAAAGTTTAAGTAGAATAAAATGAAAAATAACTCAAATTGATGATTGGAATTGATGATGTACAAGTGGGGTTTGAGTAGTGTCTTGTAATCAAACATAAATTTTAAGTATGAGCATGAAGAAAATGATATGTATGACAAATATACTTTTTTATATGAATCCATATTTTAAGTTTTTTATTTTTTACTTTCTTTTTTCTTTTTTTTTTTGTTTTGATAAAAGACATTTATACGTCGTACCCTATAATAAAAAAAAAAAGAATAACAAAGAGATTTAATATTTAGGACGATATATGCAAGATGATAAAAATCGACTTAAAAGAACAGAAGCTGATTGATGTGAGACAATAATTTTGGTTATTTATGCAATTGAAGAAAAAACACTCATCTTCATAAATATATCCCGATGATAAAGAAGTGGTTAAACATATTCATACACATACATATTTTCTCGTATAAAATATATTCATATATATATGTGTGAGTATGAATAATTGATCTATCAATATACTAACTGTGTGCTTAAGCATTTAGAATTGTTATTGTTAAAAGTTTTGGAAGACATTAGAGACAATTTGTGTTCCTTTATAAATACGACTAGAATTTTCTTTCCTTACATGAATTTTAATTTATAGTTTGAACAGAGCTATACATTACACCGTTCTACACACTTTTGCATACATGAATGAGACCTATATATTCGAAACATACTTCGAAAAATAAACTACGCGTGTCTCTCATATTTTTCTAAATCAATGCGTATTTTCTCGAAAAATGTGAATAACCGAATAATGTAAAATGGGAAATTAAAAAGAAAGCATGTTGTTTACAAAACAAATTGTTCTAAAAAAATATAACGGTAATATCAATTGGTTTATTAGAAAATATTAACACGTGTATCATAGATCTATAACAGTGGTCGGCAAAAACACTACCCATCGTTTTTGCTCTCATACATACATGTGCTCACATATTAATCAAAATTAAAAAAAATCAATCATTCTCGCATGAGCATTCGAAGGAAGAGGTTAATTCGACGCTTTGTGTTTGAGATGCACTGAGAGAATAAATGTCAATTTTGAATGTGAATTCTAGTTTAATAAAAAAAAAAAATAAAGCTATTATTGAACTAATTTTTTTAAACATTTAGCTATTAATAATGCGTCGTAAGGAAAAAATTTTGATTAATAAACAAGAAGTTTTTATTATATTTCTATATAATATGAGAAAATTAAAACAATATGTTAGAATATTGAAAACTTTACTAGTAAAGTACAGTATGCGTTTTAATGTTTTTGATCAAATCGAAAACTTAATTGAATTAAATAATAATCCTTTGCTATGTAGTATTGAAAAGCAAAGTGTTGATATCAAAGAACTTTTAGAAATGAGAAATGACTTCAATCTACCGCTTATAACTGGTATTGAGCTTTGGAAAAATATTAATGAAGCTTCATATCAGAAATCAAAGACTGAAATACTTAAATTATATTCGATATTTGGGTCAACATATATATGTGAGTCTTCATTTTCCTTTTCAAAATTTATTAAAAATAAAACTAGAAATCGTCAAACAGATTGAGGATCTTGTTCGCATAAAATGTTGCCCACATGATATATTCGTGAAGCCATTGTTGAAATACAGCTGCACACAATCGATAATGTGCTTAAAAATTGGACCGATCGTGTAGGCTACTGCATGGCCAGCCGAGGCAGCCATTTGAATGAAATTATTCTCCATTATTAACCGGAAGGATTTTACTTTCAAATAAAAAAAGAAATTTGAGATAATATTCAGTAGTTTTTTTTATAGCATTTTCAAAAAAAAAAAAAGTTATTTGGCGGACCCTTTATAAGAATTAAAAAAGTCAATAAATACATTTAGGGAAAGTGATTTGAATTAATATCTCTTTTTTATTAATTTTTTATTGAAAAATGGAATTTCCGCGTCGCAATAATTTTTACTACGTTTGTGGTTTATTTGTGCCTGAAAATTTTTGAGAAATATAAGCAAAAGTTTTGTTAATCCTTTTGAAAAATTTTTCTTTATTTCTTGTGTGCCAAGCACATGTTACGGTTCGCACTCGAACTTGTTTGTGAATATTGTTATCGTAGTTTAATGGGAACAAAAAGGAATGTTAAATCACCATAATATTAAGTATGTTCCACCTACAATTTGGTTGCGACGAGCTGAACATTCTCCAAATTTTTGTTCCGTAAAAACTGTTAAATATACTGATGTTGAGTCCGCTATTAAAGCACAAGATAGTTCTAATGCTAGCGTTGTTGAAGAAATTGCCACACAAAATGAAATTTCAATTGAAGTACAATCGATCAGAAAACCATATCCATCGGAATTCCTACCTATAGCTAGTGAAGTTGGCTCCCAGTTCCTCATTTCGTGATATTAGTTGACTTTAATGATTTGATACGAGCCTTTGGCGTTTCGAAAAAAAAAATGTGAAATTAATAGGTACCCGATTAAAAGAATGGAATTTAGTATCCGAAGATTTAAAAATTACAGCTGTCCGTAAACGTGCGGAGATGAATTCATTTAATGAATATTTCATTACGCATGAAAATTCTGTAATGCAACTTTGCTACTGTCAGAACATTGATACATTGTTTACAGAAATTGGACAACTGCATACTCTGGATGAATGGAGACTTTTTATTGGCTCATCTACATCGAGCCTAAAGGTCGTACATTTACATACCATCAGTTCCTAAGAATTCATGAAAATAATTTTAGATGCTAAAAATTTCAACCATCACAAATGGAAAGTCTGTTGTGATCATAAAGTTGTTGCGCTATTAACTGGAGTAAAGCAAGGTTATTCACGACATCACTGTTTTTTTGTGTGTTTGAGAGGTTCGCAATAAAGGTTGCACTATACTGATTTTGAATGAGAGACGCGATTAAATTTTGTGATAGGTGAATTCAGTATATACCATATACCTTTGGTTAAACATTATAATGTAATATTACCTGCTTTACACATAAAACTTGATCTGATCCGAAGCTTCATACTAACACTAAATAAATTAAGTATATCATTTAAGCTGTTGAAATAAATTTTTCCAAAGTTATCCGATGCAAAAATTATATTTTTATAGTGTGGTCAGTGGTTCACAAAAAAAAAAACTTTTAAATAATACAAATTTGAAGTCCTCTCGAAAATAGGACGTGTATAACTTTTGAAAATGTTACAGAGAAAATTCTTGCCATTAAAAGAGCTAACAATTATAAGGACATTGTTAAAGAAATGATTTACGGCTACCAAGAGATGAGAGTCAACATTTCACTACATCATTTTTCCATCGAACATAGGAAGCTTTAGTGACGAACAGGGAGAGCGCGTTCACCAAGAAATAGCATATATGGAATGTAGGTGCAAAGAAAATAAATAAGAAATATGGTGTCAGAATACTGTTGGTTGCTTTGTAACGAAACAAATACGGACTCATATAAACGCCAAAATAAGCATCCAAAATTCCTTGTAATTAAATTTCGTCTTAATAATTTAATGAATTTTATTAATTTAGGAAATAACAATTTGTTACAAAAAAGAGCATTAGTGAACCACTGTGCAAGAGAAAACCACCGTCCTGACTTTGAGAACGCACTCAAAGTCTTACAGTGTGAAAACAACAACAAAAAAACGTTACATGTAAGAAATGCTGAACATTATAAATTTTCCAACAAATAAAAGAATTAACTTCAAAACAGACGCAGAAAGTTGCGATTAAAGCTGCAGACATCTAGTTAGCAAACGATTATAGTTCAGCGTTAATATGAGGCGTTTCATGTCAAGTGATCCAACTTTTGAAACCGATGTCTTCCGATCGGGATGAAATTTGCACCAAGGTTAGTCCGACAAGATCGGTCCAGAACTCTCTGAGCTAGAGGGGGCAAAATTTGACATTTTTACCAAACAGGTGTTTTTTTCTCATCCACGTTACTTTTTACCTATTGTTCTTAGTTAAATTTGCCCCAAATAGTTTAGTATTTCTTCAGTCTTCCGGAAAAAATTTAAAAAAAATAAGAAAAAATTTTTTACTTTTTTTCAAAGAAGGAATTTTTTTTTTGTGCTCAAAAGAAAGCTTTGGTTTTTCCCTTAAGATATATTTGGTCGCCTAGTGGGCTGCGAGTGCGATATCTATAAAAAAAAAAATATTTTTTTAACTCAAGACAACGCTTTTTCAATTTTTACCATATGCACTAATTTGAATTTTTTTTTTTTCTATTAGTGTGTAAGTGCTTCTAAAGCCTTCAAAATAAAGCATATGCTGAGAAACTAGACAAATTAATCTTTCCGACGGTATGTATTATACATAACTAAAATTTATTACCTTCGATACTGTAATGCCCGCAATATGGTAACCCCAGGAAAAAAAATCACTTTTTTCTATAGAAATATCGAAAAATTTTTAATTTTTATTTATTTGTAATAATAATAAATTTAATATATAATAATAATAATAAAAAAAATAAATTGATAAATAATTTAACAAAATTTAATATTAATCACATTAGACCCATTTATATCATAACTATTTTTAAACTTAATTGGGCAATTCACAACGGGTGTTGTATGTTGTATTTTGTATTAAAATACACAATACAATCATTTGTTGTGAACAGTCAGTTGCATTTTCATAATGTAAAACGGTTTCTTTAGTAATTATCGACCCAACGAGGAGAGGTCGCTTTGTCACTTCTGTTATTTCGTACAAGAGAAATCACGTGTCGGTGTTTGCTTTTTGGTCATAAGATATACCCTGGCGTTTTAGTTAAGTACCTCTTCCATTTTAATTTTGAATACAAAAAAAAGTTAAAATGTTTTGGTTGAGACTGAAAGAGAAAATACATAATAAAAATATAAACATTAATTTTTATATAAATAAACTTTTCGTTATTTGCATTATATGTCATTTTATATTTTATAATTATTAATGCTGTTAAAATTGTATTTTTTTTTCTTTTTCATAAAAGCCGGCATTCACTTGGGACTGATATGTTATGATACAATATACAACATTTACTATACATAGCAAATAAAGTTGTACCGCTGTATCAGATTTTTCAATGAAAATTACCAATAACAATTTTACAGTATTGTAAAGTAATGCACGATACAACAGATACAATGATACAACACCTGTTGTGAATTGCCCAAATATATTGTAGCTGATGAAGTATTTAAGTTTTGTCACTTTTTAAAAATCCATTTATTTGCTGCTTTTTTAGCCAATCCTTTCTTGGCGTTACTAGGTTCAGCTGTTGAGTTCGCTGCTGGTTTCTCTTTTGGCTTTGGAAATAAAGCGCACAAATGGGAAATGGGTCAAATTTTCCTAAGAACAATAGGTAAGAAGTTGCATCACCTGTTTGATCAAAATGTCAAATTTTGACCCCTCTAATTCAGAGAGTTCTGGACCGATCTTGTTGAAAAATTGTGTCTAAACTACTATCTAATAGGACTAACATTGGTGCAAATATCATCTCGATCGGAATATTGGACCACTTGACATGAAACGTCCAATATTTATAATAAACGTTTTTCCTCAGTGCAATAACTGATGATGGTGGAGACACATCAATAGTTTTAAAAATTTTCTGTGAATATTTAATGTGAGAACTTTTGTTGTTTTATGGTTTAATGTTTGTTACAATAATCTTGTTCATATGTATTCGATGAATATTGGAAAAAAAACAAAGAAATAATTTTTCAAAATATGACTTTGAGCTCGATGAAATAATTTTTTAAATATTTTTTTTAAATATTTTAAATATACGAATTAATTATTCGCTGCTCTTTCAGAATACACTAATTTTAAATATGTGTAACCAAAGACTCAATTTTGTAGAACGGTGTTATAACAATAATATGTGGACTATTTCTATGTAGTTCAGTTGAAAGAAGTGGATTTTTTTATACCCTCCACCCCAGTGTGCAGTGGGTATATATAAGTTTGTCATTCCGTTTGTAATAATTAGAAAAAAAAATTCTGGACCCTATAAAATATATATATTTGTGATCCTTATAACAAGCGGAGTGTATATAGCGATGTCCTTCTGTCCGTCTGTCCGTCTGTGGAAATCACGATGACAACTTCAATCGGCCAGCTAGGGTGCTTGTATGCATAAAAAATGATTCAATGACTTTCTGAGAAGTTCGCTATTTAAAATCGTCCAAATCGGTGGTATAACGCCGGATATCTGAATGAAGAACTAAAAAAGGTCTTGAAAAAATATGATTCTCTATGTTGTTCTTGTCATGATCACGGCCTCAATAGGACAGCTAGGGTGATCATTTTTATTGAGAATGGTTCACCAAGATCATGGGAAGTTTTCTGCTTCAAAAATCGTTAAAATCGGTGGAACAGGTCCAGGGAAATGTCTGAAAAAGTAAAAATAAATGAAAAATATGATGTTTCTATATTGTTCTTTTTGTTATTCTAAAAGTTGTATTGTTGTCATAGCTGGACTTGTTGTTTTTGTGCTCGTTGTGGTAATAATATTATAAAAACTAGCCCTTTGTAAATTTTTTTTATCAACTCTGGTAGAAAATTTTTAAAGTTTCCATTGTTTTGGCATCACTAAAAAAAATTTGTTAGATCATTTTTGTCATCGCCACGAGCCTTCCTGCAAAGTTTCAGATCGATTGGGTCAGATCGGAAAGGCGCTAAAAATCAATCCAAAATTTGTTCGACAAGCAGACATTACGAGTTAATATAAAGGGAGTATAAATTCACCAGCATCCAAAGTACATAATGTTAAACTACCTAGTTGTTAATAAAAAAAAGCAATGTAAATTTACCAAACAAAATTTTTTTGTATTAATTTATTTAAAGAAAAACACGAAAATAACTTTTGATGTTGTATTTTTTGTGTGTAATATTTACACATATGTACATACATACATACATGTATTAAATAACAAAATAATACACACATATTCTATACATGTATGTATATTCATAATAACCGCATGTTAGAAATAAATCGGTATATTATTTTATTTATATAAAATTCTCTAATATGTATTTTGTTTTAGGGAAAATACATTTCTTTTGCATTAACAAACAGAGTGTCACTTCATTTTGCTCAGTGTGACTATGCCACAGTAGATGGCACCACAATTTTTCTTCTAATCAGCTTTGCAATCGTTATTTCTATTTTAACATGAATGTCAACATTTGCAATTAGATATCAAACTTCATTTCTCTCAATGTTGCTATGCCACAGTAGATGGCGCCGCAATTTTTGTTCTAATTAGCTTTGCAATCGTTATTTATATTTTAACATGAATGTCAACATTTTCAAAACAGTTCTACATAGATATACATATAAAATTATTATTCTGCTTAACCTACACAATATCTGATTGCGATTACATATAATTTTTAAAAATTGTTTATAATTACTAAAGCATTACTATTGACATAAATACAAAATTGCACCTTTTAAATTTTCCATTCAAATTTAAAAAAATATCAATTCTAAAATTGGAATTCAGATTTCCAATTATAAATTAGAAAATATCAATTGAATTTCAGAAAATCATATTAAAACTTCGGAAATAATAACTTCAAATTTAGAAGACATTTTATTTATTTATTTATTTATTTTTATTTATTTAAATTTGGTATCCTGTTCAACAAGACATGAAATCTTCAAAACAGAACAGGTTTAAATATGTTAGTTGGAGTTTGATTTACAATACAACTTAACATTAGTGTGACAATATTAAATATTATTAATAAAAAATAAAATATTGATTTATATACAAATAATAGATATTTATAAGTGGCATATATAATTTAAAAAACAAATAAAAAGTATACAGTAAAAATTTTCAATATATATTTGTTAACAGCAAGTCAATTGAATTTTAAAAATATAAATTTTATTCTTTAAACACAAATTGAAATTCAGAAAACACCAAATATGTTTACATTAAAAAAATTAACTGAAATTAAAACAAAAAAATATTGCAATTGAGGAGACATTAATTGCATTTCAGGATAAGAAAATATTAATTTAAATTCAATGAAGTTTAGAAAACCGCAAATGATATTTAAGAATTGCTAACATAAAAATTGTTACATAAATAAAGCGCAATTTGATAAGAAGTTTATTTATATATTATTTTTCACAATTTTTTTGGATGAAAATTTTAAGTTTTTCAGAAAATAAAGATAACAAATTATTTTATTTATAATTTTTGGGACATTTGGTTTTTTTGCGTTTGGCATCCCTAATTTGAACCAGTGTTCATGATGACTTCAAAATTTGACTTCATGGTAGGCAAGGTAAAACCCAAAACATTGAAGTTCGATAATAATTCCTAGGTAGTAGTATCCAAATACTACTGCCAATCAATGAAAATATATTTTATTAACATAATTTAGTCCAAAATCAAAAGTTGGCATCACTGGGTTAGATTTTGTATTGTATTGTTTAAATAGTGAATACTTCGTTTTAGTATGTAAAAAAAAATTTATTTTCCAAATATTGCAATATTTCAACAAAAAAAATTGAGAAAGCTTTTTTGATTATTATTTTGTTACTCGATCCGACCTATACGGCCGCAATGAAGAATTATTTGGCCAGTTAAAAGAAACTATACATCCATCTCCAATTAGCACGATTTAATGCGTATAGTCACCCTACACAACCATTACCTTTTCAATGGAGGTTAGGGCGAGCTATTTAATTTGCAAAAACTTAAAATAAATTAATTAACTAATTATGTCATATAACCGGAAACGCATGCATATAGGTGTATAACTTAAATGCATGCCGATCAGCAACCTCGATGACCAAAAAGCAAACACCGAAACGTGTTTTCTTTCAGCCGGAACAATAGAAAAGAGAAAACGATCTTTCCTCGCTGGAGCGCGAATAACCAATGTGAGAGAGCTCTGTATACCAACTCTTGGAATAAACAATAATCCAGATCAACCCAAAGAATTTGCTGATATAATTTGGTATTAAGTTTAACAAATTGTTTGCTTTTTCAAATATTTTTTTACATTTATTATCAATACTCAAACCGAGGTGGAGGGTATCAAAATTTAGTCACAGACGAATTTAACACTAACTTGTTATTTATAAAATTTCAACTTGATTTTAACCAATCTTCCCACAATATTCTTTTTATTGACCTAAATGACGTATTTGCCAGCGACGCTCCAATTTCTCACCCGGCTGCTTATTACAAAACTAAACTCTAAACATTCTGTTATCTTTATGACTTGAAAGATAAATAAATATATTATTTAAAGAAATTTGAAAATTAAAAAAAAATTTTAAATGTTAAAGTTAAATTATGGATATCTCTAAAGTAGCGAAATTTGTTGGTATTCATAATGAGAGATAAAGTTTAGTTGAATTAGACCACAAAATGCTTTTTATTTTCCCCGTACAAATCAAGGTACTCTTTTGTGCATAGAAGCTAAAGTACTTCTTTTCATTTTTCCCTTTCTTCCTATCTTTCAGATAAGCTTAGTTTGTTTTGCATTGAATATATCCTCATCTGGTATATTACTCTCTTCGATAACATAATTAAGTTCCTTTTTATTCTTTCTCTTGAAAACAATTTTTACGACATTGTTGTAATAATCTGATATGATTATGAATTGGTTATATACCGCACAAAGCGTAAAATTGTTGCCTCTTCAAAATATCGCGGATTTCTTAAATCTAGTGGTTCTTAAAGTGCTAATAAATTTTTATACTCATAACATAACTACAAAATGAGTCCATAAACCTAGATTTTTTAAGAAGTAGACGAGTAGAGAGAATTTAAAATTTTAAGTTTTTAGCACAGCTAATTTCAACAGAAAGCACTAAAAGTTATTCATACTCCTATAATACAGATATACATATATCGATGAATTAACATAAAACATAAAATTTTAGAAGCGATGCGATTTCGAAAATAAACCGAGTTAAACATTTTCCATATTAAATAAAATATATTTTTTTCTTCATTTATATTAACTCGTGGTGTCTGCTTGTCTGTCGATCGATTGTTGGATTGTTTTTTAACCCTTTTCACGTGGCAGACTCGTGGCGACGAAAAAAATGATGTAGCGAATTTTTTTGCAAAAAATTATTTAATTACATGATGGTAAATTAATTTACAAATAAAGGGAGTATAATAAATACTTGGTTTTTATTGGTTGTTTTTTTTTTTACAAAAATATTCAAATTTTAATCACAAATATAATATTCAAAATTTCTCAAATACTCCACAGAGAATTATTATACAAGAAATGGTGCGAAATCTAAAATTCCAAGGATTTTTTAAACTTTATCACAAAAACCTTTTATAATCTAGAGATCATATATATAATTTTTAATTTTAATGAAAACTTATCACAAAAATTATTACCAGGCACTTTTTTCCTTATACCTCGGATTTTTTTTAGAAAAAATACATGGATTAGCCGTATATGAAAAAAAGAACTTACAAATTATAGGCATGTTTTTTTTTAGCCTAAAATATGCAAATAAAATTTTCATATAAAAAACACTTTTGCTCTATGATGTCAAGTCTTCTGAATAATCAACAAATCAGAACTAAACTTCAAGGCGGAGTCGGCAGTGTAATTATTATTGTACTAGATGTAACCCGGTGTGCTTCGCTACACCCTCCCCCACCCCCCCCCCCCCCCCTTCCGAATCGTTATGAAAGGGCTCACGCAAAGACCCAAGACTCTCACTAATACAGTAATTCAGATATATCACATTTAATATTAAGTTTGTGTGGGGGTACCACGCGCATTTGTCTAATCCCGCCCATTTTTTTTCTGACTACTCACGTTAATAACAGATGACCTGAGACAAATTTGCAAAGCTTTCTCTATCATAGTACTTAATATATATTTAAAAAAATTAAAGTCTGTAGCACTCCCATATCCGCAGTAAGACTATATGAAAATTTCAGGAAATTTCAGTTACGGAGATTACCTCCTACAAACAAACAAAGAAATATTACCTCTTTATTATATTAGTAAAAATTTTTTTATTTCAATGTTTGCTGATGCTGATATACAAAATTTTTTGTTGTTTCATTCGGTACAACAATTATCAGATTTTTCCGCGTTCCTACCCTGGAGCAATGTACCTGTAGCTGCCCGTGAGAAGAAGATGGATTATCTGTATTAGATCTGGCAACACTTAACTATTGGCCTTGAACTTAGAATATCATTTGGCAATTTTTTTTTAGCGATTTTTGATTTTGCCCATTTTTGATTTTGAAGATTTTTGTTTTTTGGACAATTTTTTTTTTCGCGATTTTTGGGTTTGACGATTTTTGATTTGGCGATATATTTTCCACGACAAATCACATTGAAAACTAAAGAACTTGTCAAAAGACTGTCGCTTTCGTAGTGCTTCATATTTTTTACATAGGAGGTGCCACGCCCACATTAATATCTGACGGACTCATGCAAAATGTCGAGTCCTTCCCTTTTAGAGTACACCAGTTATATGATATTAGATATCTACTTTGCATGGGCGGTGTTACGCCCACTGCTACGCCCACTGCTCCGATCACGCCCATTTTTTGTTCGACTAATCACACAAAGAACCTATGGGCTCATGCAAAGCCACAAAGCTTTCTCTTTTACAGTACTCCAGATATATGAAATTAAATAGTTACTTTGCATTGGGAGTGCCACGCTCATTGGTGTGAACCCGTCAATTTTTTGTTCGACTACTCATACTAAGATCTGATAGGCTCGTACAAAGTGTCAAAGCTTCCTTTTTTAGCACACCAGTTATATGATATCATATATTTACTTTGTATGGGCGGTGCCACGCCCACTGCTCCGATCATGCCCATTTTTTGTCTAACTAATCAAATGAATAACTTATGGGCTCACACAAAGTCCCAAGACCCTCACTATTACAGTACTCCAGATATATGGCAATTTATATATATTTTATTTTTTTTATGGCAGGTGCCACGTCTATTGGTCCGATACTGCCCATTTTGCATCCGACTACTCACATTAATAATAGGTGACATCAGAAAAATTTGAAAAGCTCTCTCTCTCACATTACTCGAGATACATAATATTGAACCATTACTTGTATGGGAGGTACCACGCCCACTTATCCGATCCCGCCCATTTCCGGCGTGGCTACTAATATTAACAATAGGTGACCTAACACAAATTTGCAAAGCTCTGCCTATCATAGTACTCAATATACGTATATGATATTAAAAATTTACTTTGTGTGGGAGGTGCCACGCCCACCAAATATATTTAAAAAATTATAACCTATAGCACTTCCCATATCCGCAGTAAGACTCTATGAAAATTTCAGGAAGATCAGATTGGTAGGTACGGAGATTACCTCCTACAAACAAACAAACAAACAAACAAACACACACTACCTCCTTATTATATTAGTATAGATTATTCCTTTAAATTGCTAAGTCGAACATAGGGCTTCAACAAATGAATTCCATTAAATTCTGTTTAAGGCTATAATTTTAATTTCATTCAATGTTTTTCCTGGTAGTCTAAGCTATTTCTCAAGTTGTCGCCTCCACGTGCTTTTTTGGACGTCCTCTGCCTGTGCTACCTTGCGGGTTGTACTTTAGCGCTATGCGAGCTTTGTCGTCTGAAGGTTTTCTGAGAGTGTGTCCGAGCCAATTATAGCGGCGCCTTTGGATTTCGTCGGCAATGGGTGCTTGCCTTGTTATATACCAGAGCTCGGTGTTTCTGATGGTACGTGACCAGAATATTCGAAGAACTTTGCGGGAAGAGAGGTTCCATGACTCGCTATCACATAGAAGGACACTTTTTAGATTGCTGTTAAATATCTTAACTTTGGTGCCGACCAACACGTTTCGCTATTCCCAGAACTGTTTTAGAGTCGCAAAAGCCCGCCTGGCTTTATTCAGGCGATTGTTTGCGTCCTCTTTACTGCCACCGTTGGCGGAGATTATACTGCCCTGCCCAAGTAACAAAAGTTCCCAACGGTTTCAATTGGCTCGTTCCCTAGTTTGAAAATAGTTGGGTTAGATGCGTTTATGCGTAGTGCCTTTGTTTTTGAGGTGTTTATTGAGAGACCTGCACGGGCTGACACGATCAAGCATATTTTGCATTTGTCCGTGGGTAGTGGCGAGCAAGCAATATAAATCACGTAATCTTTTTTTTTTGTAACTCATCTTTATTTATTGAATCTTCACATAGGTTTGTGAACTAACAATAAGTTATTCAAATCTTAAAAATAAAACTTAAATATTAAATCCAGCCAGTGCCAGACAAAATTTCATTTATTCTAAATACATATGTAATCTAATGACAGAAGCAGTGTTTCTCCTTCTTAAGCGTTGGTGGGTAAGATTATTGTTTAAGTTACGTGCTAGAGGATTCGGGTGAGACTTTAGCTTTTCCAAATACTTTGCACGATATCTAGGGATTATGCATTTTACTAGAGAAACATTTTCTCTGTGCAAATGTAATTTTCTCACGTACCATGGTGCGCCTGTAATCATTCTTAAAATCTTGTTTTGGCATCTTTGTATTATTTCTGTGTTTGATGCTGAGGCTGTTCCCCATAATTGAATGCCATAGCACCAAATGGGTTTGAAAATCGAGTTATAAATCAAGAGCTTACAATCGAGACTTAGCTTTGAGTTCCTGCCAGTTAGCCATGTGAATTGGACTAATTTCAATTTTATTTGTGTCAATTTAGCGTCTATATGACTTTTCCAGGTAAGTCGGCGATCAAGATGCAGTCCGAGATATTTAACAGGGGAATGTTGAGGTATAGACTGGTTCCAAATCCAAATTTGAGGGCAAGTCTTCCTTTTTAGTGTGCGTTTTCATCTGTTCGCATGTCTGATGTGTAAAGAATGTATCGAAGCGGGCCCAAGATACTACCTTGTGGTACACCAGCATGAATTGTGTGTGGTCTGTGGAGGGCTCACAAAGCTATTAATTAATTTTATTAATTATATAGCTCTTCATTAGCTTATGTGTGTTCGGGGCAACAACTGTTTAACTTTATAGAGGAGTTCCTCGTGCCAACCTCGGTCGAAGGCTTGCGGGACGTCTATAAAAAGTGCAGAGCAGTACTTTTTCTCTTCAAAATATCTTCTTATGGCACTTACAATTCTGTGAACTTGCTCAGTGGTGCTGTGTTTTCGTCTGAAACCAAATTGATGTGCTGGAATGACATTATTTTGGTCTACGGATATTGTAAGTTTGTTTACCAAAATTCTCTCGAATACTTTTGACGAGTTGGATAGTAAACTTATTGGTCTATACGAATCGACCTTTGTGTGATATTTACCTGGTTTAGGTATCATTGTAACGAGTGAAACTTTCCATTCCGGGGGGAAATGTTGAATGCGTATTATAGCATTAAAAACAAGTAAGAAAATTATAGTCGGTCTAGACCGACTATACGATACCCTATACCATGCGTTTATATACCCTTTCTCTCAGGCCCAACTAAGTGGATATAGAAAATAAGCATAAACCAAATTTGAGTGGGATTTTTATTAATTTTTTTTTTGCTGCAGATATGAAAAAGTTCATATCGGATGCTATATCTATATGGGGACTAGGCCCAAAAATGGACCGATCCTGAACATGTTTGGTAAAGTCTCTTGTATTTTCTAAAAATATATACAAACAAAATTTGAGAAGAATCAGTGCAATATTTTTGTTTTTTGATAGATTTAAGTGAAGATCGGGAAACACCTCTATATGGGGCCTATGACTAAGAGTTGTCCAATAGGGATCATTTCTGGACTACTGATTAATGGATGTAATATAGACATACAAACCCAATTTGACTAAGATTTGTATGATAACTTGGAGCTTATGGTAATATATGTTGATTTCATAGGGGTTATTTGTATGGGGGCTAGGTCTGAACATGGACCGACTCGCACCAATTTCAATAGCGTTCATCCCATGACCGATAAAAGATCAAATACCAAATTTCATGAAAATATATTCATATTTGCGACCTGCAGTTTGATTACAAGCTTTACATGAACACACAGACGGACGGACGGACGGACGGACGGACATCGTTAAATCGAATCAGATAGTGAGTCCGATTCGACCGGTATAATTAAAGATGGGTGTAGGTCAAATATTTTTGGTTGTTACAAACAGCAGCACAAAGTCATTATACCCAAACCACATAGTGGTATAGGGTATAATGAACAGAATTATTCTTAATGCTATTCGGGGTAACTCCAAAATCATTTTATTACTGATCCCAGCGATCTTCAATGCTTTTTTGGGGTTTAAATCAACAATAGCCTTTTCGACCTCTCGAATCTCAATACGAAGGGATACTGCTCTATGCAAGTCATCAATAGAACTAGGGGTTATATTTGGAGTGAAAACTTTTTTTAGATGTTCCACAAACAGATCTCCCGTCTCTTTGTCATTCCTAGCCCATCCTCCACTTTCCTTTCTTAGAGGAGGCTTACATACAACAGGTCTTTTAAGGCTTTTTGTAGCACGCTGCAAAGAGTAATCAGTTTTTTCTGTTGGATCCAGTTTTTCAAGGTAACTATTCAAATTAGCATTTCTTTGTGTTTCAAGCAGTTTCCGTTGGTATTTCATACATTCTTTCAATTGGTGCTTAAGTTGAGGAGATCTGTGCAGTTGCCACTTTCTTCGAATTTTCCTTTTTTCACCTAATAGCCTTTCAACATAAACAGAAGTAGTTCTATATGGCCTGGTGTGACGAGGAGGTTTAGTAGCAGGTTGAGCAGCTAGTTTGAGATTTTGTTCGAAGTTAACAATCGAGAGGTCAATACCATATGGTGTTCTTAGCGGAAAGCTTTCTGTGCAATGGGTACTAAGAAACTTTTTGTATTTTCGCCAATCAATATTGCTTGAAGGCGTTAAATCACCAGATGGGGACACAATTTTTTGGCGGTTCGAAATAGTAACAATAACGGGTGTGTGGTCCGACGAGAGTTCCAATGAAGATTCTACATGCACAAATTCTTTTGCGATGTTCTTCGTTAATCCGAAATAGATCAAATCGGGTATTTTTTGCCCATCTGTTGGCCAGTACGTTGGTTCTCCCCTTGAAAATCACTTATTTTATTTTACCGTATGAGATTCCGTCTTGACTCGTGATTGTTTGCCTCATTATGACGTCCAGGACAATGTTGAAAGAGTAAGGGCGAGAGTATGTGTCCTTGTCTTACGCCTTTTTTGACTTGAATGCGGTTGCTTACTTGGCCTTCATGAAAGATTGAGCAGTAAACGTCCTCATACAATTTGCCTATGAGCCTGTTACTTTTCCCGGGGATTCCTTTACACTCTAAGACTTTCAAGATTTATTCGTGATGAATAGTGTCGAAAGCTCGTTTGAAGTCAATGAAGACCAAGTAAAGGCTTGGTCCCATTTCCACAGATTGTTCGACAATAATACGGGGGGAGTTTGTGTGGTCGGTGCATTCTCTGTTTGATTTAATCTGGCTTGTTCATTTCGTAAGTAGTCGTTAATGCGCTGGTATATTATTTGGGCAACGACTTTGTTGATCGTGTCCAGGAGCGTTATGTCTCGCCAGTTTAATATTCCCGCAAAGTACAAAATGGTTGGTATGGTAATCTTTGCAAAACTTAGAAACCATTCCGATATGCAAATTATAATAAGCTGTTTCTGCGTGCCACGATTAGTATGCATTTTATTTGAAACATATACAAGTAGGTCACTTCACGCACACTAGTTTAGGATAAATAACTATTAGTGCAGAAAATGTTTATAATAGTTGTGCAACTTCCTCATATCAGCACATAAACTGTTTTGATCCTTAGCGAGTTTACTTTTACCTATCAACATTTCCTTACTTTTCTGTTATTTCATAGTGGGTTATTCAATATTATTGTAAAATGATCATAAATAACCGTTATACCTAAGATGCGTTTCACAATTGTAAGATTACTCAATTTGTTTCTATATCGCCGGAAAGATGGACTGTAAGGTAAGAATACTTTTTAGATAAACTGCGAATGTAACGAAGAATACAAGCAACAACGGAAAATAATTTTTGACTACCTGGATATTAAAATCTCATCTCGTATTGCAAACAACTTCACTAAACTAGAAATTGATTAAAACTGTCGATAACCTCTATACACTCGTTGAGTCAAGATGACCCACAAATTTCTTTATGGAGTTGAAGTCTGGTGGGCATGTCACTCTCAGTTTTTGTACAAACTATTCTTACCATTGTTCTGGATGCATAGTAAAAAATTTAGTTGCCTCAAAATTATAAAACACACCTTATACATATAAAGGGTCCGCCAAATAACTTTTTTTTTTTTTGAAAATGCTATAAAAAAAACTGCAGAATATTATCTCAAATTTCTTTTTTTATTTGAAAGTACAATCCTTCCAGTTAATAATGGAAGATAACTTCATTCAAATGGCTGCCTCGCCTGGCCATGCAGTAGCCTACACGATCGGTCCAATTTTTAAGCACATTATCGATTGTGTGCAGCTGTATTTCACCAATGGCTTCACGAATATTGTCCTTTAAAGTATCAATTGTCTCTGGCTTGTTGCCGTAACACTTATCTTTGAGGGCACCCCACAAATAATAGTCCAACGGTGTCAAATCCCAGCTCCGAGGTGGCCAAACGACATCAGCTCTGCGGCTGATAATGCGATCTTCAAAAACAGGGCGCAAATTATCGAGTGTAGCTTCGGCTGTGTGGCACGTAGCGCCGTCCTGTTGAAACCAAATGTTGCCAATATCCTCCTGTTCAATTTTTGTGAACAAAAATTCGTTCAACATGGCCCGATAACGATCGCCATTGACTGTAACGGCCACTCCTTGCTCATTTTCGAAGAAAAATGGCCCAATTATGAGTCTGGACCAAAATCCGCACCAAACAGTGACTCGTTTTGGGTGTATCGGCTTTTCAATGTATGCGTGCGGGTTTTCTGTGCCACAAATGCGACAATTTTGCTTGTTTACATACCCGCCAAGATAAAAATGAGCTTCATCTGAAAAGATGATTTTTTTTTTTGGCAAAATCGGCATCTTCTGTAAGTCCATCGAAGGCCCACTTAGCGAAGCGAAAACGCATTGGATGGTCAGTTGGCTTCAACTCCTGAACCAATTGGACTTTGTATGGCGTCATACCAAGGTCTTTATGCAAAATTCGTCTCAATGATGCCTCCGAAATGTTCAATTCTTGAGAACGACTGTGAATTGATGTCGATGGCGCTTCACGCACACTTTCTGCCACAGCAGCAATATTCTCGGGTGTACGCACTGTTTTTGGCTTTTCGCGCTTTGGTTTATCGATGAGGATGCCAGTTTCTTTCACTTTTTTCACAAGATAATGAACATCCGGAGCTGACGGTGCTTCTCTTCTTCCAAAATCCGTACGCAATTTTCGCACACATTCTGCAACATTACCATGATTTTCAAAGTAATGTCGCAATATTTCCCAGCGTCGTTCAAGCGTATACAAAACCATATTCGTTCAGCGGAAGGATAAAACTAATTATCTGTCAAATCAGTCATGAGCTAAGTGTTACCATTCACGAAATAAGCACTAGTTGAAAAAAAAAACGTTAGATGGCGGACCCTTTATAAAAAAATTGTAAACTATGTATTGGTTAGTGACAACACTAACGAACTAGTTACTGAACCAATTCAGCTTATATTTACACCATATGTTCGTTAAGGTCCAGTGAATATTGATGTTATAAAGGGTGTCTCAAACTTTACGCAAGATTTGAATTGAACAGAACATGCATTTTTTTACATTGTTGTTTTTTATGAAGCATAATGTGCACAAGATGGGATTATGTATGTAACAAAATATAGAGCAAATTGCGTTATCGGCACTGCTGATGCATACGCACTCTTTTGTCGAAATTCTCGATGACCATTTTGAATATATGTGGCAGAATATCGTTAAATTTCCTTTTTCAATGCATAAATGTTTATGGCCCAATAGTTTTAAACCACTGATGACATGAAGTCATTGTCGTATGTTTTAATTTTAATCATATTCTTTAAGCGCTTGTAATACGAAACTGAATTTATAATAAAGAACAATTAACTAACTAACTAGCGTTTATTCACACGTTTCAGGGGCTGTTTCACCGTCTTGTTAAAACCACATGTCGTCTATAACTATATCATCCAATTTAGGCTAAAAGAGGTCTGATTTCAACTCAAGACATCGAGCACCACTAACAGTCACTGTTTGACCAGTCTAATTTTCGAAGAAGTATGGTTCAATGATGCCATAGGCTCAAGATCTGCACCAAACAGCGACACGTTGGACAGGCATTTGTAGAAATTTTGACGATTAATGAAGCCATCAAGGTGAAAATGTGTTTCACTGCTTAGTATAATTTTGTTGTCTCTTGAATTATTTTTGAAATGTTGTTCAACAATGAAAATGCATCGTTTTATCATGTGATGCTCAAATTTCACTAACCCTAAATAATCAGGTGCCGTTTTATTGGAACACCCTTTATTAGCATCCGACAGGCGGTATTGTAATCTTCATAACGATCGTTTATATTGGACATATTAAAATTGCATACATATATAGACTTCCGAGCTATTTGGTCGATTTACAGAATTTTTTAAATTGTTTGTTATGATCTGTGAAATGTTTAGGGTATAGTTTAGTTAGAATTTGATTGGTGATTGTGCACGCTAATGCAATGTAAATATTTATGGTCTAATTTTTGGGATACTCTGACAGTTAAAATCTTAAAATTTTGTATTAGTTCATTAGTTCTAATTTTTCGCAGTTTAGACATTAAAATAATGGGCTTTGTATCTCCCATATTTATAATGAAATGATTACAGTCATAGTACATAGTAGCCTCTAAAATTAAAATGTGTATCAATAGGATGCTAATGTAAGATATAGAGTCAAATAAGTGTGTGATTGGTTAATGGACATGCTCATTATCATATAAACTTAATATCATCTATATATAATCCATATATTATTAATAACATTTCACTCTACGCAACACTATTTTTTAAGAATGTAAGCTTGGTCGAAAAACGTTTTCGGGATCCACTCACGATCCCAACTCATAATAACTACCGCGCTAAGATTGTCACAATAAATCCTCTTCTGTTTTCTTTACATTTTAGTCTCCATGCGACTAGTGGGTGAAACAATGTACAATCTGCTAGTTTTGCATAAAGTTAAAATTGAAGAAGAAATAAGTTAAAAACTAGCACATTTAAAAACATTTTTGATAGCCACACAAGAGTTTTAAAATTCTATCTAATAATATGGACAACTTGTTTATTCGGATTGGGGTCTAAAATCAATTATTCAAACGAACGGGTTAATATATTACCAACATTAATGCGAGCAACTCCAGATTACTTTAACAATTAACATTCTGACATTTATCTATATTTATGATGATGTGGGAGATCCCAAAAGATGGTAACGGATATAACTTAAAAAATATTTTATCAATAATATTGAAGTTATTTCAGATTCATATCTGATCTAATTATCGCTTTTTGTTAATCAAACAGGATTTGTTGGTAAAATATTTTAAAACTCTATTATAATTTCCTTCTATTTAATAATTTTTTGTTATTGTACATACTTACATATAACTAATGAAATATATGTATCATACGACTAGCTAAGTCAATCTTTTAAAATATGTTTTTAATAATTTCCTTTTGTTAAGTGTTAACACAAACAGGTAAACGAATGTACATTATATGCTAAATACATTGTAAATACTGTGTGTTTTTTAATTCTCTTATTGTTTTCAGTTTCGTTTTTGCAGCTGTGTCAATCGTAAATACACCATCATTGAAATTATTGTTTGTATCTGTGTGTGTGTGTGTGTGTGTATTATTGAATGGAAATCATTTAAAAACGATTTATTTTGTTTTTCTTTCATCTTTTGCTTTTTTTTTTGTTTTGTATGTGTGCACGTATCCGTATCTGCATAAAGCTTCAGCATATTTTCTGCCATATTGATGGCCTGGGTGGAATATTGTTGACATTTGTGACTGAGTGAGTGGCGTTGTTATTATCTTTCTTATTGAACAAATTACCGTATTTGCACTTTCAATTGACACAGTTTTCCATTTAAATACAAAAACAACCATCAACCGCAAAACCATAAAAAAAGAAAACAACAACACAAAATATCCACAAAATAACCAAAAAATCATATATGTTTATAGATATGTGTACGGACAAGGTTACATGTTTGTTGAAAATTTACGATAAAATATGCTTAATTTTCACAGCAAAAAATTTCACATTCAAGCCACATAAAACGATTAAATAAACTTGTTGTAAATGTAAATATAAAATAGCAGATATGTTATTACACTATATTCCATTCAGCGGTCAATCTATAATGAGTCTGTGCTAATGTTTGTTACAACCACATACAATAAAATAATTGAACCGAATTTTATTTTATCGATGTACGCAGAATCATTTTTTGAGTCGAGCATCAGTCTGTTTGTGTGTCCATACAAATCGTGTACTTTAGGGTGAATATGAAATCGTATAACCTGATCTATAGATGGCGGCAGTAGTTTGAAAAAATAGTTTTAAAAAAACTGGCGGCCTTGTACAACGTGTCTTTTAAGTTTCAAGGCGCCACGTTGTTTAATATATTTTTTTGCACTCATAAAAGTAAACGAGCTCGGTGAATTTGTGAACATTGAACAAATTAGTCACCGTTCTGTAATTCTATACTTTAATTTTAAATGTATGCTCCCTTGTTTGGCAGAGTCGTACGAGCTGCTAAGACGACTAGTGGTCGGCTAAGTGAAGATGTTTTGCAATATTCTGCTTCAATAAAGCCGAGTTTTTACTTCGATTTACAATCATGTATGAGACAGGGGTCCATTACTTCACACCTGAGACAAAGGAACAATCAAAACAGACGTCTGAATTAGTGGAATCGTGTCCAAAAAAAGCGAACGCAGTTCCAACTGCAGGCAAGGTTATGGCGTATGTTTTTGGGATGCGCGTAGGATAATTTTTTATTGATTATTTTCAGAGAGAAAAGAAAAATGAATGGTGGATATTATACTAACTTTTTGCAGGGTTTAAGTGATGAAAATAAGGAAAAATACCATATTTGTCGAAAAATAAAGGTGGTGTTTCACCAAGACAATGCACCAGTTTAAACATCCTCTATCGCGATAGACAAAATCTATGAGATAAAGTTTGAATTGCTTCAACATGCATCTTATTTAGCAGATTTAGCTTTCCCGGATTATTTTCTATTTCCAAATTTAAAAAAATAATGCTCTTTTAAGAACATAGGAAGTTCTTCATAAAAACAGTTTATCGGAACTACTGAATATCGCTGGGAAAATTGTATAGAGCTAGAAAATTATAATGGAACTCCTTTAAGGCCAATCTGCTCGTCGATTAATTCACCATCATATGAATTATGAAAATGCTTAGTAGATATTTTAAAGAACTTAACGTTGGATTCAATGTACAACGTAAAAGTCGCAAAAGATTTTAAAAATAGAATTAATAACACACATATACATGTAGATGAAACATTAATATCTTTTGATTTTATAACCCTTTTCCCGAGTATTCCGGTAAATATAGCCCTGAAAACGATCGAAAGAAAATGCAAAATACTGGATAAATTTACAAAAATATCCAAAGACATTTTTATGGAATTACTCATGGAAATGGAAAATGATGGAAAAATATAAAAAATACCCAAAGACATTTTTAAGGAATTACACACGTTTTGTATAAAGGAGAACAGATATTTTAATTACAAGGAATATTTCTACGAAGAAAAGAAAGGGATGCCTATGGGATCTCCAGCATCACCAGTTATTGCAGACATCGTTATGGAAGAGTTAATATCGTGACATTTGAAAAGTTAGATGTAAAGCCTAGATTAATATATAGATGAATTGTTTGCGATAGTGGAAACAGCCGACGAAGCACTTAACACATTAAACAATTATAACAGACAATATAACAGACGAATGAAAAAGGATAATGAAGGAAGGTTACCATATTTACTATGGTTACTATATTCTTATTAGAAAACGCAACCTGATAAAATTAGATTGTTATGAACAACCGATGGCTTCTGGTAGGTTATTAAATTTTTACTCTAAACACCCAAAACAGACTATCTTTAATACAGCGTTTAATTTCATTAATGGAGTGTTAGAAATAAGCGACAACTAATTTCGTATGACAAACATAGACAATATAAAACCTTTATTGATTAAAAATGGCTTCCCGATTAAAACTATTAATGACTTAATAGAACAGGGAAAAAAGAAATTAATTGGAGAATATAGAATAAGCGAGAAGACTCCTAAAATATATAATTCCATGACATATATACCAATTTTAATGGAGAGACTTAAAAATGCGGATATATATAATAAGAATAAATTTGAATTAGCAACTAGAACTGACAATACACTTGACAAATTATTTAGTAAAACAAAATCAAAATTATTAAAAGAAGACAATTCGAATCTTGTCTGTCAAATAAATTGTAATGGAGACGACTCCGACATATGCTCTAAGGTATATATTGGTACAACAAAAACAAAACTTAAGACCAGACTTTCAACGCATAAGTCGTACCAACAAGCACTTGACAAACCAATTTCCCCAAAAACAGCATTAATTGGACACAAACCAAGAGATATACTCCAGAGATGTTACACATTATTAATTTATCAGTAGAGAAGAGACTAAATTACAAAACTGACATAAATAATTGCGCCCAAATTTACAGATAGACCAATATTTATCAAAACAAAACAGTAGGTGACAATAGTTGAAAGTGTACCAAGGAAAATTATTTGTTTTTTTTTTCGCGGAACACTAATATTTTTTTTGTTTATGTATGTAAATTTGTTTTTTTTTTTACATCAGTTGTTTTTAGTGTTTAAAATAATATTTTTGTAATTATAAAAATTTTTTGTAATTTATTATTGTCTTTATTTAACAACAGATCCTCTGATGATGATCGGTAAATTCGGCGAAATATTGGGTCAAATATTAAAAATAAAAAATTATTAATAAAATTAAAACATTGAAAACTTTTTTGTTTATTTTATTAAAAAATGTATAGTCTCATGCTAACAAATCAAATTAATTCAGAACTCAAATGCCAACTATACATACAGAAAATATATTTTAAAAATTTTATATTTAGTTAAATTCTCTCCTTATTTATATTAAAATTTCACAAGCTTTTCAACTTAAAATCCTTCATTTCTTTTACCATTTCTTTTAATGATACTTTTAAAAGCTCAACTGCTATTAATAGTAAAATTCAGTTGTAATCGAACTCACGATTTTGTATTGAAGTTGTGAATGGAATTTCCACACTTATATCGACGAGAGAATGACATATCCATACTAATCGTAAAGAGAACGCAAGAAATATGTATCGTCCTTAATTTTATATATTTTTTCTACTCGAACTGGAAAAAAAAATACTATAACAACGTATGACTGCGATTTTGAAGGCCATAAAGAGAGAAGAATGTTTTTAGATTTTTCAATATAAAAGAAATTAAAGTTTTTAAGCTGTAACATAAGTAAATGAGTGTCTTAGAAGAACAGCTTTTTGGCAAGTATATTTAGTTAATAAGCAAATTGAGTCGAAATATTTTCTAATGTAATTACATCAATTATTAATTTGAACAAGAATGTAATAATGATCTTGTCCTTTACTTTCCCTATACTCGTTTAATATATATTATGTGTAATTAATCCGTCTTTAAAGGCGGTAAAATTCAATAGTATTAAAAATCTAAATTGCCAAATATTTTTTTCTTTCCCTTATCTCATTTCTTTTTGTAATTTTATTATGTAACAGCATATTTATTTCTGTTATTGCTCTAATACTTAACGCACGATTAATAAAGAAAAGAAAAGAATCATTCAAGCATAATTTGCTGAAATGATTATTATGAGTATTTTACGCCCGATTACCATTACTTCAATAGGTTCTTTTTGTATTTTATATTACCTCCCAAACATTTAACACAATCCTCAAACCTCCCAATATATAAAAAAACACATGGCTCACAATAGCCAAAAAAAAAAAAAAAAAACGTCTGTAAATTATGGCAGTAGAGAGTAAAAATTACGACAACACAAAAAATCTGAAAAACTCGCTAGTGAGAGATAAATTTAAACCTCAGCTACAAACATCATCCCAACCATTATGTTTTGTTTTATGTACGTTCAGTGATTTTTTTTCGCCAACCATCAACAGCATAAACATTATATTTGTTGCTGTATCGGTAATAGCAATGGAGCAGCAACAAACCACACAAGTGTTACAAGATATATTGTTGGTACATTAATAATATTACATAAAAAAAAGAAAACAAATAGCGAAAAAAACATCACAATATCAATAAAACTTTGTGTGAAAATGTTTTTTAACATTACAACAATATTAAAGGAATATTTAAATTCTCTAAAATGTTTTTTAATAAAAATCTATACAACATATCGGACATACCATGAATTACGTGCCATGGCCAACACGATAAAAGCCACTTTGGGCCAACACGTTTTTCCTTTTTCTTCGGCATGAGATTTTGAGTCGATACACGACTTAAACGAAATTAATTAAATATTAATCCTAACATATTAATTTTATTTATCGTTTTAATTTTTATATTAATTTAAACATATTAACAAAATAAATTTTTTATATTCTTCTTCACACTTGCACTTCTCTGGTTAAATGTTTTTTTAAATTAAATTCTATATATAGCATTTGTGAAAAATCTTATGTGATACAGTATTTTTCACAGACATGTTGACAAAAACATACACTTTATTTACAAATATGTCTTAATTATGGAAAAAGTAAAATAAAGGTGATCGAAATAATACAATAAACAAGTATGGCAGTAAAATTCTGGTTATACCTATATATATATATATACATTGATTCCTATAATTCCAAGTTGGAACAAAGTGCCGTAACGAAATTCTTCCATCAGGATCTGTCCTGTGCCATTAGTGCTATCTCAGACCAAGTTTTTCCTGTTTCGTTAATTTCGGATTCTAGTTGCTTTCTGCTCGTGTTAGCGGATTTACCTTCTGCTGCCTTGAGGATTCCAGTCAATTGCCATCTTTGATGAATCATCATGGGGTCTTCTCAAAATATGGCCCACCCAGCTCCATTTCTTCTTTGCAATTTCCATGAGAATTGGTGTTTAGCCTGTTCTTTGTCAGAGGTCTCGGTTGGAAACTATGTTCGGCCAGAATATTCGCAATATTTTCCGCAAGCAACGGTTAGTAAAAACTTGCAGGGATTTTGTGTCTATTGCAGTAGAGTTCCAGGACTCACATCCATATAACAGGGTAGAGCGAACATTTGAGGATAAAAGGCGGAGCTTAGTTTTTGTATGTATTTGAGGTGACGTCCATACTCTTTGTTATGCATATGATACCTCCTAATTAGCAAAACGATTGCACATCCTCGAGCTCTGTATTGTAGACTCTGAACTTGGAGAGATTAGTAGTATTGATACGTAGAACCTTAGTTTTGTCGAAGTTAATATGAAGACCAACACCAGATGCTAGCTGATATATCTGATCCAATTTGGCTGATATGTCGGTAAAGTTATTTACGATCAGGCAAATATCATCAGCGTATTTAAGATCTTCCAGTCGACCGTTCATACCACAAGTAATGGTGTAGATTACTGCATAGTTAAGTGCAGTACAATATTGAATAACAGCGGATGGTGGATAGTATCGAATGCTTTGGCGAAGTCGATAAATATCAGATATAATTGAGATCGGTTATACTTATACCACTACAATATTATATACTGCGAGTTTCAGGGAAATGTCTTACGTTCAATAAAGTCAGATCACCACCATACTGTGTGGACAAAAAAATGTCTATATACACAAAAATTGCGTGAGATTGTAATCTCCTTGCTTCCTATAAATATGTTGACTAGTGAGTAGAATTTATGTGATCTGTATGCACTTAGATAGATCGAAGTAAATATCAGCATGCATATTTATATGAAGACTACATAGTTTATATTTGGAACGATGATTTGCAGGTGAGCATACATATGATCACGGATCACGGACTTTATTTTATTTTCTACGTATTAAGTATGTCATATTAACAAAGCTTTGAAGTCCTATATAACGCTATATGAATTATGCACAAACCTGATTTCGTTTTTATGCTCTTCCTTTGAATTTTATCGACAATATACTCTTAAAAAGAACATTTTTTATACCCTATACCACTATGTGGTTTGGGTATAATGACTTTGTGCTGCTGTTTGTAACAACCAGAAATATTTGACCTAGACCCATCTTTAATTATACCGATCGAATCAGAATCACTTTCTGAGTTGATTTAACAATGTCCGTCCGTACGTCCGTCCGTCCGTCTGTGTGTCCATGTAAACCTTGTAATCAAACTACAGGTGTCAAATATGAATATGTTGTGATGAAATTCGGTATATAAGCTTTCATCGACCATGCGATTAACGCTATTGAAATTGGTAAAATTCGGTCCGTGTTCAGACATACTCCCTATACAAATGACCCCTACGAAATCGACAGAAATTGCCATATGATCCAAATTATCACGTACATCTCAGTCAAATTGGGTTTGTATGTGTCTATTATATCCTTTAATCCATAGTCCAAAAATAATCCCAATAGGACAATTCTTCGTCATAGGCCCCACATAGAGCTGCTTCCCAATCTTCACTTAAATCTATCAAAATAAACATATATATTGCACAGATGTTTTTCCAATTTGGTTTTTGCAAAAAAAAAAAAAAAATTACCTTAACAAATATGGTCAGAATCGGTCCATTTTCCGACTTAGTCCCCGTATAAATATATCACCAGATTTGAACTTTTTCATATCTGCAGCCAAAAAAATTAATAACAATGCCAATAACAATGGTTTATGCTTAATTTCTATATCCAATTAGTTGGACCGAAGAGATAGGGTCTCTAAACCATAGTATAGGGTATCGTATAGTCGGTGTTGACCGACTATAATTTTCTTACTTGTTTTTGTTTATTTTAGTGATTTTAGAGCCTTTTAAATATAACAGTTTATGTTAAACAAAAATAGAAGTATAAAAGCATAAATATTAAAAATTCAAAAATAACGATTGTTTGTTTGGACAGAGTTGTATCTTCTGTAATTAATGCGATATATAGCTGTATGGTATGAAAACTGATTCTTAACCATACTTTTCGTAGGCCTGACTTTAGGTGAGTATGTTAAAGCGCATTACCAAAAAGTGCAAGTACAAGGGTATGTGAGATAGACGCAGGTTCAAACATCACGGTCGCCCTAATTAGAAAAATTTCATATAGAAATATATTCAATTATAACATAACAATTATCACAATGTTCACTAAAATCACTCATGAAGGCAGAAATTCCAGAAACTAGTCTGTTATGAAGTGTAGTATACAGTGTAGTTATGAAGTTTAGAAATATATGCTTTCTTCTTCTCTACCACGCATCATTGAAAAAAATTGGACATTTTTGAACAACTTCCTTCCTTCCAAACTTCCTTAAACTTTGGTTCTCTTATTCATCACAGAAACACAAATTATATAACATGCTAAATAAGTTGATAGGTCAAGAAGAATTCCGATAGTAGCAGAAACCAGATGGTAGCAAAAGCAGTGTTCATTTTTTAGAAATTCAAATTAGTACTACATAGAATGCTTAAATATTCGATATTACTGTTTTCTAATGCCTGGTTTTTTACTATGACAACAAACAATTGCCTCAACTGACATCTCGTAATATATTTAGATATAAAATGTTGACAGGCGTTGTAAATGAAAAGTCATTAAACCCCGTTTTCATACAACTGACAATAATTGACAACAATTGCCATTGAAAATGACATAATGAAAACCAGGCATAAACTCGAAAAACTAAGTTGTAACTTAATATTTTTTATAATTTTTTGTTGGCGGTTATTTACAAATAATTTCTCGGTCATTCTTGATAATATTATTATTTAATTTCAAGTGATGTATAAAAAAGTAAAATAATTAATTATAAATATTTAAATTTTTTCATAAGTATATTTATGGAAGCCTTTTCCTTGGCTAGAAAGGTTTCCTAGTTCGTGTATAAGAAGTTATAATAATTTTTATATTTTTTTCCCATATTTCACCTTTCTCTGTAACACATTCTATTCTAAAACTGATCTGAGGTTTCTCATCCGGTACACCTTTCTTGATAGTGAACAGGTCCTTGAGGGGATTTTAAACCTGATGGTTTTAAAATGATTAATATCTAGAAAAAAAAAATTAAATTATATAAATTATTTCTTAACTTTCAAAGATTTTTCTATTGTTTCATTTCTATTTAAATATAAAACAAGTAAGAAAATTATAGTCGGTCTAGACCGACTATACGATACCCTATACCATGCGTTTAGAAACCCTATGTCTTAGGCCCAACTAACTGGACATTGTAAATAAGCAAAAACCAAATTTGAGTGGGATTTTTATTAATTTTTTTGGCTGCAGATATGAAAAAGTTCATATCGGATGCTATATCTATAAAGGGACTAGGTCCAAAAATGGACCGATCCTGATCATGTTTGGTAAAATCTCTTGTATTTTGCACAAAATATGTACAAACAAAATTTTAGAAGAATCAGTGCAATATTTTTGTTTTTTAATAGATTTAAGTGAAGATCGGGAAGCAGCTCTATATGGGGTCAAAGGGATCATTTTTGGACTACTCATTAGTGGATGTAATGAATGCATACAAACCCAATTTGAGTAAGATCTATATGACAATTTGGATCTTATGGCAATTTATGTCGATTTCATATGGGTAATTTGTATGGGGGCTAGGTCTGAACCTGGACCGATTCTCACCAATTTCAATAGCGTTCATCCCATGGCCGATATAAGCTTATGTACCAAATTTTATCAAAACATATTCATATTTGCGACCTGCAGTTTGATTACAAGCTTTACATGGACACACAGACGGACGGACGGACGGACGGACGGACGGACATTGTTAAATCAACTCAGAAAGTGATTCTGATTCGATCGGTATAATTAAAGATGGGTCTAGGTCAAATATTTTTGGTTGTTACAAACAGCAGCACAAAGTCATTATACCCAAACCACATAGTGGTATAGGGTATAAAAATATCTATAAACAAATTAAGAATATTTGACAGTTGGTCAGCCTTTAGCGGAAGGGTCAATATATGACAAATCGAAAAAAAAAAATACATAGAGGAAAAAAATATAAAGCTAACATTAAGAACTTTTCTTTTTTTTTTAACAAAGTAGAATAAACAACCAAAACATGACACATGTTGTTCTATGTTGAGTGCCCGGAATATTGCTGTTGTATGCAAATAATGTAAACAACAGTTTTAATTTATGCCATCACCAACCGACCTTATACATATCGTTTGTTTGTTTATGTTTATCATCGTTATCAGCAAGTGTTAATGATACTTTTATTGATTTATTTATCTGAGCGCGCTTCTTTTTTTTTGACAAACTTGTTAAAGGATTGTTTTTCTAACATCATTCAAACAATCTCCAAAGAATGTTTTCATATTCACCTAAAGGATTAGCCAGTGGTCAAAGAATTAATAGAAAAATTTGTTTGTTTTGATTTTAAACCCATCCTGAATTTTATATGGTAAAGCGATATAACTTGAGATGAAAACCGATTCATTCAACTATAAATTAACACAACATCAAGACAGGTATGTGCGTATAGTAAAATGGGAGAGTCTCGTCCAATGATTTATGATCCATGTGAAATTTTAAATCTACTGAGAAACTAAATTATAACAAGTAAGAGTGTTAAATTCGGCTGTGCCGAATCTTTGATACCCTCCACCTCGGTTTGAGTATTGATAATAAATGTAAGCAAAATATTGGAAAAAGTAAACAATTTGTTAAACTTTATACCAAATTATTTCAGAAAATTCTTTGGGTTGGTTTTCGTCTTTTCTATTATTTCGGTTTTATTTCGGTGTTTGCTTTTTAGTCATCGTTTAACTTAGTTTTTGCTACTTAAATAGCTCGCCCTAACCTCCATTGCAAAGGTAATGGTTGTGTAGGGTGGCTATATGCAT
Source organism: Cordilura impudica (assembly GCA_963682025.1). Lineage (NCBI taxonomy): Eukaryota > Metazoa > Arthropoda > Insecta > Diptera > Scathophagidae > Cordilura > Cordilura impudica. The sequence goes on along the minus strand of OY821518.1, from coordinate 145,489,773 downwards.
TAAATCGCGCTAATTGGAGATGGCTGTATAGTTTATTGTAACTGGCCAAATATTTCTTCATTGTGGCCATATAGGTCGGATGGAGTAACAAAATAATAACCAAAAAAAAAAAGCTCTCTCAACTTTTTTATTAAAATATTGCCATATTTTGAAAACATAGAGAACTAGGCGATTGTGTGGCGCCTAGGCGCCCGTTTATTTTGACTTTAACAAACAAATTTTTTTTTCATTTCAAAAAAAAATTCAAAAAACAGTTCTAAAAAATACAGAACAGAAACTTCGATTTTCAAATGAAGTTTTGTAAAAGGTCCTTTTATGTATATTTTCCCAAAAGTTTGTCAGTAGCCAATCTTTGCTTTATACTTTCTGCTTCTATACATAAGGAGTTTTTAATATTATATGATTTTAAAAAAATATTTTATTTTGATAGAAACTCGGTAATTTTAGTCTTATTAAGGCAAACTATTAATATGTATCTTTTTAATAATTTAATTTTGTTTTATAACTTTTTAAAATGCATCAAAATAAATAAACTTATTCAACTAAAGAATTTTTTAAACCTTTCGGACAAAACAAAAAAATACTACGGTTATAACGAACTTAGTCTAACTAATTTGGCCGGTGCGCCGAGTTCGTTATAACCGAACTCCATTTTATTGTAGAAAAAATAGAATAGCATAGAAAAAAGAAAACGTTTTAGAGCAAGGTTCCTAAAAGTTTCTTAAAGGGGGGTAAGGTTTTAAAAGTTAAAAAAGTATTTTCATAATTCTTTTTTGAAGGCATGAATAATGTTGGATTATTTATTTCATACACATGTTATAGCATAACATTTGAGGAATCTTTGAAAAAATTTTCAATTAAAAATTTTAATAAATAAGTCAGTGACAGCGAATCTCGGGAGGCGTTGTTGTTTTGCGATGAACATCATAACTCGTTACCAGATCATGTGAAATAAAAAAAATCAAAATGCGTTTAAAGGCTGGCATATTTCCTGAAGTAGTGACGAAGACTTTTTTTAAATTTTTTTTGCAGCATTTTGCAGTGAAAAACGATTTTTGCTATACAATTTCGGGAATTTGTTGTTAAAAAAGGGGGAAGAAAATGGAATTAAAAAAACCCTTCGTGGTTACCTAATGATTTATGTGTAGATACAGTGTCTAAAATATGACCTTCACGGACTTCGAACATTTATTTGCGAGAAAATCGGTTTAAAGTTTTTTAAAAACTGATTTATACCGTATGAGGCCGGTCGCTGGAAACGCTCTGATTTACTTAAAATTTTCATCACAACACTCCCGGCATGTTGTACATTCAGAAAGAGAAATGCAAAAAAAGGTTTTAAAACCTACCACCCCTTAAGGAAGTGCAAACACCAATACACCTACAAAAAAGAGAAAAAAATATTTCATATTTATTTCATACATGTAATCTGAAAAAGAGAACTACATTTTTTGCAAAGTTATCTATAAATCCAAAAAAAAAAAAAAAAACAAACTTATTATTCCAAATCGCCTTTAATTCTTCCATGATAATTTCAAAAAATTATTAAAATTAAAATCTTAAATATACCTATTTACGTAATTTATGTTTGTCTAAATTTTTGAAAGCAAATTTTGCAAAAATTAATATTATGATGAAAAAAAATTATTTTCCCACGTCTCTTCTGAAATTACAATGTAATTTAATTAAGCAAAGTCAAAATAATTTAAATTTTAAACTTAATATTGCACTATTTTTTCAAGTGCTTTTCAATACAGAGCTTTAAATGAAATCATACGTTGGACAACATAATCCACATTGAAGATCTCTTTTTTCTCAAATATTTATCAAAAAAAAAGCATACTCTTTGGAAAGTGCTGGCAATCAGAGAACCTGAGCGAAAGCACTCCTAACAATACAAAACAATTTTGAGATGAAAAACTGACAAACGGAAAAGTTTAGTTTGATAAAGGAAGTATGTATGCATATCGCGACGTTAAATGAGAAAAATAAAAATGTTTAAAATTTTATTCATTTGTTTTTTGCAGAATTTTTTCATTGACCACCAAAGGGAATTTAAAGAAGAATTTGAGTAGATATTAGTTTTTTTTATGCATTTTTTTCGTTCAACTTATTCCATATGTAACACGAAATCTGCATATGTAGTACAATTGTCGTTAGCAATGCTGCCAATTTTGGCAACTTATTGTAAATTCGACGATTTTTCAATTTGTTAAAATGATTTTTTAAATTTGTTTAAATGATGATTGAAGATTTAAAATTTTCAGTAGTATAAAAATTACGATTTCAAGGATTAACAATTAATGGGTTGTTTATCGAAAATTGATAGTTTTTGTTCAGTGTAAATGTAAATTACAAAATATATATAGATTTAATTCTGGATCAAGTCGTTTCAAAACGGAAATACCTTGAATAGCATCTCCATTTAAGATTTAAGTTTTAATTACGGCGATACTTTAAACCTATATTATATGTTTCAGCTATAGAATCTATAGCTATAGTATAGATCTATAGTATAGATACATATCAATAAAATTATTTAGTTGATTGCTGTGTTAAATTTTTTTCGTTGAAATTTCATCACTAATACATTTTTATAAATATAAATAACCAATGCTGCAATAATATTCGTAATATGAATGATATTAATTAATTTTATTGTTTCCTTTTGTAGTATTTTTTCGAGTTTTATAAGCGGTAAAATATTCTTGAATATTTCTTGTTATAAAAATGACGATTTTGGCGATTTAGTTTCCAAAATTGTTGATTTTCAGAAGATTTTATTAGCAGCACTGGTCGGTAACAAAGAAGAGAGACAATTGTGTGTGGGTTTGTATAAAATGAGAGAGATTAAATTTTGTTTGTGTATTTTGCATAGCTTTGTATTGAGTGCTATGTGTGTTTATTATTTCAGCGTTACAGAATCAGTCAGTCAGTCAGTGAGTCAGGGATCAGCGTAAATATATATAAGAGATAAATTTATAATAATAAATAATCAATTAACGCAAAAAACCAATAGTCCCAAACATTTTAAATAACATAATTTGTTATCTGTATTTTCTGAAAAACTTCAATTTTTCATCCAAAAAAAATTGTGAAAATTTATATATAAATAACATTCTCATCAAATTGCGTTTATTTATGTAACAATTTTTATGTTCGCAATTCTTAAATATCATTTGAGGTTTTATAAAATTCACTGAATTTAAATTAATATTTTCTGTAGTCCGATTCTGTAAATTTCAACGATCCGACAATCGCAAAATATATCGACAGCTATTGTTGTTTGCACTAAGGATTAAGTGATTCACTAAGTACATACATCTTAACGACAGTCGACAAATCTATTTTTCTTTTTATTTAAATAGTAAACGAGTGGCATCTCTGTTAAAATAAGCGAAAAACACAAAGAAGAATAGAAAAAAAACAAATTACTTCGTGTTTGACAGGATGATTTTATGTTTATGTTTAATATCTTTATTTTGTTTACTAATATTTATGTTTATTTATTTGAAAATGAAATAATGAATTGAATATGCTATTTAATTTTTTTTATATATATAAAAAAGTTTTTAATAAAAGCAAAATATTTTCACTATCTTATGATTTTTATTTATGTATGACGACATTTCAACCTAAAAATTTAAGTTTTTATCGATTAAATAAACAACAGAAAAATTGTTGTCGTTTAGATAACAACAAGAGCTGACTTTAACAATAGCGAATATCGTTTAAAAATTTTACTGATAATTTTGCTTTTCTTTATTTAACGATTCGACTATCGTTAAAAGAAGTTACTGAAAAGCTATTAATTTCTCCTGAATGCCAATTTTTTTTTTTTAATGTAAACATTTTTAAATGTAAACATATTTGGTGTTTTTTTTGGAATTTGATACAATTGATGTCTTCTTAATTTTAAATTATTATTTCCGACGTTTTGATATGATTTTCTGAAATGCAATTAATATTTTATAATTTATAATTGGAAATTTTAATTCCAGTTTTTAGAATTGATATTTTTTAAAATTTGAATGGAAAATTTAAAAAGTGCAATTTTGTATTTATGTGAATAATAATGCTTTAGTAATTATAAACAATTTTTAAAAATTAGATGTAATCGCAAACAGATATTGTGTAGGTAAAGCAGAATAATAATTATATATAACTATGTAGAACTGTTTTGAAAGCAAAAAACTCATTGATGAACTCGGTAGCTCTATTTTGTAAAGACAACAAAAAGTTAATATGCCAAACTTATGTTCATATGTGTAAAAGAATAATCAAAAAACGTATGAAATAAAAGACCAGCCCGCGTATACCCTTAACATTGTTCCGTATGATATCCAGTTCAAAATAGTGACATTCATGTCAAAATAAAAATAACTACTGCAAAGCTAATTAGAACAAAAATTGTGGCGCCATCTACTGCGGCATAGTCACGCTGAGCAAAATGAAGTGACGCTCTGTTAATGCAAAAGAAATGTATTTTCCCCACAACAAAATATTGAATAATTTTATGTAAATAAAATAATATACCGATTTATTTCTAACATGCAATTATTATGGAATATATGTATGTATATTATTTGTAATATTTAATATGTGTATGTATGAATATGTTAATATTACACACAAAAAATACAACATCAATCGTTATTTTTGTGTTTTTCTCTTTAAATAAATTAATACATAAAATTTTTTTTTGCTAAATTTACACCGTTTTTTTTTTTTTAATAACAACTACGTATTTTTGCATTATTTGCTTTAGATGCTGGTGAATTTTTACACCCTTTATATTAACTCGTAGTGTTTGCTTGTCGAAAAAAATTTGGATCGATTTTAACCCCTTTCCCGTGACCCAATCGATCTGAAACTTTGCAGGCGGGCTCGTGACAATGACAGAAATGATCTAGTATATTTTATTAGTGATGCCAAAACAATGGAAACTTTTAAATTTTTCTACCAGAGTTGATAAAAAAAATGTACAAAGGGTTTGTTTTTATTATATTGTTACCACAACGACCACAAAAACAACAAGTCCAGCTATGACAACAATGCAACATTTAGAATAACAACAAGAACAATATAGAAACATTATGTTTTTCATTTTTTTTTTAATTTTTCAGAGATTTCCCCGGGCCTGTTCCACCGATTTTAATGATTTTTGAAATAGAAATCTTCCCATGAGCTTGGTGATCATTCTCACTAAAAGTGATCACCCTAGCTGTCCTATTGAGGGCGTCATCGTGACAAGAACAACATAGAAAATTATATTTTTTCAAGACTTTTTTTAGTTCTTCATTCAAATCTCGGGACCTAATCGACCGATTTGGACGATTTTAAATAGCGAACTTCTCAGGATGTTAGTGAATCATTTTTTATGTCAACGAGCAACCTATCTGCCCGATTGATGCCGTCATCGTGATTTCCACAGACGGACAGACGGACAGACGGACATCTCTATATCAACTCCGGTTGTTATAAGGATCACAAATATGTATATTTTATGGGGTCCAGAATTTTTTTTTCTAATTATTACAAACGGAATGACAAACTTATATATACCCTCTGCACACTGGAGTGGAGGGTATAAAAAGGTGATGAGCTTGAGCTTGATAGTATCCAATTATATATGTTAATTGAATAATCGCTGCAAAATAAATGAGTGTAGGGAGTAACTTACTTCCACTCAAATATTTGCATACATAAACACTAAATTTTAAAGCGTATCATAAAATGTATTAATGTGTTGGTTATTTTATTTCCGGTCAACTGGAGAGGAGATTAACGCTTACATCAATACTGATGCTTGTGTTTATAGGGGTAACTCTTTGAATATGCATTTTTTTTTTACACTAATCGCACCTTCTTCCTCAATAATATGTTGATAATGGTGGTTGGCTAACATAAACATTATTTTGTTATCTATGGTGCTGTTGCAGATGTTTACGTTGTTCTTTAGAACAACCAACAACAACAACGCTGAAATAAATCATAAATCCTTTTTGAGGTGTATAGCTATGTAACAAATATACAATGTACTATACAGCAAACAAGAATGCAAACATGTTGAAACATACATAGTATACAGATAAGCATATATGCTGAAATATAAGATCAACATTGTTATATTATTCAAAACAACAACATCAGAGAACAACGATGCACAGTGAGGTCGAAAAAAATAATATTAACACTCTAATTTCATTCTGGACAATCGAGTATCATAAGGCTTAAAAAAACACATGTTTAATGAGGGAAAGAACTAATGAATTCAATTTTTTTAATTCATTTCAAATCCTCATCATAAAACTGTATGCTCTTAACAAATAAAATTTTAAAATTGTGTAAAAACAATTCATTGAATCGTAACTTCTAAACGTAACTTTGAGATTGGCAATATAAGAATATTAATAATTTTATTATTTTCTATGTTGTAGATCAATATATATACTATATATATGAACGAGTACATATACATCAAAATATCTGCAAATTCATAAAAATATACGAGGATTCCAAGTGTCAACTGCTGCACTTTATTTTAAAGAACACACTGTGTTACTCTTAGTTATATGCCCGTATATAAATAATAAGTAGGAGATAAAGCTACATACCAGCTTAATGCTTTCTTTTACCTACTCTTGTTGTTGTTATTGTTGCTGCTACTTTTTAACATGAAAAAGTAATAAAATTACATTATGCCTCATGGTTGGATCATAAAAATCATATATTAAGTTTAGCATTTAATTTATTTATGAAAAAAAAAAAAAAAAAATACAGCTACAACACGAACAAACATCAATAATGGAGCCAAAAATGCGAAAGTAGCAAAAATGTTCAAAAGTTACCAAGTAAACAATAACAGCAACGCAAAAAAAAAATCCTGTGTATACGGTAAAATAGAAATAGCAACGGTAGAGACTATTTCATTTTCGAATTCTTCATCTTTATACAAACGAATACACTCGTACTCATACTTATTCATACATAAACACACACATACATCAGACATCGTATATACAAACATTCAGCAACATTTTAAGCTCATAAATATTCTTACAGACTACAGACTTGATAGCGAAATGTGAATGAATTCAAAGTGAATAAATACAACGGCTAAAGCTTCTGAAGCACAATCCTAGCAGAGAATTATTAATAAAATGGGAATTAACATTGAGAATCCGTAAACTAGAGAATACCAGTTGAACATTAAAATATTTTTAAATTTAGCTACCCGCTAACATGGTATCACTGCACGGCATCACCACACAGAAATCTTTTAATGATTTAATTGGTTTCATTTGGATCTTTAGATGGAATTAAGTCATCAGCATCAGTGTATGGTTATTGTCGTGTGCAGTAATCTAAGAATTTCGGTCGCTAAATCAAAAGTTTTGCTATCTATTTTAGTAGAGTTGTTGTTATTCATCAGTATTAGAGCAAATACGAAAAGAAATCAGATGCCCACATGAATAGGTGGCTTTTTAATTTAAGCTTCGCAGGTTTATCGATTTAGGAAAACTTATTTCTTTTTTCAAGTTAGTTGTACTATTCTCAACATTTGGGCCAAATTTCATGCCAATATCTTCACTGGTGCAATAGTGGTGCACGTTTATGTTGTCGAAAATCAATATTTTAGACAATAAATTTAAAATATTTTTTTTTTTTTCATTTTTTATTAATAACGAAATAACTATCGATAAAGTAAAATACAAAAAAAATGTATCGATAAACTTCAGTAACGTTACTACTTATTTTTTACTATGTAAGCTTTTGATGAATTTGTAAACTGGAAATTGTAAACCAAAATGTAGACTGACCAAAACAAGTAAATTTAATTGAATCCAAACACTCGAATGGTGAGCATCTATTTAAAATAAACCTCTTTGTGAATTATAACTTATTAATTGGAGTCTTTCTATTTTCTTAAACCCTAACTCTAAACCACCCTCACCGTAAAATCCCAAATTCCTACCATAATTTATAATTTCTCAATTTATGAGAAATTATAAAATATTAACCCCTTATTCCTAGCGCTGTGTATTGCAGGCTAGTAACATTTTATTGTAGTAGTCAAATCCTCTCTTGGTTAACTCAACCACCCTAAACCCGACATTGTCAACACCCTAAGTGGAATTAGCTGCCAACGATAAAATAAAATGTAAACAATTAAAAGTGGGATTGGCGATTTTAACTATATCTGATTGTGTTGACCAAGAAATGCGATTAAATTTCGTGTACGGATTAAAATATCTGCGGCAGCAACGTTAACGTTGTTGGAGAAAAACTTCGGTGACCAGACTATATCAGAAAAACCTTTACAAGTAGTAGAAACCTTTCCAAGCAGGCATACAGAGCGCTGAAGAGAAAGAGTGTCCTGGACGAGAGCAAATATCACGAAAAATCATCAATTGATAATTATAATTCTGGCTGATACTGTTGACATTCTGAAAAATTGATTGGAATTCAAACGCGTTAAATGCCGATTGGTTCCAAAACAACTGCATTTTTTGAAAAAGAGCGTTGCATTAAGCAATGCTATATGATAACCAGAATGAAATAAAACGTACAATTATCGCTAAAGAGACTTGGATATACAACTACGGCCCGATAACAACCGACTAGTCAATGGACTATCGTGCAAAAGTTTCAATATGGGCAGACAACTCTTGGGTTTTTCACCCTGATAATGTACCGTCTCACACTGTATTAATAATCCGGGACCATTTCGCACAAGATTCGACTAATATGGATCCACAACTACCGTATTCATCTATCTTAGCACGATGTGATTTCTAGTTATTCAATAAACTCAAATGCAATCATCGGCGACATCATTTCGGATCGATTGTGGAAATCAAAGCCGAAACACTGCGAGCTCTGATGGCCATACATTTATCGGGGATTAGAAAAAATGTTGTAATAATTCTGCATTACCGGAGAAGGATTACTTTAAAGTCTCTAAATATGATTTGAAAGATCAAAAAAGATTTTTCATTTTATAACAAAATCCTTAAGATTTCCAATTCTTTTATTAATATTAAATATTCATTTTCAGTTTACTGAAAATTCTATAACAATTAATGAAACATTAGTAAGAAAATTACAATACCATATATCATGCGTTCCAAAAGAGGGAATTTTGGATCCAACTTTTCTGAGGGAATAAGTGTGACATGCAGATATGAAAAAGTTCATATCGATATTATTTTTATATGATGATTAGGACAAAAAATGGACCGATTATGGCCACATTAAGTAAAATAATTTGCGTTACTCAAATACATATAGAGACGAAATTTAAAAAAAATCTACTGTAAAAAAAAATCTACGGAGAGACGAACGTCACTAAATCGAATCAGAAAGTAATTCTGAGTCGAAAGGTATAATAAACGGTGGGTCCAGGTCAAATATTTTTGGTAGTTATAAATAACAACATAAACTCATTATATCTTCATCATATAACACGGTTTTTGTGCGCTTTACATAATTGGTATAACCTCCGGAACATATTGACGCATTTTGTTTTCTCCATAAATCTGCAAGCCATGAACAAAAAAGCTATTCTATTCTACTGATCTCCGGATCCATAAATACTTCGAGCTCTTCTGGTTTTTTTTCAATGGGCGGGATCATCACATATCCGTTTTACTGTAATTGTGAGAGGCTTTAAAATTTGTGTGAGTTTATCAGTTGCAAGTGTGTATAACCAAATCGAAAATGGGCAGTGTTGGGCATTAGGGCGTGGCACCTTCCTTACAATATCAAATATATAGGGAACTATGAAAGCAATAAGCCTAAAACTTTTCATTAGTTTATTAATTATGAATATTCATTCTAGAAATGGTCGGGTTCGAATGTATGGGCGTGGCACATCCAATTAAAAATAAATGTTTACCATAAAATATCTGAACTACTATGAGCGAGAGCTTTGAAAGTTGGTGATACTTTATAAGTTATTAATTTTAGTAATGGACGCAAAAACAGACGTGATAATACTAGTGGGTGTGGAACCTCCCATCAAAATAAAAATATATGGAGTGAGAGCCCTGAAACTGTGTAACTTATTTTTTATTTTTTTTTTATATTGTTATTAATGCCATAGGGGAAATATCGTTAAATATATATTCGTAAAAGCAATATCTTAAGTCCACAAATAAAACTGTTCATGAAAGTGGGCTACGTGTGACGGCCGTGCGAAAATTGTACCCTTTGGTGTACACCAAGAAAAAAAATTACAAACAAAAAAACCTTGAACTTGGAATTTTTCTGTTTGCTTTGCCAATTTTTTTTTTACTTAATTCTGTATTACTACGTTTCATTTTGGCGGGAATTTTTTTTTTGTTTTTTCATTAATTCAATCATGAAAAATCCATGTGCGTATTCTCCCTATGCTCATGGCTTGCCGTTTTCTCGTCAAACCATTCAGCCATGGTCATTAGCGTACTAATTCATTCCTTTGTTAATCTCACGTACTCTCCTAGTAAAGCATGACTGAGTGGTTGAGTATCTGTGTGTACTAGATGAATTGCTAGATGAGAGATTAAATAGTGATCTGCGAGGGTAAATACATGAGTGAGTAACGAGTTTTTGGACATAGACTGGTTTGATAAAATAAGTGATTGAAGGTTAGATGGAAAGAAAGGAATTTTGTTTTGGGAGTCGAAATGTGAAAGTTAAAGAAAAAGGTTGAGGAAAAATCTTAAAATTAAAATAAGATATAGAACTTAAGTACAGTTTTAAGAAAAAAATTATTTAAAATATCGGAGATGTGAAAGTTAAAGAAAAAGGTTGAGGGAAACCCTTAAAATAAAATTAAAATGTAGATTTTAGTGTTTAAGAAGGAGGTGGCAAAACCCATTACATTAAATTAAGAAACAATTAAATTTGCTAACTTTTGAGAAAAAAAAAAACGTGTTAATTTGGAAAAGAAGCCAATACGTGTAAACTAAAACTGTGAATTTTTATAAACTTAAAACGGTTAACTGGCGAAAGCAAGCATTGCAAAATTTTGTAAAAAAAAAATATGAAAGAAAGTGACACCACGCTCATCATACCTGAGCAGCAGGTTAAAACACAACGTCGCCATCCGGCGGTAGCGGCCTTATCGGTACCACATCTTTATAACCAACACCAGCAATAAGGCGGTAATTTTTATTTTATTTCTTCCAAAATGAAAATAATTGACCAAATTAAAATTTTTCTAAAATATAAATATTTTCTAAGTTTAAAAGTTTTATTAAATTTAAAAATTTTACTAAATTAATAAAATTTTGTTACATATAAAATTTTGCTAAATAAAAATTTTCTAATTAATAAAATTTTGCTAAATATAAAATTTTTCTAAATATAAAATTTTTCTAAATATTAAATTTTTCTAAACATAAAATTTTTCTTAATCTAAATATTTTCTAAATATAAAATTTTTCTAAATATAAAAGTTTTCTAAATGTGAAAATTTTCTAAATATAAAATGTTTGCTAAATCTAAAATATTGCTAAATATAAATTGTTGCTAAATATAAACTAAAAATAAAAACATTTTATAACCAAATGTAGAAACCTAATCAAACCACTTTTTATTAATAGTGGGTTACCTCCAAGTAAAATGGAATAACAGGTAATATGGTAGGGAGGGCAATAGGGGCACTCCATCTAGTCCCCACCTAAGGGTTCGTCCATCCATTAGATGCCGTAGTTTTTGACAGCTTTTTTCTTTTTTCCCTGGTTCGTAACAAAATCCCACCCATCCGGCGAGCTAGGCCCCATGCCAGCACGTGCGACGCGTTAAGGCTCAGGGAAACGGAAGCGGTATATTCCAACAAGCATCGCACCATTACATATGGCGAAACAAAATTTTAAAATTAGTATTTGTCGGTAACTGGTTCTATTCTCAAGGTCAATACGAAGTGGATTGTCGATTTATTCTACCTTGTTTGCCTACCAAATATATTTATAAAAAAATTTCTGGATATGGAATAAAGTATCATTTATAGCTGATAATGTATCCACACGCCTTTTCGCAAAAAGGATGTATTAATTGAAGTCATACTCGATTTTTAATGAGGGAGATTGAAAAAATATTAACACAGATAAAATGTAATAATAAAGAAACCATTGAACCTAGAGTTTTTTATTTAATTTAATTTATGGTTAAGCTTACAAAAGAGATAACTTTTATAATTCTAATCACTACTTATGAATTTATGGATCTTTTCCGGAAATCCTTCCATAAGAGATTTTATAGTGGTTTCTGTCACTTTTTTGGAACAGGTAGTCGATCTGCATTTAAAATCTTCCAACATCTTCTTGTACCCTCAATATATGTGAACCGGACTAAGATCAGGACAAATTAAAGGATCTGCCTCCCTTGATACAAAAACAAAGTTATTGTTCATTTATCACTCAAGAGCTTTTTTTTACCATAGTGAAGGGTATTTTTTTACGAAACAGTATTTTAATTTCTGTGCTCTTTTTTGGTACTCTAAATTTTTTGCAGAGTTCTTGTGTGGAACATTAGATGATTTGTATATTCTTAAACCTGCATCAGTTTTAACTTTTTGCACCAAATAGTAAAAGCATTGAGCTTACTGGACTACTTTTCTACCGGATGTGTTGGGAGATCTTTTCAATATGCTTCCTGTTTCCTCCGCTTTACACACATCATGTGGATCTTTATTTATTACCGAACTATAGTTCCAATCAATCATCAAACTCACCTGATACTTTCTAATAACATTGGAAACAGTTTGATGGCAGATCTTTGATTCTTCCTCAACTTTTGGTAGGACCAAGTTGGACTTTGTCGAAAATATTTAATAATTTTAGCACGTACTTTTAATTTATTAATCATTTTAATTGAACTAAACAAAACCACTGACATATTTTTCAAATATAACTTGATCAAAATATAACTCAAATACTGCTTGCTGTCAAATGATCTCACTCCTTAATATAAAAAATGTAAAGTTGAGGTCTACCAAATCATAAGATTTTATTTATTTCCTAAGCACAGCAAAATAATTTGCATGCAAATAGGAAAATATAAACAAGATTATTGCCATTCAACTGTACAAAAACGGAGAATAATATAAAACACAATTTATATTATGCCCATGCTTCTGAAAAAATTCTTAAGCAGTAAGCAGATTATAACTTATAACATGCGATATTATTGGTGGCATTTGATTTTCTTATATCCTCGTCATCCTCACAATCCTACCTAACAACATTTCTATGGCATCACATTGATGCTATTTATTACTGCATACACAATGCTGATGCAGCAAGTAGCATTAAACATATACATACGAATATATAGTACTAACAACACAAGTTAACCGCTTTTTGTGCACACGTTCATCGATACATACATACACGTACATACATACATAGGTCTAGGAAATATACGATTATTTTATTAGTTCCTCAAATGTGCACTATTTTGACTGTCGTTTAGATCTATTTGTGTATGTTGTACGAAAATATTGTACATATGAGTAAATACCGAAGTTACAGAAAGTAGTTGACATATGTCGCTTCCATTCCAACAGTGATTTATTCAATTATAGCAAATAAACGTTCAATGTTGTGCTCTTGTGACTCCTTTTCATTTAATTGTCAATATTCTGTTCATTCGGAATTTCTCTGGGCGAGGCAATTAGCTGAAAACATAAAACGTTTCATTGTTCTTTAAATTGGCATATATTATGGGGACATAGTGTACACAAGTAGTTTTGGTATTTCCTTATTTCATTGTTTATTGTTATCACTGTCGTAAAAAGGAATGACGGCGATGATGTTTTTTTTTTTTTTTTTTATTTTTGACAACGACAAACTGTCAGGGTGTATTAAAATTTATTTTAGATAAAATTCCATATGCAAACACTAATATCTCTCTTTAAGTAAGACAAGTTACTGCCGTAGTTGTTATTATTGTTGGAAAAATAGTAAAACTATGCTTGACAAAACCGACATTTCATAAAGATTTCTATACTTATGTATCCGCATAAAATACACAAATAACATAAGGGAATACATACATGTACCAATACAATGTAAATATATATGTATATGTAAAAAGAATTTATTATATTTATGTATTAAAGAGTACACAAAAAAGTGTATGTAAGTATGTGCGTGTATATTTTGAGCAAACTACAAATATTAAGTTATAAAGCAACAACTTCCATTTCCTTACATTACCCACTTAAATAAGATGTTATCATATATATTTTATTTTATTTTTATATTGTAAAATATGGGATTTAACAAGAAATCAGAAACAATTATTTTTATGAATAGCAATCATATCGATTTTATTACCTCAAGTATGAATTTGTTAATGTACTTTAATGAGTTATGGTTTATATTTTTCGAAAGAATAGGTTATAAATAAATGTTTCCTCATTGATTTCTATAACTTTATCACTCTTCGGGAAGGGTATAATGAGTCTGGTCTAATGTTTGTAACTAACAAAAACATGCGACCTAGACCCACTATTTATTATATATTGACTGATAGTGGTAAAAAATGGTAATTTTTGGACCTATCCCTCTATGTTATCGACTTACATTGCCGATATAGATATCAGTCAAATTTGGTTTAAGGTCTGAGATCGATGAAATCTTAACACACATAATATTAATAAGTAAACCATGGAATTTAGATTTTTGATTTGTTTTTATGTAATTGAAATTATATTAGAGCTTTTAAAATACTAAAAGCTATGGTAATCTTGTACATTAAGTTAACCATCATGTAATTAAATAATTGATTGACTGAAAATAAAAAACCGTTAATATTTCGAAATATCCAAAATTATACTATGATTAAATTTCTTATCGTCGCCACGAGTCTTCCAGCAAATATTCAGATCGATTGGGTCACGGGAGAAAGTTTAAAAATGAATCCGAAGTTTTCTCGGCACACAAACAGATACCACGAGTTAAAATAAAGGGAGTAAAGAACAAACTTGTGCACGTTTTCCAGAAAACCTTCCATTAGCGATTTTATAATGGTTTCTGTCACTTTTTTTGTATCAGTTATTCCATCTCAGTTCGAAATCTTCCATATTTTGGAACAATTTTTTTTGTGCTTTCAACTTCCTTTTCCTAAGATCCCAATGTCTCTCCACTTGCCCCAGCTCCGGATAATTTGGCAGATTTTCCTCCCTTGTTATAAAAATCACTCAAGAGCTTTCTTACCGTTATAACAGGATGGCTAAGAAAGAAAGGAGCTTTTTTGCAAACACTTCTTCATATATATTACGGTATTTATAAAACACATTGCTTGCAATGCTAGGAACTTTTTTGGAAACTTTATATGCGTTTATACCCTGAATTTATCTTCAACATTTCTTCGATCATTAGCATCATAAAAATGTTGATCGGAAGCTGCGAAAAAAAGGAGTATTTTTTTTAAGAACCGTGATTATAATTTCCGTCCTCTGTTTTTGCATTGGTATTAACTTTTCGAATCAAATAATCCTAGCTCTGGGCTAACCCCACTACTTTTCTAGCAGATGTGTTGGAGCTCTTTTCAATATGCTCCCGAACTAGATTTTCAATCAGCCTTCCAATTCTTCTGATGGTTTATAATAACAATGGAAAAAATTTGACGGCAGATCTTTGATTCTTTAGCCAATTTTTGTAGGACGAAGTTGAAATTTAATAATCTTAGCACGTACTTTTATTTCATCACTCAGTTTAATCAAACTATGAACAGGGTTGAATTCATATACATTTTCACCATGTTTCTTTAAATTTGTAAAGTAATTTAAAGGCACTTAAAAATTAGTATAAATACTTTCGATATATGAGAACGTAAATATAGTAATTGATGCAATTTGATGCAATATTTTGTTTTATAAATAGAGCTACAATTAGCCATCGGCCCTCAGTTTGTATCTTTTTGGTTTCCGTTTCATTGAATTTGTATAGAAAAATTCGAATTTTTTAAATTCACATCAAAGTTTTTCATACAAATTTCAAGCGTATCGTTACGTTTTTTATACCCTCCACTCCAGTGTGCAGAGGGTATATATAAGTTTGTCATTCCGTTTGTAATAATTAGAAAAAAAATTTGGACCCCATAAAATATATATATTTGTGATCCTTATAACAACCGGAGTTGATATAGCGATGTCCGTCTGTACGTCTGTCCGTCTGTGGAAATCACGATGACGGCATCAATCAACTAGGGTGCTTGTTGACAAAAAAATGTTTCACTAACATCCTGAGAAGCTAGCTATTTAAAATTGTCCAAATCGGTTGATTGGGGCCCGAGATCTGAATGAAGAACTAAAAAAAAGTTTTGAAAAATATAATTTTCTATGTTGTTCTTGTCACGATCACGCCCTCAATAGGATAGATAAGGTGATCATTTTTAGTGAGAATGATTGAACAAATTAAAATCGGTGGAACAGGTCCAGGGAAATCTCTGAAAAATTAAAAAAAAAATATGATGTTTCTATATTGTTCTTGTTGTTATTCTAAATGCTGTATTGTTGTCATAGCTGGACTTGTTGTTTTTGTGGTCGTTGTGGTAATAATATAATAAAAACTAACCCTTTGTACATTTTTTTATCAACTCTGGTAAAAAAATTTAAAAGTTTCCATTGTTTTGGCATCACTAAACTAGATCATTTCCGTCATTGCCACGAGCATACCTGCAAAGTTTCAGATCGATTGGGTCACGGGAAAGGGGTTAAAATCGATCCAAAATTTTTTCGACAAGCAGACACTACGAGTTAATATAAAGGGAGTAAAAATTCACCAGCATCTAAAGCAAATAATGCTAAAATACCCAGTTGTTAATAAAAAAACAATGTAAATTTAGCAAAAAAAATTTTATATATTAATTTATTTAAAGAGAAAAACACAAAAATAACGTTTGATGTTGTATTTTTTGTGTGTAATATTTACATATACATACATACACATATTAAATAATACAAATAATTTACATATATTCTATATATGTATATCCATAATACCTGCATGTTAGAAATAAATCGGTATATTATTTTATTTACATAAAATTCTGCAATATTTTGTTGTGGGGAAAATACATTTCTTTTGCATTAACAGAGTGTCACTTCATTTTGCTCAGCGTGACTATGCTACAGTAGATGGCGCCACAATTTTTGTTTGTTCTAATTAGCCTTGCAATAGTTATTTCTATTTTAACATGAATGTTAATATTTTCAACTGGATATAATACAGAACAATGTTAAGAGTATACACGGGCTGGTCTTTTATTTCATACGTTTTTATACCCTACACCACTATGTGGTTTGGGTATAATGACTTTGTGCTGCTGTTTGTAACAACCAAAAATATTTGACCTACACCCATCTTTAATTATACCGATCGAATCAGAATCACTATCTGATTCGATTTAACGATATCCGTCCGTCCGTCCGTCCGTCCGTCTGTGTGTCCATGTAAGGCTTATAATCAAACTGCAGGTCGCAAATATGAATATATTTTGACGAAATTTGGTATTTGATCTTTTATCTTTTATGGGATGAATAATGTTGAATTTGGTGAGAAGCGGCCCATGTTCAGACCTAGCCCCCATACAAATGACCCCTATGAAATCAACATATATTGCCATAAGATCCAAATTATCATACAAATCTTAGTCAAATTGGGTTTGTATGTATATATTACATCCATTAATCAGTAGTCCAAAAATGATCCCTATTGGACAAGTCTTAGTCATAGGCCCCATATAGAGCTGCTTCCCGATCTTCACTTAAATCTATCAAAAAACAAAAATATTGCACTGATTCTTCTCAAATTTTGTTTGTATATATTTTTGCTAAAAACAAGAGACTTTACCAAACATGGTCAGGATCGGTCCATTTTTGGGCCTAGTCCCCATATAGATATAGCATCCGATATGAACTTTGTCATATCTGCAGCCCAAAAAATTAATAAAAATCCCACTCAAATTTGGTTTATGCTTATTTTCTATATCCAGTTAGTTGGGCCTGAGAGATAGGAACTCTAAACGCATGGTATAGGGTATCGCATAGTCGGTCTAGACCGACTATAATTTTCTTACTTGTTTCATTATTCTTTTACAAATATGAACATAAGTTTGGCATGTTAACTTTTTGTTGTCTTTACAAAATAGAGCTACCGAGTTGATCAATGAGTTTTTTGCTTTCAAAACAGTTCTACATAGTTATATAGAATTATTATTCTGCTTTACCTACACAATATCTGTTTGCGATTACATCTAATTTTTAAAAATTGTTTATAATTACTAAAGCATTATTATTCACATAAATACAAAATTGCACTTTTTAAATTTTCCATTCAAATTTTAAAAAATATCAATTCTAAAAACTGGAATTAAAATTTCCAATTATAAATTATAAAATATTAATTGCATTTCAGAAAATCATATCAAAACGTCGGAAATAATAATTTAAAATTAAGAAGACATCAATTGTATCAAATTCCAAAAAAAAACACCAAATATGTTTACATTTAAAAATGTTTACATTAAAAAAAAAATTGGCATTCAGGAGAAATTAATAGCTTTTCAGTAACTTCTTTTAACGATAGTCGAATCGTTAAAAAAAAAAGAAAAGCAAAATTATCAGTAAAATTTTTAAACGATATTCGCTATTGTTAAAGTCAGCTGTTGTTGTTATCTAAACGACAACAATTTTTCTGTTGTTTATTTAATCGATAAAAACTTAAATTTGTAGGTTAGGTGTTTTTCGTCATACATAAATAAAAATCATAAGATAGTGAAAATATTTTGCTTTTATTAAAAACTTTTTTATATAAATAAAAAAATTAAATAGCATATTCAATTCATTATTTCATTCTCAAATAAATAAACAGAAATATTAGTAAACAAAATAAAGATATTCAACATAAACATAAAATCATCCTGTCAAACACGAAGTAATTTGTTTTTTTCTATTCTTCTTCGTGTTTTTCGTTTATTTTGACAGAGATGCCACTCGTTTACAATTTAAATAAATAGAAAAATAGATTTGTCGACTGTCGTTAAGATGTATGTACTTAGTGAATCACTTAATCCTTAGTGCAAACAACAATAGCTGTCGATATATTTTGCGATTGTCGGATCGTTGAAATTTACAGAATCGGACTACAGAAAATATTAATTTAAATTCAATGAATTTTATAAAACCTCAAATGATATTTAAGAATTGCGAACATAAAAATTGTTACATAAATAAACGCTATTTGATGAGAATGTTATTTATATATAAATTTTCACAATTTTTGTTGGATGAATATTTGAAGTTTTTCAGAAAATAAAGATAACAAATTATTTTATTTAAACTATTTGGGACATTTGGTTTTTTGCGTTTGGCATCCCAAATATGGCAATATTTTAATAAAAAAATTGAGAGAGCTTTTTTTGGTTATTATTTTGTTACTCCATCCGACCTACATGGCCGCAATGAAAAAATATTTCGCCAGATAAAAGAAACTATACAGCCATCTCCAATTAGCACGATTTACTGCATATAGCCACCCTACACAACCATTACCTTTGCAATGTAGGTTAGGGCGAGCTATTTAATTAGCAAAAACTAAATTAAACGAGAAGTTATGTCATATAACCGGAAACGAATGCATATAGGAAACGCATGCTTATTTTTCCTATATTTTGTTTACATTTATTATCAATACTCAAACCGATGTGGAGGGTAGCAAAGATTCGGCACAGCCGAATTTAACACTCTTACTTGTTTTTTTTATAAAATATACACATTAATTCAGAAAAGGTTTTTGGGTCAAAAAATGTAAGTAGGTTTAAAATAAATAGTTTATTTTCGAAAATTAATTACAATAATATCGTAAATTAGAGCTAACTTTAATTAATAAATTATAGGCATCTTGTCGGTTGAAGAACTGACCGAAAATGATGGAAACCTTAGAGCTCTTTTGATATATAGGACAAAAGGTGATGAAATACTGAAAACTAGTACAAAATGAACTAATAAATATAATTGGAAAAGAAATTAAGAAAACTTTATCAAAAAAGTCGACGATGCTGCTTATGTTTTCTATGGTAGCCGATGAAACGACTGACATCAGCGAAAACACACAGTTGACTTTGTGCGTTAGATTTATTGACAAAAGTACGATTCAAATTAAAGAATAATTTTTAAAGTTTGTCGATATAAATGGAAAAACAGAAAAAGATATTACGGAAACTTTCAAAAACATAGGCCTTGATTCAAATATGTTGGGAGGACGAGGGCATGACTGTGCCGCAAACATGTCTGGACGGCGCACAGTGGACCATTTGACGAGAAGGCGGTCAAAAATCTATAACTTCTGATTGGATTGGAATTTTGATATGCGGTTTTTTTTGTTTGGTAGGGGAGACTTTAGTCTTTAAGTTTTGCTATAAAACGTAATTCTTGACCGAAAATAAAAAAGTTACGGAGGGTTTAAAATACATTTTCATTTGTAGTTGAATTTTAGTACAAAAGTGAAGTGTTAAAAGGTAAAAAAAGTTTTTTTTTTTTAATATAATGTCTTATTTTTTCAGTTAATTTTACAACTAAAACTTTTTAACAATTTTTTTAGTTAATTTTTTCAGAAAATGCCATACTTTGGCCCCCGTAAACTTTTTAGTCCTAATGTGCACAAGGGCCAAAGGTTTTTTTTTTTTTTTTTTTGAAAGATCCCGAGTTAAAATATAATTTATTAAGCAACGAACGTACAAGTTACCTTATATTGGTTCAAGATAGAGAAGTTTTAATGAAAAACTCGTATGTTTTTGCTTTAGTTAAATTTTTTTTTATTGTCTTTTTAAATATTTCTTTATCAATTTTTATTGTAAATTTATGAAATACTAGCTGTTTTTACCCGGTCTTGCCCGGGATCCAAAGGCCTTTGACATGAAAAATGGTTCACTATGCTTACCAGGCGCTGAGTACTTAGCGCCCAATGAACAAGTTCCTCAAAAAACTTAACTTTCTCCCCAAAAATTTGTATGGGATTGCCGAATTTGTACATGATGAAAAAATTCCCCAATGTTTGCGTTTTTTGGGTAGTAAATTCTTTTTTTATTTCAATTTAAAATTTTTTGATTTTTTAATTTAGAAGTTTTTTTTAAGACGCTACTGCAAAAATACATCAAAAATAAGCTGTGACGTTTGCCTTTTTTTTTTTTTTTTTGAAGTTTATTTATTTTGTAAACATAAAATATAATGGAATCGTTTGCAAATTAAAGGAATCAGAAGTTTTAAAAATTGAATTAATTCATTCGACAAATGATCACCATTGAGCAGAGACGTCAAGTTTATAGAAGTTTCAAAAATGGAAAATTAATGTGACGTTTAAAATTGTGCCGCAAGGTTGCTTTAAGCAACTGTTTATAGTATATGTTTGGCCTAATTTGATCAACAGGTAATTATTGCACACACGTAGATAAAATTTGTCATAAGACTTTTCACTCATCTGTGTTCCGCGAGCGTGTCGCGACCGCGTTTGTCGGCCACACCCGTGCTGTCGCGCAGTTGTTGTCAACTTATTTTAATTACCAAATATATTTTTACCAAAATATATTTTTCGATATTTTAGCTGAGCTGTGTGCCGCGATCGCGTCCGCGAGCCGCTTCTGCGCATTCGGCAGCCACGCGTCGCGTCGCGTCCGCGTCCGCGCCCCGATTCCGCTCACCAAAATGATGCTATTGAAAAGAATACAGATATTAAATAAATTTGTTGTAGGACAGATATTGAGAGCAGCATGGAGAATTAGTTCATTTCTTTCATTACAACTATCTATGTTTATGCATGGAGTATTTTGAGTGTATGATGTCTAAATGTTACGAATTTTAGTTATTCTAGAGCTTTGTGATATACAACATTTCTTGTTTCTGGAGCAGGCGACATAAAATTGTCTATGAGAAAAACAGTCGTTAATGGAGTTTCAAATTCGCTAGATTCAGCTTGTCTTAACCGTTGGATTTTTAAGCGCAGTTGAGTAGATTCAGGCATTTCCGCTTCTCTTAACAAAGCTTGCTGAGCTGCGTTCCGCGAGTGCGTCGAAATGCTGCTATTGAAAAGAATAAAGATTTTAAATGCGTATATTGCAGGACAGATATTGAGATCAGTATGCAAATTTTCACTTAAACAAATATTTAACAAAATTCTTTAAATAAAAATATGTAAAAATTTATGAACGAATTTGGGGAGTAAGTTAATTTTTTTATTTAGTTTAAAACAAAAATGGGGAATTTATTAACTTCTTTTAAGGACCTTTTTTAAATTTGGGGAATTTGTTCATCGTGATGTTATTCCCGTGTTTACCAAATTTCAGATAAATCCGTTGAAAAATACAAATTTGTATAGCAAACAAATGTACCAAAAACAGAAAATGAGTTTTATAAAAAAATGGGTGTAAAGGTAGGCGTGGCCAGAAAGATATATAGTCCGACCTTCGCTGGTGTACAGAGATCACGTGTACCAAATTTCCGAGAAAGCCGTTGAAAAATAAAAGTTTGCATAGCAGTCAAACAAAGAAACAAATAAAAGAAAAAAAGTGATATACATAGAAGTAGGCGCAAAATTATGCGTGGCTAGTAAGAAGCATATGGCGACCTTGCCTGGAGTACAGAGTGCGAGCGTAACAAATTTTAAAGAAATTCGTTGAAAAATAAAATTTTTTATAGCAAACAAATATACCAAAAAACAGAAAATGAATTTTGTATAAAAAGTGGGCGTAAAAGTAGGCGTGGCCAGTGAGAGTTATATGGCGACCTTTCCTGGAGTACAGAGATCGTGCGTACCAAATTTTAGAGAAATCCGTTGAAAAATTAAATTTTTATAGCGAACAAATATACCAAAAAACAAAAGTAATTTTATACAAAAAGTGGGCGAAAAAGTAGGCGTGGCCGGTAAGAAGTATTTGGAGACCTTACCTGGAGTACAGAGATCGTGTGTACCAAATTTCACAGAAATCCGTTGAAAAATGAAAATTTGTATAGCGAACAAATATACCAAAAAACAGAAAATGAATTTTATATTAAAAGTGGGCGGAAAAGTAGGCGTGGCCGGTAAGAAACATATGTGGACCTTACCTGGAGTACAGAGATCGTGTGTACCAAATTTCGGAGGAAACCGTCATCAAATAAAAATTTGTATAGCGAACAAATAGGAATAAAACAGAAAATTAATTTTACATAAAAAGTGGGCGTGAAAGTAGGCGTGGCCGGTAAAAAGTATATGGCGACCTTTCCTGGGGTATAGAGATCATGTGTACAAAATTTCAGGAAAATCCGTTGAAAAATAAAAGTTTGTATAGCGGTCAAACAAACAAACAAACAAACAGAAAATGAATTTTATACATATATATAGATTAATTTTAACAAATTGAATTATTTTTTATGATCTGCGTTGATGCAAGAGAGAATAAATTATTTCAGTTACTTGCTAAGGGTTGCCAAATGTAATCATTTTATGAGCAGTGTACTGTGCGGAGTTGCTGCCACATGTTTTTGAGTAAAATAAGTGATTGTAATGAGTATGCTAAAGAGCGCTCCATTTTTTCACCTGGATACCAAAGAAAATTAGAATCCGATATGATTTTTTATATCTGAGGTCATATCCAATTATGACCTCAGCAAAGTTGTATCTAAGACCATGTCTTGAATGTCATGGTAAAGGGTCAAATAAGTTTTTTTTTTTTTTTTTGTAAATGCTATAAAAAAAAAACTACTGAATATTATCTCAAATTTCTTTTTTTTTTTAAAGTACAATCTTTCCGGTTAATAATGGAAAATAATTTCTTTCAAATGGGTGCCTCGGCTGGCCATGCAGTAACCTACACGATCGGTCCAATTTTTAAGCACATTATCGATTGTGTGCAGCTGTATTTCACCAATGGCTTCACGAATATTGTCCTTTAAAGCGTCAATTGTCTCTGGCTTGTTGGCGTAATACTTAACTTTATTTTATATATGGGATCGAATTGTCGGTCTTGCTTGTATTTCTTCTTTCATACCATTTTATCCAATTAAGACAACTTTCTTTAAGAAGCTCCCGTATACTTCACCAGAACGTTTTTATTTTCTCTGATTCATTAATTGGTTTAACTATTTAATTCGTAAAGTAATTTTAATGCGCTACTGCATCTTCAACTTTAAGTATGTAAAGTTTACAAATTATATATTTTTTTTTTTTAAGTTTAAGTACATCTTTGCCGTAGTCTGACTAGAAAATATTATTGTAATTATAATTTCAACTGAACTTCACAAGATCTTGTAGTGCTCCAAAGCTACTCAACGAAAGTGTTTTCAAAATTTTTTCCACAATGGAGCTTCCATGCCAAATGTTTGCCGTCTTGAGTTCGACAATAAGCATGTCCGACGGGACACGCTAATGCATACGTATGTATGTATGTGTGTTACAAGTTATCACTGACATTTTATTTTAACGCAATAATCGTTATTTAGGCTTTACAAAATATGGCCTTAAAACTCATTAGTTATATCATTTATCTTTAGTAATGTGATATTCTCACGCCATTCCAACCCCGATACAATTACACGCAGTCCCATTTACAAAAATTGTCAAACATTTTTTTGTCCACAAAATGTGAAAAAATGTGATTTAAATGCTACGCTTGCTACACCATAAAAACTTAAAAATTTTCCATTAAAGGCTTGAAATATTATTTTTTTTTTGTACATTTCAATTTTTTATTGCAAAATATAATTTATTTTATTTTCACACAGTGAGGAATATGAACAAATATTTAAAATCTTATAGCAAATAATTTATTGTTGTACATAAAGCTGATAAAAAAGGAAAAAATATATAATTTTTCGCATCTTGGACAAAAACTTTGGACCTTTTATCTTGATCTGATATAGAACATGTTCCGAAAAAATTAAAATTTTTCAAAAAAAAGTATACCCATCCGACGATATTCCATTTTCTGACTCCTTTGGAAATACTGCAACAAAATTTTGAACTTTGAGGCCGCGCCCAGGGCGGTGATGACAAAAAAAAAAACAAATTACTGTCAACTTGATGTTAAAAGCCTAACATAATATAAAAATTGTGAATTTATCGAAATTAAAATCAGCACAAATTCTTTATACCCTGACGACATAGTGATGCAGGGTATAAAAAAATTAAAGGTGAATTTTTTAATGTAAGTTACCCATTAAAATAATATTAAATAAATTTATATAAAAATATACAATCTTGAAACCTATTAAAAGAAATCGCTGAACATAGCAAAAATGAGGCATGTACTTTTAAGTTCAGAAAAGTTTCCATAGAACAGAATTTTGCCATTCCCATTTTTTCAAACGTAAGTTACCACACTATTTTTAGCTGGAAATGTTATTAGAATTTAAATACATCAACTTTTTTTTGTAAACTATTTTGCTTTTGATTAGTATTCTAAGAAATCAGTTCCATACAATATTTATATAGCAATGTTTGTTTTGGAGAATGGGGTCTTTCTCAGAGGTGCAATTGTGCGGAAAAGCTATCCCTCTTTCACCTACTTGGGGGTGACAAGCAGCGATTCCTCTGTTTCGAAATTCCCAAGCAGCTCACTACTTCCGGTCTTTTTGACCAAGTATTCCCTGGTTATGTTACTCAGATACCCGTCTCTCGACAGCTAGAGTGAGAAGGCGAACAGTAGAGTAACCTGATGGCATGCAAACATCGATGCGTCTCAGGCAATTAGGCTATAGCAGAGTGCAATTAGTCACTGAAGCTCAACTGTTTTTGCCGGTTATCGGCTAACCTGCCTAGAGGTTGTTGGCAGCCCCAACGCTAGGATCGGATTCGAGGCCCAATCAGTCACCCATCGGAAAAACAAATGATTACTGAAACCACAACAAATAGGAAAAACCAACGGATCCCCACGATGACGACCTTCAGCTTAAAAAAAATGACACGAATCGGAACATGGAACGTGCGCACACTGCTAGATACATCTAAACTGGCCCAAGTATGCAGAGAATTTGCCAACCACAATGTGCTACTTCTAGGATTGTGTGAAACCAGATGGCCAGAAGCGGGAGAATTCAATACCTCCGAAAATCTTACTCTTTTATATTCCGGCAAGCCGGAAGACCATCCAAGATCGAGTGGAGTCGGTATCCTTTTATCCAGCGAAGCTCGCAATGCACTGATCGACTGGAAACCATATGGTGACAGAACAATTACCGCAATATTTCGCACCAGGGCTAGAAACCTAACCTGTGTACAATGCCATGCACCACCCGAAACCTCTGAATCTGCGGAAAAGGAAAGCTTTTATAGCCACCTAAGTAGAGTACTCTCATTGATACCTCGTGATGACATCGTTATACTTATGGGAGATTTCAATGCAGAGGTAGGTCCAGATAGCACTGGGCGTGAGAGAATAATGGGACAGCATGGCATCGGCAGAATGACGGAAAATGGAAATCTTTTCACTGAAATATGCTCCAACAACAACCTCGTTATAGGAGGTACCATATTTACCCACAAAATCTCTCACAAAGCCACATCGGTATCTCCAGACAGAGTGACCGAGAATCAAATTGATCATATTGCCATAAGTAGGTCATGGCGCAGAAGTTTCCTTCTGTCCACCCAGTGATAGAGTGGGAAAATATAAGAAATAACTTTAATAATGCTGCCAGAGACACTTAGAAACTATACCTGGATAGAAAGAAGATAAAGGCAAAAACGAATACAGCAAGAACCCGTGGGGAAAAAGCAACACTTGGAGAGTAATACACATGTCACGATAAACAAGTGAAGCGTAGTGGCAGAAATGACAATAGAAGATGGCACGAAACACTCGCTACCGATGCGCAAAAAGCCTCAGAAGAGCACAGATCAAAAGATGTGTATTCAATTACGAAAAAGCTCACTGGCAGGGCGCTCAAAAAATTATCAAATTAATTCAAGCCCTGTATAAGGATGTTAAATGTGGCGTAGTCCATGACAACGCACTGAGCAACAGCTTTGACATGGTAACTGGTGTTCGTCAGGGATGCATACTATCCCCCTTACTTTTTAACATCGTTCTAGATGTTACAGTGCACAATGCTACTCGTGTGTGAGCAGGGGTATAAGATGGGGACTCTACCAGCAACTCGAGAGCCTGGAATATGCAGACGATATCTGCCTTTTATATCACAGTTACCGCCATATGGTAGCTAAACTCAAGTCCCTCGCGACCGAAGCATGTAAAGCCGGCTTGAAGATACACATAGGCAAGAGCAAAGTGAAGCGCTGCAACACCCTTAACAACTCAAAGTTCAAGATACAGGATGTTGAACTTGAAGAAGTTAAATCCTTTTGCTATCTGGGCAGCATTTTAACGCATACCGGCGGCTCCAGTGATGACGTAAACTACGTATCTCAAAAGCTTACCAGTCCTTCGGCATGCTTCGCTCTGTATGGAAATCTACAATAATTTCTAAACGTACCGAGATAAGCATATTTAACTCCTGCGTTAAATCGGTGCTCCTTTATGCCTATGAAACGTGGAACACAACACCACGCGACTTGAACGCGATCCAAGTGTTCGCTAACCGCTGTCTTCGTAGGATTCCAAAAATATTTTGGCCTAATACCATATCCAACTAGCAACTCTGGCGACAATCAGATCAGCGTCCTATCCGAGCTGAGATATTTAACCGAAAATGGCGTTGGATTGGACACACGTTGCGCAGACCTCAAGGCGACATTGCCAAAAGTGCTATCGACTGGAATGCTCAGGGCAATACTCGAAGAATAGGACGACCCTCTCACACTTGGCGCCGCCAACTCGATTCCGAAGTTAACCAAAGCGGCATGAGCTGGAGAGAGATGAAAATTTATCATCAAATCGACCCCGATAGAGAAACTTTGTTACGGCCCTTTGTTTCTCATAGGAACCATAGGACATAATATATATATATAATATTTGTTTGCACTGAATTCCAAAAAATATGTCGAAATGTAACGTAAGTTACCATGAAATTGCCGCAGAGGTGTCTCCATATCATAGCTCATATCTTGTGAAAATTATGTCCGATTTACCCCATTCTAAACTCTAACCTGACCGAAATAATTACATAATAATTAATTAATTATAAATGAAAATAAAATAAAATAAAACACATAAAAATAGAACGCTGCCCTCGCCAAATTGAGAATTGGATGCCTACAATATTTAGTATTATTAATCACATGTGTTTTGCTAATAAGACCCTGAAGTCCAATCGTTGATTTCGGAAAATTTCTTGAACAAAATTTTTGAAAAAGTAAAATTGGAGATTTTGAAATAGTGCTAAAAATATGTACGGCATTGAGATTAATTTAGAACGGCTGTGACGAGAAAAAGTCACGCCGTTCGTTTTTACATACACAATCATTTTATTTATTATATTCTATCACCTATAACTTAAGAAAATGAATATCCATTATTTTACATATTTAAGCTAAATTATATTTGTTTTTATAACTAAAAGTCTAGTTAACATCTATTTACAATATTAGTTAAGATTTATTGCTACCATGTCTGCTATGTATTAAACCCATTTATTTCATAATGTTAAATAACAATGCTAAAGCTCAATCACTGTTAACAATATACCATACAGTTGTTGTGTTGAGAAATTTAATCACCACCACTGTATTGAGCTTTACCATAGTTATACACAGCTTACATGGTCAAGCGACAGTATAAAAGACAGCGCACTAACGAAGAAAAGTTAGTTCGCCAGTGGACAGCCTCACGGTAAGATCATATTAAACTGAAAGGTTGGGTCTCCGCTATCAGTTTAATATAACTTATTAGTTGCCACGGTATAATCACCAAAGATTGAAAGTTTGTTATACAGCATCAATCCAGTGAATTATACCCAGAGCAATTTACTTGGACAACTAGTGACTCAACAACATAGTCCGGATCAATTGAAAGGTACGGGTCTCCACCATTGATTGAACTAGACTTGTTGTTTCGTAACCGGGACCATCACTGTCGGGTGGGGAGTTCCTACGTTCTCAACCAGGTGATCATTACCTGTTTGAGGGAGTCTGACTACACGAACCATCCCCGAAATTGAAAGAGTGTTCTACGCCATCAATTAGACGGGACCGGTCAGTGGCTCTAAGCAACCCAGCACTGTCAACGAGACGACCTTTGACCACCACTGGTAAACACCCATAGTGTAATTTGTGCGTGAATAAAGTTTATAACGTTTTACAAAAAGTGGTGCGTGATTTATTTTTTCCGTCGGTAAAAACAAATATAAATTGTAACGAACCCTGGGCACGCTGAGGTTGCCCCAGTTAAAGCGAAAACGCGTCGTTACACGGCATAACAATAGACGAGATCAGGCGCGGATCCAGGGGGGGGGAAAACGGGATATTTCCCCCCCCAACTCGGTTAAAAAAAAACAATCTAAGTGATTTACGTTTTGCAACTACTAAAAAAAATTCCTTAACATTTCAATAAATAATTTGTTGTTGTTATCCAAATATTTGTCTGCAAATATCTTACATATATGAAAATATAACATCAACTAGAGTGAATAAAATACCGTATAAATGTTAACTGCAAAAATCTGCCATCTATAAGTGATAGTAAGTATTAAGAATCAACATCCGGTTGGAGTTCATGCTTAATAACATTTACTATTTGAAAGTTATTTTGAATACAAATTCTAATTGGTTTCCAATTGTATAATTTTATAAAGTTAAAATATTTCGAAATTTGGAGATTTTTAATTGGCGACATTTTGTTCGAAATCTTTAAAGATTTAAACAGCTGTTCTAAATCTACACCTGTTGCAAAACAGTACAAGTGAAAGTTAAAATAATAAAAATTACATAATAATCAAATTTTAAGTGAATAATAAATACAAGTTTTTTAATATATAGTAACTTAAAGCGATGGTAAGCATTGAAACAATGAAATTTGAGTATATTTATATAGTTTTACCAAATAAAAGTGAATATTTATTAATTTCTAGAAGAAAATTATGTAAATTTTTTTCGAACATATATATGTATATAAACAATGATGCTGCATATTTCTTTCAAAAAATGCAAATCAACAATTCAAAAAGCGCTTATTGTCAAAGTTCTTTAGCGTTTGAATATTTTATTAACTAAAATCACTTAACAATTAATTAAAAATAACCCCAAATTTAACAACAGTAATTACTACGCTTCTAGTTTTTGTCTTAAATTAAATGACTTTTATTAATTATTTTTCAATTAATCTCTTTAATTTCATTACAATTTTATAAACATTTTGTTAATAATTAGGTTTAAATAATTTAATATAGAGTATAAAATTTTATACTCTCCAATAGTATACAGTGCACTTTTTTAACATTTTGTTTTTTATGCATATTTCTATTCATATATGTTAAAAAATTCATTAAAACTTTTTTTTAGTAATAATTTAAAACTTAAGGAAGAAAAACTAAGTTCATATAAATAGTTAAATACATTGAAGAAATAAATTAAATTGTCTAATTGACTTCTAGTTAAGAAAATTTTAGTTTTTATAATAAATTTTATTTGATAAAATTAATTTGTATTAAAATTTCGACTATTTTTATAAAAACTTAAACAAAACACCAGCGGGTTTAAACCGCTTAGTTAAGTTTTTAATCATTAGTTGAAAATTTTCAAATATTACTTTTTAATATTATTTTTTAATAGCAAAAACGTCAAAAACCTATATCAGCTTTTTTTGTTGTATCAGCTAAAAAGAAATGTGTTGTGAATAACGAAAACAATGAGGTTTTATCTGCAGATACACATAGTTCTGAAAACAACAACGTTTATTCTGGTGAGTTCAATAGGGTTAAGTCTCTGTAGAAAATAAATGTTTACAGCATTAATAGTCACTGGACAAGACAATTCTGAAAACATGATCCTTAAAAAAAATGTATTAAATTTTTGGCCTAAAAAAAAATCCTTGTTTTAGATCAACCTTCTACCTCTACAATCACTAATTCAACTCTAGTAGAAATAATCGATGATGATAATGTTATAACTACATCTGATTCTATATCCAGTCTTGGTTCAAATAAAACAAATGGTGAGAATTTACTAGAATAAAAGACTAAACTATAAATATTAAATTCTGTACTTTTCAGATAAACCAAAAGAATTTTTTTTAGACATTGGAAACTATTTAGGGAAAAAAATTGACGATGCTACAAAAAAAAAGTTATTAACGGAGCATTGGACTCCCTCCAAAGATTATAATTTTCCATATTCTGTGCGGCAAGTTTCAGGAAAAGAAATCAAAAATTTTTTAAGTGCTAAACATTTGGAAATGTATAGCGAATGGCTAGTGTTATCCGATGCTAAAAAAGGTCTTTTTTGTAAATACTGTTCGATTTTTGTTAATAGAAATGAGGGAGGGTATAAGAAAAATGTAGCGCTGAAGGCTTTAGTAACAACTCCTCTGATAAATTTTAAGAAACTGGTGGGAAAGGAAAGCGATTTAGAGAACCATTTTAAGTGCTTATACCACACGGATTCGGTTTCTTCGGGGAAAATGTTTTTAAAAACCCAAGAAAATTTCCATCTTGAGATAAATAATCAATTAAACTCAAACGCACTTAAACAAAAAGTTGAAAATCGGGAACGCCTGCTGTCCATAATAAAATCTATAGTTTTTCTTGGAAGGCACAATGTTCCTCTTCGTGGACATCGTGACGATGGTCCCATTTTATCATCTGAAAATACTAGCGCCCAAGGTATTTTTCGTAATCTTCTGCGATTTCGTATAGATGCTGGAGACAAAATATTAGAAAACCAGTTAAAAAAAAGTGCTGCAAATGCAACGTATACATCCAAAACAACTCAGAACAACATAATTGAATGTTGCTATAATCTAGTGCTGGAAAAAATTTTAAAAAATGTATATGAAGCCAAATATTTTTCAATAATTTTTGACGAAACAACCGATTTATCGGGAAAAAGTCAGATATCCATAGCTTTAAGATACTTCGATGTGACCGAAAATGCAGTTAAAGAAGATTTTATTGGTTTCGTAGACGCATTTAAAGAAGCTTCAAAAAACATTGGTGAAGACGTAGAGGTATCAATGGATGCAAAAACTTTGTCATCAATAATTGTCACAGCTTTAATGAATTTTGGGCTTGATTTAAAAGATTGTGTTGGAATAGGAACTGATGGCTGTCCACTGATGTTAGCAGAAAAGGGAGCTGTAAATAAAATAATTGAAACTGCGACAAATGCAAAACAAACACCCTGTTATTCCCACAAGCTCAACAATTCTATATCAAAAAGCAATAAGGTGCCATTAATTCAAAAAGTTACGAGTTACATCAAGGAAACCACAAAATTTTTTAAAAGCCACCATCCAAAACGTAATACCGTTTTAATAAAATTTTTGGGAACCAAACTGTCACCATTGTGTGAAACAAGATGGGTGGATCGCCATGATTCCGTTTTGGTTTTTACAGTTAGTATTGAAAAAATAATAGAGGCATTGGAAAAGATATCCGAGTGGAAAGATAGGGATACAGCGTCAAAAGCCTTGTTATTGAGAAATTCCCTGAGCACTTTTGAATTTGTATGCGGATTATGCATTTTAAGCGACATACTTACTATAACACAGCCTCTAAGTGTAATTTTGCAAAAGCAGGATATTGATCTACAAAAAGGATCCGATCTTATAACAACTTTAATAATGCGCCTTGAAACTAAAAGAAATGAAGCCGAAGAACAATTCAAAATAATTTTTGAAAAAGCAGAAGCTATTTGCGTTGGAATGGAAATTCCAATTGAGAAGTCGCGATATGAAAGAAATCATCCAATTAAAGATGTGCAAGAGTACTATCGCGTTGTGGGTTACATTCCCCTAATAGAAACTATTTTATCAGATTTAAAAACACGTTTTTCGAAAGACGTTCTTAATTTATTTAATATCACTAAACTACTACCCTATAATATAGTAAATATCTCATTTTCAGATATTAAACTTTTAATACCACAACTGGTAGATGATCTAATTATATTTCATAAAACAGATAAAAAACTTTTATTAGCAAAAGTTGAAGCTGAAATTCTTCACTGGCAACAAAAATGGAAAATTTCTAAAGATCTTGCAAATAATGTGTTAAATTGTTTAGAAAGCTGTGATAAAGACATTTATCCAAAGTTAAGGATAATATTCCAAATTTTTGCTTCGATGCCTGTCAGTAATGCTACTGCTGAAAGGTCTTTTTCCACTCTTCGTCGTATTAAAACATGGGTTAGGTCGACAATGACGGAGAACAGGCTAAATGGATTAGCTATGATGCATATCCATCAAAATATTGATATTAATCCAAACGATGTTTTAGACAAATTTGCCTCACAACGAAATCACAAATTATTTATTTGATGAAAATATATTTTTGGCAATATATGTATTTTTATTTTTTTACTATATATGTATTTTTAATTTTTATTGAAAGCCTAGCTTACTAATTTTATGTATGGATTTAATTTTTAGTTCTTGTTGAGTTTTTGTTTATTTATTTATTATTATTTTTTTTTTTTTCAATTTAAATAAATTGAAATTAATTGATTTATTCAATGTACAATTTTGTTTTGAACATAGTCATATTACGGAAAAATATGGAAAAATATTCCAAATCAGTTAAAAATATAAATTTAACAATCGGTTAATGGGTTTTGCAGCGCAAAGGGTTAAAGATTCGAAATGTTTAAAAATTTTAAATTTGTTTTTAAATAGTCATAATTATTGACGATTCTGAAATGAAATAGATCTGTCAATCGAATTTTTAGATATATCATGTCAACTTTTTGTGGATTTAGCACTTTTAACTTTACAGAATTTCAAAAAAAATCTTAAAATGCTTGGTTTAACACTGTCAAAAGTTGAATTAATTTATATAGTTTTGTTTTTTTATGTTATTTTTTATAATAAACTGTTAAAGCACATTTTAAAATTTTTTTGTTTCATTTAAAATTTTGTCTATAAAGCACAACCTCATTAAAAAATAATGAACTTATGTAAAACACCTAAACAAAAAATATGATTTTCAAATTAAAAAAAAAAAATAAAATCAAAAAAGTTCCCCCCCCAAAAGCTTGAGCTGGATCCGCGCCTGGACGAGATGCAATGTAATTTACATAAGATCATTCTGGGCTCAGGAGAATGCAAAAATTTTGTTGTTGTAAATTATTTCAATGCCTTTAAAAATGTGAGCTCGATGATCTTAATCAAGTGGTCTGCGGCGCATTTATTGCCTGGGGAACTTGATATAACTTGGTGTTTTTCATCAGATAATAGATTTTCTTCTTTTATAAGAAAGATAATTCATTCCGGATTATGGTTTATGAATTAATTTAATTGAAACGCAATTATTAATATAAAAATTTTTGTGAAAAATTATAATTTTATAATTTTTACATATAAATATATATTTGAGCTTTGAACTCAATGCGCGTCCAGAAAGCATTGCCCGATTTGGCTAAAATTTTGCGCACTAAAGTTATAGATCCAGTGTCACAATAATCCGACCCGCACACCTCAAAATTCGACCACAATTTTTTTTTCATAAAAACCGCTTTCACTCTAATGTACATACAAAATCTATTAATAAAATAAAAAATATATAAAAATATTCACTAATGCTATTAGTTTTATAGTGCCGTTAAAAGTTTACAAGTTAATATATTAAAAAACTTAAATTTTTAGTAATTTCCTTCTGATAATGCTAAGCCAATAAATCTTTAAAATTTCTGTTACTAAGCTGCAAATATCTCTATCAACACTGACTTATTCCAATAAAGTATTAGTCTTTCCTTATTATTATGCATTGCTGGACACATGCTGCATTTATTAAGATATCAATTTGGACATGGGAGATTACTCATTATTTAGTAGAACCTCCTACGCCTCCTGTCAATTTTTTAATATTACTTCGATGTGTCATTCGTTTAAAATTTGTATGTATCCGTAAACGAAAACATTATGAGTTCAAGAGTCACTGGCTAGTTCTGTATTGTACTAGTACTATATTGTTTTTCTAATAATAACCTATAGTCGTTAATTTTTTTCTTTGGATAAGCAATATATATCTCGATCTTGATGTAAAAACCTTCTGTTTAGCTCCAAATTCTGAAACAAACATGTAGTTTGTTTACTTGCAATACATCGGCTTGTGTCATTTTCAAAAAGTGCTTTCAATATAGAAACATGTGCCGAAAACAAATGATTTCCGCACATGGAAGAACTGATAATCCCTTTTAACTCCATCAGTTTCGCCATCTTACGTGTCAAGAAATTACTAATTTGGGATTCATATTTTATTTCCTGCAGCATCCAGCTTTTGGCCAACATTGTTATTAATTTAATTTTTCTTTTATCACTCTGACAATCGCGTATTCAAATCATATGAGAAGTTGAAAGAATTGGATAGTGGACGTTTTTCTTATCCATGTGTTTAGTTTTTCAAACTTTATTATGTCTCCTTCATTCTTGTACCATTTTTTTTATCTTATAACTTTGTACTAGTTCCTCCATTTTTATTAAAAACTTTGAACTAATAGAACCTTGACAAGTATAGAAAATTAACAGATATGCTAAAAAGATGATGGCTGCATTAACAAATATTTTATTTAATGTAGCAGAGCCCAGCCCTCGAAATTCTAGTGCAAATTATATGAAATTTTAATTTTTCATTTAATAAATAATTTTATAAGAGCGTAATGGTATGCAAATCAATTTCCGTCAATTCACAATTCAACACTTTTTAAATAAAATTCATTAGATTGTAGTATAAATATTTATTGAACACACAGAAGATATATAAACGGGTTTGTTAATAAATTATTTTAAAGGAGCCTAATAATGAAAAAACAAATAAATAAAATCTAAATCTAAAGGTATGCTAATCAATTTTAGCCAATTCACAATTAAACACAGGGCTTTTGATATATATGATAAACACACACTCAGTATGTGTTTTATGTACGTGTTAGTAGCAACTTTAAATGAGCATTACTCCAAAAAAAAAAAAATCCAGACGGTGGAAATCTGTAAAACTGGTGGACAGCTAAAAATAAATACCTTTCAAATGGGGTATTTCTTTTTTTCAAAATCGGTTTGTAAATAATATTTTTACATCGGTCACAAGAAATCCAAGGCGATTATAGATATATTAATATTATAGATATATTTCTCTGAGATATAACCCTTAAACATTTTTTTTTATTATGTGGTAAGTCACAAACAAACAACACCAACTATAAAAGATAATATTACTTTATTTTCTTAATTTGCCATATTTAAGAAACTGTGGCCACAAATTTTATTAAATTCAAAAAGGGTAAGGGAAAACGATCGGCTCGTCTCCATATGTATGATTTGTTTAAGTTAAAAAAATTCTAAATTAAATCAATTCGATTGGATACAATCAAATCATAGTTGCTGATAGTGAACCCTTATTCACATAAATGACACAGGACCTTCTATATTATTGACATTCTTCATTTATCAAGCTAGAATGAGTTTATGCTGATGTTTATGGCACAAAGAAGTAAATAAGAAGACCAAATAGCCGGATAAAATGAAGAGAATTAAAATATGTTGTATGCAACACAAAGAATATTTGTAATTTATACAAAATCAGCAATTCCACACAAATCATAATATAGGCCAAAACAAACGAAAAACTGAAGTAACGTGAGTTGGAAGGTTATGATATTTTGAACTGCATATTTTATTTTATATTTTATATATAATTTATATATAATTTTTCCACTATTTTCAGAATTACTATAAACAATTGAATTTTGAGTTAAAAAAAGAAGTACCGTACTGCCACATTTGCTTACATTGCACCGAGGGAAAATGAAACAAATGCCGAAGAGATTATTAAAAATTAGGTCAGCCTTTTATTAAATTTTAAATTCCTAAAACATTAAATTTACTTTATTAGTATTTCGTAGACACATTATGTAGCTTGTAAATATGTAAGAACGACAATGATATGACAGCCAAGAAGCTCACATTCATGCAAATAACTATATACATATGTATTTTTCGTTGTTACAAAAAACCAAACAAACTTAATTCAAGGAGACACTTTACCACAAATGTCACTTTTTAGTGTCACTCTCAAAAAAAAAAAAAAATCAAACTAGATACAGTAAAACAGAATGCATTTAGTTCATACCTCATCCTCGAATTACGTGATGTTGTCATAACATGAAATAAAACAAGTAAGAAAATAATTGTTGGCCTTGAGTGACTATACGATACCCTATACTATGAGCTTAGATAATAAATTTTAGGTCCTATAATTGGATATAAATAACAAGCATATACCAAGCTTGAGTGGTACTGTTATAAATTTTTTGCCTGTCGCTATGAAAAAGTTCATACCAGATATTATTTTAATATTCCGACAAAGTCATAAAATAAGCTCAATGTCACCATATTTGATATGTCACTTAGATTTCGTATACGGAAAATCTGTGCAGTATTTTTGTTTTTATAGAATTAAGTGAACATCGGGAAGCAAAATTATATGAGTACTGTAAGAAAAATGATTCTACAAGGTCTATTTTTGATGAACCAATTAATGGATGTAATAACTGTATACAAGACAAATTTTAATTTTAGGTCAATTATTTTTAGGGGATTAGGTTTAAAAATGCACCAATCTTACGCCAACGCCAACGCTGCCAATGTCATGACCGATAAATACTTATAAGTTTATACAAGATCTCATTCAAATAAATTTAAATTTGCAAACTGTA
This sequence comes from Cordilura impudica, assembly GCA_963682025.1. Classification (NCBI taxonomy): domain Eukaryota; kingdom Metazoa; phylum Arthropoda; class Insecta; order Diptera; family Scathophagidae; genus Cordilura; species Cordilura impudica. The sequence continues at coordinate 145,451,986 of OY821518.1, read as the reverse complement.
GCTTAATTACAATGTTTACATGGACACATAGACGGACAGACGGTCATCGATAAATCTATTTAGAAAGTGATTGGTATAATATCTTTGTAGCTAGGAACATCTGTTCATCTTGAGAAACGCGCCAAAATTGAATTCTAACCTATAACACCGTGCGACAGCCATTATCCCCATGGATGAAATAACACACACATGAAACTAGAGATCATATGTAGTTTTTCATATCCTACTCTGCTTCCTTTTGAAATTGCTTTAAAGTTTTAAAGGATTTTACGAATATATTTTTTAACTACTTATTCCTTTGTATGAAGACAATATGTAAGTATATCAATAGAAAGAGTGGAGTGTCCGCTTAAAAAAAAATATATTGTTTTATAAACTTGATTGTTATTTCGAACTTTTTGTTGTAATTTTTAGATAAAAATTAAAAATAGTTAAATAGTTGGCCTCAAGCTTAACTATTTTTATCTAAAAATTACAACAAAAAGGTCGAAATTACAATCAAGTTTATTACTATCAACGGAGAGCAGGCCGTGAAACAAATGGCCTCAAGCTTAACTATTTTTATCTAAAAATTATATTGTGTTATTTTATAACGATAAATTCTCTTTTAAAAATTTGTTCTAAATTCTGAATTTCTAACCCAGAAATTCTACTCGCATGATAATCGTAGTTTGACTTTCGGAAGATTAAGATCGCCTTTCTTAAAATAAATTAGATTGGAATAATCATATTTTAATTTACCGCCATCTCTAGAAGGAAAAAATGAAAGGAAAGTAACCATTAAAATTAATTTGAAAATTTTTAGAGAAAACCCCAAATTTTTGTGCGATTTATTTTTGCCAATTTTTGCAAGCTCTATAATCTGTTTTTCGGTTATAGGTTTTCACATATAAATTCTGACAAAAAAAATTCGTTTATTTTGTACTTTTTTCAAAAAGAGTATTTTTTTATATATTATGAATTAAGAGCTACCTTATCTTGTACATCAATCGTAAGGCCTCAAAGTCAAGCCCACTGACCTCCCCGTTGAGACCTATGGATTGATATATAAGATAAGGTTGTTCTTAATTCAGAATATATAAATATATACGCTTTTCGAAAAAAATTTAAATAAAATGCGACATTTTTTGTCAGAAAAGAAAACGGCATAACTTTTTCATTTTGGTAAGTCCCGGTCTACACATGAAATTTTTCTTCCTGAGATTGTTTGAAATTCTCTTTTAAACTTTCATGCGTGTCTACAGACTGAAATTTTTGTATTGACGACGTTTTTTGACGACGCGCTTTTTCTTAATTCTCTTTTGAAGCTGCTACCAAAAACCTATTGCATTCATACGATGAAATTTAGTTTCATGTCTTTTTATACCCTATACCACTATGTGGTTTGGGTATAATGACTTTGTGCTGCTGTTTGTAACAACCAAAAATATTTGACCTAGACCCATCTTTAATTATACCGATCGGGTCAGAATCACTTTCTGAGTTGATTTAACAATGTCCGTCCGTCCGTCCGTCCGTCCGTCCGTCCGTCTGTGTGTCCATGCAAAGCTTGTAATCAAACTGCAGGTCGCAAATATGAATGTATTTTGATGAAATTTGGTACATAAGCTTTCATCGGCCATGGGATGAACGCTGTTGAAATTGGTGAGAATCGGTCCATGTTCAGACCTAACCCCCATACAAATTACCCACATGAAATCGACATAAATTGCCATAAGATCCAAATTGTCATATAGATCTTACTCAAATTGGGTTTGTATGCGTTCATTACATCCATTAATGAGTAGTCCAAAAATGATCCCTTTGACTCCATACAGAGCTGCTTCCCGATCTTCACTTAAATCTATTAAAAAACAAAAATATTGCACTGATTCTTCTCAAATTTTTTTTGTATATATTTTTGCAAAATACAAGAGACTTTACCAAACATGATCAGGATCGGCCCATTTTTGGACCAAGTCCCTATATAGATATAGCATCCGATATGAACTTTTTCATATCTGCAGCCAAAAAAATTAATAAAAATCCCACTCAAATTTGGTTTTTGCTTATTTTCTATGTCCAGTTAGTTGGGCCTAAGAGATAGGGTCTCTAAACGTATGGTATAGGGTATCGTATAGTCGGTCTAGACCGACTATAATTTTCTTACTTGTTTTAATCTGCTTTAGTTTATTTTTCGCATTAAGAAAAATATACATATGAATTAATGTAAATTCAAATTATCTTTTTTATTTTAAAACTCAATTTATTTATTTGTTAAATATTATTTACATTATTTCATTATAAGATTTAATCTTTTTACACATAATTATCACAAATTTTCACACTATATACAAAAAACTATTTAATATATAAATTGTTAAGAGTAGAATCTTAAGAATATCTAATCAAATAGCAGAACGTTTCAATATTTAAAAGTTTTAAGTTAAAACATATTCAGTTTAAAGAAATTATGCATAAATATTAAATAAAATAAGTAAAAATGTAAGCGATTCTTGATCTCACTGAAGTGGCCACTTCAAAGTACGAAATAGAATAAAACGTAACAAGAAAAAAAGAAATGACTGTAAAGAGAAATATGAAAAAAGTCTTGAAAACAGAAATCGTGTCTTTTTGTTTACCCCTCTTGCTTCTCTGCACCGTTCGCCTACGAACAAAAAAGACGTCGAAAAACAACGTCGTCAAAAGTTGCCGTGTAAACACAGCCTTGTTCATGGTTACTTTATCATTTTATCTATTTATTTTATCATTTTACTTCATTAAAATTAACTTTATTTTAAATTATTGTCTTCCTTAAGACAAACGAACATAAAAATAAAAGAAAACGTAAAATAACTTCAATTTGAAAATTACAAAGCAAGAAACAAAAGAGAATTTCAGAGTGCATGAAAGTATGTACCCCCTGCCATTCTTCTCTCCCGCCTCACCTATAAACTCAAGACTTTCAGCAAGAAAACTTTCATATGTAAACACACACTAACAAAAAAAGCCATATTGGTACACCACGATTGTATTTTTTAGTGTTAGGAACTGTATATTCGAAGGACTAATTGATTTTCCCTCATTAAATTCCAAACTAAAAAATCAAAAATATTATTAGAGGAATAGGGCAGGGTTTAAACGAACAGGCAATAACACATGAAAACCAAATTACCACACTTTCCTTTTCTTTTAGAAATGCACCTTTAATAAAAGCCTATTAGGAAAAATACCTAAATTTATAATATCAAATATTTGTATACAATTTGCAAATTGTTTAACAAATTTTAAATGGGAAGACAACGTGGATAAACAAGCGAAGAATGTAGAACACTAGCCATAAAGCAATCGAAGAAGAAAAAACTTATACGCAAAATTTCCAAAATTAAAGCTCTTCCACTATTCGGTATACATATATATCGAGACACTATCAGCCTTCGAAACAAATAAAAATAGATCAAAAGAATACCCTCTTTGTCTATCGTCAATTACGGAAATTACTACAGGAAATAAAACCTGCACACAAAAACTCAAGAATATTCTACAGAGGGCTAATTTGAATGGTGGTATAGCCAGGAAGACACAACTGCTTAACAAAAACAAAAAAATTCTCCAAAACACACAAATTTAAGGATTTTACTTTTTGGAAATATGTATTGTTTTCACCAGGGACGTAACAGTTATGAGAGAAATGACTAAAAAGTTTAATTTAGCCATTAACATTGATGAGTTCAAATAATGGTTATAATTAACAATTATCGTAAGATATATAATATTTTGGTTATTTTAACCAATTGAAGTGAGTAATATTTTTTTTTTTGGTTATGAATAAACATTAGAGCAACCAAGGGATTTTTTGTTAACAATAACCATTATCGAAAATAATTTTTTTTTTTTGGTTATTCCTACCCGGATTCATATCGTATTTTTAATTTAATGGAGGGTTGATGTTTAATTATTAAACTAGTTTAATTAAACTACTTAAAGTTTAATTATTAATCCGCTTTTCATTAAATAATATTTTATTTATAAAACTAATAAACAATTCTTACAAAACTGAACATTTTTTTTTACTTTACCAAAGATATTTTAATTCCTTGCCCTATAAACCCATTAGAAATGCATACATTACATCAAAAATTCGATATGTATCCGGGTAGGAATAACCAAAAAAAAAAATTGTATTCGATATTGTTAACCAAAAAAATTTTTTGCTTGCTATAATGTTTATTCATAACCAAAAAAAAAAAAAAATATTACTCACTTCAATTGGTTAAAATAACCAAAATACTATATATATTACGGTAATTGTTAATTATAACCTTACTTGAATTGTTGAATGGTTAAATTAAACTTTTTAATCATTTCTCAAAATAATATTTATATCTTACGATAATTGTTAAAATTTCCCTAAAACAAATAAATCGAATTTCAGCATAATATTTTCTTGAAAAAAAATTACAATTATTTTCCGTCCTTGGTTTTTACCCTTTATTATAACACACAGTGATTGGATTAGATTCTATACAAAATGGATATTAAATAGAACGTGCTATCAACAATTGGACTTTTTTTAGAACAATTTTCAATATTTGACGACGTTGGAGTCAGACTGATCTACGGCACAAAAGTAAGTTTCTGAGAAAATTAAGGAAACGCGTTATGCAGTGTTGTGAGTTACCTATGGGGTTGTTATTATTTTTTTTTAAATTAAATATACTTCTGATGAGTATGAAATATATTAGGAACAAGTTTTATCTATATAGTTTAGTTAATAAAGCAAATATTCGTATTTTTGCGAAGAACAAATTACTTAGATCACTATGTCATTACACAAATTTGGAAAATATATTAAAACTGTAGGTAGTTTTAAGGGCAAAACAATGTACTTTGACATCATAAGATAAACCACATCTTAATTATCTCCTAACACAGCAGGCAATAAGTTTTCATCATCTAGTGTTTCCTGATTGTCCCTTTTTCTATGAGCATGTGGAATGTCAAGTAAAAGTGATGATGGATGGGAGGCACGAATTTTAGAATTTTTCTTATATCTTGTATATTGGTGGGGGCTTTTCCCGGTGTATAATTCTTCAGGTTTAAAAAAAAAGTTTCGGAATCCATATCATTTGGCTTCAGATCAACCGTTTCATATGTTTCCGTGTAATTATCATTGTAATTGATTAAACTTGAATCTCTACAAAACTTTATCTTTCGCATCTTGGAAATTTTCGCGCCTTCTCTTAATATAATCTGATACTCTTTAAATAGTCCTGTAAGTCTTTCAAAATCAATGAACTTATTTTTCATATCTCGTACTTCAAAAGGTTCTTGCTTTCTGCAGTCACGGACGAACTTCATCCAATCTTCTGGTGTATAGATATCACTCTTTTTTGTTCTCGACTTATAAAAGAGAAGTCGGTGTCGTTAGGCAGGTAAGTATGGCCACTGACGAGATAGTGTATGGTGATCGTTTCTAGATATGGCGATTTATTAACCAGAAATGTCATAAACTAAAACAACATAGAGATTTGACAGTATCTGGCACGGAATCTTCAAGAAAGTAGTGCAGTGAGGACATAATTTCTTCAGAGCCTCTAGCGCCACAATGTACTGGCCACATATTCATTAAGATTTTTTCTCCTTCCTTTGCATAAGCATGAATCCTAAAGTTAAGCATTTGCGGTTGTCTTAAATAAGAAACTTCTCCAGTGTCCAAGCTAGGAGGAGGCAGGGTTCGTTTTAGGTCAAAAGTAGCAACTAATAAAAATTCGTCACGATAATGTATTGTTTCTTGATTGCACTTAGATCACTTTGGTTTTCCATAAACGGTAGCAACTCTTATAAAATTGGGACCATAATGATCTAAGTGCACTTCATTTCTTAGATCAGTATGGCATGCCTTTACTTTGCAGACCGCACTAATTCTATAGTAAGATGTTGCGATTTCTCAAGAAGGAAAGCGATGAAGAGCAAATACATAATTGTGGCATGAAAGAACTATGAGTTTCTTATGCAATTGTGTAATAATATTATTTTTGATAAAAATTTCGCTTAGATCAGTCTTGCTCCAACGTCGTCATATGTCATATTTTCTGGTTTTTTGAAATTTAATGTCAAAAAGAAGTGCTTCTATATATATCCATATATATATATATATATATATATATATATATATATAAGTAAATATACTATAATTTGTTCAATATCAGATATTAATTTGCAAATAGAGGTTGATTCGCAGAATTGTGTCATATGAAATTAATTCGGTTGCCATATTAACTGGGCAAATAAAACCAAAACTCTTTTCTTGGGTGGACATTTTTATTTTAATGATAACTTAGTTGCAAAAGTTAAAGTGCAATTTTTTCAATATGCTATTAAACGTTTTACATTGAACAGGGTTGCCATATTAACACCGAAGAGCTAGTAAACTTAATCAGACTCTGATTGAATTTTAAGATCATTTTTATCATTCGTAGTTGTCTTTAGATTATATTTGCGAAAAGTATTATATATTAATACTACAAAAAAATTTATGTACATATTTTAGACGATGCCCAAAATATTTCTACTAAAACTATTAACGCCCGTGAGCTAAATCGTCTCCAAAAAGCTTTTAGGCAGATTCCATAATTTTTAAATTAAGCATGAAAGTATTATAAAATATGACATGTCTATAGACTTCACGTAATAATTTTCGTGGATATTTAAATAAATTTCTCGTTATTCCCGTTTTTCATTTCCAAAAAATATTGTAGTAAAGTTATTATTGATGTGTATGGCCTTTTCTAAAAAATGCGGTTTTGTATAAAAGGTCCCCTTCTTTAAATAGTTAATACTTTTAAGGAACTATATTATTATCAAATTTGGAAATGTATATAACACTGTTATTTATCCACAAAAGTGGTTCAAATCCATATTTATATCACGACCTAAGAAGAAAAACGCAAGCAGTTGTAAGGGTTTAAGATTAATAACTCTGATGGGTGACTCATTGAAAATATTTTTGGAAATTATTCATCAGCGCATATACAAAACATGTGAATTTCATATGGGCCGATTCCAGTTTAAATATGATATATATATATGCTATGGGTACACGTGAAGCTTTGTTTATTATTCAAGTTTTAATTCAGAATTGCAAAGATGTACAAAAAGAAGTATTCGTATTCTTTAATGATTATGAAAAAGTTGTTGACAGAGTTCAACATGATAAATTAATTGATAGTTTAATAAAAGCTATTATTATATATAGAAAAGAAATTAACTGCAAAAAATCACTTTAATGGAATCAAAACGCTGACGTTCGGTTTGATGACCTAGTGACGGGAAGTGTCTCTGTAATCAGAGGAGTTCGGCAAAGGTGCATTCTATCCCCACTAATTTTTAATATTTATGCGGAATGCATATTTAAAGAAGCATTGAGTCAAATTAGTATTGTAATTAAATATATTATATACATTAATATATTAACAATAGTCGATATGCAGATGACACGAGACCATTGACCGACAACATGGATTATCTGAAACAACTTTTGAACGCAGTAAATACTTACAACAACAATTCCGGTCTTAAAATAAATAAATAAATAACCAAATATGTGATTATCAGCAGAAATAAAAACCCGTATTCTGACTGTATTGTTAACATTAATAACGAACCGGTTGAACGAGTTGGGAATGTGATAGATAGATAAGCTATCTAATAGAAGTGGCTATTAGATAAGCATAAAACTTCTTACACGGAATGCTGGTCAGTCCTACTATAGCAGATTAGAAGCATTTGAAATGTGGTGCTATCGCAAAATTTTAAAAATTTCATGGACTTATCGAGTGTCAAACACAAACACAAATAAAATAAAATTATGTGGGTTGCCCATAAACGACATGAATCGATTTTTTCATCGAAATTTTGGATGGTACGAAAATGATTTTAGAGGTATGGTTCCTTGGCCATATATACTTGTTTTGGCCCACAGTACTAGAATCGCGATGAGCCCATGGAGTAAAAGTAATTGACCGACCATAATATACATCTATGTAATATGCAGATAAAAAAAATATTTAAAAAAAAATTCCTACGCGGCGACGAATTATTGACCCACCGTTTATCAGTCGATCTCGCATCGCACCGATCCACACCGTTATTTATCGTTGCGTCAGCTAATATAACTGATGGTAAGTTTTGTTTGTTTTTGATATGAACATATTGTATGTACACAATTTTGGTTTTATTATGTTGGAAGAAATATACATATATGCAATAAGGTATTATAACAAATAAACTGTAACCATTTTTTAGAGGTTCCGCTCATTTTAGGTCATATCTTACCGCAATGATATCAGATTTTCCCCATTTTAAACATCAACCTACTTGAAATTATTACTCATAATATTATCTAAATTCTAACCAGAGAAATGGTTAATTTTGTGAATAAGCGAATCGAGTTGTTGTGAAGGGCAAGAATATATATACTTAGATTTATATATGTATATATACTTCATGGGTTCACAAATACATATTTCAAAGCGTTACAAATGGAATAACAAATTTATATATGCCCTCTGCACAGTGATGTGGAGGGTATGGAAAATGGTCAACACAGACGACGAGACAAACCCAGGACCTACCATTTCCCAGCCTAACACGCTTTCCTGTAACCTATACCAGTTCTTACCATTGTGTCAATTAACTAGATTCACAGTTTATCGCATTTTTTGGTGCGGCGCAACCATTTTGGTTTGATTTTTGTAGTTGTCTGTACATACATATGTATGTACTATAGAATAACACAAACACTTTGAATTTCTAAAATATTTCAGAGGTGTATCCACATTTTAGTGACAATCTTCGCACAGAAGGCGTCACCTGCTGCAGAGTATAACAAATATTCCAGGCTTCAACAGTGAGACCCAATCGACTAATTGCGGACGAAGAGTGGTTACAACAGAGAGACAGACATCGACAGATCGATTTTTAGTTTCAAATAAATCAAGAATATGTCGTTTATGGTATCTTCGGATTTTACTTCGTTGAGTTAGAAACGCAAAGACAAACCAATATACACCCTCTCACAAATGTGTATAATTTTTACTTTATATTTCATTACATTAATACATTTTTTTATATTTTACTGTTCCAAAAGATATATAAATAATTAGGAAGGTGTCAAAGAACCTGTTTAGGATCACATATTTGGTATAAATTTTGGTTTTGGAACTTTGTTTTAAAGCAATAAAACTCCAGAAATGGGCGTTTCCAATTTCCTCCGCGGACACAGTGGGATCGCATAATAGGTACATTTCAGGTACTATAAGGAGTGTTCGTAGAGTGATGTAACTTGGCACCGAGCCTTATCTCAATGAAATTAAGGAAAATATGAAGTTTTCATCGAAATCGACCACGCCCACAACCCACCCTCTATACAACGCGAAATGAAGTTTTCATACAAACTACTACATAATAATCAATAACATCAGAACAAAATACTCAGGTGATTAAAAATGTTCACATTAGATACAGAGATCTCCATGTAGGTTTTGTGGTTTTAATCTAAGCACAGTTTCTTCAGATATTTGCTTTCCAATCCATTCTTGTGGATATATAAAAGTAAGACCGGATTTTTTTCTATTTGTTTCTTCATTATTTTGAAGCGGTCACCTTTAATATCTACCTCACACAATTTCTGCTCTAGATCCAAATAATCTAATTCAGATTCTTGACTCAGTAGCCTACTAGACAGCAATTTGGAGTCGTTTCCATTTTTTTCTAGCAAACTCTATTCTTAAGTTTTCTAAGCGTTTCAGCCTTTCTTCAGCATTCCTTTTTGAGTTGTCATAAAAAGAGTTCTTCACAAATTTCACTTGATCATTTACTTCTTTTAGACGAGCCTTTTGCAAAATGGATTTATTAATTAGATTGCATCAACCTTCCATACACCTACCAACCATGAATGAATGAATTATCGAGCTTTTATACTTTTGCATGCGTGGCATTTCGTGCTGTCTTGTTTGGGAAAAATGATTTAGTTAGGGAACACATTTTGTATAAACTTTTGTTTTGAAATAAATTTTTTATATGACAAACTTTGACCCTAAAAGTATACTCAATAATTATTTCTTATTACAGTGCAATAATGTATGAACTTCATTTGAAATTGTTCTAACATATTTTTCTTCAGTACAGCCAAATTTGCTTAGCAATTTTTGTGGGCCATGTCTAAAACAAAGGGTTTTTAAGGGGTGGCATCGTGCTCTGAAAACGCCAAAAAGAAAACTTTTTTGTATGGGGAATTTCTTTTGTCCTTCATATATTCCATGATATTGGTCCTTCTTGCTTGGGCTAAGTGAATTTTGTTAGGTACTTTGAAGGTCTCTCCAAAATGGTGTGGCAAACGATTTCCAAAATGAGGGCTTCCGAATTTCTACGGGTTTTAAGCTATACGTACCAAAAAACTTATCGATATATTTTATATTTATATATATTTTTTTAAAGACTTACATGAAAAAACATCAACATAATCCCCGTTAATTAATTACTTTGTATTAAAACGAAACATAAATAAAATAAATTTTTCTGAGAAAGCTACATATATAGTCCAATATCTTCTCTCCAAAATGGTGTGGCAAACGATTTCCAAAATGAGGGCTTCCGAATTTCTACGGGTTTTAAGCTATACGTACCAAAAAACTTATCGATATATTTTATATTTATATATATTTTTTTAAAGACTTACATGAAAAAACATCAACATAATCCCCGTTAATTAATTACTTTGAATTAAAACGAAACATAAATAAAATAAATTTTTCTGAGAAAGCTACATATATAGTCCAATTACACGTATGAAAAACAAAAAAAATTGTTTTTCAACTTGAAGGCTGAAGACTTCTCTTTAAAATAAATGTTATTTTAAATTTATCCGACGGTTTTGAAAGAATTGAAAAAATGACACCTTGCTAATTATACCAAAAACCATGTTGAATTTTAAGACGCTTGTATAACAGTTGGAAGTGATTAATATTTCAGCGTTTCTTTGAAGAAATTGAAAATAATCTGCTACGAGTTTTTCAGAATTCAACATATGGATATATTATTACTTTAAATCAAGAAAATTTAAAAAGTTTGCTTATATAAATAAAATTTTGGCTTAAGTCTAGTTTAGTGGCTACTCCCCAATTTCTCTAATTTTTTTTGGAGGTGATAGGGGCTGTTGGTGCGATTTTGGAGAAATCCTTTTTTTTTTGGTCGGAGTTATGGACCGACAAAGTTTTGACCTTGATTTGAACATAACTTTGTCAGTTATTATCGGATTTCAGCAATATATATATCATTGGAAACCTTACTGGAGTGCCTTTAATTTGGTATTTCAAAATATAAAATCCATTAACCCGTTATGAACCTATTGAATTTTTTGTATTTTTGGGCAATTCTTTTTCCGGAAACGTCCCATTATCTCATAAAATGATCTATATAATGTTAGTATTTGCATCAACTGTCTGATAGCTGGCTCCACTAGCTTCATTCCGATGTATGCTTTGACCTCTTAACCCTCTTAGGACCGGAGATATTATGGATTTTACCCACACTTTTTACATTTTTTCGCGAAATAACCCATACCATATTAAAATATTATTCCGCTCTTATTTATGCGCTCTAGTATCTACTATTATTCTAGTATTATTCTACTGTTATTTATCCGTCCTATTATGAAAAATTTTTTGATTTAAAAAATTTTTCGCCTGCCGCGCTTTTCCACACAACAACTTTTTAAATAATATTTTTTATATTTTTATGCCCAAATCAACCCTTATTTTCCGCCGCTGGCGAAAAAAATAAAAATATAAGTAATGTTATAATTCCACCAAAAAGGAAAAATTTTATATTTTGAAAAATTTTAATAACAGGCCGAATAAATAAAAGTACAATAATAGTTTTATATATTATGGGTTAATTTCGCGAAAAAAAATTTTAAAAGTGTAGGTAAAATCCCTAACGTCTCTGGTCCTAAGTGGGCTAAGAGGTCAAAACATACATCGAAATGAAGCTAGTGGACCCAGCTATCACACAGTTGATGTAAATGCCAACATTATATACATCATTTTATGAGATAATGGGACTTTTCCGGAAAAAGAATTGTCCAAAAATACAAAAAATTCAATAGGTTCATAACGGGTTAATGGATTTTAAATTTTGAAATACCAAATTAAAGGCACTCGAGTAAGGTTTCCAATGATATATATATATTGCTGAAAGCCGATAATAATTGACAAAGTTGTGTACAAATCAAGGTCAAACCTTTTTCGGTCCATAACTCCGAAAATAGGTCCGTTCGAAAAAAAATGTTTCTCTTAAAACGCACCAAAAGCCCCTATCCCCTCCAAAAAAAATTAAAAAAATCGGGGTATAGCCACTAAACTAGACTTGTTCCAAAATTTTTTTAAGAATATTTCAATTAACAATAAGTATTTACAGTTAGTTTAAACTTTAAAGGATACACGATTCGATCTTAATTACAGCATAATAAGAGGATCTATTCCTCAGACACTTTCTAAGGCAAATGGAAATATTATTAATCATAACCTAACCAAAAGAATGTTAAAAGTTATTGTATTTTCTTTACTTTAATAAGAGATTATTGCAATTTTGTTATAGTTGACACCTTCTATTATGGTTAGAATTTCTTTATGAATTATGTAACAACCAAAATCCCACAAAATATATTACATCAATTATGATTAACCTGCTTCATAACTAACAACACTCTTCCCATTTTTCTAACGGGTGATTTTTTAAGAGCTTGATAACTTTTTTTAAAAAAAAAAACGCATAAAATTTGCAAAATCTCATCGGTTCTTTATTTGAAACGTTAGATTGGTCCATGACATTTACTTTTTGAAGATAATTTCATTTAAATGTTGACCGCGGCTGCGTCTTAGGTGGTCCATTCGGAAAGTCCAATTTTGGGCAACTTTTTCGAGCATTTCGGCCGGAATAGCCCGAATTTCTTCGGAAATGTTGTCTTCCAAAGCTGGAATAGTTGCTGGCTTATTTCTGTAGACTTTAGACTTGACGTAGCCCCACAAAAAATAGTCTAAAGGCGTCAAATCGCATGATCTTGGTGGCCAACTTACCGGTCCATTTCTTGAGATGAATTGTTCTCCGAAGTTTTCCCTCAAAATGGCCATAGAATCGCGAGCTGTGTGGCATGTAGCGCCATCTTGTTGAAACCACATGTCAACCAAGTTCAGTTCTTCCATTTTTGGCAACAAAAAGTTTGTTAGCATCGAACGATAGCGATCGCCATTCACCGTAACGTTGCGTCCAACAGCATCTTTGAAAAAATACGGTCCAATGATTCCACCAGCGTACAAACCACACCAAACAGTGCATTTTTCGGGATGCATGGGCAGTTCTTGAACGGCTTCTGGTTGCTCTTCACTCCAAATACGGCAATTTTGCTTATTTACGAAGCCATTCAACCAGAAATGAGCCTCATCGCTGAACAAAATTTGTCGATAAAAAAGCGGATTTTCTGCCAACTTTTCTAGGGCCCATTCACTGAAAATTAGACGTTGTGGCAGATCGTTCGGCTTCAGTTCTTGCACGAGCTGTATTTTATACGGTTTTACACCAAGATCTTTGCGTAAAATCTTCCATGTGGTCGAATAACACAAACCCAATTGCTGCGAACGGCGACGAATCGACATTTCACGGTCTTCAGTAACACTCTCAGAAACAGACGCAATATTCTCTTCTGTACGCACTGTACGCATTCGTGTGGTTGGTTTAATGTCCAATAAAGTAAACTGAGTGCGAAACTTGGTTACAATCGCATTAATTGTTTGCTCACTTGGTCGATTATGTAGACCATAAATCGGACGTAAAGCGCGAAACACATTTCGAACCGAACACTGATTTTGGTAATAAAATTCAATGATTTGCAAGCGTTGCTCGTTAGTAAGTCTATTCATGATGAAATGTCAAAGCATACTGAGCATCTTTCTCTTTGACACCATGTCTGAAATCCCACGTGATCTGTCAAATACTAATGCATGAAAATCCTAACCTCAAAAAAATCACCCGTTATAATTTTTTTTATTTAATTGTTAGTTATATTTCTCAATCAGAATAAAAAAGTTTATATATTAATTAGGCCGGGTCGATTTGTGGGGAGGCAAAAAAATCGCCCATTGCTCAGTGAAAATCGTATTCTAGGGAGCAAAATAAGAATCTTTGCCGAAGAACCCATACCTCTAAAATGAATTCTGATGTCCCAACTTTTGACCTGTCTGTCTGTCTGTCTCACTTTGACCCATTTAGAGTGCCCCAATCGAGTCCAAATGTATGATTGACCCCCCTAACTTTGGAGGCCCGACCCACCCATGCCAGTGGCACACCGCCTGGAACTCCCTTGTGGGGTTCCCCATATAAACATTTAAAAAAATCGCCAGTTTTGGCACTACATCAAAAAAATCAGCGAAATGCCTGTTTTTTATACCTTATACCACTATGTGGTTTGGGTATAATGACTTTGTGCTGCTGTTTGTAACAACCAAAAATATTTGATCTAGACCCATCTTTAATTATAACGATCGAATCAGAACCACTTTCTGAGTTGATTTAACAATGTCCGTCCGTCCGTCCGTCCGTCTGTGAGTCCATGTAAACCTTGTAATCAAACTGCAGGTCGAAAATATGAATATATTTTGACAAAATTTGGTATGTAAGCTTTTATCGGCCATGGGATGAACGCTGTTGAAATTCGTGAGAATCGGTCCATGTTCAGACCTAGCCCCCATACAAATTACCCCTATGAAAACGACATAAATTTTCATAAGATCCAAATTGTCATATAGATCCTACTCAAATTGGGTTTATATGCGTTCATTACATCCATTAATGAGAAGTTCAAAAATGATCCCTTTGGCCCCATATAGACTGCTTCCCGATCTTCACTTAAATCTATTAAAAAACAAAAATATTGCACTGATTCTTCTCAAATTTTGTTTGTACATATTTTTGCAAAATACAAGAGACTTTCCCAAACATGATCAGGATCGGTCCATTTTTGGAGCTAGTCCCCATATAGATATAGAATCCGATATGAACTTTTTCATATCTGCATCCAAAAAAAATAATAAAAATCCCACTCAAATTTGGTTTTTGCTTATTTTCTATGTGCAGTTAGTTGGGCCTAAGAGATAGGGTTTCTAAACGCATGGTATAGGGTATCGTATATTCGGTCTAGACCCACTATAATTTTCTTACTTGTTTCTTTTTGGAGTTTATATTTCTCTTTAGAAATTTATTTAGTCAGAACATATATAAATGTAAAAATGAATTTAACTTAGTAATAGAAAAGAAATTAAAAAATTTATTAGAAATTAGCGTTTTTTACAACCCTTTTAAAACCAAGGCATCACTGTGTTGCATTTGCATGTCGTAAACTTAGTTGTGGGGGTTGTTTATTCAACCCTTTTAAAAAATGAACGTATCACTGTGACACAATTGCAGGTCGTAAAAGTGCTTGTGTGGGTTTTTAAGCCACCACCAGACACAGCAGGTGGAATTGAAATTACCATTTCATTCATATTACCTCGTCTCGTAGACCATATATAACGCAACAGTTTTTGTGAATGCATTAAGTCGTTGTGAAGAACTCAAAGTGTGAAGTGCTAATTTCAGATAAAAAAATATTTAAAAAAAAATAATAAGTGAAGTGACCATTCCAAATCAAAAAGTTTACAATGAATCCACCATCTTCTACACCGCAAGATGAAGCAACAACAACTATCGAAAACCCAATGAGTCATATACCCAAGCATGATGTTACTGTTTTTAGTGTGTCTACTGATTTGACTGATTTTAATTTACCAACCCATCTGGATATCTTGAGATATTATTTTTACTTAAGCGAACGTGCTAAAACAGAACAAAAAAAGTTTTCCTATAAACCATTCACTATTCAAATACAAGATAAGTTGATTGGAATTTGGGAAAAACTTGGTATGGAAATAATGGTGAAAAAAAGTGTATGTAATAAATTGAATAGATTGCTTGACAAATATCAAGACCAAATCAAGAGAAGAATATTGAGGAATCGTTAAAAAGAATAAGTAAAGTTATTAAAGTTGCAAATAAAAAAAGTAGAGATAACTATTATATTGAAAACTTAGCTAAGATGGGAAATGATCCCAAAAAGAGTTGACATTTCATAAATAATACTCTTGTTAGATCAAAAAGAAAAAATATAAACCTAAATGATTCTCAAGGACAAAGAATTTTTGATGATGAAATTAAGGTAAACTGTTTCAATAACTTCTTTCTTAATACTATAGAGGATCCTAAGCAACAAATTGAAATCTGCCCTGGTGACTCGTTTAACTCGCTTCGTACACTTTCACAACTACAATACCATTTTTCTTTAAATAATGTAAATATGAATGATATTTCTGAAGTAATATTGAACATGAAGGGCAACAAAAGTCCTGGTAGTGACAATGTATCGCCTAAATTTGTCAAGGAGTGTAAAGATGAAATTATGTCAATATTAGTGGATATTTTCAATAAGATGATTAATACTTCAGTTTACCCGGATATATTGAAAATACATAAAATAGTTCCTATACCAAAGGAAATTAATGCAACTGAAGTTGGAAAATATCGTCCTATATCTGTTCTTTCTACAATTGACAAAATTTTTGAAAAACTGCTGTATGATAGACTTTTACACTTCTTGGAAGAGAATAAACTTTTATATAAGTATCAATTTGGTTTTCGAAGAGGTTGTTGTACTGAAGACGCTGTGTTAAATGTTGTTAAATTTGTTTGTAATGGATTAGATGAAGGATTTGTCGGGGTTGCTGGAATCTTTTTCGATTTTGCAAAGGCGTTTGATCTGGTCGATCATAAAATTTTATTGCAAAAATTGCCATTTTACGGTATTCAAGGCCGTGAACTTGATCTGATCCAAAGTTACTTTTCCAACAGGAAGCAATATGTTCAAATAAATAACTCTAGAAGTCTCATTGGTTCTGTGAAATATGGAGTCCCTCAGGGGAGTGGTTTGGGTCCACTCATTTTTTCAATTTATTTGAATGACTTAAAAAATCTTGGTTTAACTGGTCAATTATATATGTTTGCGGATGACGTAGTTTTGAAAACTTATATTGAAAGAGATGCAGCATTAATTTCTGAATATGCAAGGTTAAATCGTTTAGTGCTGAACTCGAAGAAAACAAAACTTATTCGCTTTAGACCGCAGTCACTGCATCATGACAACAATTTTTCGGTATATGTAGATGGTGAAACTATAAATGAAATACATTCAACTAAGTATTTGGGAATCACTTTGCAAAGTAACTTGTGTTGGGATTTACATATAACTGAGATGAAAAAGAAAATAGCGCCTGCAATTGGTATTTTGTACAAATTTAAACATAAACTAAATGAGAAAGCAAAATTAATGATATATCAATCCTTAATACATTCGCATCTGAATTATTTGGCGAGTGTCTATGCATATAACAAAAGCAACAACCATTTGAAATCTTTACAACGTATGCAAAATAAGGCGTTAAAGTCTATATACAAATTACCAGTTACATATCCAACCATTTCATTGTATAGAGATATAAGTAAAACGATTTTACCTATTTATGGGTTACATGAGTACAATGTTTTAACATTTGTCTTTAAATGTCTCCATAATACTGGCCATTGTACTATTTATTTTCTACAAAATCAAACATATGTCAACACTCGAAATAGTTCAAATTTAAGAACTTCTAGATGCAGATTGGAAAAAACAAAACAACGTATTGACTACACTGGTGGTATCAAATATAATGGTTTAACAGATGAGTTAAAATCTCTTAACAGAATTTCGATGTTTAAATCCTCCGTTAAGGAATATTTATGCTCAGCTTTTGAAGCGCTTCTGATGTAAACCTTTTATTTTTCTGATGTACTTTTTCTCAAAGTAAAGTTTTTATAAAAATAATTTTAAATTTTAAATATAAATTTTATTCCATTATGTAATACTATATTTTCTTTATTTGTACATACATATGTAATTATTATCTTGCCAACTTGCCTCAATAAGGCCTTAAAGGCGCTGGGGCCAAACTAAATGTAATATAATCAAATTTTGTGCAAATAAATATATATATTAAAAAAAAAAAAAAAACAAAAGCCAACAATTTACAGAGTATGTTAAATCTCTGGAAACAATTTTTTACATTGGAACATGTAAATGCGATTTGAAGGCAGCTCCATGTGCATGCGGCTTGGTTCCCGAACGTCTCAAAGAGTTTATGCACGATCAACATAATCAGAGAAGACTAACAATGGATGCATTTGTGATGGAAATTGAAGAGCAAGGAGCAACGCGTATGTCATCAATGCCAACATACCAAGATCCCGATGATTCAACATACGCACCGCCACCGGTTCAAGAAGAAATGGATAGAAACACAAGTTCACAATACACAGAGAGATACGATTGTTTTAACTTTGGCTTGGTATGTGACAGAACTTCCGTTTCGGCATTTGTTTGAAGCTTTGGATAAATCAACCAGCACTGGACCGAGATCGGCAACCGGAAAACTGAGCCGTCAAATCGAAAATTGTGAAACTCTTCCGGTAAGTTATTGCTATCACTCATTTATTATAATTGTCAACCATTATTAATTATTTTATTATTATATATTTTCAGGTGGTGGACGGCTTCCAGAAAATTGAGTTGCAAAATATGGCCCCTGCTCTAGAAAAAATTGAATTTTCCACCGATTCGAAGTACTCATACGACATGGCCCATGCAATTTCTAGCGGCGTGGTTTCAGTGGATCTGGCTAACATCAAACCAGGGAAAATTGTACATTTTCGGTGGCTCACCAAGGCCGCTAGATTATTACGATTATATGTGACAACGGAAAATCCAGATGCAAATTTAAGAATTCTGGTTGAATTCATAATTAAATGTTATGTGCCAATGTACTTCAATATCAAGTATTACAGCTCTGTCGTGTACGGCAGTGCATTATTTTTCAAGTTCATTGCTTGGTCACGATTTCTAGAACCTCGTTTACGCAAAATTGTCAATCAAGTAATTAAAGATAATTCATATTATGCGCATTCGGAAAATATCTTGTTATCAATGTTGTTTGCTGATAGCAAAGAAAAGCGCGACTGTGCTATCAAGAAAATTCTACGCTATCAAAGCGATGTTGACGAACCAAAGCAAGTTAGAGCTTATAAAAAACCAGATATAAACTTTAATTGCACAAAAACATAATTTCGCTGATTTTTTCATGTAAAGTGCCAAAAATGGTGATTTTTTAAATGTTTATATGGGGAACCCCACATGGGAGTTCCAGGGGGTGTGCCACTGGCATGGGTGAGTCTGCCCTCCAAAGTTAGGGGTGTCAATCATACAATTGGACTCGATTGGGGCACTCTAAATGGATCAAAGTGAGACAGACAGACAGACTGGTCAAAAGTTGGGACATCAGAATTCGTTTTAGAGGTATGGTAGCTTCGGCAAAGATTCTTATTTTGATCCCTAGAATACGATTTTCACTGAGCAATGGGCGATTTTTAAATCGACCCGCCCTAATATTTATATTACACTTTCAAATTGGCAACACTTTCATGCAACCTCTTTTTTTTTTTTTTTGGGTAACTTGTCAACCAGATTTAAACAATTTCTATTGACTTTTTTTTTAAAAAAGGTTTTAAACATGATGTAAATTTTCACAAATTAATACGAACCCTGGGCGTAACAAAAAATAGCTTTTATAAATATTTGATTTTGAATATAAATGGACACCCAGTTTATTTCAATTTATATTGTACCTACATAACTTTATTCCATTAATTGTTTTGATATTTACTTCTGTTACAAATATATATTTTTTTTTTTTGTGAAAATAGTATAGTTAAAAAATTTTAAAATAAATTTTATTTATATCTTTTCGTGTTAGGAAGAAAATTGTTTATAAAAAAATTTAAGGAGTATGCATGGGAGTAACCGCCATGTTAAAATAATGAGTTTAGCAGCCAAAGACCGAGTACTCACAACTACAAATAATGATACACGGATTTCACTTTCTTCCATGTTTGAAAAAATTCTCGAGGTTGTATGCTTTGAATAGTTGCCAAGCACAAATTTAATGATGGATCTTGGAAAAATTTGGCGGCTGCTTATTATTAGACGGCAGTTGACGTTAGCAATGTTAACTTTTAATTAGCTATAGGGGAAGTTCAGGAAGTCATGAACTTAATTTTTAACATATTTGCTGGTAAAAATTACACCATAATGTCGCTTAAATTTTACTTATGTGCATTTATGACCTCACCCGGTATGGTGAAACCTAAACCACTTTATCGAAACTCAAAATATTAGGGTATTGTATAGCCTACGCAAACCGACTATAACTTACTATCTTGTTATTATATTTATATACCAAAAGCATATTAAATGGGATTCTCATATAATATATATGTATCAAGTTATATACTAATATGGCAAGCAGCAACATTTCCTGCAAAATAACAACCGTGAAAATAAATTTACATAGTTATATGCACAATAACAACAGAATGTCTTAAAAAATTTGAATCGAGTTAAAATGGTTGGTTTGTATAACCAAAGAATACCTAACTGTGTGGATAACACAGATTTAATTCCTTAACGACAACTCACAATCAGTTCTTTTCTTCTTCACATAAAAGACTGAGAAAAAGATAAATGACTGTATGTGTGTGTGCATATACTCATATGCAGTTACAGTAGTACCTCATATCCGGTAATTTGAATCCACTTACTGCAACAACAAACATAATAAGGTATATAGAAAAAAAAAACTTGTTATATTTGTGCTTTAATGCGTACTTAAAAGCTAGAAAGGGTGAGAGTGAGTACACCACGTTTCAAAGGAGAACCTGTTCCTCTGAAGCACTTAATTGACTGCTGTTTATGTGCATATATTATGGCAATAATATTCCCATGCATACTTCTTTATTGCAAAAACATTATATGTAACTAAATACAAAAATAATATCTGAGATTTTTAATGTACTAAGATATTCGCATATACATACATAATAAAACTATAATTTTTGCTTCCACTTACGCAGTATGGAAGTGAAATAGGATTCCAAAAAAAAGAAAAAAAACAAACATCAGAATGATAACAAGAAAACCAAGTTTCATACAGTCGTTAATGTGTTGATGTGTATTTGTGTATAAATGGATTGCATTAAAAGATGTCAATACAATCTGCACACTGCTGGATGAAATATACGAGGGTTAATTGATAGTAAACTACAAATGGAATGTCTACATTTGTTTGGAAATTAATTTGCGTATTTTAAAATCCACAACAGTGAATATTCCAGTTGAAGTATTTAAGTTTCAGTTTAGAAAGTTTCCTTTTCTCTTTCCTATTCTATTATATTTTGTAGATAATTAATACATTTACTTTTGCATTTTACTACTTCGCATTTAATGTTCTTATTGCATTTCATCTATGATGTTATGTGAAATATGCTGTTTGTAATGCAAATAGACAACCGTTATAGTAAAAGGTATCATCATCATCATCATAATAATAAATAAGATTTTAATTCAGTTTAAAATTGATTTCTATTTAAATGCAATGAATTAACATTATTAAGTAATAGTATATAACTATATAAATTGACCACTAAAATTATATACATACTTTGGTTTGGTCGAAATGATTAATTCGATTAAGTGACTAAAATTATAAAATCAATCGAATAATTACAGCATTTAAAAATTATGCGAATAAATTAGAAGTTGTTCAAGTTTAGCGATATAGTTAGTGTGTATATTAATCAAAAAAATTTAAATTAGTTATAATGCTATGGTTTTTTGAGATTTTTAAATCATATGCGGCACATGGTCAGATTTAATATTATACGAAAAGCATAATTGTTTTTCTTTTTCATTTTAACAGTTTGAAGACAAAATACACACTTTTTTATTATAAAACTTATTGCGGAATTTTGCGATCTTCAGTTTAATTGCGAATTGAAAATTTAATTAAAATAGCAACGAACTATTGATCATTTACTATAATCAAGAATGTGTAAATTAATCAATTCTGAATTGTCATATATTTTTTTGCCTTTATCTGAAGGTCAAATAGTTAGAAATAGAAACTCCAAATGCATCATATGATTTGAAAACCTGATTGTAACCCTAGCTAACTATTGGTCATTTTTATACATAAAAAATATAAAAATTATATATCCAGAGAAGTCATAAAATACAATTGAAAATAGATCAAGGATATCGTAAATATCGTTTTTCTTTGAATTACAACCGGTCAAGGCTAAGGACTTAGATTGTTTTTTTAACTCATCAAAAGTGAACACCAAAATTACTAAAACTAAGGAACAAACCAAAAATGTTGTTAAGAAATAAATTTACAGATATTAAACTATTAGTTATACCTTTCTTCAAAATATGTTAAAAGAAACGACTAATGGCAAATTTTGAAGTTGTTTTGAAGCATTGTAAATTTTTATTTGAAAGTTTATAGATCGTACAAAAAATGGATAGACACATACAGTAAACTTATATAGTTTGGCCTAGTTGTTCACTTTTAATTCCTAAAACAAAAAAATAACATCGTCGTCATCCAAACTAATCTTTTGAGCAATGCTGTACTAGACGCAAACGTGAAAAACAAAATTCCTAAGTTCGAATAACGAAACATCGTTAATACTATTTTACATTTAACTTTTCTATACAGCATTTCCATTTTACACCACAAAATTTTTGTCATTAAAACGGGATTAGGGATATATAAAATATATCTATATATGAGGATAAGATTAGTGTTACTACATTAGTAAACAAATAGGTTTTTGTGTGTGTTCCAAATATTCTATTGCATAAACAACAATTTTTCACTATGACATTAGAAATAGTTTGGTGTCCACATAGACTATATGATATGGAGTTAAAAAACCAGAAGCACAATTTATAATAATGGCAACAAAATATTACAAAAAGTAAACAATTTGATAAACTTAAAACTAAATTATTACAAAACAAGTAAGAGTGTTAAATTTTTGATACCCTTCATCCAATATTGGGTACGGCTACCACTTTGAAACTGTTGCCGATACTGAAACATTAAATCCGAATACCAATTAAATTTAAAGTTAATTGGATTTCTTGTTGGCCAATTTCTATTATAAAAAACAATGATCCTTAAAAAGAATTAATTTCTATTTGAAAAAATTTTATTATTTTTCTTTTACTGGAGTAGAAAACCCCTAAGTACTTCATAGAACACCAATGACATTCATTATTTAAGCAGCCGGCTTCATAATAATAACAAAAGTTTGCTCCCTAAACCCTGTTTTGAGACCTTAGAAGTCATTTAACAATTAACAAAAAAACTCGAATGATTCTTGGCTACAAATTATTAATATTACAAAAAGGAAATTTTAAAAATAATTTTATTTAATACAAAAAAACAAAAAATAATATAAACAGGTAAGAAACTATAGAATGAAACTAAAATTTTAATTTTTAATTTTTAATTTTTAATTTATAATTTTAATTTTTAATTTTTAATTTTTAATTTTTAATTTTTAATTTTTAATTTTTAATTTTAATTTTAATTTTTAATTTTTAATTTTTAATTTTTATTTTTAATTTTTAATTTTTAATTTTTAATTTTTAATTTTTAATTTTTAATTTTTAATTTTTAATTTTTAATTTTTAATTTTTAATTTTTAATTTTTAATTTTTAATTTTTAATTTTTAATTTTTAATTTTTAATTTTTAATTTTAAATTTTTAATTTTTAATTTTTAATTTTTAATTTTTAATTTTTTAATTTTTAATTTTTAATTTTTAATTTTTAATTTTTAATTTTTAATTTTTAATTTTTAATTTTTAATTTTTAATTTTTAATTTTTAATTTTAATTTTTAATTTTTAATTTTTAATTTTTAATTTTTAATTTTTAATTTTAATTTTTAATTTTTAATTTTTAATTTTTAATTTTTAATTTTTAATTTTTAATTTTTAATTTTTAATTTTTAATTTTTAATTTTTAATTTTTAATTTTTAATTTTTAATTTTTAATTTTTAATTTTTAATTTTTAATTTTTAATTTTTAATTTTTAATTTTTAATTTTTAATTTTTAATTTTTAATTTTAATTTTTAATTTTTAATTTTTAATTTTTAATTTTTAGTTTTTAATTTTTAATTTTTAATTTTTAATTTTTAATTTTTAATTTTTAATTTTTAATTTTTAATTTTTAATTTTTAATTTTTAATTTTTAATTTTTAATTTTTAATTTTTAATTTTTAATTTTTAATTTTTAATTTTTAATTTTTAATTTTTAATTTTTAATTTTTAATTTTTAATTTTTAATTTTTAATTTTTAATTTTTAATTTTTAATTTTTAATTTTTAATTTTTAATTTTTAATTTATAATTTTTAATTTTTAATTTTTAATTTTTAATTTTTAATTTTTAATTTTTAATTTTTAATTTTTAATTTTTAATTTTTAATTTTTAATTTTTAATTTTTAATTTTTAATTTTTAATTTTTAATTTTTAATTTTTAATTTTTAATTTTTAATTTTTAATTTTTAATTTTTAATTTTTAATTTTTAATTTTTAATTTTTAATTTTTAATTTTTAATTTTTAATTTTTAATTTTTAATTTTTAATTTTTAATTTTTAATTTTTAATTTTTAATTTTTAATTTTTAATTTTTAATTTTTAATTTTTAATCTTTAATTTTTAAGTTTTAATTTTTAATTTTTAATTTTTAATTTTTAATTTTTAATTTTTAGTTTTTAATTTTAAATTTTTAATTTCTAATTTTTAATTTTTAAATTTTAATTTTTAATTTTTAATTTTTAATTTTTAATTTTCAATTTTAATTTTAATTTTTGATTTTTAATTTTTAATTTTTAAGTTTTAATTTTTAATTTTTAATTTTTAGTTCTTAATTTTTAATTTTTATATTTAATTTAATGTTTAACTTAGGCCAATGTAACACGTGCAGTATTATACAACTGCAATGACTTCAACAATAAGAAGAATTGCAACATATAAAACATATCTTAAGAAAAACAGCAAACACACTAAAAATTTTATATTTTCAAGAGTTTTTTCAAAGTGACCGCTTTCACCGATTTTGACGATTTTAAATAGCAACTCCTTTAGGATGTTAGTAAACGATTTTATATGAAAACGAACGGTCAAGCTTAGACGACGTGATCGTGATTTCCAGAGACAGGCGGACAGACGGATAGACGGACATCGCAAAATCAACTTCCCTTGTTATAACGATCAAGAAAATATATGGTTTTGGGATCTCCGGGTTTCGATGCGTTAAAAACGATATGACAAGCCTAGAACAGCGTAGTTCTTAGAAGTTTTTTGAGGTGTCTCTATATTTTACTCCGTGTCTTGGCACATTGATGCCCAACTTATCCTTATTGAAATTCCAACCTGAAAAAGATAATGGCAAAATATACTATTTTAATTTTACCCGGTGAAATGGATTATTTTGTGAATGACCGTGCTTTCAACAGACAGGCGAACAGACGGACGGACAGATGGATGGAAAGACTGGCATCGCTATATTGACTCGATTTATTCTAAGGATCAAGAACATATATACTTTATGGAGTTACAAAATGTTGAACTGATATATGCCCTCTACACGGTGGTATGGAGGGTATAAAAAGAATGTGTTAAATTTAGTTGGACAAAACCAAAAAGGACGCTTAAATTGCAATTTCTTATTGTAAAACCTCAATATTTATTTGAGAAAATGAGGATTTGTTTTGGGGAAAGAAAGGGATTTTAACCAAAAATATCTGTGCTTATTTTCTGGAAAAAGCAGCTTTAAAGAAAGCTTTTTATATAGATCCTAATAACATTTTCGCAAAAATAGTAGGCGTAATAAATTAGATATTGTTATTATAAATTTTCTTTGGTATTTTAAAATTTTTTTATTAAGATACATAGGTCCTCAACTCTATTAATGACTGGAATCTGGGCCATTTATATATGGCATGCATACAACTTCAACGACTTCTAACTATACGCCGTATGCTTAGGTTCATACTTTTCGATCCATTATCGTGAATTTACCTATAATTGACCAGCTCAAACCTATTTTGGTAGAAACGGGTCATTAGCTTTTCGCCAGACATATAGATTTTCTCCGGAACCAAATATATATATTTAATTTGCTCTCTTCGGTGATAAATATATATCTCTAAGGAAACTCCTTTAATATCGCTAAACTAAACAACTTTGAGTAAAAATTATTTTCAATAGCAGCAGTGGTGTTAAATTTTGTTTATGAATGAGAAGAGTTAGATACATTAAGGCATTTGATTTTATTAACCTCTAATACGGTTTGATAATCCAGTCCTCTCAAAACTGAACCGTCTACCTTTTCTGAGATTCCATGTTCGTGGTTAAACACTATTGATATCACCCCAGTCAATATCAGACTCGAATCTATCTTACGTGTTGTTATTAATTTCATATGCTAATAGTTTCCTTGGATTAAAATTTGATAAATCTGTTTATATATCATTCGTTTCTTTGCGTCGTCATTTCTTTATAGAGCAGAGGTTGCCATTATTTCAAAATAATCTTCAGATGTAATATCCATTTTTTATACCCTATACCACTATGTGGTTTGGGTATAATGACATTGTGCTGCTGTTTGTAACTACCAAAAATATTTGACCTGGACCCATCTTTTATTATACCGATCGAATCAGAATCACTTGCTGATTCGATTTAACGATGTCCGTCCGTCCGTCCATTCGTCCGTCCGTCTGTGTGTCCATGTAAAGCTTTTAATCAAACTGCAGGTCGCAAATATTAATTTATTTAGATGAAATTTGGCACATAAGCTTCTATCGGCCATAGAATGAAAGTAATTGAAATTGGTGAGAATCGGTCCATGTTAAGACCTAGCCCCCATACAAATGACCCCTACGAAATCAACATAAATTGCCATAAGATCCAAATTATCACATAAATCTTAGTCAAATTGGGCTTGTATGTATCAATTACATGCATTAATCAGTAGCCCAAAAATGATCCCTATTGGACAACTCTTAGTTATAGCCCTCATATAACGCCGCTTCCCGATCTTCGCTTAAATCTATCAAAAAAAAAATATTGCACAGATTTTTCTCAAATTTGGTTTGCATATATTTTTCAATACATAAGTGACTTTACCAAATATGGTCAAGATCGGTCCATATTTCGACCTAGTCCCCATATAAATCTAGCACCCGATATGAACTTTTTCATATTAGCGGCAAAAAATTAATATCAATGCCACTCAAATTTCAGTTATGCTCATTTTCTATATCGAATTAGTTGGACCGAAAGATAGGGTCTCTAAACCATGGTATAGGGTACCATATGGTCGGTCTAGACCGACTATAACTTTCTTACTTATTTTTATTTCTACGTTTTCGTACAGTTCTAGTATAATTTGTTGTTATTGCTTAGTTTATACTTTGAACTATCATTTCATATTAAGTATTCTTCAAGATAATGGTTTGATTGAAATCATATTTGTCCGGAGGAAAATTTTTAAGGCAAACATGGGCCCATAAATTTAGATCAGGTCTACCCATTGCAAAATTATTGGTTTATAAGAAAAAAAGCAAATGCAAAATCCAAAAACCAAATAAAAAACATAAATTAAAATTTGTGGAAAAAAGTTGATTCAATATTTTAGAGTTATGGCAGAGATATGCAGAGACTCAAGCAACATTTTGTTTTTATCCGTTTTCAGTTGCGGTAAATTTCTTTAGTTATTTTTTAGCTACTCGCATATATCTAAATTTTAAATAATATAATTTCATAAAACTTGATTTAACGTAAATGTTTCTATTTAGAGGAAATCTCGAAATACCTATAAATATATAATGCATATCAAAATAACATTAGCGTGACGTATTGATTACAGAGATGACCTTAAACTAAAAATTTAAAAATTGGTAGTCTGTTTTAAAAATAAGTAAATTTGATTTAAAATTTTTGATAATTGTACAATATGTTTTTGGTACAATCAGTTCTTGATGTGTCGGTTTAATACAGAAACTTTTGTTGTGTCTAAAACTTCACATAACTAACCTCACATTTGAGAACATTATATGAGTATGTATTTCTAAACCTATCAAATTTTGTGAATACTTTACGGTAGGTAATGAAATATTTTATATAGCTTCGCAACCATGCCCAATGAGAGAGCAACATGGTTTCAAATATTGATATTTTAAAGTTATAAAAATGAAGTATATATGTAATAACTTTACGAACTACATACATAAACCCAGTAACAAAATATTACATTTTTATAAATAGGATAATAAAGCGCTTTCTCTTATCAGAGCTTACGAGCATGGACAATGGAATTGATAGATGTTTTTAAATACTAATGACAAGAACTAACATGAGATTGACAAACTTATGTTGCCTTTATGTCACAACACATATTATTTTTATTTGTGAGGAATAAAAAGCAAAACGGGACAACATTAAAAATATAAAATAACTTGTCATCTCTATAGTTAAATAATATAACTCTTCAATGTCCATAATTAATTTTGTAATGTTATCCTCATTATGTTAATTGAAGTATTTGATGAATTCAATTTTGGAATGCTTTGGTTAAGGGTTTGCTTTTAATCGTTTACTTTATATTTCTCTTTAACAGATTGGACTTTCGGCCAAGCCGCGGTATTTATGATTTACAAATTAAAAACACTTCATACAATCGCGACAATGGACGCTTCGAATGTCGCATCAAGGCCAAAGGCACAGGTGCAGACGTACACCAGGAATTTTACAATTTGACAGTTTTGACACCACCTCATCCGCCCATTATATCACCCGGCAATATTGCTGTTGCCACCGAAGATAAGCCGCTAGACTTGACGTGCAGCAGTGTTGGCGGTTCGCCAGATCCCATGATAACGTAAGTAATCATCCTTTCAATTTGTGTTATTCCATGAATGTAGATTTATGTAAAGTGCATGAAAGACAAAAGAGATAAACTAACAAGGAAATAAAATAAAAACTATATTGTATGGATAATATACATTTTATATACATTTACTCTTATAACACAGAAACAAACAACAACTATGATAATGCTTTTGTAGCAACAACTTGTAGTGATGACTTTGGTTGCAAGTGATGCTTGTAAACTAAAAGACTGCCCAGCAAACTCTTCTGTGCTAAAATGAGCATAGCTATGTTTACTCTTATGTCAATATAGTTGTTCCTTTAGTTCAAACTATTTCTAGAAAAATATTTTGAACTCAAAAATAACATAAGATTGCATTAAATAATAAGATTATATTGTTGTAATTAAAAAAAAAGGTAGCGAACCGGTACTAAAAAATTGACCTGGGTACGAGCTGGACTTTACAACACTATTTCCAAACTTTTTATGAGCGAATATAATCAATGATTTAGACTTTGTATTGAAAATATAAGACACTTCGGTAAACAAAATTATTCTAGACTATTAACTGAATAAAAAAAGTAACATACATTTTATAACGAGAATAAACTAAATATTGGCCCTGATGATTTACGGATATAATAAGCCCACATATACAAAACTCGAGTAAGATAAACATATACTCATTGGAATTATTTTTGTTAAGTCCAAGTCAAAGTGCCGTGGATGAAAATCAGATCCAAACTTGGAAAAAAAACGAAAAAATTAAAAAATTAAAATTTTTTGTGTGTTTGACTGTGGATATATTTTTTATAAAAAAACTTATTTCTTCTGAAATATTTTTAAGTCCTGGACGAACAATTGACACATTAGGTTTTTTTTTAGCTTGCAGCATTTTTTTTAACAATATAATTTATAAAGTGTATAAATTATTGATCATTATAAGTCGATGCAGCGACGCGGCGCTGGCGCCATTTGAATTTTTTCGTTGCAAAAATCATATCTTTTGAACCGAATAACGTAATTGAACAGTTTAAACAGCATATGATAGATAACTGTTCAGCCTATGAAATGAGCGTTCGGAAAAGGTGCTACGCTTTGTAGGGGCCTACTTATGGGTTATCAAAGTTAAAATTTGTAGAAAAATCAATTTTTTGGTAACTAAAAAAAATTATTTTTACATATTTAGATTGTTTTTATTTTTTTTCTTTAGGGTTTTATGTTTTAAATTATTACCCAACAAATTAAAAAAAAAGTAATTTCTTTTTTAAATTTATTTTTTAAATTTTCTGTAAAATATTCATCACAATTCGTAAGAGAAGGTATATCTAAAAGACTAATCATTTCTAAACTATAATTATTTTCTAACTCTATTCGTGACTTCACATGTCGCAGGGAAGAAATAAGTGGATCGGAAGATGCTGCCAACATGTTGAAGAGGTCCTAATTTTGCCTTACCCTTGATGCTTTGAGTGTGTTCTGCAATCTATATTTATTATAAAATTTGTTAAGGGACTCCTGTGCTTCTTCAGAAAGCTCTCCAATTGGCAAAGACTGGTACTCTATTATATCTTTGCCATGCGCCAATATTTTATGGACGGTCGGGGTCAACTTCTTCTGTGGATACATGGATACAGTTTAAAACATTCAAGATCGTTCCCCATCTTTTCACGATTTGATTGTCAATTCCATTGATTGTAGTTACTATCTCCTAGAAGTGTTTCCATCGTTTGAGTTACCGTATCTGTGCTTGGGACATTCTACTTTTAGTCCAACTTGTTTAAAAAAAGCATCCTGTATTTGCTTCTTTCTGATCTTTTCCCTATCCTTTATTGATGTATTTTCATCGAAGTTTTCCTCCTCTTGTGGTAGGGTATATGCCAGTTTTAGCAAGAACTCCATACACCTTATCCTTGCGTGCAATGGTGACATTCCATATTCGTAATTCTCCTCGTTTGTTGAATCGTTTAAATTACCAAAGTTCTTCTGACTCTTTTTGCAAATCGGGCATGACAATGTTGAGGTTGTTCCTGTCAGTTCGTTTACGACTTTTCCGTCAACCATGGTCAGGTGGAACTCGTAATTGCATTCAATATATTTTCCTTCTCCAATTTGCAGCTTTGTAGGCTTAATCTTGCTTATTTGTTCTTCAATGTCCTTCACCGTAGTCCTTATGAGTTCTGCCGATTCCTTTACAAACTGAAACATTATTGGTCGGGAATAATGCACTGATGACGGACGTGGATTTTTCCAGTGTAGGGAAACATCAGATTTAAGCCGCAAAGGAACACAGATGCCATAAACATATTTCCGTCCGATATTGTAGCGTCATCGGAAGATATCCTTTGCTTATAAACGCTTTGTCCGGATGATCCATCACAGCCCATTTGCTGATCAATGTCAGTTTCTCAGGAAGAATTTTCACCTCATTTTCAGGAATACTCTCCAACAACCGTTTTGCTGTATGACCCATGAGATCCTGCAGATTGGCTTTCACAGAGACTTCCGTAAACTCCGTATGCAGTGGTCGTGAATTTATTTTGGCTTGCGTAATATGGTTGTTTCCTGGTAAAACGTCAGCCCCGTGTCGCATCAAGGATGCCCGTAGTATCTCATATTTTTCTTTGGAAAGTTGTAAGTCCATAAACAAGGCCAAGGCTTCTTCGGAACCAGACTTTTTAATGTGTGCGCTTGTGGGCGTGGGAATGCTTTCATTAATCCTTTTTAGTCGCAGTAGGCTTGCATCAGCAACAGATTTTATAATCTGCGACCTAACTCTTTCACTATCCTTTGTATATTTAATAAACAGCGCGTCCGATAAATGCTTCGTGGTCAATTCATTGGTGGCATCGGCAAGTTTCCTCTTTCTTGTGAAAATTGAACACTCCTCAATACTTTTTTTTGGCCTTCCTTTTGCTCCTCTGGTTGATGTGGTGGGTTTATCTACAGCCAATATATCCAGGATGGTGTCTTCATTAAGCCAGTCCTCGTATTTGGAGTTGAAGTTCTGAATGGTTCGATTAGATTTCACCCATTTTGCCTTAATATTTGCATATATCAGAAAAAATTATTTTTTATAATTTCGCTTCTCTCAGCTTCCGTGAAAAACTTTGGTGTGGTTGACCTTCTATACAGTTCAAATAATTTTAAATTGTTCAACGCCATGTTTTCAGTAATTAAATTGTTTAACGCCATGGTTTCAGTACATGTTGCGCCAACTTTCAGTTGTAGACTAATCCAGGCATTATGCTTATTTTGCAATATATAGGCTTATGCTACCATGCCTAAAAATTTACCTGTTCCCTGCATACATATGAATTTAGGCTGAATTATGCAATTTTGATATTATGCTCGTGTCTAAATAAGATTTGTGCCTACCTGGAGGGACCATAAGTCAATATTGTTCTTGACCATTTGTACTCCAAAGTAATTTTTAAGTGAGGTGCGTACCTGCGAATTTCAATGAGTAGTTTTTTGTGCATCCTGTGTCTGTAACAGAATATTGGAAGTAGACTTTGGCAGAGGCTCACAGGTAGACAACCGACTTACAATTTCTGCAACCATGTCTTTTTAACCTTTTTTACCTTTAGAAGCCAAACGGGCACGTACGGGCAGATAAAACCTTTTGAATTATGTAACGAAGTAATCAAAGAACATGTTTTGTAAATATGGCAAATATAGAAAAATATAGATTTTTTTTTATTTTCCGTCAAAGTTGAAAAATAGTGAAAAAACGGATAGTTTTTAAATAGTGATTTACCAGGAGAAACACAAAGCAAACAGTTAATTTTTTTTTTATCATTATACATTTAATAAGTACATCAATCAACACAAACAAAAAATAAGGCGATTCGTTACCTATTTTTCGTGATATTACACCTGAAATCGCAACAAATTGACTAAAAATTGTGTGTTTTTTTGAAAACCGAAAGTCGATCAACTTTGAACGGTTATATCTTCTAAACTAAAAACGTGATATTATTAAGAGTAGCATATTTGAAATCGCTGAAAAGTTTCCTATAACATGGGTTTATTCAAAAATTCGTCGGCGCACGTGAAAATTTTGATTTTTGCAAATACGTTTGCTCTACGGGCGCCACTGTGCGACGTCCATCCGTCTGTTGGTATCACGGAGACTTAATTTGTTTGTAGTTGTTGTACCCTCTTCTACTCATGTTCGTAACTACCAAAAATATTTGACCTAGACCCACCATTTATTATACCGATCGAGTCAGAATAGTTTTCTGGGTTTATTTAGTGATGCCCGTCCACTCGTCTTGTAATCAAATTACAAATTACAAATATTTTGATGAAATTCTTCTATATAATCTT
The DNA here is from genome assembly GCA_963682025.1 of Cordilura impudica. Classification (NCBI taxonomy): domain Eukaryota; kingdom Metazoa; phylum Arthropoda; class Insecta; order Diptera; family Scathophagidae; genus Cordilura; species Cordilura impudica. The sequence continues at coordinate 145,418,649 of OY821518.1, read as the reverse complement.
TTGTGAATGGTATTGAAATCATACCTTGACCCCATGCAAATGGCGCCTAAGAGATCGACTGATGAATCAGTCTAAGATACAAACTTTCATATGGATCTTGGTCAAATTTGGCTTATATGTGGCCTAGTGTCCATATAAGCTGCTTCCCAATATTCACTTAAATATATTAAGAACCTAATATGTTTTATATATTGTTCTAAAATTTGATTTATGTATATGTTCATTTTTTTCGAAAAAAAATTATGACTACTAATTATGGTTGTGTTCGTTCAATTTTTGGAGCTAGTTCCCATAATGACACAATGACATTCAAATTTGGTTTGGGCTCGGATAAACGGTTTAGAAGCTAAAAATATTAACGATATTAAATATTTGGGGAAAAATAGTAAATTACAAAAATTAATAAAAAATAATAGAATAAAATTTAAAGCATTCTGTAGAATTCTGCACACAGAGCTACTTACCATAAAAGCAATACATATAACTCCATATAACTAAATTGTGATATCATTTTTTAGACGCATGAGGTCGGTAAATACATGTTCAATTTCGACAGCCTAATTTCTTTAAGTTTTCACTCAATTTGCTTTACATTACCCCTGCATTCTCATTTTTTTTTTAATTTTCTCTTTCGTATTATCTACGCTATTTGTTGTCCAGATTTCTCTTGGATACTTCTTTTCAAAATTCTTTTGGCTACGTGTTCTTCAGAAACAAATACAATAAGTTTACTTTGAGTTTTTAAATTATTTGTTTATTTTTTTTCTTGTGATATAAAAATCAAATAATTATTTTTACTTTTTCTATTTGGTTGAGTCCATAATTTGTAGAGTGATTATTTTCAGACTGATTTATATTTTACATTTCTTTGGGATTTGAATACAATATTACACAGTACAACATTTTTCAGCTCATTGACTTGGGAGTCAATTCAGGGGATTGCACCTGAAAGTAGCACCAAAAATAAGAATTTCTGCATCATTCGTTTTGTCAAGTTTGCTGCATTAATATCACTGTGCGACAGCCACAATCGGAATGGGATGGAACCACGTGGGAAAGTTATACCGGTAAAAAAAAAGTTATACGTGTCCCGGCCTTAAGCTGGGTCACTCACGTCTAGGAATCGATATATCTGTGGTCACAAGCGATAACCGCCTAAGTCGACTTAAGAACGATTTGAGTTATGTATGCTGTCATATTCTACTAAAAACGCTTTATATTTACATGAAATCCCCATTTCTCTAACACTTTTTATTAAAAAGTTATTAATGAAAACATACTGACCTAAGTCGTAACAAAGCCCCATTACATATGATTTTCGCCGATTTGAGTTATGTACGCTGTCATATTCTACTAAAAAATCTTTATGTTTACGTGAAATCCCCATTTCTCTAACACTGCTTTTTAAAAAGATATTAATACAAATATTCTGACCTAAGTCGTAATGAAGCGCTAGTACATTTATATAAAAAGCTATTTTTCTCAAAAGCATGATTTTCGAGTTAGGCGGTTATTGCTTGTGACCACAGATATATCGATTTGAACTTACTAAGTATTGTATATTGGAATTTGTCACGTTTTGAGCTCTTTTGTTTGACGTAACTCGAGAACTGCTAGTCCGAGTTTGCTGAATCAAATTTAGAAAAATTAAGAATTACAATAGCTTTAATCTACTTCTACACCATTTCTCAACACAATCAACAATTTCAGGGTTATTATTAATTTATGAAGAAAAAAAAATAATTTTTTGCCTAAAAAATTAAAATTTTGTATTTTTAAAAATCATGCAATAGCCAAAACGGGAAAAAGTGTCAAGTGTCTTATTATTTTGGCGTAAAGTCACATAACCTGTGGATAAAATGAGGCATCTATCATTTTTAAGTAAAGGCATTTATGAGTGCTTATTATTTGGAAAGCTATAAAAAATTTTAAACGAATTTGGATGAGCCCTGGTTTTAGAAGGCTCAATCAGGTAAATATGTTCCCTTAACAGATTCATCCATTCATAAGTACCTGTCAGTTAAATAATGAAAAATACGTAGTATATATAGGTGTTCATTGTCGTTTTATGTCATTCAGCAAGTGTCTACGAACGCGAAAATTACGGTTTTTTAAAAGTGACGAAAAAGTAATAACAGCATAAAATCGAAATGAGTGCAAGTTGTACAGAAAATGTCAATTTATTTTGTTACGTTTTATTTTTAACAAATACTGCATTACTCACTGAGCAAGTGGAGCGTGCTCTTAAACTTTATTTTGATTCGGTAATAACTCGCTGCGTTTCGTGGGCCCCAGACAAAATTTGTAAAACGTGCTACAAAACGCAGTTCACTTTCTTTTGGACTGATCCAGGAGAGCACAATTCTATTATGCTTGTGCAAACAATATACATGGACACAGAAATATATTTTCCAACGAATCAGCGAAGCAAAACTAAAGGAAGGTGTTCTGAATGGGTCCGATATACGGAAGCTCATGAATTTAAAAGAATTTAAAGACGCTTTAGTCAGTAATGATTACATTGCGTGGAGGGCAGTGAAGAAAGTCATTCGATTTTTTTTTTGGGAAGTGAGCGAGCACACAACTACTGCGCTACTGTGACCAAGATGTTGGAATAGTTCCAAAAAATTGGAGTGAACATGTCTCTTGAAATTTACTTCTTGCATCACCATCTTCATCTTCATACTTCAGCAAACAGCTAGCATCAGTGTCGGATGAGCATGACGAGCGCCTCCGTCAAGTGGCCATGCCCTTGTAAGCGCGATATAAAGGCAAAAGGCTCGACTCGCTGGTGGCTGAAATTTGTTGGTAGTCGCAAAGGACGTACGATCTCGACAATGAAGATGAAGAAGAAGAATATACAATGGAAGTTTCCTCCCAGGGTAAGTCACAAAATTGAAGTTATCTGTCTGATTAAAAACAATAGAATTTTTATCCAGATGAAGACAGATCTTCATCCGATACAGACTCTGAACAGACTCTGAACAAGTAGGCGAACCACCACGCTAGAAAGTAAAGGGAGCAAACAAACGAAAATAAATTTATGCGTTCATCGATTTTTATGATCAATGCATCTATGTAATAACCTGATATTTTTAATTTTACGTGTTAATAATAAATAATACATAATAATAATCCAAATTCATTGTTGCACAGTGTACTTTAATGGCCATACGAATTTTTTTTCTCAATTTGGATTTTTAACACTTTTTCTACATTTTAACACGGTTACATCTCGGTATACCGTACGGAATATCTCTTTTGTGTCTGAAAGAAAGTTGTAGATAATGAATAGGAGAAAAAAAAAGCGGAACAAATCTGCCCGAAAAAAATGCATCCAGTGCCTCAAAAATCGCAAAAATGCCCATCTTCCCCATTTTTCAACTTTTTTGCTCAATAACTGGATTAGAAATCTACAAATATGAAAATAAAAATTCCTATCATATTATAGCTATTCGTATGCAGAAAATATGAGATTTTTATTTGTTATCTTTGCATGGATACAAAATTTAGAACATTTTCAATTATTGTCAATATCCATCCTCGTTCAAGTTGACGCATGTGGTTCTGATGTTCTTTTTTTTCTTCGTAGGTTGTTCATATTTATATTCTGAGTCGGCAGCATCATCCAAGTTAGACATAATATTCAAAGGCATATTTTTTTCAGTGTATCCATCAATTTCAGTGTCATTTTTATCTTCGGTGCTTTCATCTTCAAACTGCAAAATTTTAGAACTCCACCAACAAACCTCCGCAAGCAATTCATCTAATTTTTTGCCTTCGAATCACTTTTCCATTGGCATGATCACCTGGTGGAACCTCACTGCTTGTTCGTCTGATTCCTGAGGTAATTGTGCGTAAAAGTTCAAGATAGAGATGCATGAAATGTAATTTTATCGTCATGGATGTTTTGATTTCCTCAAAATAATACAGCAACTTGTCCACTCGTGTCTGTATTTCATACCGCTGCACACGGTTCTTTCCTAAAATGCCTTCGGTAACTTGTTTCAATGCGTCTTATGCACATAGGTGGTTATAATGGTTCAAAAGCATATTTGTTAAAGATTCGCTTTTCATTTATTTTCGTATATCTGGCTCACCTATTTGAAATAAAAAAAAGCATTTGCGAAAAAATTATTAGTAATGCGAATATTTCGAAATGAACAAATTTAGATAAGACAATATTTAAATACAGACGACGCACAGTGGCGCCCGTAGAGCAAACGAGGTTGAAAAAATCAAAATTTTGATGTGCGCCGACGAAGTTTTAAATAAACCCATGTTATAGGAAATTTTTCAACGAATCCAAATATGCTACTCTTAATAATATCACGTTTTTAGTTTAGAAGATATAACCGTTCAAATTTGACCGATTTTCGGTTTTCAAAAAAACACACAATTTTTAGTCAATTTGTTGCGATTTCAGGTCTAATATCACGAAAAATAGCTAACGAATCGCCTTATTTTTTATTTGCATTGATTGATGTATTTATTAAATGTATAATGATAAAAAAAAATTAACTGTTTGCTTTGTGTTTCTCCTGGTAAATCACTATTTAAAAACTATCCGTTTTTTCACTATTTTTCAACTTTGACGGAAAATAAAAAAAATCTATATTTTTCTATATTTGCCATATTTGCAAAACATGTTCTTTCATTATTTCTTTACATAATTCAAAAGGTTTTATCTGCCCGTACGTGCCCGTTTGCACTCTAGAGGTAAAAAAAAAGGTTAAAAAGACATGGTTGCAGAAATTGTATGCCGTGCATCCCTTACATGTTTTGACTGACAGTAGTTTGATCTAATAGTTTGAAAATTGCATTGTAAGTCGGTTGTCTACCTGTGAGCCTCTGCCAATGTCTACTTCCAATATTATGTTACAGACACAGGATGCACAAAAAACTACTCATTGAAATTCGCAGGTACGCACCTCACTTAAAAATTACTTTGGAGTACAAATGGTCAAGAACAATATTGACTTATGGTCCCTCCAGGTAGGCACAAATCTTATTTAGACACGAGCATAATATCAAAATTGCATAATTCAGCCTAAATCCATAAGTATGCAGGGAACAGGTAAATTTTTAGGCATGGTAGCATAAGCCTATATATTGCAAAATAAGCATAATGCCTGGATTAGTCTACGACTGAAAGTTGGCGCAACAAGTACTGAAACCATGTCGTTAAACAATTTAAAATTATTTGAACTGTTTAGAAGGTCAACCACACCAAAGTTTTTCACGGAAGCTGCTTTAGAAGAACTTGATAGCTTATACGGAAATATTGAGAGAAGCGAAATTATAAAAAATAATTTTTATCTGATATATGCAAATATTAAAGCAAAATGGGTGAAATCTAATCGAACCATTCAGAACTTCAACTCCAAATACGAAGACTGGCTTAATGAAGACACCATCCTGGATATATTGGCAGTAGATAAACCCACCACATCAACCAGAGGAGCAAAAGGAAGGCCAAAAAAAAGTATTGAGGAGTGTTCAATTTTCACAAGAAAGAGGAAACTTGCCGATGCCACCAATGAATTGACCACGAAGCATTTATCGGACGCGCTGTCTATTAAATATACAAAGGATAGTGAAAGAGTTGGATCGCTGATTACAAAATCTGTTGCTGATGAAAGCCCACGGGGCTGCGATGGATCATCCGGACAAAGCGTTTATAAGCAAAGGATATCCTCCGATGACGCTACAATATCGGACGGAAATATGTTTATGGCATCTGTTGTTCCTTTGCGGCTAAAATCTGATGTTTCCCTACACTGGAAAAATCCACGTCCGTCATCAGTGCATTATTGCCGACCAATAATGTTTCAGTTTGCAAGGGAATCGGCAGAACTCATAAGGGCCACGGTGAAGGACATTGAAGAACAACTAAGCAAGATTAAGCCTACAAAACTGCAAATTGGAGAAGGAAAATATATTGAATGCAATTACGAGTTCCACCTGACCATGGTTGACGGAAAAGTCGTAAACGAACTGACAGGAACAACCTCAACATTGTCTGCTCGATTTACAAAAAGAGTCAGAAGAACTTTGGTAATTTAAACGATTCTACAAACGAGGAGAATTACGAATATGGAATGTCACCATTGCACGCAAGGATAAGGTGTATGGAGGATAAGGTGTATGGTGTCTTGCTAAAACTGGCGTTTGCCCTACCACAAGAGGAGGAAAGCTTCGATGAAAATACATCAATAAAGGATAAGGAAAAGATCAGAAAGAAGCAAATACAGGATGCTTTTTTTAAACAAGTTGGACTAAAAGTAGACTGTCCCAAGCACGGATACGGTAACTCAAACGATGGAAACACTTCTAGGAGATTTTCTGAAAATGATGAGGCAGTAACTAGAATCACTGGAATTGACAATCAAATCGTGAAAAGATTGGGAACGATCTTGAATGTTTTAAACTGCAAAGAAAATGTCAATTCGACAAAATATGGAGAATGTGCATCGAAAACTGCATCTCTTTTAGCAGAAATCTATCCACAGAAGAAGTTGACTCCGACCATCCATAAAATGTTGGCGCATGGCAAAGATATAATTGAGTACCAGTCTTTGCCAATTGGAGAGCTTTCTGAAGGAGCACAGGGGTCTCTTAACAAATTTTATAAAAAATATAGATTGCAGAACACATTCAAAGCATCAAGGGTAAGGCAAAATGAGGACCTCTTCAACATGTTGGCAGCATCTTCCGATCCACTTATTTCTTCCCTGCGGCATGTGAAGTCACGAATAGAGTTAGAAAATAATTATAGTTTAGAAATGATTAGTCTTTTAGATAACCTTTTCTTACGAATTGTGATGAATATTTTACAGAAAATTGAAAAAATAAACTTAAAAAAAAAAGTAATTTTTTTTTAATTTGTTGGGTAATAATTTAAAACATAAAACCCTAAAGAAAAAAAATAAAAACAATCTAAAAATGTAAAAATAATTTTTTTTAGTTACCGTAAAATTGATTTTTCTACAAATTTTAACTTTGATAACCCATAAGTAGGCCCCTACAAAGCATGGCACCCAAACGCTCATTTCATAGGCTGAACAGTTATCTATCATATGCTGTTTAAACTGTTCAATTACGTTATTCGGTTCAAAAGATATGATTTTTGCAACAAAAAAACTCAAATGGCGCCACTGTGCGACGATACGTACTTTTGAGTACCACATTTTGCTCTGTGAGTTTTTTACGCTTCAAAAATTATGTCAAAAATTCTGATTTTTTTGTGATAGTCCCATCTTAGCCACAATGCAATCCATTTCAATTTGTATTAGCGGTTGTGGTGCATTATTTTCAATACCGTGTGTCCAATCTGCATCATTACATTGGTTGGATTGGTGAAAACGGTTTCGGCTTGCAGGGAACAGCATCCACACTCGGAGGTTTAGGTTGATCAGTAGCAGCAGCGCGTTGTACTGGAAGTGTCGCATAAAAACCGGAAATATATACCTTTGTTTTCAATTGTTTTCTGTTCAATCCATAAACGGAATTTATGCATGCGCAGCATCTGGTTTCATCATGCCCAATTAACTCTTGCACCCAAATTACTGGCTTCATAAAAGAAAACTGTACGCCCTTTCCATGTACCCACATTATAAGGGTATTATACCGTCTTTTGCACACTGTGTTCGGCATAAAATTTCCACCACTTAAATCTGTTTCACCAAAAGTTTTTTCGATCCTGTTTACCTATTTTTGGGACGATATGACCACAAACGTAACAAAAATCATCCAATTTTGTGCACTTGTTATTTTCCATATTGAAATATTCGATGTGCTTCTGGTTTTAAAATGTAATTCACTCTGGACAAAAGGGTGGTTTATTCCACAGCTTTCAAAAACCGAATGATCAAAAAAAAGCACTAACGGATACAGTAGCGCGTGAGAGTCAAGCGAAGTATACATGTATATATGTTAAACCAAGTTAATGAGTAAAACAGAACACCAAATAGCCAAACCAATTGAGTGATATAAAAACAGCATATTTGTGGATTTGTAATCCAGTTATTAAGCAAAAAAGGGTGAAAAATGGGGGAAATTGGGAAGGTTTGCGATTTTTAAGGCACTGGATGCACTTTTTTCTGGTAGATTTGTTCCGTTTTTATTTTTCCTATTCAATATCTACAACCCTGTTTCAGACACAAAAGAGATATTCCATATGGTACGCCGAGATGTAACCGTGTTAAAATATAGAAAAAGTGATAAAAATCCACCTTGAGCAAACAAATTCGTATGGCCATTAAGGTATTAATGCAGCGAACTTGACAAAACGAATGATGCAGAAGTTCTTATTTTTGGTGCTACTTTCAAATGTATTTCTCAAAATTGAGTCCCAAAATCATGTGTTGTACATTGTTATATAAGAACACTAAATTAAGATATAAAATACAATACCAAGTAAATTAATTCGAAGTACTTAATGACTAATATATTAATGTAATTAATATGCCTGTCCAATTGTTGCAGCGTCCGTCTGTTTCAATTTACCTCTTCCGTCTGCTATTCTGTACTCCTCGTCTATCTCTTACCGATCTTCTAAATCCTTCTTTGTGCGATCCCACATTTATTAATTTGTGGCATGCAGTTATGACAAACTTCGTATCTGAAGTTATTTTTATATGGATACTAGGACAACAGAAATTGAAAAATTTAAAAAAAAAAAGTAATGGAATATTTTTGTTTTTTTTTTTTTTTGTTTTTGATAGATTTAAGTGAAAATCGGGAATCATCTTTATATGGGGTATAGGACTAGAAATAATCAGGGTTTATGTATTGTACTACTCATAAATGAGTATAATAAACGCACATGTACCAAATATTATTGTTAGATATATGATAATATGGATCTAACGTAGATCTGATGGGAGTTATTTGTTTGGCGGCTAGGACTGAAAGAGCACCGATTTTCTCCTATATCAATGGCGCTCATGCTAAGAGAGAGGAAAGCTTGCAAACTAAATTTAATTGAAATACATTAACATATCCGATCTGTAGTTTGATTAAAAGATTTACATTGACGCACAGATGGACCGAAGGACGGACATCGCTAAATCGGCTCAGCAAGTGATTCTAGGTCAAATATTTTTGGTAGGTACGAACATCTGGGCAGTTGTTTGTTAAATTGTTTTCGAAAAGTTCAAAATCCCTTGGAAAATTATCGATACTAAATAGTTTACAAATTTTGTTTCTAAAACGATTTATATGCAAGCTGTATGTTTAGCATGGCTAAAACGTAATAGAGTATCAATATTGACAAGCCACCAGAAGAGGAGCAACTAGAAGAATTGGTAAAAACACTAACGTAATACAAATCTATAATATTAATTGGCTAGGCGATTTCTTGTGACTGGTGTTTTGTTCTACCATTTTATCCCGATTTTGACCAAACGTATATTATTTTAAAGGCATTTCTTTTCAGCCGTTTTGCAGATTTAAAAATTTTTTAAGTTTTTTCCTTTATTTGGAGTAAATTGCATTTAAATTTGCTACTAACACATATATAACATTATACAATGCTATGTGTGTGTTTATTAAATTTGTTAATGTGTTTGTAATAAAAATGAGTTTGTTTTTTGTGTTGATTTGTGAATTGGCTATAATTAGCATACTTTTAGGGTCTTTATTTAATGAAAAAATAAAATTTCCTAGAATTCGCGCTCTAATTTCGAGGGCTGGAATCTGCTAGTGTTAATTATTTCATGAGGTCCTCTTATCTCATCACTCAGTCATACTTTGAAAAATTATGTTTAAAATATAAAACTAGCAAATGAGGAAGACTTGTTACCATCCATCAAAATATAGTTTTTCCTGAGCAGATTTCTAATTATTAGCGTATTGCCTTCAATCGCAGTTTTCTGTAAAGCCATTCCGAAGTTATGGATTATTGAGCACAAACTCTATCAAAAAAGACATTATGCGGCTATAAGCTGATTGTCGAAAAAAGTTAAGAATCATTCGAATCAAACTACGACCTATTCAAATCATGCATCTTGCACATGTGGTTGTAGTAAGTGTTTCCTTCTAGACCAACGGATGGACGGCCGGAATCATATATTTAAATGTTTCTGAAAGTGATTATAATTCGGACTGAATAAAAGGTGGGTCGGTACAATCTATTTATTTTCAGACCAGAGATGTGTGTAGATTAAAGTAATTTGAAACGGTGTTACATAATTGTCACAACTTGTTAGAACAGAGTAGTTAGTAGTGCTAAACAGGAGCATGTTATGGAATACTTTATGCAGCACTGTTATTGTTTAGATGCATATTAAGTGTGTATTTTTCTTTTTGTGGTATCCTTTATTTTAGATGGCATAAGTTAAAACGACCTGGAAAAAAAATACAGAAAAAAATAAGAAAATAAAATACGAAATACAATCAATTTAAGAGCTAGAAAATGTTTACATAACAGAATAAACAAAAAATGAAATGGGCGGAAATAAAGTGTAATGGGTGAGACAAGATAAAGTTGAAATTAATTGAAGGATACCAAATTGAAGGATTTTCTTGTTTACGACAAAATAAGCAGAAATAAACGAAAATGTAAGAGTTAAAGACATCATAGAACAGATGTTTTAAAATATGAAAAATATATTTATGCAAACTTAAGCCATCAAAAAACTGCTTTAACGCTTGGAAGCTCATGAAAATATTTGGAGTGAATTTCTATAATCTAGAAGTAGCTTCAATGAAATATTCTCTAGAAAGAGCTTTAATGGATAAAAAACTCAATCTTGTTAAAGAGTGGTGACTTATGGTTTTAAGGCGTTATTCAAAAGCAATTATATTGAAACATAGAAAAGTAACCAAATAAATTGATTGATTTTTTGAATAATAATTCAAAAAGTTTTATGTGAGAATGTGTTTACTTCGTTGTTGTGGAGTCGGATTCGTTATTGAACGTGCATGAAGAATTCAAAGAATTTTTAAAATATATGCCAAAATTAGAATTCTTCGAAATTGGCGACGTAATATTTTACAGATCACTACGAATAAGTAGATATTAAATTACTTTATGTGAGCAAGTTCATTGCAGTACTAAAATTAAATAATATAAAAGTGTGGTCATAATTTAAATTATTTGGTGTTTATTATTGCTGGCAGGACTCTAAATTGCATTAGCAGAACTAACACTCGGTTATTGACCTAATCGAATATAGAAGTTTGTTTTTTTTTTTACTGTTTATGGTTAATTTAAAATTTATTTGTTTGTGTTATAACAAATTATAGTTCATATTATATAAAGGGTTTTCCAATAAGAGGTGTTATTTTGGTATTTAAAAGAAATGCCATTTTTTTAGATAAATGATCGGATGTTTATTTCATAATAAAGAGGAAGGTATGCCTTTAATAATGAAAAACAACATCAGCCAAATGGCCACCACGACGACGCCTACAGGACCATATCCTTTTCATGAAATTTTCCATAACCAAACCGCAAAATGGCTGCCCTATGTCCTCGATAGTCTCACGAATTCTATCTTTGGGGTTTTGAATCGACGCTAGGCTGTTGACGTAGACCTTATCTTTCAAGTGGCCCCAAAGGAAGAAGTCGCAAGGTGTTAAATCACAAGATCTCGGTGGCCAATTGTGATCACCTCCTCGAGAGATAACACGGTCTGGAAACTTTCCCGTAAAATAGCAATGGGTTCGTTGCTTGTGTGATACGTAGCGCCGTCTTCTGTTAACTGAATTTTTTGAGCCTTAAGACCCAAGTCTTTCTGCAAAATACGGTGTAATGACGTTTGTGGAATGCCCAATTCCAAAGAACGACGAGGAATGGACCAACCTGGGTTTTCTTCAACACTTTGGGCTACAGCAGCAATATTCTCAGTTGTTCTTGAGCGACGTGCACGGATTTTATTCGTCACATCACTAGCTTGTCCCAACAGCTCGAATTTTTCCTCCAATTTCTGTATTGCGGTCCGACAAGGTGCTTCACGGCGACCCAAAAATGCTTTAGTTTTGCGAACTATGATTTTCACCATTTTTTTAATAATTTCATTGTTGAAGCGTGTATCGTTCCATTTTTAGTAATGGCGTAGTTTCTACTTGTCAAATGTCAAAGAATAAAAGCTTTAAAAGTGACAGCTACCGAAATACCGGGTGATTCAAAAAAACACCTCTTGTTGGAAAACCCTTTATTATAGGTCTGGTGTTTTAAAAAAAGAATTATATTGACAACTGAAAGTCAAAGTTGAGTTTAAGTTTCATGTGAGTAGCTATTAGAATAAAAATAATTAATTTGAATTCCAAATATTTAATGTAATTTTATTTTTCTTAAATAAAAATTTAAAAAAAAAATATTTATATACATTTATATGATTTTGAAAAAAAATTATATGATTTTTTAAAAAAATTTTGCGTCGTCGCTTAAACTAAGTAGAAACTAGCGTAGACTTTTGCCAGGCACGAAAGGAGGAAAAGAAATTTGACCGCTCTTCAAATCTAGAAATAAAAGATGCAATTCCAAAATTATCCACAATGCTTCTCTGATCTTCGAGGCGTTGCCACTTATAAGATCCGATTTGAGACCATCAATTAAGCTGGATATTATTGGGGCAATCCTATTTCCAAAGACATATGCAGAGCTATTTATTATTTTAGATTTGCCATTTGAAGTTTTGTTATTTAAAATTTCCAATCCTATAGTATTTTGTTTGTAATTAAAAGGATTAATACTCCTTTTATTTGAAAATTCATTTACCATCATGCAATTAAATTGGTTGACTGAAAATGACTATGCCAAAAATCAAAATTTTATTTCAAAAAATAAAAACTTTGTTAGATCATATTTGTCGTCTCCTCGAGTCTGCCTGCAAAGTTTCAGCTCGATTCGAACATGGGAAAATAAAATATTTCAAAAATAAATTGTTATATTGATTCACTTGTATTAACAACCACAGAATAATTATCACTGTTTTTATAATTATGTCCATATATGTCCGGATTCGGAGTCGGCCCTTAATAATTTCAGCGGATTTAGTCGGATTAGGAACTTCTTTTTGATGACTCCACAGGCCTGATAAATATGCAAAACAAATTTATTAGAAATGTTTTTATTTCTCACTTTACTGCACACACATACACACACACATATATAGATACATTTGTTTCACTATAAATATGTAAACTCCAATTTTTTTTTAGAGAGTTTTACTAGATTTGGCAAAAGTAAAAGCTTTTTTCATTGCTGTCCCACCACTTTTTACAAACTTTACTAATTAATTGAACTTAAAAGAAATAATTTTCATATTTTTTGCATTGGTTTCGCCCCATTTTTTTAATTTCTAGTTGGTATCGTGAAGGCAGTGCAGTACCACTTCAATCGTACATTTTAAAAGGCGGTTCTAAAAATCATTACACAAATGCCACGTTGCAGATACTACCAAGGCGGGTTGATGATGGCGCCAAATACAAATGCGTCGTTTGGAATCGTGCCATGACCGAGGGTCATACACTGGAAACAACTGTCGCCCTGAATGTGAACTGTAAGTACGCAGGAAAATTAATTGCTTTTGTATTACAAACATAAAGACAGACTCTCAGACATACACTAACACAACCATGTACGTAAATAATAGGAAGCATTAGCTCATATATACATCCACCTATATACAATGTATGTATGTAGACATGTATGCATGAGTGTCTATGACAACTATGCTGCAGTTGAAGTTACATATTTAAATTTTTTTTTAAGGTACATTGTGGTCAGAAACTACATAACTCCCAAATAACTAACAAACTTTAAATTATAAACTTACATTGCAATAATATATTTCTGCTGCCATTGTTGAACAAAAACAAGTTGTAACACATCTTTGCAGCATGATTTATACAATTTTTAATACAAAAGATGTACAAGAAAGGAACTAAATGAAATATAGTTAAGTAATAGAATGACTGTAATATTCTAATATTGGTATTTTTCATAACTTGCATACTATATCGTATAAACATATTACTTTCATACATATGTATATACGAGTATCTTTAAAATGTAATATATTCGTACATATTCAGAAATAATATAAAATGTAAACATGTTCCTGTTTTATTCAATATGGTTTGCATAACTTTAAGGTTTGCACAATTGTTCGAAGATGACAGAGAACTTAAATATACAGGAAATATTATCAAATGATAAACACAAGGACTACAGGCCAGATGATGATGTTCAATAAGTTTTTAATGTATGTAGCTTAATAATAAAAAAGCAGCAGTGCTTTAAGGCAACAATTTCATTTTAAAAAGTTAATCCTATCAATTGTTGTTCTTGTACTGCTATATAATTGCTAATTTGTTTCTATAATAATTGAAATAAAACATGTTACTATGATCAAGTTCAAAAGGAAAAAAAAGAGCAGAAATTATGGCGTTGCATAAAAACAATGGTGCTCGAAATATGTCACATAAAAATATAAATGAACGCGCAAACGAGAAAAACGAAAGTGAAGAACGTTAACTCCATATGACAATTAAATCGGTTCCAATATTCTGGGGAGATTACTAAGATATTCCGTAAACAAAATGCACGATTTTTTTGGTAATTGGTTTATTTTAGGATATTCAACTAATTCGGTTTCTGTTATAATCAGTTAATCGAACCAATCGGATTCAATATTTAATTCGTTAATAGTTGCTTCATTTTGAATGATTTGATTATCCGGTTAATAGAAAGAAAACTATTTTGTTAAAGGGGAAAAAAACATTAACTTCAAAATCAAAAAACATAATAGTTCAAAGAAGTATGAATAAAAATATACTATTCTGTGAGCGTCAAAATAGAGTAAACACCAAAGTTTCAATTTAACCTAACGGAGTGTGCGATAGAAATCTTTATACAGCTTGTCATAATTGTAACGATTGTTATTTTGTAATTTAACAATTCGTAATTTAATATCTTTATCCAATTCAGGCTATTATGATCGCTATTTCTGTTATAGAAACAAGTATTTAAATTAAAAGTAGAATTAAATGTATTTCGTATTTCTAAGTTTCGGGATTTTCCCATTTATACCACATAGTGTTATAGGGTATAAAATGCGTTATGAACCCCTACGGGACTTGCATTTTTTAAAACTGTTGTACAGTGATATTGAGATTATTGAAGTTCCCACTTTTGATTTTGGGTATTCTAAGAACATTTCAAATTTTTATTTCATAGGATTATGGAATAAAAATAAAATATCAGCTTGACACTGTTTTTCGTATTTTACCCTTATAAAACTGTTAATATAAATAAGACCGATAAAATATATACATAGATATATTAGGGTGGGTCAATTATATTAACTCCATGGGCTCTTCGCGTTTCTGGTAGTATGGGCCATAACAAGTGTATTTGCCCAAGGCACCATACCTCTAAAATTATCTTCAAACCCTCCAAAATTTCGATGAAAAATCGATTTATGTCGTGTGTGGGTACCCCACATAATTATCTTGTTATGGCCCATAGTACCAGAAAATTTTTTCGGCCCCCTACAATTTGACCCATTCAAATATATATATATATGATGAGAGCACTGGAGGCTATACTTCGCTGCATTTCTTTTGAGGTTTGCTCCAATATCGTTACATCCTCCTTTACCATGATTTTTGATTTTACAAAAAAAAGTCAAAAAATTTTTTCTTATTTTTTTAAAATTTTTTTTCCGAAAGATTGAAGAAATAGCTATCTAAACTATTTGGGACAAATTTTTCTAAGAACATGAGGTAAAAAGTTACATGGATGAAAAAACACCTGTTTGGCCAAACTGCCAAATTTTGACCCCCTCTAACTCAGAGAATTCTGGACCGATCTTGTTAAAAAATTTTGTCTAAACTACTATCTAATAGCACTAATCTTGATGCAAATTTCATTCCGCTCTTCCGATCGGTTTCAAAAGTTGGTTCACTTGACATGAAACGCCCCATATATATATTTCATATTATAATAACATTGTTCATACCCTATACCACTACGTGGTCAGAGTATAATGACTTTGTGCTGATGTTTGCAACTACCAAAAATATGTGACCATCTTCTATAATACCGACCGACTCAGAATCACTGTCGAGTCGATTTAGCGATGTAGGGCCGTCCTTTATACGTACTTTATAATCAAACTACAGGCCGCAAATATAAATATACTATGATAAAATTTTGTACTTGTGAACTTCTCCGAGAAAAGGGACCTAGTGTGTGAAAATTAAGTTTAGAGAAAAAAAAAACGCAATTAAAATTTCTACACCCTTTTAGGTACCAGAATCACCGTTCTTGACACAACCCGTTTTTTGACACACTAAGTCCCTTTTCTCGGAGAAGGTCACATATATGCTTCCATCTTCTGTAGGATGACGGCTGTTTAAATTGGTGAAAATCGGTATATGTTCAGACCCGATACAAATGACCCCTCTGAGATCGACTTATTTTGCCATTATAAACAAATTATCATATAGACCTAGGCCAAATTGGGTTTGTGTATGTTTATTACATCCATTTATCAGTAGTCCAAAATTTAACCCTATAGGACCATTCCTAGTCACATCCCCCATATGAAGCTGATACCCGGTCTTCACTTAAATCTATCAAAAAACATATATATTGCAGAGATGTTTTTCTAATTTGGTTTAAATATGTATTTGCAAAAAAAGTTACCTTACCAAATATGGTCAGGATCAGTCCATTTTTCGACCTAGTCCCAACATAAATATAGCATCCGATATGAACTTTTTTATCCGAAGGCAAAAAAATTGTATAACAATGCCACCCAAATTTGGTGCTTAGTTTCTATATCCAATTAGTTGGGCCTAAGAGATAGGGTCTCTAAACGCATGGTATAGAGTATCGTATAGTCGGTCTAGACCAACTATAACTTTCTTATTTTTTTTTTTTGTTATAATTGTTATAATAATCTCAGCCAATATCGTAGGGGACTAAGCTTTTTTAGTCATGACTACCTGAACTATTTGCAAATCATTTCAATCAATTTAAATGAGTGGGATGTACCCATTTTTCGGTAACATGTCGTCATTGTATACTACAAGGAGTGATACTGTGCTTGCAATGTGAGAGATTGATGGCGTGTTATTTTTGATTTAACAAATATATTCATTAATGATGCTGAATTTTAAATTAAGTCTTTCCATAGTAATTCAAAATGTTTAATAGAATAACCAAGTTGTTATTGTGATCTTAAAGTATGTAACTAAGGTTACATCTGAGTATTACACAAAAAATACATGTTGTGCTTTGAGGGCAAAAAATATAAAATATCGTACAACAAGCGACAGCGACAAAAAAACTAAAAGTAATGCAAAACGGATGACAAAAAGATCATGGAAAAAAACACGAAAATGAATAAAATAAAACAAAAACGGTAATAGAAAATACAAAGCACGAAATGCATAAAATATATTCATAGGCAAACATAAATTGCAGCCATTTTTATACTCGCCGGATTTGTTTCCGCACAATTGCATATGCCACCGAGATTTGGAAACATGGCTTTGTTGTAATATATGCAATAGGGTGACACCTAATAATATGGCGTCCTATATTTTCCCTACATATTTTCGTCATATGCTGTTACTTTGTGAGTTCCAATTATAATTGTCTTTCCGAAAATGAATAAATCAACAAATTGGTATAATAAATTTATATATATATATAAGTATATATTTTTAATTCATAATGTCAATTATTATTATAAACCAATTTTGATAAATCAAGATATTTTCCAGTCAACTACTAAATACCTTAGACACTATACTTGTCTTAGATATATATCATTTCGATTTTTATAAAGTTGTGCAGACTTGGCAACCACGAACAAAATAATCTATGCCTATATGTGCATACATATGACGTGTGTCTGACTTAATATAAATATTATTTGTTTATATGCATTTGAGAGCATGTGATATAAAACGGAATACACGTACAATTAAATTTATGTTTTCATATGTTTTCTAAACTTTTAACTACAACATATTTATTTATTACTACTTTTTGTTTTCTATTATGGGGTACATGAAAATAGAACTCAGTATAATTTTAAGAAAAAAGAGGAAAAATAGTTTTTGTAAAAGAAAAAAATGAAGAACGCATTTGTTATGATACTTATTTATACGGTTCACAGTCATACATTCACATACTTCCATATATATGTATATCATATTATTCAACATACATAGAAACTTGCATACACACATTCTTACGCCCATTCATAGTGAACTTCAATTTGAACTGGTATTTATGATGCTCATTTAAAATCCATTAGCAGCAGCCAACAAACATAACGGAATCGGAAAGAAGTAGCAGCAGCAGCAGCGAAAGGACAGCATGCCATATAATATTCCATAGAAGCCCAAGGAAATTCACAATTCTCTATAGTACCGACGATGCTGTCTGCTTTCCCCTGTACTTTTGTTGGCGTTGTTGTCGTAGTTTATTCCACTTAACAAGTTTGAAAGTAAAATTAAATGATTTCCTTACAATGAAAACGAAAGAGAAAAATTCAGCTCATAAACATTTATGATGGCATTACAATAAACGACATTAATGGTGGATTTCTGGATCATATTTTCAAGTTTTCTACTTATTGTAGATTCATTTAAGTAGATGCCATTTGAATAGTTAAAGAAGAAAAATTTGTTTGAAGATTTAAAAAAAAAAATAATGTTTATATAGAATCCACTTAAATTTAGCTACAAATTCAAATCTGTCCTAAAATTTATTATATTGGCGAACTATAAGCTGATTAAGGAACTTACATTTACGGTCAGTTGAACGTATGGAACAACATTCTCATTCACTAAATTGAATTCGTAATACCTTTAGTAAATCCCGAAATCCTATTTATCAACATGCATTCTAAGTACATTTGCACAGTAATACTTCGAACTTTATCAATTTTATACAGTAGAATTTTAATGCTATTCCCTACATAATAATTAAGTAATTCGAAAAATTAAAAATGGTCGTTCACAAAGTTTGTAACCTCTAATATATGTGTTTTCTTTTATATGATATACCACTCTGTGGTCAGGTCATAATGATTTTGTGGTGATACATGTTCGTACTTGCGTCGTTTAAGCGATACACGTCCGGCTCTCTCGCGAAACTTACGCAGGGTGCAAAGGGTCTATATCAATTTGTCAATCAATTTTTAACTCATCGAAATAAATTCCGGAGACCCCATAAACTATATATATTCTCGATTCTCATAAAAAGAGAAGTCGATCTGTCTGTTGAAAATATTCTCCTGTCCGCAGTAGATCGTGTGGTTCTAGCTACTTAAAGTGTTCGTTCATAATCTACAGCAGTTTAGTATTGAATTTGGAGTTTCTAGACCAAATAAGTGGCGAATGCGAATGTTAAGATATTCCGATAAAATTTCATAGAAAAACTAAAAATAGTGAAAAATGTATATACGTAACAGTACATGTGCATATAGATATGTATCAGCAATGCATACACATTTTTGTTTGTTTTTTGTTTTTGCTTTTTAAGCCATTATAATATGAAAGCTTGCTTTTTTCCCTCTTAGTATTGACAACCTTGATTATAATATTGTGCGCAGAAAACGGGTGGAGGGTATCAAAGATTTGACTCAGCCGAATTGTACACTCTTACTTGCTTTTTTTTGCATTGTAACAGATTGTCGATAACAACAATATGTTTTTTTTTTTTCAATCGAAATGTGAAATGAAATGCAGTAGCAAAATTTAATGTCTATTTAAGTTTACTTATCATTAGACTTCTTTACCCAATGCAAATCCTTCTAAAATTTGTTGTACCACAACAAATAGTTTAAAATTCACTCTTCATGTTGCAGCTGCTTCATCCAGTGCTGACAAACATATTTTAAAATGAGACTTATTCAAACTTATCTTTTAAGTAGACATTATTATTCGAGTATATATATATAAGCAAATAAACTTAAAAACACTTCAAATAATAAAATATATTTTCTATGCATTCATTGCTTCCAGAAAAGCAACACCTCATTTAGGGTATACTGGAAAAGGGGCGCAAGTATTAAAGAATTTAAAATAAATTAAATTTTACTCAATATGCGTTTACATCTAAGCAAAATCTGGTATATCGAGATTTCGAGCGAAATCTAGCTCATTTTTACTAGATTTCCCATACAAAACAAAATCTAGCTCGTTACTAGATTTGTGCAAAATCTCACAAAATCTTGTCAAACTTGGGCGCTACCAAATGATACTACTGTATTTTTTTTTTAATACTAGAGTAGAAAATTACAACGCAGTGACTGAAAAATTACATTTAAAAACAAAAGCAAACAAGTTTAATAAAAAGGAAATAAAATATTAATTATTAACAAAAAAATGACGAATCTATAATAAAACAAGTAAGAAAATTATAGTCGGTGTAGAACAACTATATGATACCCTATACCATGCGTTTAGAGACCCTATCTCTCAGACCCAACTAACTGGATATAGAAAATAAGCATAAACCAAATTTGAGTGGGATTTTTCTTAATTTTTTTGGTTGCAGATATGAAAAATTTCATATCGGATGCTATATCTATATGGCGACCAGGCCCAAAAATGGACCGGTCCTGACCATGTTTGGTAAGGTCTCTTGTATTTTGCAAAAATATATACAAACAAAATTTGAGAAGAATCAGTGCAATATTTATACCCTATACCACTATGTGGTTTGGGTATAATGACTTTGTGCTGCTGTTTGTAACACCCATAAATATTTGACCTACACACATCTTTAATTATACCGATCGAATCAGAATCCGTCCGTCCGTCCGTCCGTCCGTCTGTGTGTCCATGTAAAGCTTGTAATCAAACTGCAGGTCGCAAATATAAATATATTTTGATGAAATTTGGTATTTAATCTTTTATCGACCATGGGATTAACGCTATTGAAATTGGTGAGAATCGGTACATGTTCAGACCTAGCCCCCATACAAATGACCCCTATGAAATCAACATATATTGCCATAAGATCCAAATTATCATACAAATCTTAGTCAAATTGGGTTTGTATGTATATATTATATCCATTAATGAGTAGTCTAAAAATGAGCCCTGGGACAACTCTTAGTCATAGGCGCCATATAGAGCTGCTTCCAGATCTTCACTTAAATCTATCAAAAAACAAAAATATTGCACTGATTCTTCTCAAATTTTGTTTGTATATATTTTTGAAAAATACAAGAGACTTTACCAAACAGGGTCAGGATCGGTACATTTTTGGGCCTAGTCCCCATATAGGTATAGCGTCCGATATGAACTTTTTCATATCTGCAGCCGAAAAAATTAATAAAAATCCCACTCAAATTTGGTTTATGCTTATTTTCTATATCCAGTTAGTTGGGCCTGAGAGATAGGGTCTCTAAACGCATGGTATAGGGTATCATATAGTCGGTCTCGACCGATCTATCAAGAGATAGATTTAAGTGAAGATCGGGAAGCAGCTCTATATGGGGCCTGTGAGTAAGAGTTGTCCCATAGAGATCATTTTTGGAATACTGATTAATGGATGTAATAAACACATACAAACCCAATTTGAATAATATTTATATGATAATTATTATCTTATGGCAATTTAAGTCGATTTCATAGGGGTCATTTGTATGGGGGCTAGGTCTGAACATGGACCGATTCCCACTAATTTCAATAGTGTTCATCCCATGGTAGATGTAAGCTTACATGCCAAATTTCGTTAAAATATATTCATATTTGCGAAATGCAGTTTGATTACAAGCTTTACACAGACGGACGGACGGACGGACATCGTTAAATCGAATCAGATAGTGATTCTGATTCGATCAGTATAATAAAAGATGGGTCTAGGTCAAATATTTTTGGTAGTTACAAATAGTAGCACAAAGTCATTATACCCAAAGCACATAGTGGTATAGGTTATAAAAATATTTAGTAATTGAAAAGTTATAATTCTAAACTGCTAAATAATAATTGTGGAAAATGAATTTGTTTTTGTTATTCGAACAATACATTTAACAAATACTGATGTTTTTTTCGCAAAATTTCTATTTCAGTTTGTGCTTTTTTCATTTTTGATGTGTAATATAATTATAAAATCTGTTCGTTTTTAGAATTTTCCCATTGTTTTGTTTAATTTTGGTATTTCTAGTTTATATGTTTTATTTTATTTATTTTAATCAGATGTTTATTGTTGTGGAAACAAAATCTCACAAAATGTCAAATAAGTTAGATGTAAACGGTATAGATTTTGAAATAGATTTCAACTAAAATCTACTAGATTTTCCTCAGATCTAAACGAACTATGAGATTCAGATATTAATTGTTATGATTGGAGAAAAGAGATAATATTTTACAAATATTAAATATACGGCTAAGAACTTATTATGGCTGCTAAAGTTTTTTCCTGTTTTTTCCAATGGGTAATTCCAGTACGTCTACTTTTCTATGTTGATTGATATTGAATTCTCATCATTTTCTAGTTTGAATTTTGTTTCAATAAATAATTTGTCATAATTGTTTGATATTCTTAATATTTCCGAAAACCTTGGAATTGGTTTTTATTTGAATACTTAATGAGCTCTCTTATCGTATTTCATCAAATTCGTTCTCCGTCAATATTTTTATTACATTTTTAATGTTATCGTGGATGTAGCATACGTGAATAAAATTTTTTGCAGTGTTCGTTCCAATACGTCCGGTGTGTTTTGAGTAAAAATTAATCATTTGTCTAGAAGCTATCGGTTTTTGATACCAGTTTAATTTGAGCAGGTTTCCTTCTATTATAATAATATTATCCAAATATCGTAGACTATTGTGCGTTGTAAATTATAAAAGTATTTGAATAAGTTGGGAGTTCATGCAAAAATATCTAGAAACGTATTTGATCAAAATTCTAGGTTTGATACGAATATCAGCAATTCATAATTATAATAATTTTTCAATTTCAATATTTGCTATAACCTATAGGACTCTCAGGTAAAATATTTTAAACTAAAAAAAGACCGATATACTCTGAATATATACATATAACGGGTGATTTTTTAAGAGCTTGATAACTTTTTTTAAAAAAAAAACGCATAAAATTTGCAAAATCTCATCGGTTCTTTATTTGAAACGTTAGATTGGTCCATGACATTTACTTTTTGAAGATAATTTCATTTAAATGTTGACCGCGGCTGCGTCTTAGGTGGTCCATTCGGAAAGTCCAATTTTGGGCAACTTTTTCGAGCATTTCGGCCGGAATAGCCCGAATTTCTTCGGAAATGTTGTCTTCCAAAGCTGGAATAGTTGCTGGCTTATTTCTGTAGACTTTAGACTTGACGTAGCCCCACAAAAAATAGTCTAAAGGCGTCAAATCGCATGATCTTGGTGGCCAACTTACCGGTCCATTTCTTGAGATGAATTGTTCTCCGAAGTTTTCCCTCAAAATGGCCATAGAATCGCGAGCTGTGTGGCATGTAGCGCCATCTTGTTGAAACCACATGTCAACCAAGTTCAGTTCTTCCATTTTTGGCAACAAAAAGTTTGTTAGCATCGAACGATAGCGATCGCCATTCACCGTAACGTTGCGTCCAACAGCATCTTTGAAAAAATACGGTCCAATGATTCCACCAGCGTACAAACCACACCAAACAGTGCATTTTTCGGGATGCATGGGCAGTTCTTGAACGGCTTCTGGTTGCTCTTCACTCCAAATACGGCAATTTTGCTTATTTACGAAGCCATTCAACCAGAAATGAGCCTCATCGCTGAACAAAATTTGTCGATAAAAAAGCGGATTTTCTGCCAACTTTTCTAGGGCCCATTCACTGAAAATTAGACGTTGTGGCAGATCGTTCGGCTTCAGTTCTTGCACGAGCTGTATTTTATACGGTTTTACACCAAGATCTTTGCGTAAAATCTTCCATGTGGTCGAATAACACAAACCCAATTGCTGCGAACGGCGACGAATCGACATTTCACGGTCTTCAGTAACACTCTCAGAAACAGACGCAATATTCTCTTCTGTACGCACTGTACGCATTCGTGTGGTTGGTTTAATGTCCAATAAAGTAAACTGAGTGCGAAACTTGGTCACAATCGCATTAATTGTTTGCTCACTTGGTCGATTATGTAGACCATAAATCGGACGTAAAGCGCGAAACACATTTCGAACCGAACACTGATTTTGGTAATAAAATTCAATGATTTGCAAGCGTTGCTCGTTAGTAAGTCTATTCATGATGAAATGTCAAAGCATACTGAGCATCTTTCTCTTTGACACCATGTCTGAAATCCCACGTGATCTGTCAAATACTAATGCATGAAAATCCTAACCTCAAAAAAATCACCCGTTATATTGTCAAAGTTAATTCATTAATATACATATTTATGGGGGGTTTCATGTCAAGTGCACCCACCAACTTTTGAAACCGATGTCTTCCGATCGGGATGAAATTTGCACCAAGGCTAGTCCTATCGGATAGTAGTTTAGACACAATTTGTCAGCAAGATCGGTCACGAGCTCTCTGAGTTAGAGGGTATCAAAATTTGACATTTTGGCCTAACAGGTGTTTTTTCTCATCCATGTAACTTATTACCTATTGTTCTTAGAAAATTTTCTCCCAAATAGTTTAGATAGCTATTTCTTCAATATTTCGGAAAAAAATGCTTAAAAAAAATTTTTAGACTTTTTTTTTTTGCTAAATCAAAGCATTTTTTGCCTTTTTTTCAAAAAGGGCATTTTTTTTTTTTTTTTTTTTCATAAGAAAGCTTAGGATTTTTCCTTTAAGAACTTTTTGGTCGCTTAGTGGGATGGGAGTGGGATATCTATCAAAATAAATGTTTTGTAACTCAAGACAACGGTTTTTCAATTTTTCACAAATGCACAATTTTGAATTTTTGCCTATTTGTGAGTAAAACGTTACAAATAAAACTTATACTGAGAAACTAGACAAATTAAACTTTCCGAAGGTATGTAACATACCCAACTAAGATTTCATACCCTCGATACTGTAATACCCAGAATATGTTAAACTCACGAAAAAAAATCAATTTTTTTCTATAGAAATGTTGAAAAATTATTATTTTTTATTTATTTGTAATAATAATTAAATTAATATATAATAATAATATTAAAAATAAAAAGATAAATAATTTATTAAAAATTAATCTTAATTGCATTAGATCCATTTATATCATAACTATTTTTATACTTAATTTATTGTAGCTGATGAAGTATTTAAGTCTTGTAAATTTTTAAATACCCAGTCTTTCATCCAGCTTTTTTGTCGCCTTTATTTACTGCGTTTTTTTGTCAATCCTTTCTTGGCGTTACTAGGTTGAGCTGTTGATTTCGCTGCTGGTTTATTTGTTGTCTTTGGAAAGAAATCACATTGAATAGAGGTAGAAAACTTTTTCAACTTGAGTCTTCCATCGACAAGCGGTATAAAAGCATGGCATTGAGCGGTGCCAGCGATTGTTACCGCAGCATCGAATCTGCTCTTCAGTGTTTTCAATGTTTCCTGATGATCCTCTTTGCTACTAAAAACTATTTTAGTTTCTTTACAATAACTCTTTGCCCAATGGAATAAAGCAGTCGCATCTAAGATGCGATCTTTATGAGAGCATTGTAGGCTATACTTCGCTGCATTTCTTTTAAGGTTTGTTTCAATACCGTCACATGCTCCTTTACCATGAGCAGTAGGAGGAAAATGCCACTAAGCTGGCATTCCAAAATCTTTTTCGTGGGCATAAGATTTGCCAAGCTACTTTTGTTTTTAAAATGTTGACGAGCTCCGTCCGAAAAGTAGTATACCTTCTTTACTGTAAATTTATATTTTAGAAATTTTAGTATTCTCTTCTGGTACTCATAAACTGCAACGGTATCATGTTTTAAATCGTCAGATATGATTGCCATACTTTTGTGTTCCAGTTTTTCATCTTTCATGTAGTAAATAACTACTTGGTCGTTATTGAAGTGGAATGCTTATATGACATCCTGAAGAACATATTTATAGTTTTCTGCGAAATCATATGAAATAACGAATTCACCAGACTTCAAATGTATCTTCAAATCCTTGAAGAATGACCATTGCTCTTTGACTAAAAAGTGATGGGTTCTCAAGTTTATCAATCCTCTACATATTTCTTCCACAAAATCACCCACATATAAAATGATTGTTTTCAATGTGCATCTGTCGGTCTGAATCCAAGAATCAAATTTGACCTCCTCTATATATTCTCGATCTAAAGAGTTGATTAAATTTTCTTTGATGAATGTGGTTTTCGGGCAATTGGTACATTCACATAAGTGGCAAGAAGTGGTTGCATTAGAACACATAGTCAATTTAAGGCAATCGAGGTAATCGGTAAATCTTCTGCCGAATCAACTGTTAAATACTTTAAGTTGATTTCCTTCAACATCAGTTTAACATTTTCATGGTAAATGCAAACGCATACTGTGTGAGTTCCGCTGGGTGAGTTCATTTGGGTTAATTTCGTGAAGCCAATTCTAACATCCTCGTATTCAGATTGAAATGTTGCAAATAACTCTTTCAGGTTACAGATAACCATTCTCGTCTGTTATGTTATGAAGGTATGTTACATACCTTCGGAAAGGTTAATTTGTCTAGTTTCTCAGTATAAGTTTTATTTGTAAGGTTTTTCACACAAATAGGGAAAAATTCAAAATAGTGCATTTGTGAAAAATTGAAAAACCGTTGTCTTGAGTTACAAACCATTTATTTTGATAGATATCCCACTCCCATCCCACTAAGCGACCAAAAAGCTCTTAAAGGAAAAATCCTAAGCTTTCTTATGAAAAAAAATGCACTTTTTGAAAAAAGGCAAAAAATGCTTTAATTTAGCTACGCACCAACGGAGGATGCTGAGGACTCAGCTAAAGATGAGTTCTACAATCAGTTAACTGCTACAATCCGCAAAACACCAAATCGTGATAACTTCTTGATGAGTGGAGATTTTAATGCAAAGAATTGTATTGACAACCATGGCCTATCTCACATCATGGGAACACATAGCATGGGAATTATAATCAACAATGAAGAAAGATTTATAGAATTCTGTCAAAAACCTAAATCTAAAACCACAATACAACAAAAACTGTTAAGACATCGGCCCAAAAGACAAGGGAAAATACTTCGAAACCATAGCCATTGAAGGAGAAGCAGCTGTTGGAGCGACTAATATGAAAGAGTTGCATCAACTAATAGGTCGACTTTCGAATCAAAACATGAGCTGTAACCATGCCATAAACTATAGAAATGGTCAGCTACTTACCAATCTAGAATATCGAACTCTTCGATGAAAGCAACATTTCGAAAGCACTAAACATCGCCGAAGACAACCACGTAGAAAACTCCTCATCTTCTTTCGTAGCAACTATAACTGCTAATGACATAATAGCTGACAATTATCCAAGTTTCGATGATATTACATACGGTATTTTAAAACTTAAAAGAAACAAAGCACGTGGGAAAGATGTCATTCCACCAGAGCTCCTTCAGGCTAATGATGCAATATCATTTGAAATTTTACAGCCATATATTCGTGATGCTTGGGCAAATGAATAGTTTCCTAGAACGTGCACAAAAGGAGCCATCATTAAGATTCCAAAGAAAAACGGTTTGGTTAACTGCGATAACTGGAAGGGCATCACCCTGCTTAACACCATTTATAAAGTAATTGCTGCAATAATAAATAATAGACTACAGTGCGTTGTGCAGACACTGCGAGAAGAACAAGTCTCATAGGAATTCTTTAGATAAGACAAATACCCTTCGTGTCATAATTGAGCAGTCTGTAGAGTGGCGCACAGCGCTTTATTTAGTCTTTGTCGACTTTAGAGAAGCATTCGATTCTATAAGACGTGGCATAATACGGGACGCATTAAGAGCCAAGGGCGTACCATCCAAATTAATAAACATCACCAGTTCCCCACATTTCACTTAAAACTAAATTGAGTTTGTCTTTGTGCTGTTAATTTAACCTAAAAAAAACTTATTGTTAAATGAACCAGACAGGTAACTGTACTTTATCTAACAGTATTTCATTGAAAAAAAGTTGCAGTGCGATTAAGCGCTTGATTGAATAGATTTTTTTTTTTAATTTTCAATGAATATGGAGAGCTAAAGACAGAAATTTTAGTGCAACAATATCACTTTAAAATATGATATTTCTCTATACCCTAACCTTGATTCAACTATATTCTATTTAAGTTATATTTTTTTTTGCTAGTTTTCTGTCTATTTCAGCGAAATAAATTTGTGCCATGTTTGTGCAGCAAATCAGATTGAAATATTATTGTTTTTTTTTTTTTTTTTGACATTTGAATAAATTTTATTTAACGCCATTTCTCTTTCAATGGGGATGATTTATTTCTTCTTGATTTATAATAAATTTAATCAAAGTTGGTACGAACAAGAGCAGGAAGTGGTGCAAAACGCAGTATAGCAAATATCCCTTTTAAATATTCCTTTTACCTTTGCGCTGCTTTTCAGAAAGAAAATTTTTATAAAATGGAACTGTAACCAAAAAAAAATCAATAGATCAATAGCAAATCGATTGCAAAAGCACAGCAGCGTTCATTGTTATACCAAAAAAAAAAATGTGAGGCCGTAATTATAAATACTTTTAGTCTTTATATTTGCAACAAATTTAACAAAATTTCTACCAATTGCAACAGCTAATAAATATTTTCCCAAAATAGCAGGTGTAAAAATTAATAATTGAGATATTTGAAAGCAGTGAGTAGAATCATATGTTGAAACAATAAACCAATTTCCTATACAAAAATTCAAGTTGGATAAACCTAAGAAGGGCAATTCCATAAAAATGTCAACTTTTATGAAAAAAAATATGTTTTCATCCACATGAAGTAAGTTTAAAAATATATTAAAATATGTTCCAAGTTACATAATGTAATTCCTTACAAGCATTCTAAATAATAAAATAATTATAAAATTTATCTGTTCACTCAATTTTTTTAATACATGTTTAAGAAACTTTAGTCATTCCGTCACGTCAAACGACAGCTAATAAATTCGATGCTATTACAGGCCAGTTGCTCTAAATTATAATTTTATATTGCTTATATATCATATGTAAAATATGCATTAGTATAAAATCTGACTTGCTTCTTAATTTACAAAAGTTCCCAGGTTTTAAAAATTGTTTCAGAGTTTTTTTTTAAATCTCTTAATCATTAACAATCATTTTCAAACTGAAGAATGAATTTTCAATTCAAAATAGCTTTGTAGAATAGCCTTAACTTCAATTCTACAACTCAGAATGTCATTCCGTCACATACGGAATTGCCCAGAAATCAAACATCTACTGTTGCAATTTTATTGGATATCCAAAAAGCATTTGACACTGCTTATCATAAAGGTATACTGTATCTTGGTATTGACCCATTTCTTCTAAGATTAATTAATACCTACTTTTGCCAACGTGAATTTGGTATATAAATCAACAACTCCTTTTCTGATTTTGGACCTGTAAAAAGTGGTGTCCCACAAGGCAGTATTTTAGCTCCAATTCTATTCAACCTTTTTTAAAACGATTTTTCACACGAAACGACTGATTCAATGGCAATTTTATATGCGGTTGATTATCTAATCTTTTCTCACGAAAAATCACCTAAAAGTGTTTTACAAAGTCAGCCCATCATCTTCAAATAATTAGTACTTATTACGAAACCTGGGGCCATCAAAATCAATGCTGCTAAATCGGAGGCAATATGCATTAGGAATGCCTCGTGGAAATGTCCGAGGTTTGAATTTTTTTTTATATTTATTTATTAAATTTGATTTTCCATTATAACAATACACATTATATTATAAACTACAGTAATGGAATCAGATAAGTTATTTATTATAGTTAACATCAGTAACTCTTAATCTAAATTTAAAATATTATAAATTACAGTTGAAAAACATTAAAAAATCAAATAAAATCAATTAAAGTATTGATATAGTAATTTCCTAAACCCTATGGCGTTGCATGTATTTTATATAACATTAGGAAGTTGGTTCCCGAGACGAATAGTTAGAATAAAAATTGACATTCAGAGGCATGCTCCCGGTATTTAAATTGAATTATTCGATTTCCACTGGAAGATCTTGCGAAGTTCAATCGTTCAAAAAGATATTTTAGAGCCTTTGTTATAACAATTTTATGTAGGAATATAATGTTTTTGAATTTAATATGGTTGTCAAAAGACATGTGTACATGATTAAATTTTCTTAATCCAAAGATATAGCGAATAATGTTATTGAATGTTTGTGGTCCAGAAATCAAGCGCCGTCTTCTAGCCCTTAAGGGTATTAATATATCATTTAAAAACAACATCATATATTTAACAACCATGGCACGATGCTCCCAGCCAAGGCGAAACAGATTGCGGGCATGTTTTCCAGCTTACTAAATAGCAGACATCTTCCAGAAAGGCGGTAGGAAATATCGCCAAAGAAAAATCTCAAAAAAAAAAATAAATGAAAAATCGCCCAAAAAATTCCATACAAAATTGGGTTAAATTTCATATGAAGAAACACCCAAATTTATTGGGTTTTTTTTTGTTATTTTTGGGCTTAATTTCGTTTAATGAAATTGGGTAATTTTTCATTACGAAAAATCACCAAGAAATAACATATGAAACATGGGCCAAAATTGTTCCATTTGGAGTTTTCAAACAACTGTTGGTAATTCATGTTCATTACTTTGATGAAAAAGTATGTACGTCTTTATCCATAAATGAGAAGGATTAGTTTTGTTTGGTTGTAAATACTTTGGACATAAAATATAAGTACAGAAACAAACTGAAAATGAAAAATTTTTAAAAAAAATCGCGCGATTTTTGGACAAAATTAAAAATTTTTCGGGGAAAAATCGCATAAAGCGCATAAAGAAATTTATAAACGGAAACTAAAAATGATCTGCGGCGCTTTGGTCAAACGCAAGAAACAAAATGAATCATTATATCTTACAAATAACTTTAAAAACGCTTATTGTTTTTTAATGGATAAAAAAAACCAAAAAGTGCTACGACCATCTATTCAATTACATAAATAATACTGCATTTAAATTACATTTCTTACCGACGTTTCGTCAATTCTTTGTTGACTTTCTCAAGGAAATTAGTAACATGAGTATTATTTATCACATTTAAAAATGAATTTAATTTACATCCAACATAAACAACAAAAATTACATTGAACATCTTATATATATTTACGCTGATCCCTGACTCACTGACTGACTGACTGATTCTGTAACGCTGAAATAATACACACACATAGCACTACCTACAAAGCTATGGGAAATACACAAACAAAATTTAATCTTTCTCATTTTATACAAACCCACACACAATTTTCTCTCTTCTTTGTTACCGACCAGTGCTGCTAATAAAATCTTCTGAAAATCTACAATTTTGGAAACTATATCGCCAAAATTGTCATTTTTAAAACAAAAAATTTTACCGCTTATAAAACTCGAAAAAATATTACAAAAGGAAGCAATAAAATTTATTTATATCACTCATATTACGAATATTATTACAGCATTGGTTATTTCTATATATAAAAATGTATTAGCGGTGAAATTTCAACGAAAAAAATTTAACACAGCAATCAACTAAATAATTTCATTGACATTTATCTATAGCTGAAACATATAATATAGGTTTAAAGTATAGCCGTAATTAAAACTTAAATCTTAAATGGAGATGCTATTCAAGGTATTTCCATTTTGAAACGACTTGACCCAGAATTAAATCTATACATATTTTGTAATTTACATTTACACTGAACTAAAACTATCAGTTTTCGGTTTACAACCCATTAATTGTTAACCCTTGAAATCCCAATTTTTATACTACTGAAAATTTAAAATCATTTTAACAAATTGAAAAATCGTCGAAATTAAAATAAGTTGTCAAAATTAGCAGCACTGCTAACGACAATAGCACTACATATGCAGATTTCGTGTTACATATGGAATGAAGTAATGAAGCAAATTTTAAACATTTTTATTTTTCTCATTTAACGTCGTCCGATACACATACATAATTTTTTTTTATCAAACTAAACTTTACCGTTTGTCGGTTTTGTTTTTCATCTCAAAATTGTTTTGAATTGTTAAGAGTGCTTTCGCTCAGGTTCTCTGATGGCCAGCACTTACCAAAGAATATACTTTTTTTGATAAATATTTGAGAAAAAAGAGATCTTCAATGTGGATTTTGTTGTTGTCCAACGTATGATTTCGTTTAAAGCTCTGTATTGAAAAGCACTTGAAAAAAATAGTGCAATATTAAGTTTAAAATTTAAATTATTCTGACTTTGCTTAATTAAATTACATTGTAATTTCAGAAGAGAGGTCGGAAAATAATTTTTTTTCACTCATAATATTAATTTTTGCATAATTTGCTTTCAAAAAATTTAGACAAACATAAATTACGTAAATAGGTATATATAAGATTTTAATTTGAATAATTTATTGAAATTATCATAGAAGAATTAAAGGCGATTTGGAATAATAATTTTGTTTTTAAGTTAAACTAAAACGCCCTTATTTTTGTTTTTTTTTTTTTTTTTGGATTTATAGATAAGTGGAAAAAATGTTCGCTTTTTACAGTTCACATTTATGATGACATATGAAAATTTTTTTTTCCTTTTTTTGTAGGTGTATTGGTTTTTGCACTTCTTTAAGGGTGGCAGGTTTTAAAACTTTTTTTGCATTTCTCTTTCTGAATGCACAATATATCGAGAGTGTTGTATCAAAATTTTAAATAAATCAGAGCAAAACTTAAGAAGATACAGCGTTTTCAGCGACCGGCCTCATACGGTATATAGTATATAAATCATAGTATATAAATTCGAAGTCCGTCAGCATCATAACTCAAAATCTACTTGACCGATTCTTTTGTAATTTTAGACACTATATCGACACATAAATCATCAGGTAACCACGAAGGGTTTTTTAATTCCATTTTCTTTCCCATTTTTTAACAACAAATTCCCTAAATTTTATAGCAAAAATCGTTTTTCATTTCAAAATGCTGCCAAAAAAAAAAAATTTTTAAAAACTCTTCGTCACTACCACAGGAAACATGGCACCTTTGAAACGCGTTTCGATTTTTTTATTTCCCAAACCTTACCCCCCTTAAGAAACCTTTAGGAACCTCGCTCTAAAACGTTTTTTTTTTTTTCTATGCTATTCTATTTTTCTGCAATAAAATGGAGTTAGGTTATAGCGAACTCGGCGGGACCGGCCAAATTAGTTCCTTATAGACTAAGTTCGTTATAACCGTAGCATTTTTTTGATTTGTCCGAAAGGTTTAAAAAGTGTTTTTAGTTGAAAAAGTTTATTTATTTTGGGGCATTTTATAAAGTTATAAAACATAAATTAAATTACTAGAAAGATACATATTAATTGTTTGTCTTAATAAGACTAAAATTACCGAGTTTCTATCAAAATAAAATATTTTTTTAAAATCATATAATATTAAAAACTCCTTATGTATAGAAGCAGAAAGTACAAAGCAAAGGTTGGCTACTGGCAAGCTTTTACGAAAATATACATAAAAGGACCTTTTACAAAACTTCATTTGAAAATCGAAGTTTTTGTTTTGTATTAAAATTAAATGAAAATAAAATTAAATTAAATTGAAATTAATTTTTTTTAAATATATAAAATATATGAAAATTCTGAAATGAAAAAAAAAATTTGTTTGTTAAAGTCAAAAGTTTGATATAACCACTGTTTGCTGTAAGAGAAGCAATTTGTATGAAAAATGTGATTAAAACTCTTGGGACCGAAGAAATTCTTCGCTATAAACAAAAATTTATTACAACCAGGGTTCGTTATAGGAGAACTCCATTGTATTAAATTTTAATAATTTTGGGAATCTCCAATCTCCTCACTTTACCCGACCTTCCCATGTTCAAGTCAATATGATCACACATCCAATATTCAAAAAATTGTTAAGCAACTGTCCCATTGAAAAATTGAAGGAGAGAATTGAAACGTATGATTGTTTAGTAAAAAAGAGTAAAAAAAGTGTGAAAGCCAAAAATTTAACGTGTGAAGGCCGAGTAATATCTTAAATATATTTACGCTGATCCCTGACTCAGTGACTGACAAATTCTGTAACGCTGACCAAAATGATACGGTTCTAAGTCCTCGGATTGATCTCGCCCCAACCGACACCACATTACCTTTCATATTAAAATGCCGCCAGTTTCCAGTAACTCCTGCATTCGCTATTACCATAAACAAGGCTCAAGGCCAGTCATTTGATTACGTTGGCATTAATTTGGAGACCGCGGTATTTTCACACGGCCAACTGTATGTGGCTTTGTCACGATCAAAAGTTGCAAGCCAAGTTAAGATACGTATTCAATCGAACCCACAGCAAGGAAAACTATTAAATGACCAACGATATTTCACACGAAATATAGTTTTTCAAGAGATTCTAAATTGAAAAACTTTTTTGCCAAATATTTCTTACCTGTTTTGATACTTATGTATACAATTTCTACAAACACAATCTTTTTTCATATCTACATACATATGTAACAATATAATTTTCAGTTTACTACTATATTAAAAGAAATATAATTTATTATAAATTTTTCGTCTATTTAAATTTAAACTGTTTTATTCATAATTTTTAAACGGGCGCCTAGGCTCCATACAATCAACTAGTATATTAATAACAAGTACTCAGCTTAAAATTTATAACAAGTACTCAGCTTAAAATAATATCACAGACTGTAATACTTTTTTCAAGTATCACAGACTGTGATATTATGTTCAATGTAATTTCTGTTGTTTATGTTGGATGTAAATTAAATTCATTTTTAAATGTGATAAATAATACTCATGTTACTAATTTCCTTGAGAAAGTCAACAAAGAATTGACGAAACGTCGGAAAGAAATGTAATTTAAATGCAGTTTTATTTACATTAAAAATCTTAGGCCGTATTAGCTTATGTTGAAATAAAACAAACAAAAGGATATTAGCCAAATAACACAATAATAAATAATAATTTGGAGGCATACAGTTTCATGACCGACTTTGAGACTGCATTGCAAAGTTCTTTAAAAAAATTTCCAAACGCAAAACACTAAGGTTCACACTGTGGTAAGTCATAAATCTGGCTGGACAAAATTAAAAAAAAAATGTCTGGCAACATTCTTTCTGATCATTTAGTGAGCTTCTCAATACAATAGGTAACTGTAATTCATATTTTTGTTTTTTTGTTTTTAGCTCTGAATAGGAAAAAAGTAAGCTTTAAATTCAGTTGTTGTTAACACGTGTATTCAGATTTCAAAGGGAAGCGTATTTTTTGTGTGACTTTGGTTAATGATTAAAAAGGCTACGGTGACTTTATTGTCATAATTTTCTTTATTGTTATTCAGCTCCATTTGGTGGAAATATATTACAATTTTCTTGTAATTATTTCCATTATAAGTATTAAAAAAATATTTTTTTTGTGAGAAGTTCAAAAAGTGCAAAAATAAAATATTTCCTTTTTTCAAGTAGAGCTAAAGCTGTTTATTCCGGATAGTTCCGGTCTAAAATTATATTTGGGTTAATCTTCGAAAACATCTTAAGATAAATCAAAAACATTTTGCGCATTTTTGCGACCGCCATACATTTTTTTCACTTTTCCAGTATGACCTCCACTCTTTCGCGAAAGGAAATTTTTGAAGAATGGGTAAAAACTCCCAAAATACATATATTATTTGTTTTAAGATAGCAGAAAAATGGATAAAAAGTAGAAGATATCGTGACCGTTTCTTAACATCAAATTCAGTTTGGCTTAATGAACCGTAGGTATTGCCTGTAAGTGTACCACCGAAAAGTTGTAAAAAAGCTGGAAGAAAACCGAAAAACTTTGATGACTATAGTGAAAAATCGAAAACAAGAAATATACAAAGTATTTTAGATTCAGCTGACCATCGAGAAATTATTAAAGCTAGTGAGCAAATGTTTCGCAAAATGGGAAAGCGAGATTCCGCCAGACTTGTCAAAGATCTGTCGGAAGCGTCATCCAGTAAAGGTACGGAAGTGAAAAAAATATGTAAGAGATTTAGCTCTGAGCCTGTACCTTTAGGGAGGCTTTCTTCCGATGAAGCCTTATCTTTAATGGTTGATGCTAATATATCGAAACATCCATACATTATTCGGCTAAAATTCAACGCAAAATGCAAAAATCTTTTTCCTTTCTACAATAATGTTCAACAAGCTAAGAAAAAATGTTATCTAGCTGCAAAAGAAATCACTGAGATGCATGCAAAAATTTCACTCCAGTCATCAGTGAATCATACTATTTAAAGGATTTGTTTGGCTCAACAAGAGGTTTTAATCGGTATTGATGAAGTGAAAACTGATGAAAATCGTCTTAATATTTTGATAAAATAGGGATGCGATGGGGCTCAGCAAAAGCATTATAAACAGAAAGTTTATTTAGTATTTCAATGGTTCCTATTCAAATGAATTTGAGCTCTACACAAAGAAAAATAACTGTATGGCAAAATCCTACTCCTTCATCTACAAGATACTGCCGTCCAATCAAGTTTGTTTTTACCAAAGAGTCTACTGAGTTGATTTCTCAAGAAGTTAATTTAGTACAGCAAGAAATTAGAGATTTGTCTCCAACTCTTATCACAAATGGCGAACAAAGTTTTCTTGTTGAGTCTAATTTTATGCTTACTGTAATAGACGGTAAAATTTTTACTGCACTATCATCTGTAACTTCTTCTTCTCAAACGTGGAGCGAAATCGTGTGAACTAAATAAACCTTCTGTGATTTTAAGCAAAATTGTCGATGAACGATCTTTAATATTTGGAATGTCTCCACTATATTCATGGATCCATTTTATGAAGTGTGTATTACACATTATCATATAAGCTTCCTATAATGACCTGGCAAGCTCGAGGACCGGAAAATAAATCAAAAGTGGCTGAAAAAAAAAATATTCAACAGAGTGGCTGAAAAAAAAATATTCAACAAGGAGGTAATACGAATGACGGTAATACTGCTAGACGGTTCTTTAGAGCAGCAGAAAAGAGTTCAGAAATCACTGGTGTCAATAAAGAATTAATTGATCGATTTCATATTATTTTGGAAACTTTAAGTAGTGGTTACCCTATTGATGAAGATGCTTTTGAAAGTTTTATTGTTGCCACACGAAATTTATACTTAAACGAATACCCATGGTACATTATGCCAGTTAGCATCCATAAAATCCTTTTTCATGGAAAAGACATAATTAGGTTTTGCATTCTTCCTATAGGACAGCTGTCAGAAGAAGCTCAAGAAGCAAGAAATAAGGACACGAGGAAATTTAGAGAGTTGTTTACGAGAAAAACATCGAGAATAGACACAAATACAGATCTTTTCAATCGACTCTTTATTTCTTCAGATCATTTTATCGCAAGTTTGCGTCATACTCCCTTACGGTTCGAGGTTTGATAACAAAAGAAGTTCTTTCACTGTTATCTGTTGATGCTTTTGAAGAGGAAGAATCTTTTAACGATGCATATGAAAGTGAATAAATTAAAATCTCTATGTGTATTTATGTGTTGTTATCTATATTATTAATAATATTAAACAAAAACAACTAAAGAAAACAATTACTATTAAATATTTATTGAAAATATTAAAATTATTTTAATATTAAAAATGATTATTTCCACCCTTTACGTAAAACCTGACTCAATAATTTTATTATTCATGAATCTTAGTTATACTCAACCTAGATACTAGTATATATAACTACAAATAATCTCAGAGGATGTATTTAAGAAACCAATTTTTATACCCTATACCACTATGTGGTTTGGGTATAATGACTTTGTGCTGCTGTTTGTAACAACCAAAAATATTTGACCTAGACCCATCTTTAATTATACCGATAGAATCAGAATCACTTTCTGAGTTGATTTAACAATGTCCGTCCGTCCGTCCGTCCGTCTGTGTGTCCATGTAAAGCTTGTAATCAAACTGCAGGTCGCAAATATGAATATGTTTTGATGACATTTGGTATATAAGCTTTTATCGGCCATAGGATGAACGCTATTGAAATTGGTGACAATCGGTCTATGTTCAGACCTAGCCCCCATACAAATTACCCCTATGAAATCGACATAAATTGCCATAAGATCCAAATTTCATATAGATCTTACTTACATTGGGTTTTATATGCATTAATTACGTCCATTTATGAGTAGTCCAAAAATGATCCCTTTGGCCCCATATAGAGCTGCTTCCCGATCTTCACTTAAATCTATTAAAAAACAAAAATATTGCACTGATTCTTCTCAGATTTTGTTTGTATATATTTTTGCAAAATACAAGAGACTTTACCAAACATGATCAGGATCGGTCCATTTTTGGACCTAGTTCCCATATAGATATAGCATCCGATATGAACTTTTTCATATCTGCAGCCAAAAAAATTAATAAAAATCAGACTCAAATTTGGTTTTTGCTTATTTTCTATGTCCAGTTAGTTGGGCCTAAGAGATAGGGCATGGTATAGGGTATCATATAGTCGGTCTAGACCGAAAAGCACGGCTATGAAGCTTTTAGTCGAAAGTGGTGGCATACTCGGAGGAAAAAGAATAAGGCGACCATATGCGGAGAAAACACGTTTAATATTAGAGGCTACAGAAGCTTTGGAAGCAGGAACTATAACTATTACTTCTTTCCTTACAAGAATGGAATCTACCAAAAATAACATATGCACCGATTGGGAGCCTTACAACGATATATTTGAAAGTGAATCGAAGGAAACAGATGTTGAAGACGAGCCACCAGATGAAGACAACAGAAGTTCAAGTACTGCGAAATGCATAATATGCCTGGAGCAATCTCCCAATACAGTATTGTTGCCTTGCCGTCATTTGAAATACTGCAATGAGTGCGTACTTTAATTGCAGGCAAAAAGTTTGGCTGAAGGCTTAAACCAGTACTTCTGTCCATACTGTCGCGCAGCTGCTGAAGAAGCAATGAATGTTTTCATTTGAAAATGAAGAACATTTTTCATACTTTGAGTGATTTTTCTTTTATTTTGGGCAAAAAATCGTTGTTCATATTTGGGTGATTTTTCGTTTCTTTTTTTTTTTTTTTTTTTTGGTGAAATTTCGTATCTCTATTTTTGGATGATTTTTCATTTTTTTTTTTTTTGGCAATATTTTATTTGGGCGTTTTTAATTTTTTTTTTTTTTGGGCGATATTTCCTAATGCCTTCCAGAAAATACAAAATTACTCCTATACAAGGTAGCCATCAGATCAATTTTTACGTATGCTTTCCCAATATGGTTTAATATTTTTCCTACTGTGGCTATTGAATTGGAAGTTTTTGAGAGGACGATAATTAGGAAATGAATCAACATGAATTTCTCTTCATATAACAAACGACACTCAAATGATACAATCTATAGTAGTTCTTCAGTGGTCCCATTTTGTTCATATGCGCTTTCGCTACAATGGCGATTTGTAGACAAACTTGTATCTCACGACAACTACATCTTAAACGAAATATTTGAATATGAAAAGGACGTTAATTGGATTACTTCTGGATACTTATCTCCTATTGGTATCTTGTACGAGGCTTTCACAACCGCAATACATCTACTTAGATTTTTTTTACCTGGCTCATATGGAGGCTGAAAATTACGTATATATGATATTTTGAACCTGTTTTGAATTGTTATTGCATTCATTTGTATCTAATCTATATTTGTTTATTTTATACTTACACGTACTCGATATTTGTAAATGTATACTTGTATCTTTTAATACATCTCGATTCACCTAACTAATCTGCGATGTCCTCATAGTAACATACTATCAGATAGTGTTTTGTTAATTTTTATAAGTGTTAATTTTTTTTTAATTTATTTTTTTTTAACAGATTTCAAGTCACCGTTAATTTCGCGAGCAAACAGTAATATTAAATACTTTTACAATATCTCATACTTTTATAAACAACCATCTCTGTTTAACGCGTAACTTACAGTTTTCATTGTATATTAGAACAATACGAATATAGTTCTAGGAGCATATACCTTTCTGATACTGTCGCTTTGTATCTAAACATATGTTTCAAAAGACTCAATAAAGGTTTACTTTACTTTACTTCTTTAACTCTCATATAATTGTTATTGACGCATTCAAGTATTTGGCGGACAACTTGTGAATCAGATTTTATCAATTGATTTTTATTTTTTATTAAGAAAATGGAGCAAAAAATAATTTAAATTTTCACAAAGGGATCTATTAACCTTAGAAAGCCTAAAAATATCAAAAAATTCGATATACACATTTTTGGTATAGCTTTGGTAACATTCGGCTTTAAAAATAAACAAACACTCGGTTCGTTTAAATTTTATATACACTGCCGCTCACTTGATAAGGTTCACAACTTTCCTTA
This sequence comes from Cordilura impudica, assembly GCA_963682025.1. Taxonomy (NCBI): domain Eukaryota; kingdom Metazoa; phylum Arthropoda; class Insecta; order Diptera; family Scathophagidae; genus Cordilura; species Cordilura impudica. The sequence goes on along the minus strand of OY821518.1, from coordinate 145,378,196 downwards.
CATTCAAATTTATTTTATTTTTTTGAGAAAATAATAAAGAAAATAGTTATGGTACTTAAATTGTAAAGTATTTCATATCCAACCATTTAAAAGAAAAAAAAGCAGCAACAATATATAACAAATATATAATATTTTTTTCTAAAAAAGCATGTTTTAAACGGTTATTATTTTGGCTCATTTTAATAGGTTCAACATTATTAAATAAATAAAACATAGAATGTTTTCATAAAGTTTTAGTAATGGGTATATCCTCCTTTATTTCATATAACTTCAAAAATACGATATGGGAGGGAGTAATAAAGTTTTTCAATTATTGGTAAAGATATTTCGGCCCAAGATTTTTTAATTCCTTCAATTAAAGTCTCTTTGGTTTGATATTGTCTGCTCGACTGATATACTTTGCGAGAAAGCAATCCCCAAACATTTTCTATAATATTCACTTCAGGAGAGTACGGTGGCCACTCCAAAGTATAGACACTTTGGCTTCGAATCGATTGTTTTACTATCCTTGCAGTGTGGTCGGAGCATTATCTTGTTGGAATGTCCACGGAATGGGCCCAAAAACTGTAGAAAACAAGTAAGAAAATTATAGTCGGTCTAGACCGACTATACGATACCCTATACCATGCGTTTAGAGACCCTATCTCTTAGGCCCAACTAACTGGATATAGAAAATAAGCATAAAAAAATTTGAGTGGGATTTTTATTAATTTTTTCGGCTGCCGGTATGAAAAAGTTCATATCGGATGCTATATCTATATGGGGACTATCCCCAAAAATGGACCGATCCTGACCATGTTTGGTAAAGTCTCTTGTATTTTGCAAAAATATATACAAACAAAATTTGAGAAGAATTAGTCCAATTTTTTTGTCTTTTGATAGATTTAAGTGAAGATCGGTAAGCAGCTCTATATGGGGCCTATGACTAAGAGTTGTCCAATAAGGATCATTTTTGGACTACTGATTAATGGATGTAATATATACGTACAAACCCAATTTGACTAAGATTTGTGTGATAATTTGGATCTTATGGCAATATATGTTGATTTCATAGGGGTCATTTGTATGGTGGCTAGGTCTGAACATGGACCGATTCTCACGAATTTCAATAGCGTTCATCCCATGGCCGATAAAAGATCAAATACCAAATCTCACGAAAACATATTCATATTTGCGACCTGCAGTTTGATTACAAGCTTTACATGGACACACAGACGGACGGACGGACGGACATCGTTAAATCGAATCAGATAGTGATTCTGATTCGATCGGTAAAATTAAAGATGGGTGTAGGTCAAATATTTTTGGTTGTTACAAACACCAGCACAAAGTCATTATACCCAAACCACATAGTGGTATAGGGTATAAAAACCACATAGTGGTATAGGGTATAAATATGGAAAAGCCTTTTCATGTACACCTTTGTAACTATTTGCTGTCATAATAGATGAAAGAAATTGGAGCTCATAAATACCATAGTATGAAATTGACCCCCACACCATCACACATCACACTACCCTCACAACTATGCAGACGACTCAAATGGCGTTCTTCTTTTCGCAAGTCGTGGAAATAAAAATTATTACCGTAAACTACTTTTTATCTGAAAAAACAATACATTGCCATTCCTTTTTATAACACATATATTCACGGGCAAACTGATGACGTTTTGCTTTACGAATGGCATTGAGAGGTGTTTTTTTTTTTCAACTTTAAATCTTTTTCAATATTTAGCACTCCGTATAATACGTTTAACAGTAGCCAGGCTTGCTCTAACGCCTGTTTTTTGCAATATACATATGGCTTAGCCCCGATTCTTTTTCTTATTCGCTTAACGGCTCACTGTGGTCAATATTTTGAGATAGCGGCCAAAACTCCTTTTGGTTTTTGTTCTCCGATTTTAAAGTTATTAGACTCATATGAAAGTAGACAGTAGTAAACCTCGGGAGCCAAAAAATTAGAACTCTATTTCAACTATTTCACTGAGAACAGGGTGGTCCAAAATGGGCTTTTTCAGAATTTAGAAAATTTATGATATTTTTAGTTAATTTTTAAAGTTTAAATGATCATAACTTTTTTGTGTTTCAAGATTTTTGGACGAAATAAATTTTGTGTTGTAACCTAACTTATTTCCTATTACTGGTAAAAAACTTAAAGCTCTACTGTTTTCAGAACAATTTAAATTTTTTTTTTAAAAAAGGTCAAATTTCTCGGAAATTTCCTACTTCATAGAGCACAACTCCTGTGAGTCTAGCTGAGTCAAAACACTAATTTACTATTTTGTAGTCCTAACTCTCCCCTACATTGCTATATACACTTGTCTATGCATCGGGACTGCACTTTTTGAGCTACAGCAATTTTTCTGACCCAAGGTAAGATATTCGGTACACATACACGTCATATTTTTTGGGAAGTTATTTGTATGTAAAAGTGGCTATTATGCATATATTTTGATGAAATTTTGTACAAGAGTTCTTATTGACCCAAAAAATAATTCTGTTGAAATTAGGAGAAGTTGGCCCATATTTGGACCTAGTCCACATAGAAGGGTGTATCAAAATTTTGACAAAAATGACAATAGAACTCTCAAATTATGTGGTATCTGGCAATTCATTTGGAAAAGGAAAAAAGATTTTATTGCCATCTAATGTTACACAACTTAAATACGTGAAAATTGCAAATAAATTTAAAACCAATGGAAATAACTGGTAAAACCAAGTACCTTTTATATTATTGCCAGTACCTGTTAACTCTCAAATTATGTGGTATCTAGCAATTCATTTGGAAAAGGTAAAAAAGATTTTATTGCCATCTAATATTACACAACTTAAATACGTGAAAATTTCAAATAAATTTAAAACCAATGGAAATAACTGGTAAAACCAACTACCTGTTATATTATGTTTCAAAGAGGTAAAAAAGATCGTGTTGAAACTTCGAGCAATAGTATATTAATCCATGCATTCATTTTTTTTCTTCATTATTGTTTAAACAATGGCTAAATTCAGTTATAGTGTTCTATCTGATATATATTTTGAACGGAAAGATAAAAACGACATTATTTTACATATAATGAATAATCCATTCTTCAAAATATGCGACAAACAAGAAATTAAAATAACTTAAAAATAAAAAACTTTTAAAATACTTTAAGAAAACGGTACAATCAATGTTCCAGAAACAAGAAATTGTTTTACTTACGCAACCAAGAATGGCTAAGAAATAAACTTATTTTTAAAAAGCCATCAGTAACTACCACGGAAACTGGAAAAGGTGGTCGACCAGCAAAGCCAATTGATAATTGTAGTGAAAGATCACGAAGACGCAAGCTTAAACATATCAATGAAGAAGTTTCTTGTAGCATCATAAAGGATTCATTTCTGCATCAAATTCAACCATCGAAAACTAAAAAGGGTAAAATTGCTATCATTGAAAAAATAGTGGAAGCAAGCCCCAGACGCACAAAAAGGATTTTAGAAAGTATGCCGCCACCAACTGAAGAAAATAAATTTACTCCAGAAGAAGCATTTGCACTATTTTTGGATTTGAAAATGGGTAAAAACCAATATACAGAATTGCGGAAGCGAACCAATGAAAAAAATTGTGGAATTTTTCCATCATATCGAGATATAGTTTCTGCCAAAAAAGATTGCTTACCTTCACCAACTGCTATTAGTGTAACTTCAAGTTCAGCAGAAATAAAATTACAGGATCTTCTTGAACATACTGCAGAACGATTATTAAAGACATTTGATGCTGACTATTTAAAGAAGCTTAAAAATTGCAGCATGACTTTAATTTGTAAATGGGGATGTGATGGGTCCTCTGGCCAGAAACAATACAAACAATGTAATGCGGAAAATTCATCAGATGCCAATTTATTCATGATTTCTTTCATTCCATTACGTTTAACAAAAACTTATATTGGTTCCGAGCCGTCAACTAGTAGAGCTGCAGAGATAGATGTATGGAAGAATGAAATTCCCTCGTCAACAAAATTTTGTAGACCAATAAAGTTTGCTTACAAAAAGGAGACTCAAGATGTCATAGTTGAAGAAGTTCGAAAAATAAATGATCAAATTAAAGAACTTCAACCAGTAACATTTAAATTTGATGACCAAGACATTGAAGTAAATTTTAAAATGTGTCTCACAATGATTGATGGAAAAGTTGCACAAGCTTTAACCAAAACAAAGTCATCGTCAAGCTGCACCATATGCCAAAAAACATCAAGTCAATTGAGCCAACCACCAACACAAGACGATAGTTTTAATGAAGCATATGAATTTGGAATGTCACCTCTTCATGCTAGAATTCGTTTTATGGAGCATATTCTTAAATTGGGATACGATTTGGAATTTGGCCCGTTAGGCGAAACAGTGAGAAGCAACAAAGAAAATTTGGAAAAAAGAAAGCAAAAAAAAAAGATATTCAAATAAAAAAATACCATGAGATAGGCCTTATAATTGACCAGCCAAAGCAAGGAGAAGGAAATTCTAATGATGGAAACACAGCAAGGAGATTTTTTTCCGATCCAGAAACTGCAGCTTCTATAACTGGAGTAGATTATGATTTAATACGACGATTCCAAATCATATTACAAGTTATAGCATGTAGCAAAAAGATAGATGCAAAAAAATTTGGTCAGTATGCTAATGAGACAGCAACCCTTTATAACCAAAAATATTCATGGAGACATATGCCAACCACAGTTCACAAAATTTTGTTCCATGGGGAACAAATAATTCAGCACAATATGCTTCCAATTGGAGATCTCTCAGAAGAAGCCCAAGAAAAAAGGAACAAAGACTACAGATTCTTTCGCGAGCACAATACAAGAAAAATTTCCAGATATTGTACTAATGAAGATCTTATTAATATTTTGTTGTGCACATCAGACCCATATATGTCCAGTATTCGACAAAAATGGAAATCAACCTCATTAGAGTTAGATGAAGAAGCTAAACAACTACTGCAAAATGAAAATCAAAGCTATTTGGAAGAAATTTTTACTAATATTGTTTAATTAATACTAGTTTAAAGATTATAATTTGTTTCTAATTTTAGTATAAATTTTTATTAATACATTTAAATAAAATATATGTGCACTTTAAATCAATAGTAAAAGTTTACTTAAAATTTTATCGATGTTGTGTTCTGTATATAATATATCCAAATGGTATTGATATTGTTGAGAATTTCAGTGTTATTTTTCAGTTTAATCCTCACAAGAATTTGCTTTCTCCAAAAAAAAACAACCTTTGGCCCCTGTGAATATTGAGACTAAATAAATGTCAGGGGCCAAATGTTGGCATTTTCTGACCAAAATTAAGTTTAGGAATAATAAATAAGTATTGGTTGTAAAATACGATTGAAGAAAATAAGAAATTATAAAAAAAAATACCTATTTAAAATGTCAAAATATTCATTTTTTACATGGAAACTCAACAAAAAATTAAAATGCATTTTTAACTCCAAATTACTTACGTTCCCATCAGTCGATTTTTACGTTTGAACACGCAAATTGAAGCTTAAAGTCCCCTACTTGTTAAACTGAATTTATTCTTATTGAATCTAATCAAATGAGCTAATATTTACATATATTTTTCTTGCATTTTTACATAGAAGAAATAATCAAAGCAACGATTAATTATAATGTTAGTATTTCTCAATTTTGGTTTAAATAAATCGTTCTCTTAACGTATATATTAAGAGGAATGAACATAATTTTGCAATAAATTATGAACCTAATCAAGTGAGTGTACATCACTATTTTCTTATAATTGTTTTGATATGTATTTATTATTATGTTTTATTTATTTTTTTTTTTTTTTTTTGTAAAAATACGATAGCTATGAAAAAATGTATATAATATTTATATAAATGCTTAAAATTGTTCGGAGTCCGCAAATATATATTCCTCTCAGCATGCGAAGATATTCAAATGTTAAATAAGTAAACAATCTACATTTATATCTTTAAATTATTTGTAATAAAAATAGTAAACAATTTCTTTTCTTATTTAATATCTGAACATTTTACTGATATAGGACTTTTAGACAAAACTAATTTTAAACTTTTTGTAAATAACGCATAAATTTTAAGCTCTTTAGTCATTACAATGCATGATTTCTTGCTTTGCTTTTTGGTACCTTAATATTTTTTCTACTCTAATAATAGAAAAATAATGTAATTTTTTAGATAGAAGTTAATTCTTTCTATAACAAAAAATTCTTTTTTTGTATGTAAAAACAATAAATTAGAAATTGTAATAAATACTGATAAAAACGGCAACTAACTTTAAATTTGTATTAGTAATTAAAAGTTCAGTTTAGGCATGGGTCATAATATTGAGTTAGCATCAGTGGGTACAACCGAATTTAACACTCTTACTTGTTTTCTTTACGATAATGCTTTTTGGTTCAAAAAAGCTGGTCACGTTAAGCATACTGCAGGAAAAATACCAGTATTTAGTTGTTGTATTGTTTATTTATTTTAAAAATAACACAAATTTTATTTACAAAAGGATAACGAAACGTTCAAAGAATATTACCTTATTATATTTTTTATTATAAATTTGGCCAAGTTAATTGTTCTATATAATTGGTTATTATCAAGCTAATCAGGCCTAATGTATTAATGTAAATAACAAGCTCTTTATTACATATTTCATCCGACGTTTCGACAATTAACATTATTACAAATTTCATAACATAAAAAAACATAACATTATTACAAATTTCACAGGTAGATGTCAGTTTATTGCAACTTTGTAGCTAGTATTAATTTTACCCGTGTCTTCTTGTAAATTCATAGTTCTTGCTATGTTTTTTTTTTTTTTGGATTAGAAGGCTTTCTATATTGTACCTTTTTCTTTCTTTGTTTTCCCTATCTAATATTTTGATTCCCTCTAAATCAGCTATGTGACCAAATTTGAGCATGTGTTGTGATAGTGCTGTGTTTTCTCTATGTTTAGCAATATCGTTTTTATGTTCGTTCATTCTTGTCTCCAAAGTTCGTTTTGTTGTTCCTATGTATATCAAGACACAATTTTGTTCTTTGTTGCCTTTGCATTTTATTTCGTAAACAACATTATTCTGCTGATATTTATCTACAGGTTCTTTAACATTAGAGGAAATTGTCTTAAGAGTTGTGTTTGATTTGTAGATGAAATGTACGTTTTTTGTTTCTATTGCTGTTTTTTATATTTTTCTTATCTGCTAAGCCAGGAACCTTATAAGTTTAATGAATTTTCTTTGTTACGTAATTAAGCTTTGTAAAGTTTCAAGTTTTTATTGAGTCTTAATAAAATGTTTAAAGTTTTTATTGAGATTAAGCTTTGTATTTTTTTTTTTTAACTTTTAATTCTTCTTATTTAAGTATTAAAAACCCGATTTTTTTTTTCATACATTTATTTGCAATTTGCTTCAGAATAATAAGCAAATTATTTAAAAATAAAAATTGAACCTCCACTGAGGTTCAAACATGGATATATTAGTATACATTTTTGTACTTTTGTAGCCTACATTTTTATATTTATTTCATTAGTATATATGTACATGTTTACATAATTGTAGTTACATATTCACAAAATTATTTCCTAAAAAGTAAGTTAGGAACATGATGTCTCTTTAGTCTTTGTATTTCTTCACTATCATCCCATAAAATAAATGGATAATAAGTTAAAGTGATTGCTAAGTCTTTCAATATATTTTAAGCTAAATCTTCTGAATTCTCCTTTAACTTTTGGTACGGTAAGGTCTTTTTGTGTATATTATCATTAGTCAAATACCACGGGACGTCATCGATCACTCTAAGCTTTTTAAATTGATAACGTTGAAGAATTTCAATATTGGAGTTGATTACAGTACCCCAAAGTTATATTCCGTATGTCCAGACGGGTTTTAGTTTATAGTAGAAATTTATTTTCAAAATTTAGCTCCGATCTTCGGCATAGTAACCAATACATACCAATACATAGTCATAATTATTAAATAATTTTGCCGTCAACCTTCTATCTATATACATCCCAAGGTACTTAACACTGTCGGATAACCTTTTCTAAGTGCGAATGTGACATGTACCGATTTTTCGGCATTCGCGTAAATGCTTTTAGCCATATTGAAATATTATTAAAGTTTTTTTGAATCAATCGTGAAGCTTGTATATTACTAACATTACTAACTGCGACATCCGCATATGTAGCAACAGTGACATTATCAGCTACAGGCCCCGGAACACTACCCTAAGGTATGCCAGCTTTTATTTCGCTGATATTGGGGATTTCGTCCTTTATTTTTACGTAAAAATAACGATCTTGTAGGTAGCTTTCAAGAAGAATGGGCGGGAAGCAATTATTTTGTTTAAACAGGAGGCCAAAATGCCACACTGTGTGCCGTGTTTATGTTTGAAACTAAACTGATGTTCAGGTTATTTAAAACAGAGAATGCTAATAAAAGACTAAGGGCCGTAGGCAAAAAAATTAAAGTGTAATTCAAGTAGACTTTATTGTAGGTTTTTCATACAAAATTTGTTGATAAAGTCTACTTGAAGTACACTTTAAAATTTTTGCATTACGGCCCTTATTTGCCTATATGACTTAATGTCATTTTCAGATTTATTAGGCTTTGGCATCATTATTAATTTAGCACATTTCCATTGTCTTGGAAAATCTTAAAATCGAGTTGAAGATTAATGTTAAAAACACAATCTCTTTTTTTGGCAATGCTTTAATTTTTTTTTTTGCACTTATTACATCATAAGCAGGTGATTTTTTATTATTTAATATTGATATTCTTTTTTCTAATTCGTTAGGAGATATACGGTTAATAGGATAATCCATTTGGCATGTGTTGTCCAGAATAGTAACAATAGTAATGACCTCGTCAACATTATTAAAAGGAAATGGTTTGAAAGTGGCTACGGTCCGATTTGCACCAAGTACCATTTGGATCTTTTTCAGGTATATTTTTTTTCGGTGGTCTTTTTAAATATTTTGTGGCATTCAAGAAGTTGTGTTCGTTCAATTCATTATTTGCAGTATTTTGACTTTTTATATAATAGCTGAACTGTTCACTTTTTATACCCTACACCACTATGTGGTCAGTAGGGCGGGTCGATTTGTAGGGAGGCAAAAAAATCGCTCAAGTGACAAGGAAAATCATATTTTAGGGATCAAAATAAGAAACTTTGGCCAAGGAACCATACTTCTAAAACTAATTCTGATGTCCCTACTTTTGACCTATATGTCTGTCTGCCATGGGATAACCCCATTCCCCCTAATGCAATTGATCTAAAACTTGGCCCATAGTCTTGTTGTGACAACAGATTAATTTTGGGGAGTCACGCATACTCACGGAGTGGTCTTAAAGTTATTTACCCTCATCCGGCGTATTTACATAGTCAAGGCGTATGATTCTTATTTATTAGCAGAGTTGAAGATACGTATACGTATGGGTTTTAATTTTAATATTAAATGAAACATAGTCAGCCCAATTCTAAACAAAAAATGGTGATTTTTTGAAATGTTTGTATGGGTAACCCCTCTGGGGGTTCAAGGGGTGTGCCTTTGGCACGGGTGGGTCGGCTCTCCAAAGTTAGTGGCGGTCGATCATACATTGGATTCTACTGGGGCACTTTAAATTTGTCAAAATGAGACAGACAGACAGGCAGGTCAAAAGTCGGAACATCACAATTCGTTTTAAAGGTATGGTTCTTTGGGCAAAGTTTTTTATTTTTATCCCTAGAATACGATTTTTCCTGTCACTTTTTAAATCTACCCGCCCTAGTGGTCAGGGTATAATGTCTTTGCGCTGATGTTTGTAATTACCAAAAGTATTAGACGTAGACCCATCTTTTATTATACCGATCGAATCAGAATCACTAGCTGATTCAATTTAACGATGTCCGTCCGTCCGTCCGTCTGTGTGTCCATGTAAACTTTGTAGTCAAACTACAGGTCGCAACTACAAACATATTTCGATGAAATTTAGTATATGAGCTTCAATCGGCCAATGTTGAAATTGGTGACAATCGGTCAATGACCAGACCTAGTTCCGAAAAAAATTACCCCTATGATATCGACTTAAATTGCCATAATATCAAAATTATCTCATAGATCTCGGGTAAATTGGGTTTGTGTATGTTAATTACATCTATTAATCAGTAGTTAAAAAATAAACCCTATAGGGCAATTCTTAGTCATAACCCCCATATAAAGTTGATTCCCGATCTTTACTTAAATCTCTCAAAAAACGAAAAAATATTGTACAGATTTTTCTCAAATATAATTTACATGTTTTTGCAAAATAAAAGTAACTTCACCAAACATGGTGCGGATCGGTCCACTTCTCGACCTAGTTCCCATCCGATAGGAACTTTTTCATATCCGAAGGCAAAAAAATTAATAACAATGTCACTCAAATTTGGTTTCTATTTATTTTCTATATCATATATCTATATCTATACTAGCTGAGTCCGGTCCGCGTTGCTGGCCCGAAGAAAACATCTGGATTTTATATTGCATCTAAATTTTAATACCGAGTTTCGGGAAAAAGTAAAGCACGAACTCCCTTATGACTGAAAAAAAATATACGTTTTCTTGAATATTTTAACACCAGCGCCACCTACAGGTGAAAAACTTTGTCTGCAGCTTTAGTTTTATGTACATAATATATCTTGCGAATTTGAGCTAAATTGGACCGTAAATAAATTTTTTGGGAAAATCTCGACCCCAGCGCCACCTATCGGGTACAAAAAAAAGTTATGCAAATCGGAGAACCAAAGGAACATATGGTATGAATAAGAAGTCGCTAGCATTAGTGGTTCAACAGTTATTAGAGTACCAACATACGCACCAACGTTTTTATATATTAAGAAGATATTAGTTGGACCTAACAGATAGGATCTATAAACGCATGGTATAGGGTATCGTATAGTCGGTCTAGATCGACTATAATTTTCTTACTTGTTATTTCTCCTAAACGATTTTTAACTCATTCGTTGATCGATTTAAATTTTTTTTTACACTGGGTTTCTAGTTTGTTTCCATATTTTGCGCAATCTTCTTTATTTTTCATGAGCTCTCTGACTTCTGCAGATACTCGCACTTTATTCGGATTGATTGTTTGTATTAAAGTAGGGGTACGGAAAAAGGCAGCTTCATGAATCAAATTTTTAAAACCTTCAATAACATTATCCAGTCTATAACTATATACGTTTTGTTCATTGCTGAAAAACACGTGTTAAAATTAGTGACAAGATGCGAATGGTCAGAACTCAGTTCATCGGAACCCAAAATATCTAAAAGATGTCTTAAAATTCCCGAGTACATAACAAAATCGATTAAGTCTGGTATCATTCAGGGATTTACCTGTAGACAGAACTTGGTAATTATTATGAACTATACTTTTGTAAAGTTCTCTACCTTTGGGGTTAGTTAGTCTTAAACTCCATCCTTGGTACTTGGCGTTGAAGCCAAATCCAACGAACAATTTGGATCCAAGTCTTGTAAATATTAATTTTAGCATATTTTTTTGGTGGAAATTATAAGCATAAATTAAAACATCGTTATTATCAGTTCTAATTTAAATATCAGCTGCTTAGAGAAAAGATTTTCTGAAATTATCTAGTACGACGTATTTAATAGAAGACTTTACCAAATTTCAGAACCACCATTGGCTTTTTCGTCTGGATGGTTACATGAAATAGTGTTCAACAATGAAAACGCGTTGTTCTATCTAAATTTTGCGTGTATTTTGGGACGCCATTTATTATGTGAATATAAAATCAATCAGAGCATTTAGTTTGACTGTGATGATACACATACAAGAACAACGTACGATCTCTTAGAATTTTAATAGGGGAAGTCGATCAGACAATGTATGTCTATTTATAGAAACATTACATCCCAATTTGACATTATAAGTTTCTATATAAAATATTTTGTATTAAATTGTATTCAACCGATATAAAATTCTGATGCTAGTGGAAACTATAAATCATTCGGTACATTTAGCACAATAAGTATGCCGAAGACAAGTAGTAATTACCGAAAAGTATTCTAATCTTTTCGTCAACTCAGCCTAATCATATATATGTGTAAATAAATATTTTAAAACAGCGGTATTGATAATATTAATAATATGTTCCTGTTGTTTCTACAAGTGTAAAAGTGAAAAACTTGCTTCGCATCCAATATCAAAACATTGCCATATAACGAAAAACTTCTAAATCAATCATCAAACCATTCATTTCGTACAAATAAAAAAATATCTTAACCCTTTCACTTATGCATTTCAAATTTTTAATTAGACATACAGTCAGTCGAAAAATGCAACAACACTGTGGTTTTTTGAAACAATAAACCAACACTCATGTAAAGATGGATCATCTGATTTTCAAATAATCCGACAACTGAATACCAAGTACAACTTTCTCTTATTATAACCTCCAAATATACATATGCATTTATTTTTATATCCTGCGTCCGTTATAAGCTTTGAGCTAGTTTATGTGCTTCCTAATATTCAGTTAAATCTATCAAATACAAAAATTAGCCAAGATTTTATTGAAATCTGCTTCGTATATTTATCATGATAAACATGAGAAATTTTGAGCTAAAAATATTTAGCATCCAATATGATATTTTTCTAACCATAAAAAAATTCACTACAATATAATCTTAAGTTTGTTTATATCCATTTATGATCTCAATATGGTAGTGTTTGATATTCTCGATCTTGACCGGTTTGGCATTAAAACATGAAGTATTACTTGTAGTAACTTTATAGACACCTCCTCTGAACTATGAATAAGAAATGATTGTTTTTTTCAATTTTGGTACAGTAGCAAAGTTCTGAATTTGTTACACAGTTATGATTATGAGTGTATTTTAATTTATTGTAAATTTATGTATTTAGTTTTTTCCGGTAATTCTTTCTATACATTTCAATATTTTTTTTAAGACTTTTGAACATAGTTTTTGATGCACATCTTTTAGTTTACTCACTGTCCATATAATACTTTTCAGTTATACCCTTAGTTGTATTGCAATCAAGTGTCTGGTCATCAACAATTTCCAGTTTTGTTGTGAAATTAGAAAAAATCAAATACAAAATCAATCAGAGTTCATTGACTATTCTTCTATATCAATAACATCAACTGCAAGTGCAGTATTCTGGATACTACGTAAAATAAATTGAAGAACCATTATTATTATTACACAATCATACTGAATATTTCAATGAGTTTGTTAATAAAGGTGGCACATATATTTAGAATTATTTAAAGTTATCGTAAGTTACACAAGTTAGCTCTTATGACTTATTAAATCAATAAACTTAGATAAGATAGATTTTTAAAACATTTTCTTTACCATATTTTGCTATGTTTTATACAAGTTTCCACTGGAAGAAATGGTAGCAACACGAGAAGCCATTCTTTGAAAAAAAATTTAGTTTTAAAAATAAGATGAGTTTTAAATTTAGATCAAAATACTTGGAACAAATAGATTACCATAGTCTTAGTTTTGCAATAACCAAAGTTATTAAATTAAAAGCACATTAAATCAATTGATATTTCGAAAAGTATTTAAACTACAACGTTAAGTTTTTCGTGTTATACAATTTGGATTATAGGTTTTTGAAAATAATTTAGTTAAAAATTTCTACTAAAACTGCTAACTGCTGTAGATCTAAATTTTGCCAAATGAGTTCAATTATATATATATATATATTGATTCCAATGGTTCCAAGTTGGAACAAAGGGCCGTAGAATAAAATGTGGTTTCTCTAATCAGTAGAGTTTAAGATGAACCGATGATTAGCCGATCGCATCCGATTCTGGTACCGGGATTGCCGATTGTAGCATCCAGAAATGCTGTTTTTTTTTTTTTTTCAACGAGTTGTTGAGATTGGCTATTGAGTGGCGCCAATTACTCGCCACGTCGTTCCAAGGATCATTGGCAACTCGGGTATTTACAGGTGCTCTAAACGAGACCCCCCGAGACTCTCCCCTTGAGACCGCTGAGTTGTCCGCGACTGCTTATTTTATTCGCAGCATCCCAACATATCTGCTGGGGTTTCCACTATCCGCAACCCGTGGACGCGTCTGATAGCATTCAGCTATGCTTCCCGAGGCAGTAAGTACCATGTAGTATGTAATTTTACACATTACATGCTACTTATCCACCACTTGGCAGAGTTCAATTAAAGAATCCTAATAAACGTTGCCTTACAGCAAAAACATGTGGATGCGCGAGTGTGTATGTGTATGGATATACAAGGCAAAAATATATGTACAGTGCATGCTCTGTATTCGCGTCTATTTATATATTTGTGAAAAATTGGCATTTTAAATATTTTTCAAATAGTTGCTTTTTTGGCAAATTACTTTTTACAATAACGGTGGAATCACGTTTTTCATGTAGTCCTGTTGTCGGCTGTCATTTTCCAAAACCCATGGTAAGCATCGTCTACTTTAATTTTGTTTTTTTCATGATCATTGTGATATGAATCCTCTGCTTCCATTTGAGATAATTTTATCTGCTCCTCATTACTTTCTATTGGAATTTCCTCTTGAATCTTGTTTATGTAGACGTCTGTGAAATTATGTTAAAAGTTAAAAGCTCTGCACTTTCCTCCCGCATTTTTGTTTGCAAAAGGTTTGATGGCTTATTACCTTTTGCGCTCCAATTGCTATTGAGTTTCAGCAAAGCATTCTAAGATTTGTTAATATTGGACGAACATATTTTGTCCCAGGACGGAGCTAGAATCTAATAGCTTTTTTTAAAGTAAATTTTTTTTGTTCTAATTCCATATTTATCCCCTCTTTGCAAATGGATGTGTAGTTCGTTTGAATAAATAGTCAACACTTTTTAGTTCCGCGCTTATCCAAAAGTAAAAGTTCTCTACGCGGTGAACCTTTCGAAGCTAAAAAGTTTTTTTAATGTACTTTTTAACTTTACCAAATGTAACAAAGTTAACATACATGGGGAAAAAATTCGAAATAAAACCAGTCCTTGAAAATTAATTATGTCAACTACACGTTCTTACTGGATTTGTATATTACTGGCTTACTCCTTTAAAAGCATTTCGATTTTTAGCTTTTCCATCCACCAACAATTCCAGTTTGTCTGCGCCATTCGCATTTGAACAGGGCAAAAAAGTTATTCGCCCTCATAAACTTTCCATCCCGATGCCGTTGTCTCACTACATGTGACAAAAATGCGATTTCAAAGTATCCGATATTATGAAGCGGATTCGTCAGCGGTTTGATAAAGGTTCAACCCATGCTTATCAACTTAATCATAAAACTCTTGCACATATGGATCAAGAGGATGACGGTTCGACGACAATTTGTGCGCCGGTTATTTTTGAAATCCGAATTCCATGTCGACATTTAGACTTATTAAAACTTTGGGATGCAACCACTTAGAAGCGACTTTTTCCATTCTGTGGTACTCTGCTTTCTTTAAAGTGCAATGTTTGACAAGGCCACTTTCGAGCGTAGGGATTTAATTGGATTTCCTTGTTTTATAATGCTGTAAGCCGAACGGAAATTGATGTTATGGAATCTGCACTTTAGAGTTATTTTTAATCTCTAATTTTTGGGTAATCGTGGGCTTTAAACTATTTTGAAATTTTTCCATATTCAAACAATCCACTGCAAACAAGCACCACAACAGAATAAAATAAACTGATAAAATGAAACACCAAAATTTTTCAGAGATTCATGTACGAAAACATTGGAATTCAAGGTAAAAAAAAAAAAAAATATGGCAAATGTTTGCAATCAATCCAGGGAAGTAGAAATTCTTATTATAATTTGAAGGAGCAATTAAATGTCGCGAATATAGAACCCTTTTTCAAGTGCCGCTATTATGAAACCTGTAATGCAATAACTGGGCCCCAATAACTGGACTGCTGCGATAATGGGTAGTCGTGAATACCGAGCGTACACTGTATACGTACATATGTGAATAACATGATGACTTACAAATTCATAGTTACTTCCTAGCAAAATGTTTTGTTTTTCTTTTTTTTTTTTTATTCAATTCACTTTTGTGTTGCACCGCATTCATATAAACTGCAAACATACACATACCCGAATGCGTTATATACATATTTATTTCGTTTTTATTGTGTGCTTTATGAATTTGTGTGTATGCATGTACATGTGAGAGAGTGAATAACAAAAAAAAAATATATAATCTTAGGAAAAATGCATCATCACAAACTAAAACCATTTTCGCTTGCATTGAATACTGATATTTAGTATACGAATTTGCATCAACATGAAGTGGCGAAAAAAAATGATTGAAAAAAAAATTTTACAGAAAAACCAAATATTATTTAGAGATTTCCTACTTTTTTTTCATACATTCGAATCTACACTCAGAATACAGATTTATTGTGACCACCGATTTTATTGTCAATTGAATTTGAATGATGTTAATAACTAAATTTCGGACTGATTACGATTATCTCAATAATAGTAATATTTATTTCATGACAACATAAAATGATTAGTTCCTATTAAATTTCTGTTGCTACAATCAAAAATATAATGTCTTTCTGTGTTCGTGTTTTGGTATTTGCGGTTTGCTGGGAAATTATTGATGGATTTTATGAATTAACTACTCATGTGTTTTCTATTTTCAAAATCATTGCATTGTATGGTGTTTGTTTTGATACTGTGGTTTCTAAGAGATTTCATGCTATAATTAATTTTGAAACAATTGATATTATTTCTATATAAAAACTTTCTAAAGGTCATAATTGGTTGATTGAATTGTGAATCAACAAGTAGAGTCAAGTGATTCTGTTTTGAATAACTACACTACTCAAAATGAATATTGAAAAAGTACTTGATCCAAACTGTATTATTACGATAATAGATAGGATCATTTAGATCTCAGTCCGATAGGGATACAGCCAAATTTTTTAATACAAAGATAAGTAAATATATAATGTAAATTGTCTACTCGTGTCATTAAAATATTTTCAATGTGAATGTCTTATTATAAACTGTCACTAGCATTAATTTTTAACAGAATGTGTGTGAAAGAGAACGGTTAAATTTAAATCAAAACGATTTCAAAAAGTCAATCCCGATCACATAAAATCCTTAACTTATGTATTACCCGTCAATTGATAACTAAGAGCGAAACTAAAATATGGACTTGGTTAAAATATATTTATTTTTATTTATTTGATAATTTCCTGTACAACAAGATTAAATCTTATAATTACAGTACAGGAAAGCATTGTTGTTAGATGTTCAAGTTTAACAAAATTTGAATACTTAAAACTAATAATAATATTTTAATTTAATATATTTTTAATTTATTACAATATAATATTATTTTAAAATCAGGCAAAAAATTTAAATAAAAATAGTTTAAAAGTGTTTGCGTTGCTGTTAAGTTGCTGGTTTTGTGGAATAATATTCCAAAGACGTATAGCACTAGTATAAAACTGCCATTCTGATACAAGATATTAATGCCTAGGGAGAATGATCTTCATACCTCTTTGTGATCTTGCGAAACGAATTTTTGCGTAAAGATAAGGTGGATTTTGAGTATAAATAATTTTGTGAAAAAATATTAGTACTCGAATCTTAAGCAAGTTTTCAAAAGATATGCTGTAAAGGCTTTTTGTAAAAGATGAAATATGTTCAAACTTCCTGATACTAAAGACATATCTAACGATATTATTATACAGCACATTCATCTTACGTTTGCTACTGGCATCAGAATGTGCAAAGAGCTCACATCCATACATTAGACCAGGAATAAGGTATGATTTTGCCAACAATATCCGAACTCTTAAAGGTGTAAAATACTGCGTTGACCAGAGGGACCTAAGTTTAATGTACGTTTTTCCAACCAACGAGTTAATGTGACTTGTCCGAGATTTTTCGTTACTTGCACGATCTCTATTCTTTCGTTATTAATTTTTACAAATTCATTGAAAGTAGTTTTTTTTCTTATGAATTACCATACATTATAGATTTTTCTAAGATCATCGTTTAGCTTAATCAAATTTGCATCAATTGATTGCATTGAGCTAGTCAGATATATTTGGACATCATCCGCATACAAATGCATTTTACTATGAGAAAGTTGTTTTGGCAAATCATTCACATATAGTGAGAAAAGTAATGGTCCCAGAATCGACCTTTTTGGAACTCCCCTATTAAGGGTTAATGGACTTGTCCAAGTATTATTAGAAAATACGGATTGTGTTCGTTCCGTTAGATATAAAAGTAAGAGCCGCGTTGAAGTTGATGAAAATTTAAAGAAATATTGAAGTTTCATGCACAAAGTATAGTGGTCAACTGTGTAAGAATGATAAAGTAGCACCAAAAAATTAATTTTTCCATAATCTAGTTCACTCCGAATATTTTCTGCAACATAAACCAAAGCAGTAATACAGCTGTGGTTTGAGCGAAATCCTGATTGTTTTTCAGTCATTAAACATTTGTCCTTAATATATTTACACATTTGAGAATGTAGAATCTTTTCCAGTACTTTTGAAAGAAAGCAAAGAATGGCAATTGGAGAAAGCAAAGAATGGCAATTGGCAATATATATATTGCTTAAAGTTTTTGGTATTAACTACAATCTATGGGATAGAGTCCCCTATTTTACACATTCTCAAAGTGAATAAAACTGCTACTGAAACGGGATGCTGTAGGCCATTTACGTAAAATCTTTGAGAAAATGTAAAAGAAAAATTAAGTATCTTTATTGACAGCTACAATTTTATTCCCAAAGAGAAATTTGATTTTCGACCCTTCCTCAGTACAACACAAAAAGTAAAACCGATCTCAAACTTTGTTAAAAATAAATTTTCGGAACAAAGGTCAACCGCTATGATGTTATTAGATATAGAGAACGCAGTTGATACAGTATAGCACAACGGACTAATATAAATTAATTAATTTTGGTTTTCCCCACTATCATATAACTGTATAAAGCTTTTTATCAAATCTGTCTTAGGACCTTTGTAATTTATTTATATTGTTCAGACATTCCTAAAATTTCGGAATATATTTACGCTTTCTACGCCAATGATAAAGCAATTTATTGTTCTCATTAATTGCCTCAGCCTATCACAACAAATATACAAAATGCCCTACAAAGCCTTTTACAATATTTTGTTAAATGGAAAAATCACAATAAATGCTGGACAATCACAAGCTGTACTTTTTTTTTAACAAAAGAGACCATTCATTGAAACCTTCCGTGCCCTTATTTATTTCTAAACGATACAGATATTCCCTGGTCTAACAACGTTAAATATTGTGGAGTTTTTGTTGACTGACGATTTGCGATTAAAGAGCACACGATCAATATTATAAAAAAAAAATATTATTTTGATTAAAATGTTGTACCCTTTAAGAAATAGAATAGAAAAATAACATTTGTAAAAAACAATTTTTCAGACTATTGCCTGAAATCTCTCAAAATAAGGTTTTGAAAATGGTTATGAATGGTTACCATGACGTTACTTTCAAATTTCGATCTACGTGTAGTCATTCAAGAATATACTGAACATAGGAACATTGGTAAATCTATATTCTTTTCTTATATCTCTATACCCATTAATGTCTTGTTATAATTTTGACTTTCATCAATTTAAGTTGTGAACTGCGATATAACGCAGTTGACCACGTCTTCAAGACATCCCTAATGATGGGTGCATGACAATGTAAAGTCAAATTTAGGACAGCCGGAACAAATCGTCAAAGACTTTTTCGAACAAATGTCACGGAAATCGTGGAAGACTAAAAGAGAGACCATGTCGCTCAGTTTGTCGCTGACGACTTTATAGAAGATTAATTCCATCACATTATCGTCGACGATTATGTGGGTTACAGTGTCGTCCACTATCGTCAACGACTATTTAGGCGTCAATATCGTTTACTTTGTCACTAACGATTACATAGGCGACAATGGCCACAACTTTGTCGGTAATGATTGTATGGATGACAATATCGTTCACTTTCTCGTCAACGT
The DNA here is from genome assembly GCA_963682025.1 of Cordilura impudica. NCBI lineage: Eukaryota > Metazoa > Arthropoda > Insecta > Diptera > Scathophagidae > Cordilura > Cordilura impudica. The sequence continues at coordinate 145,358,173 of OY821518.1, read as the reverse complement.
TCTGTCAACATCTATCGTCCTCTACTTTGTCGTATTGGTAATAATATTAAAAAATTTATACAAAAACATAGACTTAAACATTTTCATTAATCTATACTAATAATTAATATAATAAAGAGGTAATGTTTGTTTGTTTGTTTGTAGGATATAATCTCCGTAACTACCCATCTGATCTTCCTGAAATTTTCACAGAGTCTTACTGCGGATATGGGATGTGCTATAGGCTATAATTTTTTAAATATCTTTAGTGGGCGTGGCACCTCCCACACAAAGTAAATTTTTAATATCATAAATATTTAGTACTATGATAGCTTTGCAAATTTGTCTCAGGTCATCTAATATTAACGTGATTAGTCAGACAAAAAAATGGGCGGGATTGGACAAATGCGCATGGCACCCCCATCCAAACTTAATATTAAATGTGATATACTTTGCGTGAGCCATTTGATTAGGATTCGGGGCGAGGGGGTAGCGAAGCACACCGGGTTACATCTAGTTATAAATTTTCCAAGATAATTTATATCAGTACTCTCAAAGTATAAGTAGATAATATTTTTTATTATTTAAGGGTTTTCCTTGTCATGAGAAGTCAAGATTCTCTTTGTTGTAGGTGTTTTTGGTTCGACGAAAGATAACCCGTAGTTCTCTTATGAAGTCGTCATATGTATGTCCCTCCTTCTTTGTAGGTTCTATATAAAATATATCGCACACCTAGCTCAAAAGTGACTCAACTCAAAATTTACATTTTTCACATTTATATGCTTAAACTATGCACAGTACATATGTTTATATATAAAAAAATATCAGTGGGTTTTGTTGTTGTTAACTGTTACTAAAAATCGGTTATGTCGTTCTTTATGTTTCAATTGTCGTTTTCTAAAAAATGAAAATTTTGAGGTGGAGTCACTTTTGAACTATGTGTGCGATATTTCAAATATAATAATGTGTTCACGTCTTAAAAAATATTTACCATATAAAGCGTTGAGTAAATATTCGTATTTCTTAAATGGCCTTTTATCTTTGCGGCCATCATAGTTATATAAAACTGTTAACAATTAAACTATATGACAACTTTCAGGCCTTTGTCGCTTATCTTGTCGTTAGCGAAAATTTCTTACACATCATAATGATTTTTCTAGTTTTTTTTGTTTTGTCTTGCAGCCGTTATTAAGTCCCGTTATTTTACTTTTTTACACGCAAAGCTTATATATGAACAACTCATAGTTCGACGGACGACAAATACAAGACGTTGTCGCTCATATTGTCGTCAACCGACCTTGATACACGACAATATAGATGTGATACATAACGGGATGTGATACATGACCATCTGAGTAATTTGCTTCCCAGCTGGACGTTAACAACAATATCCATTATATCGTCGTTACAGAGAACTTCATCGACAAATGTCGTGCTTGATAAAATGTAAAATGTCTTAAAGGAATCGCTAAGGACAATGTCGTCTACGACGATTTTACCAACTGGGATGTGATTCGAATATACTTACATATATACTCGTATGTAGTGTATCCGCTCTTCTATGAATACTTTAATACTTTCCTTCCCTTTCTAATTTAGTGTTAGTTATTAAATTAAAATAATTAATTATTAAATTAAATTATTAACTTTTTAAATTAAAATGACTGTATGTAACTGTGTAGTTTTAACCATCTCTCTTTAATAATACATAGTTATTGTTTTTATAATAAAATAAAATAAATAAAAGAAAAGTGTGCTATTTTAATTCCATTTAGAAAACACATTTTTAAGGTTGTTATGTTTAAACATGAATATTTTTTTCATTTTAATTGTTTTGATATATTGTTATGTTCTTGTGTATAACAATTAAATAAAAATCTTGTTCTTTATTCTGCTGAATGGTAAAGAAGATTCATTATAATGGCTCTTCTTGCTGCAGAATTCTCGTTTTCTCTAACAAAGAATTTAAAGTAATGGTCCTTGCTGAACTATTTCCATAGATATTTAACCATATTTAGTCTAGTGCATCATATATATTTGCTATTTAGATTATATTCTTCAAGCTGGTTATTGGCCAAATAAAACTTTAACTTAACAACAAACTAAAACTTTGTAGCGACATTCAGGGACATTTGGACAAAACATAAACTATTTTTCCATATTACTTTAAACATCCATCTGCAAAGAAACATATCAAATTCTTGATAGTTTTTTTTTTCTTGAACATATTTTAAGACTTTGAAAACATTTAATAAAAAAATTGTTTCAAGTTTAAAAACTAACAAGATTAACTTTATTACTTGTGAAAATAAAAAGGACACAAATGTACAATTGACACTAACTACAACAAGCAATAAAATAACTACAATAACTAAGAAATGCAACAAGCGTCCGACAAAAAAAAAACCTTCAAAAACTTTAGCCGCGATTTACGGATAATTTATACTGAAATTTTTAGATAACGTTAAGACTTCGTTCCATAATGAAAGAAATCTAATTGTAGACATGTTTAACCTATTGTGGAATTATCATATGGGTTGACTTCCCGTTCGGTACTTACAAATATTTTTTGCATGTGGATTCGTGAACAACCTTTAGTTACTTATAAGAAATCGTATGATGTTATCAGCATTTTCTGCACTTTGCACAGTGGGCGATTGAGCCTCGCTAGCGGCATTTAATTCAAATTTTCAAATTTTAAAAAGCGTTAATTTTTTTTCACAAATCGATAACAGATGCTTTGATTAGATTTTTGGCGGTTTTTTATAAGCTCTACGATCAGCCGATCATCAGCTGTGAGCTGTCAAACACAAAATATGTTTTAGCAAGTGCTTTACAATATTTTTTCTTTGTTGTGCGCATTGATTTCGAGCTCCTTGTAAATTTACAATTTTTACTTGTTTTATTAAAAGTGTGGCTTTTTATTAACTTCAAGGTATGTATTACATAAAAAATCAGTGTTTGTGACCGGTCTATAAATGTGTTGTTCATAAAACGTAGCGGTAATTAAGTGTATTAACAACTAGCCCGCACTAGCGTGCACCTGTCGTTCGTGGAGTAGAACTTACAAGATTCGCACGGATTCGGTCTAACTCTTTTTTTAGCTAGAAGTATGAGTCATTGTGCGTACAAAATGTGTAATATGAACTGCTATTACCTGCTAACCTTTAAATCATGGCACTTGTTAGGAACAATGTCGGTAGCAAAACGGGTACTTTTTTTAGTATGGCATGAAGAAGCGATCCAACCAAGAAGTTTCTCACCATGGAAAACTTTGCATTTGGTACTGTTCGCAAAAACCTTAAATATACTCAGGAGGAGCAGTACGAGATTGGCAAAAAGCTGCGAAATTCTAATAGTAAGCTTGTAGAAAAGTGGAAAAACTGTAGAAGAAATAAGGTTTTTTTTGAAAACAAAAACCAGGAATGGCTAGATACGCCGCACAGTGGCTGAAAATCATTTTTCATTGGCCAAAATTCTGTAACTTTTGAACCGATCAAAATATTTTAGTACTGTTTTTTTTAGTAGATAGATAGATAGTTGATCTTGACTCAGTGTGAATTTCATTTAAATTGATTGAGTACTTTTTAAGGAATTCTAGGTCAAAGTTTAACTTTTGATTTTTTTTAACTTTTAGCGTGATATATGTTTTTTTTTATTTATTTTTATTTATTAGAAAGTGTCATATTTGGAGTTAAATAATTATTATAAACATTTTTTGTAATAATGAAATTTTTTTAATGCTTACACTCAAAAAAATTTTTACACTCAAAAAAATTTTTACACGCAACAAAATAGTAAAATTCACTAGAAATTTAACTAGTATTACTAAAAAATTAAAAATGTTTGCTATCAAATTTGCAATTTGCTTACACTCAAGGAATATTATTATTACTACAGAAAAATTTATTAGTGTTTGCTGCCTAATTTGTTACACTAGCTAAATAAATCTGCTAAACATTAGCGCAATGATTCTAATTTTTTTTTTAATTTTGATATGAAAATATGGGTTCTTATTTTTTGAATCTTTCTTATCTATTAAAACATTGCATTCATATGTGGGAAACCTTTTAAGAATAAAAACTGCAATAGATTTAAATAGCATTTGTAACAATGGTTGGTTCTTTTTATTATTATTTTTTACTAATACTATGTTTTTCGTACTTAAATAACAATGAAAGGCAATTATAATTATTATTCATTAGACTCAAATATTGATTGCAAATATTCCATATTTTGTTCTGTGCTATTTCTGTTCTTTAGTAGTTTTTTGGCTTCTTCATCTAAATCCCGATGTTCCACTTTCCATTGATTTCGAATACTGGAGATGAACGGATCTGACGTTGCCAATAATATATTAAATAGATCTTCATTTGTGGAATTTCGTGACATTTTTCTAGTATTGTGCTGTCTATAAAATCTGTAATCCTTGTTCCTTTTTTCCTGAGCCTCCTCTGATAGATCTCCAAGTGGCACCAAATGATATTTAATGACATCTTCTCCATGATAAAGGATTTTGTGGACTGTTGCAGACATATTTCTCCATGGGTAGTTGGTTGTATATATTTTTGCAGTTTCCTTAGCATAATCTCCAAATTTTCTAGAGTCAATTTCTTCATTGCACGCAAGTACTTCTAGGATTATTTTAAATCTGAAAATAAGGTTTAAATCCACTCCTGTTATTTCAGATGCTGTTTCTGGATCTGAAAAGAATCTTCTTGCGGTATTGCCATCATTTGTATTGCCTGACCCTTGTTTTGGCTGATCTATAATCAATCCAAATTTGCGATATTCATCTTGAACATGTTTCTTTTTTGAACTTCTTAACTCTTTGTTGGTTTCGTTGTTTCTTATTGATCCTGAAGGCCCGAAATCCAAATCATAACTGATTTTTAGTATGTGTTCCATAAGTCGTATTCTTGCATGTAGTGGTGATAATCCAAATTCGAAGGCATCGGTATTATCGAATGATTTTGTCGGGACTTGGTTTAATTGGCTTGATGTTGCTTGGCATATAATGCAGCTGGATGCAGCCTTCGTGTTAGTCAAAGCCTGACCTACTTTTCCATCTATCATTGTCAGCACTAATTGGTAGCTTACTTCAATTCGCTGCCCATCTAACTGTAATTGTAATGGCTGTAGTGTTGCTATTTGGGCCTTGATATCACTAACTTCTTTGTTAATGGCATCATGATTTTCTTTTTTGAATTCAAATTTGATTGGCCTGCAGTATTTCGTAGAAGATGGTGTCTCATTTTTCCAAATATCCATTGTTTGCGTTGTACTACTCGAAGGCTCCGAATCTTCCAAAATCTTTTTCAATCGCAATGGTACAAATGATACCATGAACATATCTGAGTCCGAAATATTTTCACATACAACTTGTTTGTATTGTTTTTGTCCCGAAGAACCATCACATCCCCATTTACAAAATAGAATTAACTTTGTGTTTCCATATTTCTTTAACTCAGTTCCTGTTATTGATTGTAGCAAGCGTTTGGCTGTGTGATCAAGTAAAGATTGTAGTTGTACTTCTGCCGAAATTGGTGTGATTGTAATAGTGTCCTTTGATGGCAAACAGTCTATTTTAGCAGCTGTTATGTGATGATATGCTGGATACATATTTGAGCCTTTTTCAATCGCACGCAATCTGAGCTGAATATATTGGTGTTTTGTTAATTTCAAATCCAGAAATAATGCTAATGCCTCCTCATTTGTGAACTGTTTTGCATCGCTCGGAGTTGGTATACTTTTAAGAATTCGCTTTGTTCTCACTGGACTAGCATTACAAGTTTTTTCAATGATATCCACTTTTGTTAATTGGTTTTGTGCTCATAATTGATGTAGAAAAGATTCTTTTATATTTGTAGAACCAATTTCCTCGTTAAAATTTTTAAGTTTCCGCCTCTTAGATCTATCGCTGCAGTTGTCCAATGATTTGCGTGGTCTTCCAGCCTTATCTAGCTTTGCTGTTTCTCCACCAACATTAAGTTGGCCTTCTAACCAGTTTGCACTTTTATTATAAAACTTTTGTTTACAGTAGTTAACTTCTTTCAATCGTTTTTTTAGTACTTTGACGAAATTAGATAATTGCTCTTGTATTTCGGTACTAGACGAATTTAAGTTTAATTTTATTTTAACGTAACTAAGAACATCTTCCTGGTTTTTGTTTCGAAAATACTCTTCGGCCAGTTCTTTATAACTAAAGTTCTCCATATTTTTCTTAATATTTTTATTTGCGTCTGTTATCACTTTTTTATCACTTTTTATCACTTGCGAATATACGTCCGTACACTTGAAGTATTAACTTATTATTGAGTAATCCCTTATAGAATCCGTCATTTTATACATTTTTAGGTACATGTTATTCACACATTGATCTTTAATTTCATAGCAGGTAGTACTTAAATTGAACAAAACTGCACTTGTTATCCAGACTTCAATATCAGGTAAAACTAATTAGTTTCTCGCCAATATGGGGTGGTTTTTTATCTTTAGTGGTTTAGTGCCGCGATTATTGACAAACTTATAAAATTGTTTATGACTTTGGTTGACCCTTAAATTTGACAACAGGTAAATTAAGAAAGAGATCATTTGTTTACTGTAGAACCTATTGTGATCATTTTATGACTTATTTTTTTGCTGATCAAAACAAAGCCAATAAACCCTTTCGCAGGTATTTTATTTAATTATTTTACTTTTACGTAGTCTAAAGTAAAAAAACAAAATTTTTTTTAGAGTAATTTTTTAGAGTAATTTCATTAAAATGAAAAAAGTGTTCTACCGGGGGCTCGTGGGGGGTGCAAAAGTATATATAGGGTTAAACAGGATACATTCGCCTTTCTCCGGGTGGTATACGTTTCTTGTTCCCTTACTTCCTTTAGAAGTTCTATTCCACTAAAGTTTAAATTTGAGAAAAATATAGTGGTTTCATAAATATTTCATAACGCCCCTAATATCAAACGTTAGAACTGTGACTACTTACAAAAACTAAAGACTATAATCCTACTAACATTATAAAAAAGACCGCAGGCCAATATCGATGATAGCTTGCGAGTAGTAACCATTTATTTTTGATAAAAAACAAAAAAAAAACACCTTTTGCTGAATTAAAAAAAAAAGTTGAGTTTGACAGCATGCCACGCCCACAATTATCAATAGTTTAACCTAATTTTTTGGCTACCTTAATCTGGATATATAAGCTACAAAAAGGAGTAAAAATTTTAAAAATCGATGACAAAAAAAAATTTGACTTTTGGCCAATGAAATCAAAATTTGAGCCACAGTGCGCCGTTAGTATTGATTGAAAGATCATCTTCCGAAATTATTGGACGTCCACAAAAAGATATTTCGGAGTGTTGCAAAAAAACGCAAGTTAAGAAATTGGCAGGCCTTACTGAAGATGTGCCATCAGAAGCATTGTTGGTAGCTGCAAGCTGCAGCTTGTATAAAGGTGGAAAACGTAGTGCTTCACAGGTGGTGTCAATGGTAAACGCCGACGAAGAGTTAAGCGGTAAGATTTTGAAAACTATGAGTACCCCTCAGCGTCTACCAACAAAATTTTCTGATGAAAAAGCACTGGCGCTATTTGTAGATGTTGGACATACCAAGTACACATGGAATTTGTCAAAGAGAGCCGCTAAAGGGCAAAACGCCGATATATATCCATGCTACGACAAACTGCGTTGTGCGAAAAAAAAATGCTATCCTAGTGTCATCACGGTCACTGATCATTTCGCTGAAGTACCATTACAAAGCTTAGTAGACCATACGATTGCTAGGATTATTGAAGCACACCCAGAAAGTTTTCAAAACCATATTGAAAATAATAATAACACCCAATTAACTGCTACCTACAAATGGGGTTGTGATGGCAGCAGCGGCCATTCTACTTACAGGCAAAAATTTAATGACTTCGATGGAGACATGATAGATCAATATTTATTTTCAATTTGTATGGTACCATTGATAGTGCAGAAAGGACCGACAGTTTTATGGAAAAACAATCGGCCTTCTTCTACCCGATATTGTCGACCCATTAAATTACTTTGCGAGAAAGAATCGGCAGACTTGTCTCGCAGAGAAATTCAAAACATTAACAGCCAAATATTAAATATTTTTCCAAAATTTGTGAGTACCTTAAGAATTGATCACCAATTTCATATGACCATGCTTGATGGCAAAACGTTCAGTGTCATATCGGAATCGGCTTCGCAAACATGCGGAATCTGTAGCGCGACTCCCAAAAATATGAACGATCTAAATTTGGTGAAAAGCTTTCCTATTAATGCAAACCTATTTGAATATGGCTTATCAAGTCTCCACGCATGGATTAGGTTTTTCGAGTGTGTTTTGCACATTGCATATAGAATACCAATACAAAAGTGGCAAGCTCGTGGTGCTGACAAGGATGTCGTTGAAAAAATAAAAGAAGTATTCAGCAGAAGCTAAGGGAAGAAATGCATTTGTTGGTGGATATACCAATGGCTGGTACTGACAGCACGAACAGCGGAAACACTGCAAGGAGGTTTTTCCAACAACCACATTTGGCTGCTCGTATAACAGGAGTAAGCTATGATTTAATATATCGATTTAGCGTAGTCTTACGAGCATTGGCTTGTGGATACGACATAAATTCGGACGCATTCGGATCGTACGCATTGGAAACTGCCGAAATTTTTGTTAAAGCATACTCCTGGTTTTACATGCCATCGTCTGTTCACAGAATTTTAATTCATGGAGCAGATATAATAAACCATTTTTCCCTTCCGATTGGTATGATGTCCGAAGAAGCTCTTGAAGCCAGGAACAAGGACTATCGAAACATACGCGAGAGCAATAAAAGAAAAAATTGCAGGAAAAATTCAATGGAAGATATCATAAATGCTTTATTAGTTTCGTCTGACCCTTTGATATCTTCATTGTCAAATGGGTCTTCAATTTCGTCTGCAAAAAATATTATTATGGACGATGATGTTAAGAGCTTGCTTTTACTGAAGCATCTAGATATGCCTGATTCTGATTCCGAAGATTCCGAAGATAATTTTGATTTATAAAATTTGTTTATTGAAGTTAAAAAAAAAAAAATTTGAAATTAAAAAAAAATTTTAAAAAAATTTAAAAAAAATATTAAAAAGATTCCGAAGATAATTTTGATTTATAAAATTTGTTTATTGAAGTTAAAAAAAATTTTTGAAATTAAAAAAAAATTAAAAAAAAATTTAAAAAAATTAAAAAAATAAATTTAAACAAAATTTTGTTTTCTTAAAAAATTCTATGACTTTTTAAAGATCTGTGAAAAAAACCGAGTGAAGATATCTTTTTTCGTTTAGAAGTTATTAATTAAATGCCGCTAACGAGGCCCAATCGCCCACTGAGCTTTGTGGTAAAAATGTTTTTAACAGAGATAATATATAATTTTGAACATAAAATATTATTTGTTAATAATTGATTCGTATATCTACATACATATATTTGGGAAGAATTGTTGAAAATGCGTTAAGTCATGTTCTGCCATCTGTTAGTACAGTTATTCTTTTATGCTCTGGGCCCCATTTGAAATGTCATATTGTCCTAATAAATTTTAAATACTTCACTAAATGATGTATGCATATTTTCTTTTTACAAAAAAATCAACCCTTCGGGTTAAATATAATAATTATACATTATTTCACTAATATATCAGAAATGGCTTTTAGAGCCGACCGTTATCCAAGTATGATAGAATAAAAATTGGGCCATCGTGCTGCCATTATTAAAATTGTCTGCTCCTGTTAGGTGTGTGACGTCACGCAAACTATGTTCTTATTGGCTAATAACACTGTGCGACATATGGTAGGGGTCAGTGATCGGGATGGGAATTCATAAAAAATTCAAAGCGGGAAAAAGTGTCAAGTCTTATTGCTTTGTCGTAAAGTCACATAACCTGTGCACAAAATTAGATATAGAGATATGTATAGATTACGCGTTTCGGTTTTATTCACAATTAAGTAAAAGTATTTCATTTTGACAAGAATATTGATTTTAGGTTTCAATGAATGTCGATAATATTTATTATTATTAACACGTAAAATTAAAAATATCAGGTTAGTACATAAATACATAGATCATAAAAATCGATTAACGCATAAATTTACTTTACTTTCTTGCGTGGTGGTTCGCCAACTTTTTCAGACTCTGAATCGGATGAGGATCTGTCTTCATCTGGAAAAATATTCAAATGTTTTTAATCAGTCAGATAACTTCAATTTTGTGACTTACCCTTGGAGGAAACTTCCATTTTACATTCTTCTTCTTCATCTTCATTGTCGAGATCGTACGTCTTTTGCGACCACCAACAAATTTCAGCCACCAGCGAGTCGAGCTTTTTGCCTTTATATCGCGTTTACAAGGGCATGGCCACTTGATGGAAGCACTCGTCATGCTGTTTGCTGGAGTAATCGAGATTGTGTTGCAAGAAGTGAATTTTAAGAGACATGTTCCAACATCTTGGTCACAGTAGCGCGGTAATTGTGTGCTCGCTCACTTCTCAAAAAAATCGTATGACTTTCTTCACCGCCCTCCACGCAATGTAATCATTACTGACTAAAGCGTCTTTAAATTTTTTTTAATGCATGAGCTTCCGTATATCGGGCCCATTCAGAACACCTTCCTTTAATTTTGCTTCACTGATTCGTGGGAGAATATATTTCTATGGGCCGGCTTCTGGCATTGGTTCATAGGTGGAATCCGATTGATCCGTTGTTACAATAGAAAAATAAGTTTCTCTTTCAGGACTTAGAAGCGGTGGAATTGGTATATCATCCGAATGGTGTTTGTGCACTTTTAACAAAGATGTAAACTCTTTGTTAAAGGCCTTTACGATTTACTCCATGTATTTTGTTTGCACAAGCATAACAGTTGTCGGAATTGTGCTCTCCTGGATCAGTCCAAATCATTGGTACACCAAAAGAAAGTGAAGTGCGTTTCCCTTTAATCCACATGTTAAGAGCATTGTAGCAACACATAGTTTAAAAGCACGCTTGACTTGTTCAGTTAGTAATGCAGTATTTGTTGAAAAAGCTTTTTTGCCACAAACGAAACAAAATAAATTGATATTTTCTGGACAATTTGCACTCATTTCGATTTTATACTTTTATTACTTTTTCGGCACTTTTAAAAAACCGTACTTTTCGCGTTTTTAGACACTTGTTGAATGACATAAAACGACAATGACTACGTATTTTCCATTATTTAACTGACAGGTACTTATAAATGGACGCATCTGTTAAGGGAACATATTTACCTGATTGAACCTTCTAAAACCAGGGCTCATACAAATTCGTTTCAAATTTTTTTATATCTTTCCAAATAATGAAAACTCATAAATGTGGGTGGAATTTCTGTAAAAAAAAATAATCCCTTACAGGTAGGCAAGGGCAAACCCCACATCAATAAAAAAGTGCACTTTCCTTTTTTCCCTTTAATTGTCTGTGCACGGAGTAGATATCACGAAGGAACAAGAAGAGAAATTCAGCGTCTATGCACTTTTTTGACCGTTTTTTAGTTTGTTACCGCCATCATAAAAATGAAAAAACCTTTTGTTTATTTCTTATTTTAATTCTGAGAATTATAAAAAGTCATCAACATTTTTTCCAATGAGAAGCCTTTACTTAAAAATGAGATAGATACCTTAATTGTGAATTTAAATTTTCATGATCCACGTCTCTTTTTGTGCACAGGTTATGTGACTTTACGCCAAAGTAATAAGACACTTGACACTTTTTCCCGGTTTGGCTTTTGCATGATTTTTAAATATACAAAATTTTAATTTTTTATGCAAAAAAATATTTTGTTTCTTCATAAATTTATTAATAACTGCGACACTGTTGATTGCGTTGAGAAATGGTGTAGAAGTAGATTAAAGCTATTGTAATTCTTAATTTTTTCAAATTTGTTTCAGCAAAATCGGACACGTAGTTCTCGTGTTATGTCAAACAAAAAGCCCAAAACGTTACAAATTCCCCTATACAATATTTAATAAGTTCAAATCGATATATCTGTGGTTTTCTGGAATAACAGCGTATGTCCATGTTTGTCAGTTTTGAGTTAACGATGCCAAATATAATAATTTTTAACGCTCTTTACATGTGTTAAATTTAAAAAAAAAAAAGATATTGACCATTTCTGAGTTTTTTCTTTACATAACGACGTAACTTAAATGTTTATTAAATTAATTTGCAGCACTAACGACGTATGTCAACCTACGTTTGATCGCTGACAAATTATTTTCTCAGAAAACGACACATAGCGACATACGTTGTTTTTAATGAAAAAATGCAAAATAATTTTAGATTATTTTTCAGTTTATAACCACTTATAAAAACTTGAGTGTTTATTTCTGTTATTTTTTGTCAGTATTATTCTTGATACGTTGTTATGTTCTCATCCTAAGGCCCACTAACTTTTTGTTGACGAACAAAAAATCAATTTTTCAAGCAACAACAACTTATGTCCACATGGGTGGTTGCATTGGTAGTTTTCTTTTTCAAAGAAAACGACTTTTGTCGACATAAGTTGTTTTATCTGCACACACTTTAAGTGTAATTTACATATTGTTTTTCGTCCTTCTCTAGGATCTATTCCTTTGAAGATTTTTGACTCAAAATTTTATATAAAGTATTTATTGCCCGTATTTACAGGGCTGTTAAATAAAAAGCTCTAAAATCTTTATATCGAGCCCATAATTTCAAATATAACCTTTTTTGGCTCCTTTGAATATTTTGATTTAATGACATACGCGGTTATTCACGAAAACCACAGATATATCGATCCCTAGACGTGACCCAGCGAAACGCCGGGACACGTATAACTTTTTTTGACCGATATAACTTTCCCCTACGGTTTCATCCCATCCCGATTTGGCTGTCGCACAGTGTAATTTTCAGCTGACAAACTATTATGTTTATGTGTATGTTTATACATTAACAATAACATTGTAACAGTGGGATAATTTATTATTTTTCTCATCAAATTATTTGTAAGTAAAAAATTTATTTTTTATAAATTTGTTAATTAATTTATTTTATATTCACTAAATAGAAATGGTCTAACAATATTCGAAGAAATATTCAGAGGCCGTTGTTCTGTACTTTAGAATAAGGTCACCAGGTATGCTTATTTACTTTGTTATTTTATTAAATTTCCTCTTTCGTTTATTGACACTATCAGATTCCAGCCCTCGAAATTCGAGTGCAAATTCTTGGAAATTTTATTTTTTCATTATATAAAAACCCTAAATGTATGTTAATCAATTATAGCCAATTCACAAATCAACACAAAAAACAAACTCATTTTTATTACAAACGTATTAACAAATTTAATAAACACACACATTGCATTGTATAATTTATGTATGTATTGGTAGAAACTTTAAATGCAATTTAATCGAAATAAAGGAAAAAATTTAAAAATCTGCAAAACGGCTAAAAAGAAATACCTTTCAAATAATATACGTTTGCTCAAAATCGGGATAAAACGGTGGAACAAATTATCGGTCACAAGAAATCGCCTAGCCTATTAATATTATAGACGAATCTCGGCATATAGTAAACTTATTCTTAAGTACATTCTACATCTAAAAAAAGTTTTTCGCATCTTCATTTTTGCTTCAATATCCTTTGCTTCTAACAAATGTTTTTGCAAATGTCCGCTTCTAAGCTACAATTTTTCGCTATTTTATTTTTAAAATATTGCATCACACGATTTCTAATTCATTTTCGTTATTTTCTGATTGTAATACATCTTCTTGGATGCTAGGATTAATACCCTTAACTGTAGTACCTGAAGAAACCACAAGGAAAATTAAACACTGTTTTATTTCAAATTGTATGTTGGGTTTTACCTGTTTAAGGTTTATGTACATCTAAGTCGGGAGTATTGTATTTGCGTTAATACCTAAAATGTATTCGTTGTAGCCCAGAATATATGACCGAAGTCTATATTTAAGTTTAAAAAAGTTTTCGTAAAAAAATATAATCTTTTCATTAGAAACACCAAAATGTTTTTCGCACAATTTCTCACTTCTTTTTTACTATTTGTTTGCTTGCATTTTGTCACCCTTAGCCCACTGCATACCTGATGTTTACGTCTTTTTCTCCTTTTTTGTTTTTTTTTCAGTTTTTCTTTATGCCGTTTGAATGTTTTTTTATTTATTTTAAACATTGAATGTTGTTAAAAAAAAAATAAATAAATAAAGCGAAATTCGTAATTTAAAATAAGAAGTGATTTGTTATTTTTGTGAGTTCTGTCAAAGTGATTTTAATTTGAGGGCTGCCAACTATCACATAAAGCATTAATTTTTCGCAAGATTTATAATTTTCTTACATCAAACAGACTTGGTAACCCTTGCGAGAGACATAATACGTCATATAACGGGAAAACATTCGGATGTCGTCATTATAAGTTATATCATTCTTAACTTACTTTACTAGTATGCTTGAATAAAAGCATAACATGATATGCATAAAAATTATATTTTCAGCCCAATTCTCAATAACAATTCCCTGGGAATTTTTTCCCTATTCCCTGTTCCCCTATTCTTAATAAAATCTCCCCGGGAATTTTTTCTCTTTTCCCTTTACCCTTATTCTAAAAGAACTTCGAAAATGGGAAACTCTTCCCCGGGAAAATAGTAGAATGTCAATAAAAGGGAGAATAATATGGGAATAATTCCGCCAAAAAACTACGAGGCAGTGCTGCGAAAAATTTAATTATTTAATATTTTTAAGAAAAATAGTAACATATATCATTTAAAATTTCGTATAATAATATTATTATGGCATTACCGTTGCTTTCAGGTCAAAAGCAACAAACAAAATACAAATTCATGTTCTTTTGAACAAAATGCAAGCCAACCCTGATGTTGCATGCTTTGCTCCGTCTTGTCCTGCTTCTGCTCTTCTGCTTCATCTACCATCAGAAACGCTACACTGAAAATTTTTTGTATTTATTTTTAATTTATTAAAGATTTTAAAAAAAGTTTTACTATTAATTTCCACAAAAATTTTTAAATTTGTAAACAAAACAAAACAACTGAAGCAAAACAGCTGTCTTCGAATACTTGAAATTCTCTCTCCCATATTATTCTTCTCCCCGTCTGTTTAGAATAGGAGGATTTATTCTCGGGAAAAATGAATTCCCCGGGAACTCATTTCCCTGGGAATATTTAGAATTGGGCTGTTTATAAATTGTTCATTTTATTATGATAGTTATCAATGTTGTGTACATAGTTCTAGCTTTCATATTTATATCCTATAAATATGAGTTTGTGCTGGTGTTTATAACTATCAAAAATATTTGAGCCATTTTTCATCATACCGAGCGACTCAGAATCATTCCCAGTGACGTTTTACCGATGTAAGTATGTCCGTCCGTCCTTCCGTTTGTCCGTCGGTCCGTCTGTGTGTCCATGTAAACTTTGCAATAGAAGTAAGCTTCGCAACTGTAGATATATTTTTATGAAATTTGGAATATAAGCTTCTATTGGCCGTTGCACAAACGCTATTGCAACTGGAGAAAACCGGTGCATGTGCAGACCTATTCCACATACAAATGGCCCCTATGAGGTTGACTTAATTGCCGTAATATCCAAACTATCTATGAGTCTCGGTCAAGTTTGGTTTGTGTGTATTTATTACACCCATTAATCGGTAGTTCAATTGCAGTTCTTACTCATAGCCTCCATATAAAGTTGCTTCCCGATCTTCACTTAAATCTATGGAAAACGAAATTATTGCACAGATTTTTCTTAAATTTGGTTTGTATATGGTTTTGCAAAAACTAAGTGACTTTACCTAGTATAGTCATGATCGGTAAATTTTTGGACCTAGTCGTCATATAAATATAGTATCCCATAGGAACATTCTCATAACTGCTGGCCAAATAATTAATAACAATGCCACTCAAATTTGATTTAGGCTTATTTGCTATATCCAATTAGTTGTCTGGACCGACTATAATTTTCTTACTTATTAGTACGATAAAAAGAAATATATTACAGAAATTAATGTGTGATTTTTACCATTTTTGTGTTATGAACCCTAAGCCCATATAACGATTTAGATGAATTTAAACAAAATTTTGCTGAATTTAAAAAATATGATTTAAAAATATTATTTGGTTTCTTCATATTGATAATAAATAAAGCAAATAAATTAAAGTAAAACAAAATTAATAGTCTCTTCTCAAAATGAGAATGCAGGCACCATAGGGTAACTATTTATATATTGAGAGATGTGTATAGTAATTCTGAGTTATGTATGTTTTGAACAAATTTTAAACAGACAGAATGGTGATTTTTTTTAGTGTTAAAATTATAGTTACATGTTTTAAGGTAAGTATATGAATAACTGATTTCTTGATAAAATCGTTTTCCAAATGTTTTTAATAAAATGGGTTATTTTGCTTAAACTACGTCAGAATGAAATTTAGAACAGTTTGAACAATAAGTTTTCACATTTTCAACAAAATACACAGAAAAATAATATCATTAGATTAATGGTATTACATTAGTTTTGGACCAAGTGTTATAATATTTAATATAAGAACAAACGGAAGGACGGATATTGCTAATTAAAATGTGAATAATTAACAAACAATACTTTTTGTCTACATAATTATATATTATGTCTGTAAAATCTCTCTTATAACTAAATTGTGGCAAACAAAGCCATCATAATCACTTGATGAGTCGATTTAGCGGTATCCATATGTCCGCCTGTTGACCCGTATACCTGTATAAAGTTTTTAGCTAAGTTACAAATATAAACACATTTTGTTAAAATTTGTTATTTTAGCTTTTGTTCGCCATAGGATGATCGGTGTTGCTGAAAGTAGGTCCATGTTCAGACCTAGCAGATCTAGATCGTAAAATGCAGATTGTCGTATAGATATCGTTTAAATATAGATATATAAAATATACCCTATTTTTAGTCGAAGTTCCCATATAAAGCTAAAAAAAATTTCATAATTTTTCCGCAAATCTGGTTAACGTTTTTGAGATAATAATAAACTTTTTTAATGGGGTCAATATCGGTCAGTTTTTTTACCTAGTTCTCATATCTGCAGGCCACAAATATATAACTGTGCAACTCATATTTGGTGTTGGCTTAAGACCATTTCTCAAAATTCAAGATACAGGGTATCGTAGTCTGTTTAAACTGATCATAATTTTCTTTCTCGTTTTATGCTGTAATTTGATAACAGCAGTGCGTTATATCAATTGTGTTTGGAATACTTGTTTGGAAAAATATAATTCCTGTCTTTTTCTTTTCGCACTTTCACCTTAAATAACCGGTGAATATTAAGGATGTGGAGCAGAATTTAATAATAATGACCCTCCCTTCAAGCTTTTAAATAAGCAGATACAAGTCGACTTGGGAAATATATTATATATAACAGATGTGAAACTTATGTTCAAGGGATATTTTGCGTAAGACAAGGGACAGGTGCAAGCGAAGTAGTTCGTTGGTAATAAAATACAAAATAAATGAAAAGTACTAAACACAATATACTTTTTATTATATAGATATAGAAAAGATATAAACAACAGTTAAAAAGAAAAAATAAAAATAAAAGGAACAATGAATAAGTAAAAAAAGTAAATTTTTTTCTCGGAAGATGACGCATACTAAAGTACTTCCGCAAAAGAATACAGCCACACTGTTCAGTGCAGTGTACTTAAAGGCAGATGCATATCGAACAAAGAAACAGCACATTATTGTGCTAAAAAAATTGTTGAAAAACCCTAACGAAACGAAAATATTTTCCAAAGAAAATTTTTTATAACTACATTCATTATTTTATTTTCTATGCTGTAGTGCAAGTTCAAAAGTATTGTGAAGGCATGTCACTCTTATCGGATTCGAAGGAGGAAAATGATATATATTATGAAGACGAACAACAAATTAACTTTTAAGGCCTATCAATATAATTTATAAGAAAGAAAAGTGAGAAAATTAAAGTTGGTATAGACCGCTCCAGCAACAAGTTTTCAGAACAAATGAAAATGTAGTTGTTTTCCGAAGAAATATTTTGTCTCAAATCAATAACTTATACTATACACTAAATTAAAAATAATATTTAAATTAAACATTGATTTATTTATTTATTTATTTAATATATAACTATATATATAATAACAAATTATTACAAAATTATATTAATTAAGCACTAGCTGCTAAAACCATCACAAAATTAATAAACAAAAAAGTGTCGATAGCTTTTAGGTCAATTTACTACCTTTTTTCCTAAATACGCTTTCGAATAAGAAAAAAAGACTAATGTAAACCGAAGCTAAAGAGTCAGTGTTGAAGAAGTAACTCACTCGGATTTTGATACTGCGTGAGCTCAAAAAAGAAATTTTAACTAAACTCAAGCTGTCTCTTTTATTTCATATTCTTTATTGCCTAACCCAAACCACAATTTTTCATGAGATTTATGGAAATTGTCAACCCGTGTCAAATTGCAAATAAATCAAATAAACCCCCAAAAAAAACACAATTTTTATTCCTCTATAGATTTCAAGGAGCGAATTCCATCTCCGATTAAAAAGAACCCAACAATAATCAATAAAGTACAAACAATTGGCATATTCACACCAATTGTTTTCATATTTATATTAACTTTTTCAATAATTATTCTAAATAAATTACTATACTTAATTAATTAAACTACAAAATAATATCTTTAAACTGTATTTTCCGTTTTGTGTTTTTTTTTTTTTGTTTTTTTTTTCAAAAGTATTCCCTTTCATTCCTTTTTATATCAATTAAAATTATGTATATGAATTTTAAGGCCGCCAGCGACGATCAAATAAACCCATCAAGCAGTGCATATGTGTGAGTGTCGTGTGTTTGAAGCTTTAAAGGCGACGTACAAATAAGTACGTCAATCACCATTTGAATTTTGATTTCGTAGCTTTCGCATCAAATCAGGTCGTCTTCGAATGATGATTTAATGTTATTGTAATTTTAAAAATTGATTTAGTTGATTTTTTATGATATTTTTAAGAAGAAGTTTTAATTATCTATATATTTTATAACTATAAATTTTATAATTTTAATCAATTTACAATAAATATTTAATTAAAAGTAAATATAAAATAATTAAATTTATATGTTAATTTTTGTATAAATTTTATCATATTTCTAAACTTTATAATAATAAATTTTGATAATTTCTTACTAGTTCATTATTAATTATAATAATGATTTAGTTATAAAACAATTTATAATTAAATATATATATATATAAAACTAGTTGACCCGGTGCGCTTCGCTACCCCTGAATTGTAGTTGTAATGAGACAGATTTTTTTTTTCATTTTATTCAAGTGCTGTAATATATACAATAGCTGACCCGGCCAATTTCGTCCTGTCTTGAAAGGTGGTAAATTAAAAATTTATAATTTTCAGGATAGATGGTTCTGTATTTAAATATTTAATTTAAATTGAGAAAATAATTGTGTTACAAAAGTATGTTTATTTAAAAAAATGCTTTAAATATTATTTTTGTTAAGTTTTTAATGATTATTTTAATAAAGTCAATCTAATTGAGATTTTAAATTACTGCAACGCTTTCAGATGTACAACGTTCTTTGTTTGTCTGTCGGGAGCGTAAACAAATAACGCCGATGGTTTGCCTACTCGAGAACATGCCACATAGAGCTGGCCATGAGAAAAGCATGGATACTACAAATTGATGCCACAAATTTTGAAAGACTGTCCCTGCGCCTTATTAATGATCATTTCAAATGCAAGTCTAACTGGAAATTGAAGGCGTTTGAAATCGAATGGCAAATCATTGGGAATTATTGGTATTCGTGGGATGAGTACGTCTTCCCCCTTGTACTTTCCCTTCATAATTGTTCCTTCAATGACGTTTGTCATAAATTTTTTGACAGTAAGTCTTGCGCCATTGTAAAGTCGAGGCTGATTGATATTACGCATCATTATAACTACGGATCCAACCTTCAACTGTAGATAATGTAGCGGCAAACCTGACAACTTGATTGAATTTAAAAATTCTGTTGGATAATTCACAACATCCTCCTGATTCATGACAGTGTCAATTGATTTGTAAGACACTATTAGTCCTTCAATGGCCATTTGAATCGTTGCATTTATCTCATCGACGTCTTTGTTTTTAGCGGCTAATATTGCTCGTTCTCCTAGCCAATCGTGATTCCTGTAATGCTGCGAAATGTTGGGGAACACACTATGAATTAGCTCCTCTTTTGATTCAATGAAATGGCAGAAGTCATTAGGTAACTTTATTAAAGCAGTCATAACGTTGATGGGAATTTTTCCATTTCCAATATCCAACAATTGCACCGAAAAAACATCTGCTGAGGGATCGTTTTGCAGTTGCAATATGTTTGTCGGGAATTTCAGCTGATATGACATCGTCAATTTCATCAGGTTTTAATTTTTCTTTTAACCAAACTGAAATATGTGCATGGGGTAAACCTCGTTTCTGCCACTCGACGGAATACATCCAACAACACGTTTCTCCAAACACTCTAAGTTTCACCACAAAATGCATCAGTGATTTTAGTTTCTGTCCAAAGACTCGTGCAGTTATGTCATGTCGATGTACCGATGATTGACCGGGAAACAGGAGATCTTTTATTTTATCCCATTGTGGATTACATGTAAATGTTATAAATAGATCCGGACGACCGTATTGGCGAACATCGACATCGCATCTTGTGCATATTCATGCATGTGTCGCGGACTTCCAATATACGTTGCTGGCAAAATCTGCAATCTACCGACATTGTTTCCATTGCCATCTATGGTGATAGCGTCCCGAAGATGTATGTAGTCTTCAGAACGGAGTTGGTTAAGATTGAGTCTGAGGAAAGTCAGCCGCTCCGTTTCTATCTTCACGTACATGTCAACAGCATATTGCATTTTAAAATGTAATTGTAGTCGTTTTCACGAACCATCAATCTGAATGCGTAGAAGTTCATGGAACTCAGTTTTTTGTTCGTCTCGGCGCCTACAATTTCAAGTGTGTAATTTGTTGGTAACAAAATTACAATTTAACTTTTGAAATTTCATGGTACTCACCGGTTAATGGGTTTACCATCTTGATTGTGAAATGATAGCCATCATCACCCTGCCAAAAGAGTACAGGGCACACGCTGTAATCGGTCGTTACGACGATGGAGAACAATATCACGTGAAGCCAAATTTTCACCTACAACACCTATTGCAACATCATCATTGAATCTTCTGGCGTGTTCCCCAGCTGGCCTTCTATCGGAATGTATAACAATTTTGTGGTTGTCTGACGACATTTGTTCAAGAGCCGTTTTGAACAACCCAACTAATGCATTGTGTTCATGAAGGATACTTTGCAACTGTTGCACTATTTCCAGTTTAGTAGAGGCATTGTATGTGCAACGTTGAGCGACTTCATCGTTTGAGTTCCACATAAAATATATTTGCAGAAATTGATAGTCTGCATCAACGTTTGGCAACAACGAACCAGCTCTATGGTAAATTTGACCTTGATTCTGCAACGGTGGTGTGAACTGATGAAAAATTAAATTTATTTACATGTGGCAAATGAGTTACCTTAAATGTCGGCACGAAATTGTCTCGGACAATGTTCGTGGCGCCGAACAAAGTCATTTGAAAGCAAGAATTGTACTTTTGTATATTGGTTAGGAAATGCTTCTAAAGAGGTGCTGATCCAGAAACCAATGAATACAGTGGCTCAGGTGGTGGGTTTAATGGTGGTAGTTTAATCTTTCCATTTGCGCAGCATAACCCTTGAGATTCTTTTGGAAATTTCAGAGCCTTGCAATGAGAACATACAATGCTCATAGAGCCGATTCAACATTATTATCCGTAGAATAATCAGTAGATGAATCATAGCGGAAGGCTGTACGTAAATAAGCTGTCGGTACACCAGCTTGTCGTTGCACGCATCTAGCTATATTGTTTTCTTGATGATTATCATCCGATCGATTAATAGATGTAATGCGACGTCTCTGTCTCAATCGATTATCTTCATTTCGTATAGCTCGATCTTCATGTGACTGAATTAATCGGGATTCTAATATCCGTTGGCTGTTCCTCTCAATCCGATTTGCCCGATGTTCAGGACTTTCAATAACTCGAGAATTTCTTGAGCTTGTAGCCGTACGGCTTCTGCGACCAATGTTCCTACGTCTGATTGGCGGCATCTCACTCACTTATTATTAAAGTTAATTGAAAACAAAATCATTATTATAATATAACCGAAACTTATTAATTTGTTCGGACGTCAAACAACTTCTGACTTTAAAAGCAAATATTTTTGTATTGAAAAATATCTAATAAAAGTAGTCATCAGCTGGTGCAGTAGCTAGCAGGTGCTGTCACAGTAGGATATACAAACTTCAAATGAATTACAAACATTGAGAGTGTATAAGTATTTTGAAGTTTAATGGATATTTTTCATTTGAAAATAATTGGAAAATGGTTTTACTTACAATTTTGTTTTTTTCACTCATATTCAGATAAGAAGTTGATGTTAAAAATTTTTTTTAAAAAAATGAGAATTTTAAAAATTCTTAGCAAAATATGTTTTTTTTTGCACAAAACGTATCATAACCTCGTGTAGTATGAGCAGGCAATCAATATTGCGATTTTGTTTGCAAAAATATATATAAAAAATATATGTAAAATTATGGAAATTTTTTTGTCTACAAACTATTCGGGGACAACAGTGAACAAAATTAAAACCGAATCAGCCAAATCCGTCATTCCGTTCTTTAGTTATGCTGTCACAAACACACGCCAACTCATTTTTATATATATTAGATTTGGATCTTATGGCAATTTAAGTCGATTTCATAGGGGTCATTTGTATGGGGATAGGTCTGAACATGGACCGATTCTCACCAATTTCAACAGCCTTCATCCTATGTCCGATAAAAGCTTATGTACCAAATTTCATCAAAATATATTAATATTTGCGACCTGCAGTTTGATTACAAGCTTTACATGGACACCCAGACGGACGGACGGACGGACATCGTTAAATCGAATCAGATAGTGATTCTGATTCGATCGGTATAATAAAAGATGGGTCTAAGTAAAATATTTTTGGTAGTTACAAACAGCAGCACAAAGTCATTATACCCAAACCACATAGTGGTATAGGGTATAAAAAAATGTGCAGTTACCGAAAAATATAAATGTATCATATATTTTGACATATTGTTAAAAAAAAAAATGGATGCGTCTAATTTATTTATTGCCTTAAGCTTCCTAAATTTATGCGAAATATATTCTGAACATATGGGGAAAAAATGACGAACATTAAGATGGGATGTTCGTCCAATAAACAAACATTGGGTCGCAAGTGGCTACCACCGGAAAGATTTTGCCAATATAAAAAAAAGTATGAATGAGCAACAGTTTTTATACCTTATACCACTATGTGGTTTGGGTATAATGACTTTGTGCTGCTGTTTGTAACAACCAAAAATATTCGTCCTAGACCCATCTTTAATTATACCGATCGACTCAGAATCACTTTTCAATTGAAATAGCAATGTTCGTCCGTCCGTCCGTCCGCCTGTGTGTCCATGTAAAGCTTGTAATCAAACTACAGGTCGCAAATATGAATATATTTTGATGAAATTTGGTATGTAAGCTTCCATCGGCCATGGGATGAACGCTGTTGAAATTGGTGAGAATCGGTCCATATTCAGACCTACCCCCATACAAATGACCCCTATGAAATCGACATAAATTGCCATAAGTTCCAAATTATCATATAGATTTCAGTCAAATTGGGTTTGTATGTGTTTATTACATCTATTAATCAGTAGTTCAAAAATACTCCCTATAGGAAAATTCTTAGTCATAGGCCCCATACAGAGCTGCTTCCCGATCTTCACTTAAATCTATTAAAAAACGAAAATATTGCACAGATTTTTCTCTAATTTGGTTTGTATATATTTTTTCAAAGTATAAGTGACTTTACCAAATATGGTCATGATCGGTCCATTTTTCGACCTAGTCCCTATATAAGTATAGTATCCGATATGAACTTTTTCATATCTGCAGCGAAAAATATTAATAAAAATGCCACTCAAATTTGATTTATGCTTATTTGCTATATCCAAATAGTTGGACCGAAGAGATAGGGTATCTTAACCATGGTATAGGGTATCATATAGTCGGGCTAGACCGACTATAATTTTCTTACTTGTTTAGACATAGCGAATGTCAAGAACAATATTCGACTTACTTTTAACTTTGCACCTGTAAAAACGGTTTTTTTTTTAATATGTACTATAAATTTTAAAGGCAGTTGTTTCATTGTAAAGAATTGCGAATAATAAGAATACAACAGTAGTTGTTTTTGCGATTTTTTCAGTGATCATCAAATATAACAAGTTTTTTGGGTGCAACTCAAAATATGTGTTTTTAGTGGATTCTAAAGAAGCAACTCTTATACCACAAAGAGGATTACAACTGTATTTATTTGCGAAAGACTAGAAAAATCGATGTAAGATTTTTACAGTGGATAGATATGACTACTGTTTATCGTTTTCTTGCAAAAAGTGAAAATTGAAAATTTTGAGTTGACTCACTTTAGAGGTACAGGTGCGATATGTTGAACATGCCAAATTGTGTTAGAGATATTGAGGGAGAGCTTGTGGCCATTAAATGTCCTGCGAATTCCGGATCGATATTATACAATTATAAAAACAGTGCCCTTCTCCAATTTGCTTCCAAACACTTTTTTCCTGTCGGAAAGCTTATACCCATCACTATATTTATTATGTGGACAATCATTTTCCTGGACCAATATAATTAAACTAGTTGATTGTGTGGCGCCTAGGCGCCCGTTTAAAAATTATGAATAAAACAGTTTAAATTTAAATACACGAAAAATTTATAATAAATTAGATTCCTTTAATTATAGTAGTAAAGTAAAAATTATATTGTTACATATGTACATATGAAAAAAGATTGTGTTTGTAGAAATTGTATACATAAGTATCAAAACAGATAAGAAATATTTGGCAAAAATGTTTTTGAATTTAGAATCTCTTGAAAAACTATATTTCGTGTGAAAAATCGTTGGTCATTTAATAGTTTTCCTTGCTGTGGGTTCGATTGAATAC
The DNA here is from genome assembly GCA_963682025.1 of Cordilura impudica. Lineage (NCBI taxonomy): Eukaryota > Metazoa > Arthropoda > Insecta > Diptera > Scathophagidae > Cordilura > Cordilura impudica. The sequence goes on along the minus strand of OY821518.1, from coordinate 145,333,018 downwards.
GTATCTTAACTTGGCTTGCCGCTTTTGATCGTGACAAAGCCACATACAGTTGCCCGTGTGAAAACACCGCGGTCTCCAAATTAATGCCAACATAATCAAATGACTGGCCTTGAGCCCTGTTTATGGTAATTGCGTATGCAGGAATTACTGGAAACTGGCGGCGTTTTAATACGAAAGGTAATGTGGTGTCGGTTGGGGCGAGATCAATCCTAGGAATTATAACCGTATCATTTTGGTAAGCGTTACAGAATCAGTCAGTCTCTCAGTCAGTCAGTCAGTGAGTCAGGGATCAACGTAAATATATTTAAGATATTACCCGTCCTTCACACGTTAAATTTTTGGCTTTCAGGTTATAATGCACTCACACTTTTTTACTCTTTTTTACTAAACAATCATACGTTTCCATTCTCTCTTTCAATTTTTCAATGGGACAGTTGCTTAACAATTTTTTTACTATTGTATGTGTGATCAATTTGACTTGAACGTGGGAAGGCCGGGGAAAGTGAGGAGATTGGAGATTCCCAAAATTATTAAAATTTAATACAATGGAGTTCGCTTATAACGAACCCTGGTTGTAATAAATTTTTGTTTATTGCGAAGAATTTCTTCGGTCCCAAGAGTTTTAATCACATTTTTCATACAAATTGCTTCTCTTATAGCGAACAGTGGTTATATCAAACTTTTGACTTTAACACACAATTTTTTTTTTCCATTTCAGAATTTTCCTATATTATATATATTTAAAAAAAAAATAGTTTTAATTTAATTTTATTTTATTTTCATTTAATTTTAATACAAAACAAAAACTTCGATTTTCAAATGAAGTTTTGTAAAAGGTCCTTTTATGTATATTTTCGTAAAAGTTTGCTAGTAGCCAACCTTTGCTTTGTACTTTCTGCTTCTATACATAAGGCGTTTTTCATATTATATGATTTTAAAAAAATATTTTATTTTGATAGAAACTCGGTAATTTTAGTCTCATTAAGACAAACAATTAATATGTATCTTTTTAGCAATTTAATTTATGTTTTATAACTTTTTAAAATGCCCCAAAATAAATAAACTTATTCAACTAAAAAAAATATTTTTAAACCTTTCAGACAAATCAAAAAATACTACGGTTATAACGAACTTAGTCTATAAGGAACTAATTTGGCCGGTCCCGCCGAGTTCGCTATAAACTAACTCCATTTTATTGTAGAAAAAATAGAATAGCATAGAAAAAAAAGCGTTTTAGAGCAAGGTTCCTAAAAGTTTCTTAAGGGGGGTTTAAAAGTTAAAAAAGTCGTATTTTCATAATTCTTTTTTGAGGATATGAATAATGGCGGATTATTTATTTCATATATACGTTATAGCATAATATTTGAAGAATCTTTGAAAAAAATTTCAATTAAAAATTTTAATAAATAAGTCCGCGAATCTCCGGAGGCGTTGTTGTTTTGCGGTGAACATCATAACTCGTTACCGTATCATGTGAAATAAAAAAATCGGAACGCGTTTCATGTTTCCTGTGGTAGTGACGAAGAGTTTTTCAACTTTTTTTTTTGGCAGCATTTTGAAGTGAAAAACGATTTTTGCTATACAATTTCGGGAATTTGTAGTTAAAAAATGGGAAAGAAAATGGAATTAAATAAAACCATTCGTGGTTACGTGATGATTTATGTATAAATATAGTGTCTAAAATTGCAAAAGATTCGGTCAAGTAGATTTTGAGCTATGATGTTGACGGACTTCGAATTTATATACTATGATTTATATACTATATACCGTGTGAGGCTGGTCGCTGGAAACGCTGTATCTTGTTAAGTTTTGCTCTGATTTACTTAAAATTTTGACACAACACTCTCGAAATGTTGTGCATTCAGAAAGAGAAATGCAAAAGAAGGTTTTAAAACCTACCACCCCTTAAGGAAGTGCAAACACCAATACACCTACAAAAAAGAGAAAAAAATATTTCATATATCATCATAAATGTGAACTGTAAAAAGCGAACATTTTTTCCAGATATCTATAAATCAAAAAAAATATATAAAATAAGGAAGTATTAGTTTTACTTAAAAAACAAAATTATTATTCCAAATCGCCTTTAACTCTTCCATGATAATTTCAATATATTATTCAAATTAAAATCTTAAATATACCTATTTACGTAATTTATGTTTGTCTAAATTTTTTTGAAAGCAAATCATACAAAAATTAATATGAGTGAAAGAAAATTATTTTCAGAATAATTTAAATTTTAAACTTAATATTGCACTATTTTTTTCAAGTGCTTTTCAATACAGAGCTTTAAACGAAATCATAGGTTGGACAACAACAAAATCCACATTGAAGATCTTTTTTTTCTCAAATATTTATCAAAAACGCATACCCTTTGGTAAGTGCTGGCCATCAGAGAACCGGAGCGAAAGCACTCCTAACAATTCAAAACAAATTTGAGATGAAAATCAAAACAGGCAAACGGTAAAGTTTAGTTTGATAAAAAAAAGTATGTATGCATATCCGACGACGTTAAATAAGAAAAATAAAAATATTTAAAATTTCCTTCATTACTTTTTTTGCAGAATTTTTTCATTGACCAACAAAGGGAATTTAAAGAAGAATTTGAATAGATATTAGTTTTTTGATGCATTTTTTGCATTCATCTTATTCCATATGTAACACGAAATCTGCATATGTAGTGCTTATTTTAATTTCGACGATTTTTCAGTTTGTTAAAATGATTTGTTAAATTTGTTAAAATGATGATTGAAGATTTTAAATATTCAGTAGTATAAAAATTGGGATTTCAAGGGTTAACAATTAATGGGTTGTAAACCGAAAATTGATAGTTTTAGTTCAGTGTAAATGTAAATTACAAAATATGTATAGATTTAATTCTGGGTCAAGTCGTTTCAAAACGGAAATACCTTGAATAGCATCTCCATTTAAGATTTAAGTTTTAATTACGGCGATACTTTAAACCTATATTATATGTTTCAGCTATAGATACATATCAATAAAATTATTTAGTTGATTGCTGTGTTAAATATTTGTCGTTGAAATTTAACCACTAATACATTTTTATATATAGAAATAATCAATGCTGTAATAATATTCGTAATATGAACTATATAAATAAATTTTATTGCTTCCTTTTGTAATATTTTCTCGAGTTCTATAAGCGGTAAAATTTTCTTGACAATTTCTTGTTTCAAAATGACAATTTTGGCGATTTAGTTTCCAAAATTGTAGATTTTTAGAAGATTTTATTAGCAGCACTGGTCGGTAACAAAGAAGAGAAAAAATTGTGTGTGTGTGTGTATAAAATGAGAAAGATTAATTTTTGTTTGTGTATTTCACATAGCTTTGTAGGGAGTTCTATGTGTGTTTATTATTTCAGCGTTACAGAATCAGTCAGTCAGTCAGTGAGTCAGGGATCAGCGTAAATATTATAATTAAATTCATGACGTATTTTATTATATCCTATACCACTATGTGGTTAGGGTATAATGACTTTGTGGTGATGTTTGTAACTATCAAAAATATTTGATCTAGACACATCTTTTTTTATACCGATCTGGTCAGAATTACTTTGCGAGTCGATTTAGCGATGTCCGTCCATCCGTCCGTCTAAAGGTCGCACATACGAATCTATTTTGATGAAATTTAGTACATTAGCTTCTATCAGCCATAGGATGAACGCTATCGGCCTATGTTCAGAGCTAGTCCCCAAACAAATGAGCTCTATGAGAATGGCTTAAATTGCCATAATATCCAAATTATATAGATCTCGGTCAAATTGGGTTTGTGTGTGTTTATTACACCCATTAGTTAGTAGTCCATAAATAAATCCTATAGGACATTTCTTAGTCATAGCCCCCCATATAAAGCTGCTTCCCGATTTTCACTTAAATCTATCAAAAAATAATATTGCACAATTTTTTTTTCAAATTTGGTTTGTGTATGTTTCTGCAAAAAATTAGTGACATTACCAAATATGATCAGGATCGGTCCATTTTTCGACCTAGTCCCCATGTAAATATGGCATCCGATATGCACTTTTTCATATTCAAAGGAAAAAATTAATAACAATGCCACACAAATTTCTTTTATGCTTATTTTCTATATCCAATTAGTTGACCTTAAAAGATGGGTTTCTAAACGCATGGTATAGGGCCTATACTATAGGGTATCGTACATTTATCTTATTTTTTTTTTTGTAAAAACGTAAAAAATGGATGCGTCTACTTTATTTATAGCCTTAAGTTTCCTATGGGTGGTTCGCCAAATAAACGAAGATTGGGACACAAGTGGCTACCACCGAAAAGTTGTTGCCAATATAAAAAATATGGATGAGCAACAGTGTGCCAAGAATAATATTCCATTTACTTTTAAATTTCGTTGGCGATTCACTACAGAACTTCAGACAAAGAATACCAGTATACCAATACAGGAGACGTTGGATATTACGCTGCTGTCAGTAAGTAATTGCTTAGGAAACCTGCAGAGCCTAGTGGGACGTGTTATCGCCAGTTTACATAAGTGAACCTACAACGAAACAATACCGGGATATTGCAGATAATTTTCAAAATATGTGAAACATGCCAAATTGTTGAGCTATTGATAGAGAGCGTGTGGCCATTAAATGATCTGCAACTTCCGGATCGACGTTCTACAATTAATAAAACGGACTTGTCTTACTTATCTGGTAATTGCATCCGTTCTCCAATTTGGTTCCACACACTTTTTTTTCTGTCGGAAAGCTTACATTATATTTATTATGTATATCGGCAAAATAATTTTTTTATTTATTTTGTGTAAAAAAAATTAATAAGCTGTTCAGAAATGTCAGGTACAAACGTAGCAAAAGTCTATTTTAAACAGGCTGGGACATTCCAGTTACGTAACAGTTCTGTTGTAAATGCTTTTCATGTAACAAAAAAAAATCATGTGAGTCCGATCACAGGGGAGATGTGTAAACATGCTGTAATTAAAGATTTTTTATGGCACAGAATGCGTCATCTATATACCACTTATAGCAATCAACTGCGAGGGCTCTGCTAATATAAAAATAATTATTATTATTTAATTTTTCAACCGGCCAATTTTCGATTTTTAGTTTTTTATTTTTCATTTTTCGTTTTTCATTTTTCATTTTAATTTTTCATTTATTAATTTTTCATTTTTCATTTTCCCTTTTTCGTTTTTCATTTTTCATTTTTCATTTTTCAATTTTCATTTTTATTTTTCATTTTACATTTTTTATTATTCATTCCTTATTTTTTGTTTTTCATTTTTCATTTTGTGTTTTTCAATTTTCAATTTTTATATTTCATTTTTCATTTTTCTTTTTTTATTTTTCATTTTATATTTTACATTTTCAAACAGGTTATTACGTATCATAACTTTTTCACCAACACAGTCATAAGTCACACCAATTTTGTCTTACGCTCACATGTTACGCTGTTTTTGTGATTGAATTGCGAAATAGAAATTTACCCCCCTGCACATGTAGATATTTACACATCAAAAAATCAGCGGACACGTTAGGTTATGGTTACGCCTGGGTAACTTAGCCTTTAGTGAAAATTATTCTTGAAATCCTGTAAATGTTATTGTTTATGTGGTCATTGTAGTTGTAGCATTAGCTTCATGAGTGCATATGTACCGTTATACTTTCTTTGCTGCACTTTCTTTTAACGTTATCACGAAATAAATACAACAATCGCCAACATGAAAAAATTATCAAAAAAAAATTAAATAACATTTTAAGTTTTTTAATTTGATATTCGACCAGTGTTTTATCTATGGTAAACCATAGATAAAATTAAATAACTATTTATAGATTTCATTAAAAATAAAAATTAATCAATTTTTCAAAATAATTTTTTGCAACAGTTTAAGTATTAGCGTATTTTCTTTTAAGAACTCTATATATGAACTCATACAAAAATTTCCATATCACAGGTTTTATTTTAGTTTGAAGACATTTCCAATTTTATTAATTAATATTTATCATGATTTGATCAATAAAAAGCATTTGTTTCAACTCTCAGATTATAAAGTTAAAGCATTTCAAATATATTTATTATTGGATACGTTTAAAGGTTATTCGTTCATATTTATCGATTGCTAACATATTACCTTTTAAATCACCAAAAATTTTACAACGCTTAAACATTATTTCGCGTAGACTTTGCACACTTACATTTATTCATATGTATGTAAATTCCTTAAATCTCGTGTTATTATTAGTAACACATAAAATTATGTGACAGGTAACTTGTGCATCGGATTATATCAATTGGTATTTAATTTTTCCAAACTATTAAATCATTTTTTGTATCTCTAAATTAACGTTGCATGCTAATTCAGGTAAAAAATTAAAGATTGCCTTTTTAGGTTTAGATCTGCACATTTGGCTGATAAAAGGGAAAAACAAAAATTTTCTAAATTTTTAGTCAACATTACTTTGAAACTTTTAAACCGACTATACGATGCCCTATACCATGCGTTTGGAGAAAGGGTCTTAAATCCAACTAATTCGATATAAAAAATTGGCATAAACTAGATTCGAGTGGCATTGTTAAACATTTTTTCGCCTACAGATATGCAAAACTTCATATCTGATACTATGATCCTGACCATATTTGGTAAAGTCACTTATATTTTTCAAAAATAAATACAAACCAAGTCTAAGTAGAATATGTTCAATATATTTGTTTTGGTTAGATTTAAGTGAAGCAGCTTTATATTGTGGCTATAACAAAGAATTGTCCTCTAGGGCTTAATTGTGGACCACTGATTAATGGGTGTAATAAACACACGCAAACCAAATATGGCCGAGCTCTATATGATAATTTGAATCTTATAGCCGTTTTAGTCGATCACATAGAGGGACTTTGTGTAATTATGCTCCGATTTTCACAAATTTCGGTGGAGTTTGTCCTATGGCCGATGAAAGTTTATATGCTAAATTTCATTAAAATATATTTATATTTGCGACCGTTGTTTGATTACATGGAAGGACAAACATTTAATACGAAATTATAATAAAAACCGGTCAAAACTATTGGAATTTAAAGACCCAATAATGGCTCCTAATTCTCCCACACATGTATCCTTAATATTGAAAAGTGTAAAAAGACTTGTGTCCTGTTCTTTATAAATGCTGTAAAAATTTAAGGAGTTATCATGGTTGCGTGAAATAAAGTATAAAATTTTATACAACGTTAATATGGTTAAATACGAAATTTTAACGATTTGCATTGATACCACCACATGTATATCCTAAAAAAAAAGTAACTTTAAGCTAAATAAAGATGATTCATAAAAAATATTATATTTTGAAAACCTTGCGTTTTTTTTTTCAGTTTATAAAAAAATATTAATATTTTATATTTTAAAATATCATATGAGTTTATTTTAATTTCATATTTCCAACCCAACAAACTAATTAAAGTTATACAGAAAAATTTAAATTTAAAAAAATAATAAGTAATGATCTCAACTGGATTCTTCTGAATAACAACGAAAAAATATAATTATCTTCTATTTTAGCAATTATATACATATTTGCTGCAACCATATTTCTTATTTTTTCCTATCGGTATGTTTGATAACATAATCGAATCTGGCAGCCGGAAACTATTTTCACACCGACGTATTTCTTACACTTTCAATATAAATTGCTGACTACTCATCAAGATGTCTCAAAATGTTGGTCAGCAACTACAATAAAAGTGCTTTCAAGTCATAATGAGTCTTATATCAAGTATAGGTGACTTGTACCTAAGGGATCGCTTCTGAGATTGTCTTTAATACACATTTTTCAACTGGGTACTTCATTAAGATTATATATTCAATTCGTAAATATACAAAGGGAAGTTTTAGGAAGTCATAAAGTTACAACACCATACCCTATAACATGTTTTTCTGGAAAAAGTCTCAGGTCCAAAAAAGACACATTGGAATGAATTCAAATTTCAAATAATTTCATTTTATCATTCTGCCAAATCATTCGCTTAAAACTTATTCATAAGCTTAATTATCAAAGCTTTATATTATATGGAACCAATTTGCAAACGGAATGAATACCTAGCCGAATGATTGTTCAGTTTAATGAATTCATATCTACCAAAAAAATTAATTTAATTTTTTTTAATAATTTAGTAAACGGTTGCTAAGTTACGCACAGTCACGGATAGATTCATAAGGAAAGAAGGAGTTTTAATAAAAACTTTGCTTTTATAAGTTAGATTATTTATAAGTATATAACAACTAGTGTCAACTCTACCGTTTCCTTTTTCTGTCAGTATAAAAAACAAATAAACTCCCGCAAAGAAAACACGCCGGTTCGACCAACTTTTGTATTCATAACACACAGACGGATGGACGGACATCGTTAAATCGACTCAGAAAGTGATTTTGAGTCGATCTGTATAATACAGGTCCAATATTTTTGGTAGTTACAAACATCAAAATCAAACTCATTGTACCCTAACTTCTGTATTAATAAATGTTTCACAAAATATATGATTTTGGGTCAGAAAAATTGTTCTGGTGCACACGGGCGGAAACTCGCGGATATACAATGGGGTTTAGGAGTGTAGGAGAGGGTTCCGACTACGGAAGAGTGTAAGATTTTTTTTTATGGCTTTTGACCTTTTTTTATTTCTAAACGTCACATATTTTAAACATTAATAGCATGGAAGTTGCGATATTATACCAAATTTATTTTACTTAAAAATCTTTCAAAACAAAAAAGTTACAGTTATTTAAAAATTAAAACTAACAAAGAAATTTTTAATTTTAGCAAAATACTGAGAAAGTCCATTTTCGAAGACCCTGTTCGCTGTGATACAACTGAAATAGAACGCAATTTTTTGGCTCCCGAAGTTCACTGATATTTACTTTCAAATTAATGTCATAACCTTAAAATCAGTAACCATAAAAAAATTATTTTTGGTCGCCTTCTCAAAATATGGCCCACACTGCGGCACTAAATATCCTTTTAGTCGATTTAACAACGTTTTCCCGGCCGTCTGTCAGGACACGAAAACCTAATATGTCACAATTATGCAAGTATATATTTACATTAAATTTGATATATAAGCTTTTATGGGTATAATATTAATAGCATGTTTCCAGAAGACAATTCAAAAACCATAAAAGTTTATATTTTTAACAACATGTACAATAAAAATGGTATTCCGGTAGGCAATTTTCAGGTTTGGCCCCACTTCCTCAAGCAACACAAGAAACACCTCCTTGTTGACTCTAAAAATTGCTATAAATCTAAGGAACTACATTTATTGAAGTGCAAGGAAATTTTTTAGTAAATGAACTGGCATCCCGCAAATTTCTTCTGCACAAACGATTATAATCGTTATTATTATTATTATTATAATCGATAATTATCGTACTTGTACTCAGCGTTTCGAAAACACCCGAGGGCAAGTGAGCCAAACATTAACTTAAAAAAAAAAACAATTTTTATTTCCAACAATTTTTTTTATATAAAATTAAAATATAATAATAACAATATTATTATCAGCTGATAGGGATACCATCGAAAAAATAAAAGGATGTATTTTTGAGAGTAAAAAAGTAAACAAAAAGTTTAAAGAAACTTGATGGCAATATTGCATTTTGACAAGAAAAAATTAACAACGAAACCAAACGTAAGCTAGACAGAAATTGTTAGTCGGATTATAGAAACCAAATTGATTATGTTATTATTAGTGTCATAAGATACAAGATATTATAACAGAAACTGGCCAAAAAATAAAAATTTAACTTTTATTTGGTATTCGAATTAAAAGTTTCAGTATTGGCAATAGTTTTAAAGTGGTAGCCGTATGCAACATTGGTTATAATATTTAGTTAAAGACGTAGGTGGAGGCTATCAAAATTCAGTACAGCCGATTTAACATTCTTACTTGTTTTAAATAATTTGCCACTTTATGGATTTTGCACGTTATGGATTTGATTTATAAAATTAAATTAACACATATTTAAAATTTTTCTTTATACTATTTTGTAATTTGTGTGATTACTTTGTCTGGCTTAAGATCATGTATGTATTTAAAAACAAACAAAAACTCACTAAAATTAAATTTTTGATGTGGTTTTAAATAAATATTTCTCTTTATTACTTCCGATATTCGATTAGCTTCGTGGAGTTGAAAAATGTCTGTTTTTATCGGCTATCTTCTTTCAACAATTTTGTAATTTTTCACAAGGGGCATATGAAATTAAAAAATTCGGTCTAACTAATCGTACTTTCATTTTTTTTTATTTGTAGTTACAACTGAAATTGATTCGCACAATTTCCTTTCGGTTAGAAATACAAAAGAAAAAATTTTATTTAAAGTACTTTAACCGAAAATACAAATACAAATTTTATATAAAATACTTTAACCAATAATTTGTTTTAGTATCTGTTAAAAAATTGTCGGTATGAAATATGTTGTTATAATCGAATGCAACAAGTCGCCAATGTAATTCTTGTTTTAATTAGGCTGCCTCAATTAAATTAGTTCAGTAATTTGTATAAAGACTGATTGGTAAACGGAATTAATTGCTGTTTAAATGGTGCGTGGTAAAGAAGAAGAAAGCATATATTTTCAAAAATTCATAACTGCACTGTATTCTTAATCGGACCGGTTTCTGGCATTTCAGCCTTCATCAGCGATTTATTGAACATTGTGATAATTGTTATGTTTTAATTGAATAGATTGTTTCTATATGAAAATTTTTTTTTTTCTACTTAGGGCGGCCGTGAGGTTTTGAACCGTGAACCTTCACATACACTCGTACTTGCACTTTTTGATCAGCGCTTTAACACACTCACCTAAAGTCAGGCCTACGAGCAGTGTGGTTAGTTTTCAGTTTTCGTACCATACAGCTTTACTTTGTATTAATTTCAGAAGATACAACTCTGTCCAAACAAACAATCGTTATTTTTGAATTTTGAATATTTTTTGCATTTATACTTCTAATTTCCACTATTCTCAGTTTTCGTAAGAGTTGTCATATGAGATGTACGGTTTTTGTACATACCTACATATGCACTTTACATATATTTGAGATGACGCTTTGAAGCGAAGAAATTTTTTGTTTGTTAGATTTATCGTCATTTTTCAGACATATTGCAATTACTACTGTAATTAATATGCAATTTTTTAATTTTGTTTAAATGGTGCGTGGTAAAGAAGAAGAAAGCATATATTTTCAAAAATTCATAACTGCACTGTATTCTTAATCGGACCGGTTTCTGGCATTTCAGCCTTCATCAGCGATTTATTGAACATTGTGATAATTGTTATGTTTTAATTGAATAGATTGTTTCTATATGAAATTTTTTTTTTTTCTACTTAGGGCGGCCGTGAGGTTTTGAACCGTGAACCTTCACATACACTCGTACTTGCACTTTTTGGTCAGCGCTTTAACACACTCACCTGTTGTTGTAGATACCTTTATTTAAAATGACAATTAAACGACAATTTGTATACCCTATATGGGAAAAGATATCGTATACTCGGTCAATACATACTATTACTTGATTACATTCTTATCTTATGCCATATGGATGTAGTAAACACACATTAGCCAAATGATTATGGAGATGCGTTGATCTTGGGGGGTATATGTTGCAAATTTATAGTCGAAATTTTTATGGGGGCTAGATCTGAACATCTGAACATTGATTTTCAGGAACGATTTTTTTTCGCCGTTCAAAATGTGCCTAATATATATAAAATTTTGTTGAAATATCTTTTCGTTCCTAGATAGACAACTTGTTTAAAAGCTGAATGTTTTTTTAAAAATAAAAATTTTTTTTTTTTGAAACAAATGTGCCAATGTTTTTTGCTTTATTTGAAGTTAATTTCTAATGCATTTGAAATTATAAAGAATTTAAAATAATTTATCTATGTTTTATTTATTTTTTTCTCCCTTGTTTAACGGGAAAGAAAAATTAGTACATATTTATTTAAACCTTAAGAGTAATTGCCTCTCATAAATTAATAAAAGCACACATAAACAATGTGTTCCAAATTTATACGGATATCTGAAATATCCGAATAACAACATATGAAAGCGATTGTGAATTTAGAATTTCGCTATACTCTCTTAAAATAGTGTATGGGCAACATGTGCAAATATGTTCGTAAGAAAATGCATTTTACGTCTGATGTATATAAAATTGTTAACAATATCTGCTGCAAGTGTTATGACCAAAACTTAGTGCTGAATATGACAAAACACCAAGAATGAGAAGGGAAAAGGATATGTTCATAACAGAAAAAACTTAAAGACATAAAACATGTAAAATTTCCTTAAGCTGACACTTAAAAAGAAAATTAATTCCCAAACATAGTCGTACTCCGCAAAAGAGTCTGATGGAACATAAATTTCGGTTAAGGAGAGTACGAGGAGTTGGGTAAGTTTGGATAATTTGACACTGTTTTTATTTTTTAAGTTTTCCGCCGAAATATTCAGTATTTATATGTTCTTTAAACTAAAGATTTTCAAAATTTTTACGCACCTCAAAAAAAAAATCATTTTCAAAATTGTAGGGCAATTATTCAATGAAATGTTAATTCTAGCATTTCGACAATTTTTTCAAATGAATATATCATAGAAAACGAGATGATAGCGAAAGAAAAAATAATTTGCATTTTATGGGTACATCCAAATTTTGAAAAAAATTGTGGGGTGGCCCACAATACCCGCTTTTCCCAACTTACCGATAAACACAATAAATATACTAGCTGAGTCCGGTCCGCGTTGCTGGCCCGAAGAAAACATCTGGATTTTATATTGCATCTAAATTTTAATACCGAGTGTCGGGCAAAAGTAAAGCACGAACTCCCTCGAAAATCCTTAAATACATTGCATTTAATAATATTATGAATATGACTGAAAAAAAAATATACGTTTTCTTGAATATTTTAACACCAGCGCCACCTACAGGTGAAAAACTTTGTCAGCAACTTTAGTTTTACGTACATAATATATGTTGCGAATTTGAGCTAAATTGGACCGTAAATAAATTTTTTGGGAAAATCTCGACCCCAGCGCCACCAATCGGATACAAAAAAAATGTTATGCAAATCGGAGAACCAAAGGAACATATGGTATGAGTACGAAGTCGCTAGCATTAGTGGTTCAACAGTTATTAGAGTACCAACATACGCACCAACGTTTTTATATATTAAGATATTATTTATACTTTTTAAATATTTTTTAAAAAATACTGGAGTTAAATGACGATACTTTAGAATGGATGTTTAAACTTTAACCCTTTTTCAGCATCATTGTTAATTTAACAAACGTCTATTCATATTCAAATTTTAAAAATACTTATTAAATAATGCTCAGTTTGCTTAACTAATTGCTATTTTATCTACATAAGCGAGTTAAGAGGTACCATGAAGGTTTTACAAACATACTTATGTACTTATGGCCCAAAAAACGAAAATCTGGAAGTTTCTGCAAATGTTTATTTTTTAGGTGTATTTACATATATATTAACAAAATTCTTTGTTCCTCAGAAAATGAGCCCCATAGTAATTTCTCCCAAATCCACGTCACTATTCGAAGTGTATAAATGTTGTATAAAATAAGGAAAAATATTGATGTAGCTGCTGGAGATTTCTTTAAAACAGAAGCAACCAAGTGTGATCAAAGGCATTCTTTCAACAGATTTGATATATTTAGCTCAACTGTAGCCATGTTTGTAGTTAAAATATGCATTGTATGTTAACATTAAACTATATGTACATACATATGTACGTATATTACATATATTAAAATTATTTTTATATGTATTTGCCCAACTTAACTTGCAATAACTGAATGATGGTTTTAACTTTTTTTCCGGAACGACACCCAGTGGTTCCGTACAAATAATAATAAAAATGGTAATTTATTTTGAATACTTCACCAAATGCTTTGTCCTATTATAAATCGATGTGAAAAAGCTTGCGGGTCTTGTTACTTTCAGCCCACACAGAGTGAACTTATTTCAACCGAATAGTTAAGAGCAAATAAATTTTTTGGCGACAGCAACTACAGGATTCGAATGAAGTTTAATTCACTTTGCTGCGATATTTAGCTTTAAATTATACAATTGGTGTATTAAAGGAAACACACAGATATACTTGAATATCTATAACATTAATAGGCTAGGCGATTTTTTGTGACCAATGTATCTTCTACCGTTTTATCCCGATTTTGACCAAACGTACATTATTTGAATGGTATTTCTTTTTCCTCGTTTTGTAGATTTACAGATTTTTAAATTTTGTCCTTTATTTTGAGTAAATTGCATTTAAATTTGCTACTAACACATACATAAAATTATACATATGCTAAGTGTGTTTTATTAAATTTGTTAATGTGTTTGTTAATGAGTTTGTTATCTTCATTCACAATAATAATAAACCATAAAAGTGTTGGTTTGTAAATTGGCTAAGTTGAAAAAAAAAAGCTGACTAGAAATTGCAGTCGAATATCGAGTGCTGGAATCTGCTAGTAAATATAAATATACATATATATTTGTAGTTATTAAAATATAATCTGTTTCTGCCTGTAGGATCTTATTTTCCGATTTAAAGCTACAAAAGTATTAAAATAGGATATAGCGTTAAACAATTTAGCATACTGCTATACTCATCATAACGAAATTATACGAAAAGAAATGGGGTTTATTTGATCGTATGTAATTTAAATATAATGCAAATCTATATTAATTGCAAAGTTTTTGGTTTGATAGTTAACATAAAGCTGTCCATGTGACGAGGACGGATTTGCTAATATAACCAAATTAAGTACGGATCAGCTTTCGCAAAAGCTAATCGAGCAGGTAACTTGAATTGTTTGAAGTCGTGCTGCATACCCTAATAAATAACACTATCCTTTAGAAATTACACTGTAGAATAATTTCGGGAACTTTTTATACCCTATACCACTATGTGGTTTGGGTATAATGACTTTGTGCTGCTGTTTGTAACAACCAAAAATATTTGACCTAGACCCATCTTTAATTATACCGATCGAATCAGAGTCACTTTCTGAGTTGATTTAACAATGTCCGTCCGTCCGTCCGTCCGTCTGTGTGTCCATGTAAACCTTGTAATCAAACTGCAGGTCGCAAATAGGAATATATTTTGATGAAATTTGGTATATAAGCTTTCATCGGCCATGGGATGAACGCTATTGAAATTGGTGAGAATCGTTCCATGTTCAGACCTAGCCCCCATACAAATTACCCCTATGAAATCGACATAAATTGTCATAAGATCCAAATTGTCATATAGATCTTCTCAAATTGGGTTTATATGCGTTCATTACATCCATTAATTAGTAGTCCAAAAATGATCCCTTTGGCCCCATATAGAGCTGCTTCCCGATTTTCACTTAAATCTATTAAAAAACAAAAATATTGCACTGATTCTTCTCAAATTTTGTTTGTATATATTTTTGCAAAATACAAGAGACTTTACCAAACATGATCAGGATCGGTCTATTTTTGGACCTAGTCCCCATATAGATATAGCATCCGATATGAACGTTTTCATATCTGCAGCCAAAAAAATTAATAAAAATCCCACTCAAATTTGGTTTTTGCTTATTTTCTATGTCCAGTTAGTTGGGCCTAAGAGATAGGGTTTCTAAACGCATGGTATAGGGTATCGTATAGTCGGTCTAGACCGACTATAATTTTCTTACTTGTTTTGGTTTGCGATTAATTCCAAGTCAGGGTGAATTTCAAGTGTTAAAGTGTTTAAACCTCGAGCATTAGCAATATAAAAAATTCGACCCGGAAGCTGCCAAAATCCTCAAACTATTTACATACGTTCCGGCTTCCATTATGCAGCAAGTGAATTTTTTATGAAACATGATTTGAATTTCCGTGCTCTGGTTTTGATCACTACAGTTTTCGTAGCGTTTCGTTCTGGAAATTTTTGGACTTTATATATTTTCAAACCAGCATTGGATTTAAGTTTTCTTACCAAATAAATAGTTCGAGCGCTGAGCTAACCCGGCTGCTTTACTGCCAGAGTTGCTGGGAGCTCATGTCTATATGCCGTCTGTGTTCTTCATCTAACAAACATCATGTAGTCCTTTCTTGCTTCCCGAACCAGGTTTCCTAAATTTCGAAATTCTCCACATACGTTCTAATAAAACTGGAAACAATTTTATGGCAACTTTGCCCAACTTTGTTGAAAATTCATAATCATATTAGCACAAAATTCTATTTAATCACTAACAACAAATGAGCACGGTTGTCAAAAAACATAATTACCGACAAAAAAAAAAACAAAATGCAATTAATGAGAAAAATTAAGACGATCTCACTCCTTATTTTTGGAAAAAATTTTATAAACTGATTTCAAACTTCCAAGAAGTGAATATTTTAATATATTTGTGAGTGAAGTGGTCGCAATTGCAGCTCTAAAAAATATAAATTTTGACCAAGTCATTATGGACAATATTGTGTACAATTATCTCAAAATTGAAATAAGAGTAAAGTTTTTAGACTTTTGTATAGATCCACATTTTTGGCTGGGATACTTTTAAAAAATATTTTTTTTAAATCGATGTATTCCTTAAATATTTTTTGTAAATCGATGTCACGTTTCAAGGGAGTGCATTTTTTCATACATTTGTATTGAATGTGGTCGAGTTTTTCCGAGTAGAAGTTGACCAACAGCACATTTATTGTCGGAATAGTTTGAAATTTTAAAAGTAAAAATTTGTATCATGTCGCATCGATAAAGTGTTTATAAAGTTATATCAAATTTGAAATAAGAGCAAATTTTCTGTACTTTTTCGAGTAGTTTTTGCCAATTTTAATCGGAATGGCTTAATTTTTTAAATGAGTCATCTGTGAATACAACTAATTACGGTTAGTGAAAAAAATTTAACATATATTTTTTAAATTTTTTTTATTTTTATTTTCTCTTTTTTTTGGTGTACTAGTTCGTCCAAGGTGAAATTTTTGGTGGATTGCTTTGAAACTGGAAGAAAGCGTTTTCTTCATATATAGTTATAGGAATGTAATTTTTTATTAAGTCATTGCTTAGAAGTGGTTCTTGAAACATCGTAAGCAATGTGTAAATCGAAATATATAGATGCTACTTCTGGTATCCCTCAAGGAAGACAAGTTAGACCTCTCCTATTCTTGCTGTATATTAATGATCTCCCAAAGTCTATTCATGATAGTAATATCTTTATGTGTGCTGACGATGTAAAAATCTACTCAACCTTCATAAACAATGAAGACATTATACGTCTTCAGTTTGACCTAAATAGCTTCTACAAATGGTGTAGTGTCAACTTAATGGAATTAAATATTAAAAATATCATTGTATGAACCTTCTCTAGATATTCGCCATCTTCAAAAGACTATATCATCTATGACACAAAACTAAACTCATTCTTAGATTTGGGAGTTAACTGCGATAAATGACTAAGTTTTAATTCGCATATAACAATGACTTCGATGAAATGCGGAATTGAGTCTCCCACCGTATCGAAGTCGTTTGACTCTAATAAAGCTTCCAACTGTGAAAAGTAGAGCGATCATATTTAATATAACATTCTTCCTCAACATATTTCATAGCAAATATATGTAAAAATATTCCAGATAACTTCGATCTTATGAACATGTTTACCTGAATTTCCACAGATCACATTTTATGAATTTCGATCCATTACGAAGAATTTGTGACGAAGTGAATAGACACGATGCTGTTGATGTTATTAAAAGTTATTAATGATTTTTTGCTCAGCTGTTGCTATATTGTAGCTGAATTAAATAAAAAAATAAATAAATAAAAAATAATTAATGAATATAGACAATTACAGGCAGAGTAAAATTTAGAATAAAAATTATATCTTTTTCACACGTTTTGCAAACAACGTTGTTATCGGAATCCTTTGAAATTTTGAAAACGTATTCTTTACATATGGGCTTATCAGCGCATATGGGAATGGGGATTTTAAATTTCTTTTGTGAACATTGTTTTAATTCTTTATTTTTAAATTATAAATGGACTTCCAAATTTACAATAGCTGTGTATTTTTATGTTTATAAGTTAATATTATAGGAAAAAGTGTGGGTTACACCACTTGTCTATTTATGACATTGTGGCCCAATTGAAAAGAATAAGCAAGTTGCAACACTTTGGGACAAGTTTATTACGGAATCAATCAAAATATATAGTACAGGAGCGATTCATCATCTGTGTCATCATAATACACCTCACCCCTGACACTGTTGGAGTAATTCAGGTTGTTATTAAAAGTGTGACGAACTGGCTGGATAAAGTGTCACTGAGAATAGTGATGCTTTCTGAGTGTCAACATCATTTATTTTTAAGATGACATTTCTTTGAACCAGGACATTCGCCTGAATTAGGTGCCTTCTCAGTTTTTTGTAGTTTTTATATGGTTTGCTTTTGTTCGTTTTAATTTAAGCATATTTCGCTGCCAAGTCTCTGGCTTTTTTACAAGCGTTTTACTTTTGAGGATAGGAGTTTCATCTGTGGTTTCAACTGCTGACACTTGTCTTGACATATTTACTTGTAAATTTGTGCCTGAACTGGTTCTGCTTTGTTGGACTTCTTCAGAGTCAACATTGTCTGATAAGGGTGCAGGAGATGATAGATACTCAGAGCCAGATTCTTCAAAATCTCCAACAGTAACCAACATTGTTTTAGTACATACTTAAACGTTTGTTTCTAATTTGCAGTAAATAACACAATAAATTAACTTATTTGAAGTCGTATAATCTTCTTCGTCCGTGATTCATTCCTACATAATTTGCTTATATAAGTACTTGGGATTTTGTTTAAGATTTTCAATGAAATATGTTTAACCTCCCAATTTTTACACTCTGGCAGGACGAAGTTTTGATGTATTCTATAGACAAATATAGTGTTGCCATAATGCACCGTACACTACTTTTGCTTTATTACTTTATTGTATTATGCTCGGTGCAAAAACGATTTTTTCAGCTCCATCTGCTTTTGAATACCAACAGGTGACTTACTCCACTTTTGTATTGATAGTTGGTAATGTACAGAATGTTTGTAACACCAGAACAGCGACCAACAGATTTTTCAAAGTGTGTTTGTAAATCCTTTTTACAAAATTGAATCAAACGTATACGAGGAACATATTTTCATATATTTGAGTGGAAAGTGGCTGATCTCTTTCGAGTAGTAGTTAGCCCACTACACAATTTTTATCAGAATGCTTAAAAATTTCAGGATGATATTGTATTAATTTATCTGACTCGAAAATATATAAAATCATAACATGTGTTTTTGGAAATTGTTTTGTAAATTAGTATCAAACATCCAAGGAGTCTATATTTTCATACATTTGTGTGGAAAGTGGTCGAGCTTAATAGGGCAGCCTGATTTAAGTGAAACTGAAACATAACATTCCTGGTAGTTGTATGTGTTTATTGCACTAAATATATATATCTTTTTATATATTTTCAAATGTGAAAACCGTTAATTTTTACTACTCGAGCTACCCGTTTGGCTCGAGTAGCTCATTTACTACTCGTGCTACTCGAGCTTGGCCAGATATATGATGTTAAAAATTCACGCCAATTGTTCCTTCCAGATAAACAATTACTGCTGTGAAAATTTAAAGATCGGTGCCGAGATTTAACCTTGTATAAACCACAAACAAACCCACAAACATATAAAACTCTATTTTATATACGAGCATGTGAAGATGCAGAGTCACGATTTTAATAAATTAAAAAAAATATATATATATATTAATTATTTTTTTTACCACAAGTAAACATCAAATTTTAATTCACCTATAATAAACAAAAAAAGAATTTAAAAATGCTCAATGGCACACACACACATACTATACATTTACCCATATCGCAGTGGATATTTTGTCGACAACATTGTATTTGTGAATAATACAAACAGTGCACCCAAACTCCCCTGCCACTCATACTGACTGTTACTACTAACACTCATATCTTTGGACACATGGACAACGACAATCCTGTTGTTACCATTTTTATAACTGTTTTTACAGGTGCTGCCAACATCCAACAATAAAAACAACAATAGCACAACAACATAACAACGTTTTACTCAAACTGATTATGGTACATAAACTTTCACTATTCGAAAAGCAAACATACGCAATGCTGATTTTGTTACTACAGTTTATAGAGTTTCTGCTTCAGATGAAACCGTAGTAACCACGAACGAAAATTTGTGGCTTTTTGTATATACGAGTATGAGTAGGTACTAAAAATTGTTAATAATTAAACAACCTTTTTTTTGTGTACCCTACATCACTTCAGGCTATTACAAGTTTGAACTGCTGTTTCCAGCTTAGAAGAAATGTATTTTATTTTATAATTTGATATACATAAGCTGGTGAAAAGTATTTACCAATACACAGTACATGGTCATGTAGGTATAGTTTACATATCGCACCTGTACCTCTAAAGTGAGTCAACTCAAAATTTTTCAATTTTCACTTTTTGCAAGAAAACGATACACAGTGGTCATATGTATCCACTGTAAAAATTTCACATCGATTTTTCTAGTCTTTCGCAAAAAAAATACAGTTGTAAGCCTCTTTGTGTTGTAAGAGTAGCTTCTTTAGAATCTACTAAAAAGACATATTTTGAATTCCACCCAAAAGAATTGTTAATTTTGCTGATCACTGAAAAAATTGCAAAAACAACTACTGTTGTATACTTATTATTCGCAATTCTTTACAATGAAGCAACTGTTTTTTGCCTCTACTGAAAATTTGTAAATTTTAAGTTGACTCACTTTAGTGGTACAGGTGCGATATGTGGAATCATTTTCTTATCATGGTTAGTCATAACTTTTTTGTACACGGGGGAGAAAGTAAACAATTATATATTTTTGTATGCGATAAAGATGTGAGAAAACGTCTGAGTTCCTCCATTTGGAGCTGAACCTTGCGAAGATTTCATACGCCATAAATATTTTCAACAAAATCCAAAATCCAAAAAGTTGGCAAAAAGAAGTTGGCAAAGGTCTGCCGTCAAACTGTTTCCAATGTTATTAGGAGGAATCAGAATAAGTTGCCCATTGTTACGAAATCTGGTTCGGAAAGAAAGAGAAAACCGCATGATGTTTGTAAGGCCATGAAAATAGAAAGCATAGAAAAGCAGCGCAGTTAGTTCAGTGCTCGAACTATTCGATACGAGATGTTAGAGCCTATGAAGGTTTTAAAAGAATTGAAGGCAAAAGGAGTCTTTTGTTACAACAAGCTCTATAAATACCGAAATTATATTTAGGAGCGATTGCAAAAAAGACTCGTTCCTTTCATAAGCAAACACAAATTGTTCAAATAGTTTGGGTCACTGTGGGAAGAAAGCTCTTGACTGGTATAAGAACAATAACTTGATTTTTGTATCGAGAGAGGCAACTCCTCCAAACTGTATGAAGCTTAGGCTATTGGAGAGAAATTCGACCATTGGTAAAAAGGAAGTCCATGATCATAAAGAGGTGTTCCAAAACGTGAACAGTTTTATATGGCGATGGACTACCTGTTACAAAAAAGTAACAGAAATTACTATAAAATCTCTAATGGAGGGGTTGCCTTAAGAAAGTGATTAGCACTATAAAAGTTATCTTTTATAGTTATATTTTATGCACGTTAAGATATTTTCGATCTCACTGCTTAAAATAGTAACCGTACCTAACCTTGGTTATAATAATGAGTTTAATTGCGCAAACTCGTAATTGTATTCCTCTAGCTCTTGAAAAACTAATAAATATTTAGAAAAAAAGATTGTTTAGCAAAATCCAGGATTACGTGCTTTAAATGAAAAATCTTAATCGAAATTTTAAGCAGGATGTGGAGGTAGAAATAGGGCTGTCTATGTTCCGCATTCCACAAAAGAATAGTATATTTTAGAATAATGGCCAAAAACCCAACTGATTTGTTATAATTGTATGTGCAGTCGATTTGATAATTTCCATATTGTTTCGATTGGTAAAATTGACATTTACGAAAGCAAAATTTACACGAAAATTGATTGTGTAGTTCAGAAACTCTAAAGTTTTATGTACGAGAATGTGAATGCGTGATGTCAGCAGTCGTCTATTTTTCTGCGGATTTTTTTGGCTTTTTTTTTAAACTGTAAATGAATGAAAAATTGAAAATCACACACGTAGTCGCCACCACCGACATCTGGTGAAAATTATGCGAAATAATAATAACGTAACAAAATATATTTTTGTTCACTCGTATTCTTTTTATCGTTTTCAACAACAATACACACACACCCACACACACACACCACTATATGTTGCACGATTCACTGGTAAATTGTTTGTTGTGTTTTTAACCATATTTTTTTTTTTTGCCACAATAGAGCGAAGTATTTTCCAAAGACTCTACGAATATGGTTTATTCTTTTATATGTATATATATATATATATATATATATATATGTATATATACATATGTATATATTTGTATGAATGTATTTGTATTTTTTTTTAGTATAAAGGTGATGCTATACGTTTTCGTACGTGAATGCCAAGTTATATCATTTGATCCCATAAAAGCATACCGCTCAGATTTGTTGAAATTTTATTACATTTAAACAAATTGCAAATTTAATTTGTGTACAGAATATTGCAGTGAATTGGAGTTGGAGTTTGTGTGCGTTTCTCTATGTGTGTGTTTGTGTATGTATATATGTGTGATTACAAGTTTTCGCAAATGAATTGTACGTTTTAATTTCGCAATTTATTGTTGCGACAACGTTTTATATCTTTATGTACATATCTGCGTGTGGAAATGAATGTATTTCTTTATTGATATGATCGACAGTCGCTAAAAATAATAGTCTTCATTTGTTTCGTGCAAAAAAATATATTAGGGTACGTCTAGAAAGAATAAAATATCAAGAACCAACGTGAATGATTCAATGATGATTTTCTACTTACTATAGAAAATAACAAAGTTCTTCTTTACAATATAGGAATTTTTAATTATTAAAGTTATCCGCGGAATGTAGGTAATTACAGGAACACAAATATATTTAACTTTTTTAAAATTTCTTTTTTATACACAGTTTTGGGTGGCCTCTTTAAATTAAAATTAGAAATCCATAGCAATTCATAATTATTATTTTTTCTATATATAATATTAAAAAATAAGAATTAAAAGCAACTTCTATTGGCCTCTTTTGAAAGTCTGGAGTAAATATTGTGATGATAAACTAAAACACTTCTTGTTAGATATTTTTACCAGTACCGGCTAGTTAAACTTAATTACGGAGAATTCTTCATTAAATCTACATACTGTTTGTCTGGTGACGATCAAATTGCTCATGGAGTACTATAAAAATATTTAGATTAATTTACATTTTGTTGGAAAATATATTTTGTGTGATTAAAAAAAAAAATCGCACAATATTTATGCTGAGTTTTGTAACTACCAAAAATATTTGTTATGGATCCATATTTTATAACATCCAGAGTCACCTTCTGAGTCGATTTCACGATGGCCGTCGGTCTGTATAAGTGTATAACCTGGTAATCAAACTACAGGTCGCTAATATGAATATAAAGGGCCCGCCATCTAACCTTTTTTTTTTTCAACTAGTGCTTATTTCGTGAATGGTAACACTTAGCTCACGTCTGATTTGACAGATAATTGCTTTATCCTTCCGCTGAACGAATATGGTTGTGTATACGCTTGAACAACACCGGGAAATATTGCGACATTACTTTGAAAATCATGGTAATGTTGCAGAATGTGCGCAAAAATTGCGTACGGATTTTGGAAGAAGTGAAGCACCGTCAGCTCCGTATGTTCGTTATCTTGTGAAAAAAGTGAAAGAAACTGGCATCCTCATCGATAAACCAAAGCGTGAAAAGCCAAAAACAGTGCGTACACCCGAGAATATTGCTGCTGTGGCAGAAAGTGTACGTGAAGCGCCATCAACATCAATTCACCGTCGTTCTCAAGAATTGAACATTTCGGAGGCATCATTGAGACGAATTTTGCATAAAGACCTTGGTATGACGCCATATAAAGTCCAATTGGTTCAGGAGTTGAAGCCAACTGACCATCCAATGCGTTTTCGCTTCGCTAAGTGGGCCTGCGATCGACTTACGGAGATGCCGATTTTTCCAAATAAAATCATCTTTTCAGATGAAGCTCATTTTTATCTCGGCGGGTATGTAAACAAGCAAAATTGTCGCATTTGGGGCACAGAAATCTCGCACGCATGCATTGAAAAGCCGATACACCCAAAACGAGTCACTGTTTGGTGCGGATTTTGGTCCAGAGGCATAATTGTGCCATTTTTCTTCGAAAATGAGCAAGGAGTGGCTGTTACAGTCAATGGCGATCGTTATCGGGCCATGTTGAACGAATTTTTGTTCACAAAAATTGAACAGGAGGATATTGGCAACATTTGGTTTCAACAGGACGGCGCTACATGCCACACAGCCGAAGCTACACTCGGTGTTTTGCGCCCTGTTTTTGAACATCGCATTATCAGCCGCAGAGCTGATGTCGTTTGGCCACCTCGGAGCTGCGATTTGACACCGTTGGACTATTATTTATGGGGTGCCCTCAAATATAAGTGTTACGCCAACAAGCCAGAGACAATTGACGCTTTAAAGGACAATATTCGTGAAGGCATTGGTGAAATACAGCTGCAGACAATCGATAATGTGCTTAAAAATTGGACCGATCGTGCAGGCTACTGCATGGCTAGCCGAGGCAGCCATTTGAATGGAATTATTTTCCATTATTAACCGCAAGGATTGTACTTTCAAATAAAAAAAGAAATTTGAGATAATATTGAGTAGTTTTTTTTTATAGCTTTTTCAAAAAAAAATAAGTTATTTGACGGACGCTTTATTTGTATGATATTTCGTATATAAGTTTTCATCGCCCATACAAAAGTCTTTATTGAAATTGATGAAAATCCATGTATGTTCCTACCTAGCCACCATGCAAATGACTGCAGTGAGATCGACTTAAATTGGAAAAGATTCAAACTATTAAATAGAGCTCGATAAAATTTTGTTTGTGTGTGTGTTTTTTGAATCTATTAATTGGTAGTCAAAAAAATAAATTCTTCGTTACAGCCCCCATATGATGCTGCTTTCCGCTCTTAACTTAAATCTATCGAAAAAATAAAAACATTAATAAAAAAAATATTTACAAAAGATGGTCAGGACTGGTCCACTTTTTTGCAGTCATTAAAATTGATAACAAACTGAAATTTGGTTTATGCCGATTTTCTATATCCAATTAGTTTAACCTACGACCTTTTTTTCTGAACGCATGGTATAGAGTTCTTAATTAAAAAAGTAAAATGATAAAATTATATACTTCAGATTGAAAAAGAACACATTGAAACTTTTCATAAAGGCTTGGACCCTAATTTTATAAATTAAAAATATTCTATTGTAAAAAGCACAAAATTAATTTAAAAAATAACGTTGTTTGTTCATTTTACATGTTTTTATTTAACTATGTCTTTTTTTATTTAACATTAATTTAAAGCTTGTTAATATTAAGATGCAAATATATACTTTCATCGTATTTTTTTTTAAATAAATGTTAATAAATATAATCTTAGTTAAGCATATTAAATAACATCCTAAGATATCGCTTACAATTTTCAATTGATATTTGAAAAGGGAAAATGTATTTTTTTTTACATAAAATCTAGTGTCTGGAGTAATATTGCGTACGCTTTTCTTGAGTGTTAGATTTTTACCTACTCTTGCATTCCTAGATAACCCCAGTAACGGTTTCGTTCGGTTTGAGCAACTAATAATACAAGACTTCAAACTGGTCTCATCAAATACACAAAAAGAGTTTATTTCTATGAATAAATATTCATGGCTTAACTGAGATGTTTAAGCATGTTCAGATGGTGCCCATCATTTCTTCATTTGTGGGTTAAAATCGTGGATCCACTTTTAATCACGAGTGACATCAATCCCAATTATTTGAAACGATATAAAATTGATTGTTTACTCACTCTTAATGTAAGTGCATGTTCTTCTTGCATTTGGCATGAATCATGTTCCCCAATAGTGCTTTCAATTCCACGTCTTCGTACACTTTCGACCTTCCGCTGCGCTCTTTGTTTTCGATGTTCAATTTACCGTTCGTAAATTTTTAAAACTGCACACAATTACTTCTCTCACATAATGCAGCCTTCCATATGCTCTTACAAGCAAGTGATATCCCACAGCTGGAGATTTCTTATAACTGAAGCAATAATTTAAACGTTTCCGCGTTCAATTTAAACTCAATATTTTCATACGAAAAAAAAAATATGATTCTTAAAAAAAATCGCTAGTATTTCAAAGTTGTGTTGTTGACAGATATCCAACCTGATGATAATGATATTTCAAAATTTAAACATAACCTACTGGTTGCGCGATCTTTTGTGAAAAGGCGGAAATTTATTTATACAGCTGATGTATTTTTATTCCGAGACATGGTTTCTAAATAAAGGATTCTATAATTATGACTTTAAAAAACCTCATTTCGTAATTATAAGTATGTCGCCTCATCCTACTGAATTTTAATCTTCTTAAGATTATGATCTCTAAATTGTAAATTGGTTAAATTATTACATAATCAATATAGAGAGTCTTAAAATTATGACATATTTCCAAACTAATATCAGGGCAGTGCTACTTATTATTTTAGAAAATAATTCCTACTTGCATTTTTCGTTGACAATATAGAGACGTTTCTTCTTCAACTAATTGCATATACAGGATGTATTTGTAGTCAGATTTCCTTCTATAAGTTTAGAGATAGCTGCGTTGAGTGGGTAAAATTGCATCATGAATATTGAGGTGTCACAACTACCCCATCTACCCCATCTGACGTTTTAGACCCGTCAATGTACTATTTCAGGCCGAATTCGTATAGCCACGTTAGGTTCGATTCCCATTCAGTTTCCTTTCAGATATGAACAGTGTAGTTTTTTTATTTCTAATGCAGGACCTAGTTGATCACTACATATAGCAATATTCTTGATGAGATTAATTTTATAAAGGATCTACAAATGCCATATATTATCGCCCTCTTAATGTTAAATTGAAGTTGTTTCTTAAAGCTTCCTGTGTTCCCTGTATTTTTTTTTTTTTATTCAGACAACCCACGTTCAATTTAATTGAAATTTTCATTTTAATATTTCCCAAAATGATCAGATTATACTCTCCTGATGTTCTGAAATTTGAGGTCATATTCGGATTTAGCACTCCAAAGACCATTGAAAAAGTTTATATCTATATACATAAAACAGAGTTACAACATTTATAACTAAAGAACGGATGGACTGATTTTAATCATTTTTTATACGTTCGGGTCGCCTCTGCCCCGAATAGCAAAATTTCTATTAAAATATCTGAAAAATTCACGTGGCGTTCCACCTCCCACACAAAGTAAACATTTATCGACTACGATGATATGTGCTACTACTGTGAGTAGCCACGCTGAAAATGAGCGTGATCGAATAAGTGGCCGTTTCACATCCCATAAAAGGTGAATTTTTAATATGCTATTAAACAAAATCCTCCCGTAATTGAAATACATATCAAAACTAATTTGGGGATAAAATCATTATTTTAGGGATAACAACATTTGCCGGATCAGCTAGTATATATATATATATATATATATATATATATATATATATATTATATATTTTATGATTGCAAAAACTACGTCATATTACGTAGGTTTCATGAACCTCGTGAAGGGGACGAGTGTCACTTTCAGTTGGCTTACCAAGTACAGTGTAAAAAAAAAATATTCAAAAGCAAACAACATTAAAAAGGTATGGTCGCAGGTTCTGATAAATATGGGCCTGTGTAATTAAACTTAAATGCAAAATCGTTATATTAAATAGAAAGTTAATAACGGGTGATTTTTTTGAGGTTAGGATTTTCATGCATTAGTATTTGACAGATCACGTGGGATTTCAGACATGGTGTCAAAGAGAAAGATGCTCAGTATGCTTTGACATTTCATCATGAATAGACTTACTAACGAGCAACGCTTGCAAATCATTGAATTTTATTACCAAAATCAGTGTTCGGTTCGAAATGTGTTTCGCGCTTTACGTCCGATTTATGGTCTACATAATCGACCAAGTGAGCAAACAATTAATGCGATTGTGACCAAGTTTCGCACTCAGTTTACTTTATTGGACATTAAACCAACCACACGAATGCGTACAGAAGAGAATATTGCGTCTGTTTCTGAGAGTGTTACTGAAGACCGTGAAATGTCGATTCGTCGCCGTTCGCAGCAATTGGGTTTGTGTTATTCGACCACATGGAAGATTTTACGCAAAGATCTTGGTGTAAAACCGTATAAAATACAGCTCATGCAAGAACTGAAGCCGAACGATCTGCCACAACGTCTAATTTTCAGTGAATGGGCCCTAGAAAAGTTGGCAGAAAATCCGCTTTTTTATCGACAAATTTTGTTCAGCGATGAGGCTCATTTCTGGTTGAATGGCTTCGTAAATAAGCAAAATTGCCGTATTTGGAGTGAAGAGCAACCAGAAGCCGTTCAAGAACTGCCCATGCATCCCGAAAAATGCACTGTTTGGTGTGGTTTGTACGCTGGTGGAATCATTGGACCGTATTTTTTCAAAGATGCTGTTGGACGCAACGTTACGGTGAATGGCGATCGCTATCGTTCGATGCTAACAAACTTTTTGTTGCCAAAAATGGAAGAACTGAACTTGGTTGACATGTGGTTTCAACAAGATGGCGCTACATGCCACACAGCTCGCGATTCTATGGCCATTTTGAGGGAAAACTTCGGAGAACAATTCATCTCAAGAAATGGACCGGTAAGTTGGCCACCAAGATCATGCGATTTGACGCCTTTAGACTATTTTTTGTGGGGCTACGTCAAGTCTAAAGTCTACAGAAATAAGCCAGCAACTATTCCAGCTTTGGAAGACAACATTTCCGAAGAAATTCGGGCTATTCCGGCCGAAATGCTCGAAAAAGTTGCCCAAAATTGGACTTTCCGAATGGACCACCTAAGACGCAGCCGCGGTCAACATTTAAATGAAATTATCTTCAAAAAGTAAATGTCATGGACCAATCTAACGTTTCAAATAAAGAACCGATGAGATTTTGCAAATTTTATGCGTTTTTTTTTTAAAAAAAGTTATCAAGCTCTTAAAAAATCACCCGTTATATTTTTATATTCACTAAAATTTTATGTATTATGCATATCTCAGTTTCATCTCCTTTTAAAAGAGCAAATAAACGTAAGAAAGCAAATGTAATTAACAAAAAATATAAAATATATATAATTACAATTAAAAATTATCATTTACTAAAACCGTACTGATAAAACGACGAATGTTAAACATTTAATTATAATTTTATTTAAAGTATTTTGCGTTCGGTTTATGTGTTTCCACTGTTTAACACTAAGGTGGAAAAAGTTAAACTAATTAACAAATCCTATTAACATAATAAACCTTAGTTACTCATATATGTTTGGTTTATTTATAAAAAGCTCCAAAAATATATGTAACTTTGCGTATATGTATTTATGTACATAAACAAAAAACTTTTAATAAACACAAATCACCCCAGGATAAAAAAAATATGAAAGGTGAATTGAAAAAAAAAACTAAAAAAAAAATAAGTTCCTATTATACTAATGATAAAGTCACTCTTCCTTACATGTATCACTACATATTAATTAAGCTCTAATAGAGTTTAAGTGTGTGTGTATGGGCAGACACTATGCTTGAAAAGTGTGCGAAATTATAAAAAATAATATCCAGTGTAACTAGACGAAGTAACATTACGCCGACTGAAAGTGTGAAATCACTTCGGTTCAATGACTCACCAGACAGGTTTAGTATATTTTTATAGTAATCTTTTTAAGGAGGGAATATTGTATTTTCAAGTACAAAAATCAAGTGTGCGAAGTTAGCCCCCCATTTTTTTAAATATAATTTTTTGAAGATTGTTCTACATTGTTCAAGGATTGTTCTACAATGTTCCAAAACGATGAGTTTCTAAAATGTAATTTGTACCACTTTTGGAAAAAAAAAAAATGGCGGTTTTTCTATGTTGTTCTAGTTGTTCTAAACATTGTTCCAAAATAGATATGTCGCAAACCGTAACGTACGCATATGAGAACGAAAAATATTTTTTCCGCGATATCAACATTATTAAACGATATCAATATTTTTATGCAACACGAAAGTTAACGTACAGTTTTCAAAATTTCTTCCCCATTTTTGGAAATAAAATTTTTTGAAGATTGTTCTGAATTGTCTAGGATTGTTCTGCAATGTTCCAAAACGATGAGTTTCTAAAATATATTTTGTACCGGTAAATCGAAAAACACTAATTTTAAACTACTTGGAAATTAAATATATCAGTCCGGAGACGTTAAAACCTGAAGTTCCCGGAAAACTTTTCAGGTATCTAGACTTCGAGTCAAAAGTTCCCGTTTGATTCCAAATTATTCTTCATAATTGATGACGTGAAATGTCACGAAGTCGACTGTTTTTCATGTCGTTAACATTAGTTACGCTGTATACATAGATATGATCAGTATAGGCGCATGCAGGAAGTACTACGTGCAGGTTGTCAACAAACTCCCCTTGTATATATTTTTTTGTTTTTTGTGATTTTTATACCCTATACCTCTATGTGGTTTGGGTATAATGACTTTGTGCTGCTGTTTGTAACTACCAAAAATATTTGACCTAGACCCATCTTTTATTATACCGATCGGATCAGAATCACTATCTGATTCGATTTAACGATGTCCGTCCGTCCGTCCGACCGTCCGTCTGTGTGTCCATGTAAACTTTATAATCAAACTCCAGGTCGCAAATATGAATAGGATGAACGCAATTAAAATTGGTGAGAATCGGTCAATGTTAAGACCTAGCCCCCATACAAATGACCCCTATGAAATCGACATAAATTGCCATAAGATCCAAATTGTCACATAGATCTTAGTCAAATTGGGTTTATATGCGTTTATTATATCCATTAATGAGTAGTCCAAAAAAGATCCCTATGGGAAAACTCTTAGTCATAGGCCCCATATAGAGCTGCTTCATGATCTTCACTTAAATCTATCAAAAAACAAAAATATTGCACTGATTCTTCTCAAATTTTGTTTGAATATATTTTTGCACAATACAAGAGACTTTACCAAACATGGCCAGGATCGGTGCATTTTTGGGCCTAGTTCCCAAATAGATATATCATCCGATATGAACTTTTTCATATCTGCATCCAAAAAATATTAATAAAAATCCCACTCAAATTTGGGTTATGCTAATTTTCTATATCCAGTTAGTGGGTCCAAAGATAGGGTCTCTAAACGTATAGTATAGGGTATCGTACCTGTTGTTTTTTTTTTTTTTTTTTTGTTTTTTGTGATTTTTGAATATTTTATGCTTTTTTTGTTTTTGATTTTTGTATTTTTTTTTTTGTTTTTTTGTGATTTTTGTATATATTATGTTTTTTTTTTTTGTTTTTGTATTTTTTTGTAATAATTTGATATGTATTTTACATACATATATATATTTTATATATTTATATATATGTATATATATGATATCCGTACAGCACGACGAAAAGTGGTAATAATGGATACATGAATAAATAAAAATGAAAAGATTATCGCTAAAATAAATTAAGCGTAATCGTACGTGATGAGATTGTTCGGTCATATATTACCATAGGTTTTAACGTAAACGTAAAGTTGATTAAAGTAGCGCTGAGGTTGCCAATTAGGATACCTTGGACGAAAGAAATTTTGGAATCTGTACGTTAACTTTCGTGTTGCATAAAAATATTGATATCGGTTAATAACGTTGATATCGCGTAAGAAATGTTCTTCGTTCTCATTTGCGTACGTTACGGTTTGCGACATATCTATTTTGGAACAATGTTTAGAACAACTAGAACAACTTAGAACAACCGCAAATTTTTTTTTTTTTTCAAAAATGGGGGGCAAAGCTTAAAATTCGTTTTTCTCGATTTACCGGTACAAATTACATTTTAGAAACTAATCGTTTTGGAACATTGTAGAAAATCCTAGAACAATTCAGAACAATCTTCAACAAAACTGTATTTCCAAGAATGGGGCGCTAACTTCGCACACTTACAAAAATCTATTTCTAAAATAATTATTGCTTTGCAGAAATTTTTTTTTTTTTATCTTGTCCTAATTAAATCATTGAATCAGGCAGTGTAACGGAATTATAAAAATTATTTAGGTAAATTCTATTTTGCGAGAAACTCAATTGGGTATGACCAAAACAAAAATTTATTTATTAAAGTGCTAAGTTGAATAAAAACTAATATTTCACAGCCTTCGCTCTGGAACATTTATATAGAATAACTGTGGAAAAACATTTACACTCATGATGCTCAATATATACTTAACTCTAGTTTGGTTGTATGCATTTTTATCCCTCGTAAACTTATTATCACAAATTCTTATAAAATAATCATGTGACAGTCACATCTCTTAATATACTTCTCAAACTGCTACCACACGGTGTCAATTTTACGTGGCTGACCTAAAACATTAATCCGTGTCATAACTATCAATTAAATCAACATTTCAAACAACATACTTTTTGAGCACAGTGTACGTATGTGTTTTGTGCTTACTTTTAGTTTAGTTTATTATTGTCGTTGCTATAACTGTGGTTTAATGTCATATTTATGAAAACCAAGTCATATGGTACTCATATTTAATTATAATAATGAAGTTGGTCATAAAATCACAGGACAACGCCCCTAATGAATAGAACACATCGAGTAGAAGCAGGATATGGAACATTTAAAGACCATGTACACATTTTCATCGAGCAATAACACTATTTAATTTTAGAGACTGGGAATAGATGAAAATGTAAAGAGTTAATGCGAATAACGTTTAAAAAAATTTGAATTTTCTTCATATACCGATATACACAAAGGACCTTAGGCAGTTCTGAAGGTGCGAATGTTAGGTGTCCGCTGTTAATGTCTGATCAACCGTTTGACCACTTTAGTAAATTAGTTAAACAGCATCAACAAAAATTTGTAAAATGTTTATGTTTTGCCACGGGGTACACACTAAAGTCTACGATTATTATGAGTGACTGCTCATAGTTCTTGGTTGTTGAATAAGCAATATTGCTATTTACGTTGTATTGCGACGACTACGACTACATGGTACATGGTATACCCTGTAAAAGTTGTGTTTTGCCACATAATAGTTGTTAACATTATAAAGTTTTATTGTGTTGCACTCGAACTAATGATGTTTGGCAATGTTCGAGTGTACACTGAAACCAGAAGTAATCACAAAAATACACAACCGGAATACAATGGCTTGTTTTATTTACGGTATAAATTATTGACGAATTCAAAAAATAAATTGGAAACAACAATAGAAACAAAAAGATATTGCATTTCAAATTGATTGTTTAGTTTCTGAAATTGATTTTGAATTGTCCACTGCATTCAGATTACTACAAATTGATTTCAGAATTTTAACGTTTGAGTTATAATATTCGAAATACACTTACTTGTAATATACAGTGGTTAGCAAAAAAAAATTGTTGAAGTAGTAGCTACTGTATTCAAGCTTATTTATTTGGAGTCCCTGAATGACGCTATAAAACTTTAACTTAAAAAATATTTCCGAAATATTTCAAGTAAAAGGTAGGCTTTATAAAAAAAAAATCGTTTTACAGCAAAGAGTTGTTGAATTAGCTGAAAACATTTTATATCATAATTTTTTCACCAATACAATCATAAGTCACACCGATTTGTATTACGGTCACAGTGTAACATGTAAGCTCACACGTTGGTCTGTTTTTGTGATTGTATTGTGGAATAGAAATTTACCCACCTGCGCGTATAGATGTTAACACGTCAAAAACAACGAAATATTTGAAATGTGCATTAAAAAATTTTTGGAGTATATCAAAACTTTTAACTTATATCTAACGTTTGGAATTGCAAAATGATAATTGGGAAACTAGTTATTTTTGCTACATATTCTTTTAGATCCAAAATTTAAGACCATATTCAGTATTCCTTATAAAAAACTTCTTATATATTATTATACCGAAATTACAAGTAATATCTTGTCAGTTCATATGTTACTAAACTACACTTAATTATACTTAGGAAACTATATTTGATTGTCTTCCCAATGACATCGATTTCATCTATAGTAGATCTGATAAGTAAAACTAAATATACATATAATAAATAGATGAGGATGTGATATAAAATTCCGAACCTGAGCGGACAAAGATCACCACCATATAATTACACACAGAGAAATTGTAAACACTCTGTAACAAACTTAAATATGTATCCAGACAACATTTAATTTAGTTTTTATTTATTGCTATTAGTGACCATTTATGGCCGTCAATCGCAGTAAACAGCATCATATAATTGACCTTTGGTGACTAAAAAATTTTTTGGTTATACTTTTATTAAAAATAAATAGTATTTTCTGTCGAAATTTGTTTGTTATTTACACTTACAATATATGTAGAATCAAAATACCATAAAAATGTTTCTATAGTTTCTAAAATAATTTTAGTTTTCATTCATTCCGAATTTAAATAATCGGCCGACTCCATAAGAACAATTCCACTACACATAAATCCACCAGACGCAATCTCACCCATACAATCCTGACATAATTTCACTAGGGAACATTTCCACTTGCTATAATATTTAATTTCAAAGTATTTGAGTTTTCGTTTTTGTAATCGGTGACAAGTAAAAGTGGAATTGTTTCCTAGTGGAATTTATCGAATGAAATTGTATCCAGTGGACTAAAATCTGTCTAGGATCTAATTTTGCTCCTTGACAAAAATAGTCTATAGGGGTTTAATAAAAACTTATATTTTTTTTTTAATTACAAAACCCCAACAGTATGGCTGTTAACTGAAAACCCTGTTTTGAAGAAAGTATATGTTTAAGCGGACGTTTCTCACGTTGTTCTTTAATCTGGACTTATAATTACATAGACCAAATGACATCCACGGCATTGCTGGCAGATACGAAATTTTCCATGGCCATTTCCCATAAATGTGGCAGAATTTCATTGATGTCCGGGTGGTTTTGGACTTTGACTATAAATAACCTCATAAAAAGAAATTCAATTGTGTTAAATCAATTCAAATCACGGAAGCGAGAGAGTACATGACATGAATCGTTTCACGGGCTGTATGCAACGTGGCACTCTCTTGTTGAAAACACATATCGTTGACATCAATGTCATCTAATTTATCGAAGACCATTAACACTCAGTGCTTTACCAGCCCCATTTTCGGAGAAGTGCGGTCAAATGATGCCCCAAGCCCAAAATCCGTACCAAAGAGTGCCACGTTGTGGATGCCTTTATTTTCGACATATAAACCTAAAAATAAGTAAAAGTGTTAAATTCGGCTCTGGTATTTTCTAAACTGAACTAAATATTACAATTAATGTTAGGTACGACTAACACTTTTAAACTGTTGCCGATAGTGAAACTTTAAATTCCTTAAACCAATTAAATTTAAAGTTACTTGCTTTGTAATATAAGTTTACCACCATGTAATTAAATAATTGATTGACTGAAAATGAATCACGGTTGCCAATTTAAAAGACCGTTAATATATCGAAAACTCCAAAATTATATTATAATTAAATTTTTAAAACATAAATTTATTATATTATTTTTATCATTACCACGAGTCTGCCTTTAAAATTTCAGCTCGACCGGATCACGGCAAAAGGGTTAAAAATCGATCCAAAGTTTGTTCGGCAGACAAAATTCCATTTAAAAAAAAATTGTTGAAAAAATTTTTACTTTTTTAAAGAACGCGTTTTTCTAAGAAATGACAATTTCGACGAAAATGTACTTTTTGGAAGAAAGGTAATTTTTATATTATTTCTTAAGAAAGATACTTTTTAAAGAAAAGTTACTTTTTTAAAAATGGTATTTTCATAAGAAAGATAATTTTTCAAAAAGCTGCATTTTAATACAGGTATTTTTTTTTAAGAAATTCTTTTTAAGACATGTAATTTTTAAAAAAAAAATATTTGTTTTATTTCGAAAAAGGGAATTTTTTTAAAAAAGGTTAAAATTTTTAAAAAAGAGTACTTTTTTATAAAAGGTTACTTTTTCTTAAGTCAAAAGATACTTTTAAAGAAGAGTATTTTTTTAAAAAGAGTGTAAATTAAAAACAAGTAAGAGGGTTAAATTCGGCTGGGCCGAATCTTAGATACCCTCAACCTTTTTCATTTTCAAATTTCATATTTAATTTATCATTTTCTATTTTTCACTTTTCAATTTTCATCTTTCGTTTTTCATTTTTAGTTTTTAGTTTTTAATTTCTCATTTTCCATTTTTCATTATCCATTTTTCATTTTCCACTTTTGATTTTTCATTTTCCATTTTCCATTTTCGAAATTTCATTTTCCATTTTTCATTTTTCATTTTCCATTTTCCAT
The DNA here is from genome assembly GCA_963682025.1 of Cordilura impudica. Taxonomy (NCBI): domain Eukaryota; kingdom Metazoa; phylum Arthropoda; class Insecta; order Diptera; family Scathophagidae; genus Cordilura; species Cordilura impudica. The sequence continues at coordinate 145,296,464 of OY821518.1, read as the reverse complement.
TTTCCATTTTCCATTTTCCATTTTTAATTTTTAATATTTCATTTTCCATTTTTCATTTTCCATTTTCCATTTTTCATTTTCCATTTTTCATTTTTCATTTCTATATTTTCATTTCTCATTTTCCATTTTTCATTTTCCATATTCCACTTTCCATTTTTCATTTTTCATTTTTCATTTTTCATTTTTCATTTTTAATTTTTCATTTTCCATGTGCCATTTTTAATATAAAATTTTTTATTTTCCATTTTCCAGTTAATTTCTCATTTTCCATTTTCCACTTTTCATTTTTCATTTTTCATTTTCCATTTTTCATTTATCATTTCTATATTTTCATTTTTCATTTTCCATTTTTCATTTTCCATATTCCACTTTCCATTTTTCATTTTTAATTTAAAATTTTTCATTTTCCATTTTCCATTTTTAATTTTACATTTTCCATTTTTCATTTTGCATTTTTCATTTTCCATTTTTCACTTTCCATTTTCCGTTTTTCATTTTCCATTTTTCATTTTCCATTTTTCAGTTTTCATTTTTCATTTTTAATTTTCCATTTTCCATTTTTAATTTCACGTTTTCCGTTTTCCATTTTCCATTTTCCATTTTTCATTTTTCATTTTCCATTTTCTATTTTTCAATTTTAATTTTTCATTTTCCATTTTTCATTTTTCATTTTTCATTTTTCATTTTCCATATTCCATTTTTCATTTTTCATTTTTCATTTTTAATTTTTAATTTTTCATTTTTCAATTTTCATTTTCCATTTTTCGTGTTCCATTTTCCATTTCTCATTATCCATTTTAATTTTTCATTTTTCATTTTCCATGTTCCATTATTAATTTTCCATTTTCATTTTCCACTTTTCATTTTCCATTTTTATTTTTCATTCTCCATTTTTAATTTTTCATTTTCCATTTCCGATTTTCAATTTTTCATTTTCCATTTTTCATTTTTAGTTTTTCAATTTTCAATTTTCCTCTTCCATTTTTCAATTTTCAATTTTCATTTTTTATTTTTCAGTTTTCGTTATCCATTTTTCATTTTCCATTTTCCATTTTTAATTTTTAATTTTTCATTTTTCATTTTCCATTTTCCATTTTCCATTTTTATTGTTCAATTTCCACTTTTTATTTTTATTAATTTTTAATTTTAATGATAAAAATTATGTGGTAAAACTTGCTTAGGCCAATGTGACACGTGCAGTATTAATATACACACAATACGAGGTATTGGAACATATACAACATACATATCTTAAGAAAAACAACAAACACACTGAAAAATTTTATTTTTTCAAGAGTTTTTTCAAAATTTCATTCATAGCTCGTGCACCCTTTGACCGATTTTGACGATTTTGAACAGCAACTCCTTTGTGATGTTAGTAAACGATTTTGTATAAAAAAGAATGGTCTACCTTAGATATTGACGGCGTGATCGTGATTTCCACAGACAGACGGACAGACGGACAGAAGGTCATCGGTAAATCAACTTCCCTTGTCATATGGATCAAGAAAATATATTTTTTTGGGGTCTCAGGAATTTATTTCGATGCGTCACAAACGGAATGACAAACCTATATATACCCTCTGCCACTGAGGTGTGGAGGGTATAAAAAGGTAATGAATACAAATTTAAAAATACAAAAAAAAAAAAAAATGGGATGAGACAGACTTACTATCACGTCTATACCTGCTGATATTATATTGTATTATATTATATTATGCCTCGTTCATACAGAAGCATTCATTATAGAAAGCGATAGCTAATGCCACCAATGAACTATTAGCCTTTTCAAATCAACATCTCTTCAATTCATATCGAACGGACTCTTTAAGGAAACGTTTTTTTTTTTTTTAATAAAGCCTACCATATTTTATTATTTTTCCAGGCTAATTTTTGTTGATTACTCTTAACCTGTAATTATTTTATTTTAACTACACATGTATGTACGACCAATCTAATGGTGCTTACACAAATTGTGCACTAATACCATTAAAACCTATACATAAATATGTATGCGAACATATATGACTTTAACAGGCGGCTTTTAGGTTTGCTAGCCATTGTTGCCTGAGCCAAATTGTTTGTGGAGAAATAATGCCACCAAAGTTATGCGCCATAGCAAAAACATTAACTTAGGCACAATTTTGCTATAAATATCTGTGCTTCGTTAAATTCGCGTGAGCCTGACAGAATTGTCAGAATATTTGTATAGCTCCATCATCCATTAACTACTGTCTGTCTAACTTATTTACTGGGTCGGCCAGAGCTAGCACTGTATTGTAGGAACCAATCTCTCAATTATGTTTATCGCTAACTTGTCCGTTTTACAAACATACATTCTGATAATTGTATTAATTTATTTTTAGGTTTGCTCATTGCAAAAAACTCATGTTAAGTGACGAGTATAAAGATATTTTAAGTGAACGAGCAGAATTGGTTATTAGTGATCCGTGACGTTAAACATTTCCTGTTCAATGAGCGTGCAGAACTAAGCGCATTTACCAACACCATCTCTTACTTCTGCTCTCTTTGGCCATAAAACTAATTACACTATCACATGAAACTGACCACACATGCAGTTTTGTTAAGGGCCTGATTTGTGTGGTTCATATTGTTGATATTCAAAGTAAATTACTTGATTTTCATGCTGACCAATAGCATAATAGTGCATATCACTCATGCAACAATGTCTGAAAAATAAGTGGTACACTAATTACCATTATTCTAGTATTAAATGCCATAAATTGGTGTTAAAGATTATTGATTTTTGTTGTTATTTTTTTTTTTTTGTTGACGTGGTATAAAATAATAAATATGCGTTCTATTCACTCACTATGACATTTTTATATATCAATTTTGATATTCGTTTATTCTAGCCACGCAATACCGTCTAAATCGTATAATTTACGGTCATTTAACTTAAATAGAGAGATTAAAGTGTTAATATATTGCAAACAATATACAAATACATATATGTATGTATGTACATATATGTACCATATATTGCATAGAAAACTAGTTGATTGAAGAACACAACATACAAACAATAATAATATTCAAGTGACATGAACTTTTTTTATGTTGATCGGAAAGCTTATTTTCGAATTTGAGTTAAAATATTTATTTGTTTGCAATAGCAGTTGCTAGATATATATTAGAGCTTCCAACAAATTTTCGAAGAGTTATAAGGTAAAAAATATTTATTAAATCTGGATATCGGTAGTGGAACATGTCAGAACGATTAGACTGAAAAGAATCAAAAATATCCTTTAAAAAATATTTATTCATCTATAACTCATTAATTAATAGTTCAAGGTGATTGAGTCAATTGACAATAACACTAGAAAACAAGTTTTCGGACTGGAGCAACCAAATATTTTACCTAGGGTCATTTGGTGGGCTGAATTCGAATTGGTTTTTCTCTATCACGTCAGGTTTTCGAGATACAAAGAAAAAATGTTTTTATTCGTTTTCTACATAAAAAATCATTAGTTTATTTAAAATCAATGAATTTTCAAAAGTGAGTGGCGTTATTTGGATGTCGTTTATATTTTGTTGGTTCGGTTTCACGTATTAGAATCTAGCAATAATCTCGCGGAAAGCTTTTGTCCCAAAATGCTTGATAAATTCTTAAAATTTTCTTTAAATCTTGGTGAGCACGCTCCCCTTATTCGTCGCTCACCGCACCTAGGTTTTGTGGAAAAAAATCTAAATGCGAATGAATAAAATACATTTTGACTGACATTCGTGCACCTAATTCGTGTACATTTTTCAATAATTCAGCAACAACTTAGAATGAATGTGGGTGTCTTATAAATTAATAGTTGTGAAACTGTAGTGTCAGTATTGACTGTTTTACAGTATTGCCATCATGCGATAAAAAATTATCAAGATGTGATAGCCCAATTTTGCCAGATTCGAATTCAGCGCACCCAGAATAGTTAAAAAACATGCTTCGTTTCTACAGTTATTGTTTTTTTAATTTGTATACCAGTGTTATTTTCCAATGTGTTTGAAATTACTTATACATAATATGTATAATATAAAGGGTCCGCCAAATAACTTTTTTTTTTTAAATGCTATAAAAAAAAACTACTGAATATTATCTCAAATTTCTTTTTTTATTTGAAAGTAAAATCCTTCCGGTTAATAATGAAAAATAATTTCAATCAAATGGCTGCCTCGGCTGGCCATGCAGTAGCCTACACGATCGGTCCAATTTTTAAGCACATTATCGATTTTGTGCAGCTGTATTTCACCAATGGCTTCACGCTTGTTGTCCTTTAAAGCGTCAATTGTCTCTGGCTTGTTGGCGTAACACTTATCTTTGAGGACAACCCACAAATAATAGTCCAACGGTGTCAAATCGCAGCTCCGAGGTGGCCAAACGACATCAGCTCTGCGGCTGATAATGCGATCTTCAAAAACAGGGCGCAAAACATCGAGTGTACCTTCGGCTGTGTGGCACGTAGCGCCGTCCTGTTGAAACCAAATGTTGCCAATATCCTCCTCTTCAATTTTTGTGAACAAAAAATCATTCAACATGGCTCGATAACGATCGCCATTGACTGTAACGGCCACTTCTTGCTCATTTTCGAAGAAAAATGGCCCAATTATGCCTCTGGACCAAAATCCGCACCAAACAGGGCCTCGTTTTGGGTGTATCGGCTTTTCAATGTATGTGTGCAGGTTTTATGCGCCCCAAATGCGACAATTTTGCTTGGTTACATACCCGCCATGATCAAAATGAGCTTCATCTGAAAAGATGATTTTATTTGGAAAAATCGGCATCTCCGTAAGTCGATCGCAGGCCCACTTAGCGAAGCGAAAACGCATTAGATGGTCAGTTGGCTTCAACTCCTGAACCAATTGGACTTTATATGGCGTCATACCAAGGTCTTTATGCAAAATTCGTCTCAATGATGCCTCCGAAATGTTCAATTCTTGAGAACGACGGTGAATTGATGTTGATGACGCTTCACGCACACTTTCTGCCACAGCAGCAATATTCTCGGGTGTACGCACTGTTTTTGCTTCTCACGCTTTGGTTTATCGATGAGGATACCAGTTTTTTCACTTTTTTTCACAAGATAACGAATATACGGAGCTGACGGTGCTTCTCTTCTTCCAAAATCCGTACGCAATTTTCGCACACATTCTGCAACATTACCATGATTTTCAAAGTAATGTCGTAATATTTCCCAGCGTTGTTCAAGCGTATACACAACCATATTCGTTCAGCGGAAGGATAAAACTAATTATCTGTCAAATCAGACATGAGCTAAGTGTTACCATTCACGAAATAAGCACTAGTTGAAAAAAAACGTTAGATGGCGGACCCTTTATTATATAAAATTATAACAACATAATGATATAAAATTTAAAGAAAACATTGATTAATATTTAAATTCAAATATTTTATTGTTTTTTTTTTTTGTTTGCTTTCTTTGTCTATTTATATATTAGCTTAAGGGATTGTTGTCTGTTAATAAAATCTTGAAATCCTTTAAATCCCAGGACACAGTGGTATAGTGGGAAACGTGATTGCAGACGAACTGACCAGGAAAGGTTCTTTCCTGGAGGGAGTCAATTTGGAAAACCCAATACCTTTCGAGTCTCTCAAATTGAAACTCTCGAAATGGTCAACCAGTTCACATACTTCAATTTGGGAGGAAACTGACGTTGGTAAGGCTACGAAGATACTATAAGGCTCTCCAAACACTTTGAAGACTAAGGAAATTCATAGTCAAAATAGAAGGGAACTGGGTAGGATTATTGGCATCCTCACTGGGCACTATTCCGTATAGGACGGGCGGAATCGGCCACATGCAGAGCTTGTGGAGAGGACGACGAGACCCTAGAACACTACCTTTGTACTGTCCAGCATTTGCGGGAACAAGGGTCAGACATTTATCCAACGTTGTCATACCAGGGCTAGCGGCTCTTAGGGGGATACGCTGGAAAACACTCAGAAAATTTGCTATCGAGACCGAATTCCTAAGATAAATAAGGGGTTGATAACGGAATGAGCACGAGGATGTAGAGCGCACAACAAGCCGACTTTCTGGCTTAAGTGTATACCCGGGTAAAACGGAAATGAGCTATGTATATACATGGCTCCTCTTTTTCAACCTCTACCTAACCTAATCTAATATAATTTAAATAATTATTACGAGATTGTTTTATATACATATATCTTTATATAAATAATAATTTTATAATACACCCACCATTTTCAATTCCCACGACCACTTCAGGCCTGAAATCTCAGGGTCTTTTGGTTTATTTTTAAAAAACATGTCACTTATTATCGTACATTTTTGATCACTTATGTATAATGTTTTCTTTTTGTATGTTTATTGTTATGCATTTATGTTTTCATGCCTAGACAGGTGTATGTATTTACGTTTTAATCCAAGTCAGCATTTTTTGATTTAAATGATAATATTCGAGCCTTTTTTAACTCCTATACGCGATTAAATCAGTCCTATATGCCGTTATTATCTGATCACAAAATTGTCTTTTTAAGAGTCTGTTTCGAATCATTTATCAGTCCTATTTCTAATCGTGTGCGAGTCTATTTCGAATCATTTAACACTCATATTTCCAATCCTTTTCGTTTCAAAAATAAAATATTTAGTTTATGTTTATTTAATTTTTTTTTACAAAAACAGAATAATTTTATAAAGGATACAAAATTAATACAAAAATACATAAAAAATTCAATTTCAAAGTTTTTTTCCTTTGTCACCTTGTCTTTAGCATGCACAAAATGCTTTCGTAGCACATCCTTCATATCTTCGTCTGTGCATTTAAATTTGAGACGGAAAATATAAATTAGAATTAAATTTCTTCAATACTAATATTGTGCATGTTATTATAAACCACTTTTCGGCGCTCCATCCAGCTGTATAGCGGCTCACATAAATTGTGCGGGTCGTTACCACCTGTTTTTCCAATGAATTCATTCTGAAAATTTTTATGATTTTTAACCAAACTGCTAAAAAGCTGGACTTCACATCACTATTAATAAACCTAAATTTATAATATTCAAATATTGAACACCTTGTATCAGAAATAGCAAAACATTGTCCCGTTACAAACAAAACCATTAGCATCACAAGCAGTTTTTCATTGTCCAGCTGCACAAAATGTTATTAAAATACAACCTTCAAAACAATCACATTTTAATCGCCTTCATGATCTATTTGCGATTCTAGTATATTTTGTTATTTAGTGATTCATTAAAAAATCACTTTTCAAGCGAATCATTTTCGATTTTTTTACTCGCGCATGAGATTAATCAATTTTTAGTCATCAAAAGTAAAGTGTCGATTTCATATGGGTAATTTGTATGGGTGCTAGGACCGAACATGGACCGATTCTCACCAATTTCAATAGCGTTCATCCCATGGCCGATAAAAGCTTATATACCAAATTTCATCAAAATGTATTCATATTTGCGACCTGCAGTTTGATTACAAGCTTTACATGGACACACAGACGGACGGACGGACGGACGGACGGACGGACATTGTTAAATCAACTCAGAAAGTGATTCTGATTCGATCGGTATAATTAAAGATGGGTCTAGGTCAAATATTTTTGGTTGTTACAAACAGCAGCACAAAGTCATTATACCCAAACCACATAGTGGTATAGGGTATAATGACCTGACAGTGATAACAAAACATTCAGAATTAATAAATTTTTTTAAATAACTATGTTATTTACTATTTCAGATTATCCCCGTGTTGAAATTGGTCCCAGCAACCCGTTGCGTGTTGAAAGAGATCATGTCGTCAAGTTGGAATGTCGAGTTGATGCCAAACCAATGGTCTCAAATGTTAGGTGGACACGTAATGGACAATATGTCAGCACAACTCCCACGCACACCATTTATCGCGTTAGCCGACATCATGCCGGTAAATATACTTGCACGGCCGATAATGGTTTAGGTAAAAGCGGCGAAAAGGATCTCATACTAGATGTGCTATATCCACCAATCGTTGTAATTGAAACTAAAACTCATGAAGCTGAAGAGGGTGAAACCGTTTTAGTACGATGTAATGTTACATCGAATCCAGCACCGATAAACATAGAATGGCTGAAAGAAGGTGCCGCTGATTTTCGATTTATGGGAGAACTCTTAACCTTAGTGTCTGTGAAAGCAGAACATGCTGGTAATTATATTTGTCGTGCTGTCAATCTAATGCAACCCTATGGTTCGAAAAGAGTAGAAGGTGTTGGAAATTCTACGGTAGCCTTACTGGTACGCCATAGACCAGGACAGGCCTATATAACGCCAAATAAACCCGTCGTACATGTTGGCAATGGTGTAACACTTAGTTGTTCGGCGAACCCACCAGGATGGCCCGTACCTCAGTATCGTTGGTTCCGTGACATGGATGGTGATTTCACCAATACACAAAAGATTTTAGCTCAAGGACCCCAATTCTCAATACCCAAAGCTCATTTGGGCAGTGAGGGAAAATATCATTGTCATGCTGTGAATGAATTGGGTATAGGAAAAATGGCTACCATAACTCTCGAAATCCACCAACCACCACAGTTTCTAGCAAAATTACAACAACACATGACTCGCCGTGTAGGAGATGTCGACTATGCTGTCACTTGTAGTGCTAAAGCCAAACCATCACCCATTATTAGATGGATCAAAGATGGTACAGAAATATTACCCGGTCGCAAAATGTACGATATACGAACAACGCCAACAGAGACAGCAAATGGTGTGATCACAGTGCAGAGCATATTGAAATTTAGGGGAAAAGGTCGTCCAAATGGCAATCAACTGGTCCCATCAGATCGAGGTATGTATACATGTTTGTACGAGAACGAAGTGAACTCTGCAAATTCGAGTATGCATTTGCGCATTGAACATGAACCAATTGTTTTACATCAATACAACAAAGTCGCTTACGATGTAAGAGAATCGGCCGAAGTAGTTTGTAAAGTGCAAGCGTATCCCAAACCAGAATTCCAGTGGCAATTTGGTAATAATCCATCACCTTTAACAATGTCTTCGGATGGGCATTATGAACTAAGTACGAGAGTCGATAACAATGATATCTATACATCAATATTAAGAATAACTCATTTGTCACACTCTGATTATGGTGACTACACATGTCGAGCTGTTAATCCTCTCGACACTATACGTACTCAGATACGTCTTCAGCCCAAGGGACCACCGGAGCGACCTACAAATCTAAAAGTCTTAGAGACTTCACACAATTTCGTTATATTCAGTTGGATACCCGGCTTTAATGGAGGCATCTTAAGTACAAAATTTCTGGTAACATATCGTAGGGTACCTACACCTCGCGAACAGTTACTCGCAGATTGCAGTACAGCACATACATATGCCTCGAGTAGTGGTATGGGCTCTCCGGAATGGTTGGAATTTGATTGTTTCCGCGACAATCCCTGCAAAGTGGCGCCCTTGGATCAACATCAGTCGTATATGTTTAAAACATATGCCCTCAATGCCAAAGGCAGCTCTGGCTATTCCAATGAGTTGTTGGCCACAACAAAAGTCAGTAAAATACCACCACCCCTACATGTCACTTATGATCCCAACTCACATGTTGTTGGCATTAATGTTGCTGCCACTTGTCTTTCACTAATTGCGATTGTAGAATCGTTAGTCAACCGTATTTCGCCAATGGCCACATGGGAAATTGTCGACACTGTAACGTTGCTGCCATCCGGCAATGAAGCCACCTTCAAAGAAACAACAATAAATCATATTTCGCAAATAACGCACTACAGTACAACGGGTGGTGTTGGTCGTTCGATGGGCCATGCAGAGGATATAACGTTGGCTTTGGCGGAAAACAAACTGGGACCATCAGTGCGTGTCAAATTATGTTTACGTTCTAATCATGATCATTGTGGAGAATATACAAATGCAGAAAGTAAGTAATCTACTCAATTGATTTAAATTCTAGTATAATTAAAGAATTTATTCATCTCTTATAGATTTGTCTTAAGTTGTGTACATTGCTGATGTTTCTAAGCACAACTAAAGACATGGAGAAAATACGAGATTCCTTTACACTTACATCATTACTAATCAAAACTTTACAATTGTAATAAAACAAAATGAATATGAGATGAAAAAATTTAATATTTTCCACAAATTTTATTAGTTCCTTTTTTCAAATAGAAATATTTTTGCTTGGTATCCCAAAAACACCATTCTTTTGTTCTATTAGCACTATCGTCTATTTTGTTGAATGCTATACAAATAATATACATAAGTGTACTCGTTTTTATATACTTAGTTCAAACTTTAGCAGACTCAATATTCGGTATAACTCCATTCTGTTACAAGTTTGTTTAAATGTATTCACTGAATAAAATGCACATAACACTGCAGGCAATACAAAATGAGGAAATGTCTGCACTATAAGTGCAACTATATTTTATGTTTTGTAGCCAGCTATTTTTTATAAAAATCGCAATGACAAATATTTTTATGGATATGAAATACACATTTTTTATTTAATTTTTTTGTTTTCTTTCCCAAGTAGTTTCACCATTTAGACTATATCTCGAGATACCAATATGGTATCAAATATTAAAATTTGCCACAAATCAAGCAACATTATTTTATAATCACATTAGTAAATATTGTAAATCCAATGGGTTGGTATACGAAATAAAAATATCTTTTTTTGAACATAATTAAATTTGAAAATGTGGCAGCAATCGAAAAAATTAACTCGAGAAATGGGTAATATTTTATTATTATAAAAGTGCAATATCCGATATGAAGTTATTTATATGGAGCCTGGGTTGAGGAATGCACCGACCAAGATCATATTTAGTGGGGTCATTTATGTGCTCCATGGACATATAAAACCCAAATTTGAATAAAATATGTTGTACTTGTAAGTGATATAAGAACTGTGACCTAAATTAGTCCCTTACTCTTTTTTGCGACCATCAAAGGACTGATTAAAGGTTATGCAACAAATTTTATTACAATATATTTCTATTTGCCGACTTTGCTTTAGAAATAAAAAAAAATACTTCCTTCTTCCGATATATATTTTTTTCCCCCCCCGATTTTTCCCATATTTTTCAAGTGTCAATATTGATCGGAAAAACAATTTTATTTTTTCATATTTCTGCCCATTTGTACTTAAAGCACCAATTTGATTTGAGAAAAAATTTTGTGTGATTTGTGGTACTTTTTAATGTATAGATATTCAGATTGGTTTTTTCTAACTTGAGATATAGTCCAAATACTGCAACTAGTTCCGACAAAAGGTGTAATTGTACTGTTGTCACGGCGTTCGATATTTCGACATTTTTGAAAGGATAGGTGCAGTTCAGTATAGTGTAAATATCATAAATATCAAATATTTAGTTGACGATATGTGTGTGTGTTAACTTTCTACCCTAACCAAATTATTGAACATTCACAATGAAGAATGGAATAAATTGCTGTTTTCTTTTTGAATATGTCAAGTACTTTACAGGAATTTTTACAGCAATCTTTTAATAACACAGATTTGTTATCATTTTTCATTCTTGTTTTTTTAGTTGGAAAATCATATCTACCCGAAACGTCAACTTTAACAACATCTACAATTGTGGCGATTGTCATAGCATCCATTGCATTCGTATTGTTTGCTGCCTTCTCGATAATGGTATATCGCTGTAGGCGTTCAGCGTCATTAGCAAAGAAATCTGCCTCACCCTCTGCCAAGGAATATGACCTAGATTCGGGTAGACCATCGATTGTGGCCCAAACCAATAACCAACAACCACCACCCTACTATCCCACAGGCAGTTTAGATAGCAAAACACTTGACGCTCATGCCATGGAATTGACACTCACTGCCGTCCAGGATGGCGACGACCAATTGCATCACCAGCATCAGCATCAACAGCAACAAACACAATGCTCTGCACAAAAGTCATCGGCGAGTTCGTTGTATGGCACACAAAACGGATACGGTTATCACATGACAAGTGCCATCGGTGTTGAAGGGGACAGCTATCAAGTGATACCATCGTCCGGTCTTCATACATTAGCAGGCGGCACAGAGTGTAAGTATACAAAAGAATCATGAGAGAGCATACATATTCAACCATCCAGTTAGCCAGCTAGCAGCCAAGCACAAACAGCAGGCAAATATTTTTGTTTTTGTTTTCAGCACACTCGTACATGACCGAGAAAATCTTAATGTTTCCAAAATGTTTTTCATTGTTGAAACCGTACACTTACTTTAAATCTAGGAGATTGTGTTAATGTGTGTGTATGTGTCACAGTTGACATTCACTTTAGCTACAAAATGAATGTCAGTGCTTAAGAAAGACGAAAAAATAGGAACCCAACAAAATTTTATTTTGGCACACATTTATTGTTATATATTTTTTTTTTGTATTTTCCTTAGTGACACCATTTTCATTTTTATTTATTTATTTCTTTTTTTTTTTTTTTTGTTTGTCTTATCTGGATATTTTTCGATTATAATCAGCAATAAGAAAACATTTACTTTAGGAGTCTAACTATAAACTCACGCAAGCAAAGCATTTCTTTAAATCATTACAAAAAAAAATTATGTATTCCTAGTTCGAGGCGTTCTTATAAATAATTATTTTTTTTTATAGTTTTTCATGGTCTATTCGGCTTAGATTGGGCCGATTTGACACTTTCTAACATTATTTGACAGTTATAGCCCTAATGTGCATTCAGACATACAGAAAATAAGATTTCAAGTAATATATGAATATGTAGTGGGCTTTTAGTTACAAAGAGAAATGTAATTTCTACAATAAAATTTAATCGTAGCGCTAATCTGTGCACCCGATCTGTATTCAGGGTAATATGAGATTGTGCTGATCTTTGCAACTACTTAATGAAGATATTTGAGTTATACGCCCCTCTAATTATACCAATCGACACAGAATCATGTATATGTGTAAAATTACACTAACAACGAGACTATCATACAAGGAGTGAGATCGAAAAAATCTTACCATACACAACGTATAAAAATAAGAAAACCATTGAACTTATTTATTTTATTTATTTTTTTTATACCCTCCACCCCACTGTGCAGAGGGTATATATAAGTTCGTCATTCCGTTTGTAACAATTAGAACAAAAATTTTGGACCCCATAAAATATATATATTTGTTATATATATTTCTGTGGAAATCACGATGACAACTTGAATCGGGCAGCTAGGGTGCTCGTTTGCATAAAAAATGATTCATTGACTTTCTGAGAAGTTTGCTATTCAAATCATCCAAATCGATTAAATAGGGCCCGAGATCTGAATAAAAAACTAAAAAAGTCCTGAAAAAATATGATTTTCTATGTTGTTCTCGTCACGATCACGACCTCAATAGGACAGCTAGGGTCATAATTTTTAGTGAAAATGATTCACCAAGATCATGGGAAGTTTCCTGTTTCAAAAATCATTAAAATCGGTGGAACAGGTCCAGGAAAATCTCAGAAAAAAAAAAATCAAAATATGATATTTCTATATTGTTCTTGTTGTTATTCTAAATATTGTATTGTTGTCATAACTGGACTTGTTGTTTTTATGGTCGTTGTGGTAATAATATTATAAAAACTAACCCTTTGTAAATTTTATTTTATCAACTCAGGTAGAGTTTCCATTGTTTTGGCATCACTAAAAAAAATTGTTAGGTCATATTTGTCAATGCCACGAGCCTGCCTGCAAAGTTTCAGCTCGATTAGGTCACGGGAAAGAGGTTAAAAATCAATCCAAAATTTTTTCGACAAGCAGACACTACGAGTTAATATAAAGGCAATAAAAATTCATCAACATCTAAAGTACATAATGTTAAACTACCTAGTTGTTAATAAAAAAAACAATGTAAATTTACCAAACTAAATTTAATGTATTAATTTATTTAAAGAAAAACACGAAAATAACTTTTGATGTTGTATTTTTGCGTGTAATATTTACATATGTATATGTCCATACGTACATATATTAAATAACAAAATAATATACATTTATTCTATTAATGTATATTCATAATATGCGCAGAAATTAATCGGTATATTATATTATTTTATTTATATAAAATTCTCCAATATGTATTTTGTTTTATGGAAAATACATTTCTTTTGTATTAACAAACAGAGTGTCACCTTATTTTGCTCAGTGTTGCTTTGCCACAGTAGATGGCGCCGCAACTTTTGATCTAATTGGCTTTGCAATCGTTATTTCTATTTTAACATAAATGTCAACGGAATTGATTGATTAGCATGGTAGATATCTAACATCAAATTGACAATTTCTCGAACATCTAATCGCAAATTTATATTACAAATTATTAAAATTTCTTTGACTTTATGAAAATATATAATCATACAACCGTGTGTGGCAAATAGACGAAACTGACTCCGAAAATTATCCTAGTGAAATGATGGGAGAAGAGGCCATAGATAATGGTGCTCAATTTAGTGGCCTGAAAAGGAAGAAAAGACTCGACGATTCCCAGGAAAATATTGACGTAACATCCTTTGATATTAACAACCAAAACCGCTTTTCTATTCTGGGAGATCTGGATTTTCAAACTACAAACGTCATGAGCAGCAGAATCACCAACCTTAAGAACACCAATGTTGCCGCTGTCAACACAACAAATGCAACTTTTATAGAGCCGAGGAAAAAGCTTTGTCCGCTGATTTTTATTTTTGACCAGGACTTTAAAGCCTTAAGCGCCCCATTGGAGGCGAGAACACCGAAGATTTCCTTCAGAATTAACAACGTAAACCGCCGTAAAAGCAAAATATATTTTACAGGTGTGCATTCTGAAATGATGGCCATTTTGAGAGAAAAGGGAGTTAATTCTTATTCTTTTACGATGAAAGAATTAAAACAAGTGTCGTTGGTTCTTCGTGGACTCGACTATAGAACCCCAACCGATGAAATAAAAGAAAAACTGGACCAAGAGTTCCCCGGAGTGGTGGCAAATGTCTAAAATTTTTCTACGGCACACTCATTCAAAAATAATTATGACACTGGTCTCTACTTAGTGACTCTCCACCCTGGGAAAAATAAAGATGATGTTAAACACATCAAAATAGTAGCAAGCCAGGTTGTCTCGTGGGAGAAGCCTAATAACAAGAAATAAGAAATTCAATGTCGTCGTTGCCAACACTGGGGACACATCTCAAAAAACTGTAATGCAGAATTTAAGTGTGTGAAATGCGACCAGAAACATGAACCTGGCAAATGCGTGTTACAGAATCAGGTAGCAACCAACCAACGTGCGTGAATTGCAGTGAAGTCGGTCATCCAGCTAATTAGAGAGGTTGTAGCGCCTACAAAAAGTACGTTCAAACGAAACGTCAGAAGATAATCAAAGTACAAGAGGAAAAAGAAATTGCTAGTCGCAATGTCAAGAGAATCGCGAACTCATATATCTCGCCGGGTAAGTCGTTTGCTAACCTGTTTAACCAAAATACTAACACCAACACTGAGAAAAAATCCGTTGTTGATGAGTTTCTTAAGCTAGCCAGCTAATTTTTGCAGCCCGAAGAACTAACAATTGAGCAGGAAATTGAAAAGTTTCTTAGAGAGTACCGCCTTATGTCAAAGACAGACGCAAAGGCAGAATTTTTTCGTCTGTACAATAAAATTAAAAATGCTCCCTAAACATCTAAACTTCATGACATTCAATGTGCGGTCACTGGTTGACAGAGGACGGCAAATCGAACTTTTTAATACCCTACGCTATTATAAAATTGACATTGCCTTTGTGCAAGAATGCAACCTTAGAGAAAACATGCGAATATCTATTGACGGCTATAATTTTTTCTATGATAAATCCCCCCTTGGTGTGGCTATTTTATTGAAAAATACAATCTCATTTAAAAGGGTATTTATTGACGTCTCCCAATTCAACGCCACTTTTATTCAAATTGAAATTAAAATCAACAGCAGCATTAAAAAAATCCTAGTTGGTTCCATCTATGTCCCCACAAATCTTCCTCGAGATGCTTTAGGTATCGGACTTAATTCAATCTTAGATGCTGCACGTAGCTATGATTCTGTGATCCTAGGTGGTGATCTCAACGCTAAAAATACGGCATGGGGTGACCATTCTGAAAATACAAATGGAAAATCTTTGTTTAACTGGCTTCATGATCATACCCTTGATATTACTCGCATTTGCGACAGCAAGCCGACTTACTCCAGTGGCAACTCCTTTTTAGACCACTTTCTTCCCAGTTCCCACTTAGTAAACATGGAATCTCCAAATTTTAAAGTGCCCAGTCTGGCAACGTTCTCGGACCATTTTCCTCTAAAAATGGAACTGAGTTTGGCAAACGCTGATTTTTCCCTAAGATCTCCTCGTTTTTATACTTCATTCAAAAACACTAACTGGAACAATTTCAGACGAGATATTGATACTGCCCTCACCTCTATTATGCCTCCTGATTATGCAATTCTTGAAAATAATGGAATTGATGCACTTATTAACGAATTCAATGTGATCATAAATTCAACCAGCACCAGGCATTCAGAAAAAATTTAAGTAAACCCAATAAAACACCTTTACCTGAAAATATAAAGAAAATGTGAATCATCAGTGGCAAAAAGAACTTAAAAAAATATACCATCGCTACGGAGATAGATCAAGCACGGAGTACAACATTCTCTCCAAACAAATTGGACTATTAAAAATAATTCTGAAAGATCTGGTTAGTATCGATCAAGCATCAAATTTCAACAGCAAATTGGAAAAAATAAAACCAGGCACGTCTGCTTTCAAGGAGATTTACCGCATGTCGGGGAAAAATAAATCAAACTTCCCTCAACAAATCTGCGTGAATGGCATAATGGTTTCAAATGGCTCTGAAATGGGTGAAGCATTTTGTACGTATTATTCGTCTGTGTACAGTGAAAACTTACTCGTTTGCCCAGTTTCAAATCTAAATGAAAGAGCTTCTTCTTGCATCTCAGAAATTCCTCGTCATATTTTTGCGTTTGACAACTCCTTTAACTCCAATCACAACGTCGACAGCTATCATTTCACAAACCTTACTGAAATTAAAGAAATTATCAACTCAATCAACAACAAAAATCTAGCGGCATTGATAAAATTTCCAACTTTTTAATTAAAAAATTACCTGTCAGCTCCTTTCGACTCATGGAATGCCTGTTCAACAATTGCCTAAACAATTGTTACTTCCCTAAGGCTTGGAAGTCATCTAAAATTATTCCAATAAAAAAGAATCCCATAGCATACAGATTGAAGATTTCAGGCCCATCTCATTACCATCTAATATTGGTAAAATTTTCGAGCACATCCTAAAAAGAAAATTGGGAAATGAATTTGTGTTCTGTCCCCTTCCACCTTACCAGTTTGGATTTAGGCGATGTCATTCTACACAGCATGCATTACTGAAATTTTACACAGATGTCACAAACAATCTTAGGGAAAAGCGTTGTACAGTTGCAGTATCCCTGGATATACAAAAAGCTTTTGATTCTGCGTGTCACAAGGCGATTTTGCACAAACTTGTTGATTCAGGTGTTGATCCCTTCTTTGTGAAAATGTTTTCCAATTACATCATAGACCGAGAATTTTGTGTGGAAATTAATAACTTACCCTCTCTTTTGGAATCGTAAAAAGTGGTGTGCCGCAGGGCAGCGTGTTGGCTCCGCTATTATTCAACATACTTTTGTATGATTTTCCACATTGTATTGCCGGCTCAAAGGCAATATTGTATGCCGATGACTGCATGATTTATGCGCATGACGAATTTCCTCTACGGGCTTTAACTCAGGCCACTTCGCATTTCAACATCATTAACGATTTCTACAAAAAATGGGGTATCCAAATTAATGCATCCAAATCTGAGGCAATTTGCATTAGAAACGCCTCTGGTAAATGTCACCGTAACGTCGTGACGCAAGCAAGATTCTTTCGCTCTGACTTGGAGGATCAGAGATTCCATTTAAATCATGCATAAAATATCTTGGAGTACATATTAATAATTTACTAAAATTCAACAGTCACAGCAGAATTCTCTTATCAAAGGCAAAAAAAATCTCAGGAATGTTCTCCAGGATAATGCATAGTAACTTTTTGGCTCAGAAAACGAATTTACTACTGTACAAGGTTGCAATTAGGCCAATTCTCATATATGCTTTTCCGATTTGGTTCACCATCTCCCCAGTTGCAGCAAAAGAGCTTGAAATCTTTGAGAGGTCCATTCTGAGAAAGTGTCTAGGAAAGAACTTTCAAAATCCAATTAAATGCTTCTCCAACTCGTATATCTACGTGAAATCAAAGATAAAACCACTTTGCGAATACGCCCTTACGTTACAGAAACGTTTGATTGAGCTTCTTGAATTGGATGACAATCACCTTATGAACGAAATCTTTGAAGCAGAAAGATATAGTGATTGGAACAATTCCACATACCTATCTCCCATCGGCATTATCAACGTCAACTTTGATGCCAACTCCCACCAGGACTTCTACATCATATCCGCACCAGGCTCCAATAGGGGCTTGTTTACATTCCTCTGTGATATTAGTTTTGAGAAATATATTTAATGTATATATAGGCTAACTTTACAATAATTTATTTTTACTTACATAAGTAAAAAGAGCTATAGGAAAGTTTTCAAAAAAAAAAACACATAAAATTCAGAAAAGTGCATGAAATCTTTATTTGAATCGATAGTACGGACCATATAATTTAATGTTTGAAGAATATTTCATGCAAATGTTGACCGCGACTGCGCCTCAAATGGTCCAATTTTGGAATACTCTTTCCAACATTTCGGCCGGAATCTCAAGAATAAATGCTTCAATGTTGTCTTCCAATGCGTCAATTGAAGCGGGATTATCTGTATAGACATTAGCTTTAACATAGCCCCACAAAAAATAGTCTAGAGGCATTAAATCGCACGATCTAGGCGGCCAATTGACCGGTCCCGAACGTGAAATAAAATGTTCACCGAACTCGCCTCCCAATAAGTCCATTGTTGCGCGTGCTGTGTGGCATGTGGCACCGTCTTGTTGAATCCACATGTCATGCAAGTCAAGCTCTTGCATTTTGGGCAAAAAAAAGTTGGATATCATCTCTCGGTAGCGCCCACCATTCACAGTTACGTTACGATTCGCATCAATCGATAATTGATGGTCTTCATTAACACTGGCCGATACAGCTGCGATATTTTCTTCAGTTCGCACTCTACGTTTAATTTGGTGGTTTAATGTCCAACAATGTAAATTGGTGCGAAATTTAGTCACAATAGCCCGAATAGCCGCTTCAGTGGGTCGATTAAACTGACCATAAAATGGAAGAAGCGCGCGATGAACATTCTTCACAGAGCACGCATTTTGATAATAAAATTCAATAACTTGCAAATGTTGTTCGCTTGTAAGAGGATTCATGGTTAAATTATAGACCAAACTGAAGATGTTTGACAAAAAGATAATAGCTAAAAAATCACCCTTTATATCATATTAATTATATTGCTTTGCTTTACCTCTTCTACTAGAGTATATTAGAAATAGTAGCTTGTTCATCTAGTTTTTAAGTGAAGACAAAAATAGGAAATAATTTTTTTTTTGTTAAACTTTAAATGTTTGTACCTGTCAAACTCTTTTGTTTTGTACGATTCGATTTCCAATTTATCATATGTTTAAACATCCCTGTTAATGACTGTTTACATTGTTTAGAATGTTTTGTGTTTTTTTAACACAACATATCGTTTTTATACCCTATACCACTATGTGGTTTGGGTATAATGACTTTGTGCTGCTGTTTGTAACAACCAAAAATATTTGACCTAGACCCATCTTTAATTATACCGATCGAATCAGAATCACTTTCTGAGTTGATTTAACAGTGTCCGTCCGTCCGTCCGTCCGTCTGTGTGTCCATGTAAACCTTGTAATCAAACTGCAGGTCGCAAATATGAATATATTTTGATGAAATTTGGTACATAAGCTTTTATCGGCCATGGGATGAACGCTGTTGAAATTGGTGAGAATCGGTCCATGTTCAGACCTAGGCCCCATACGAATTACCCCTATGAAATCGGCATAAATTGCCATAAGATCCCCATTGTCATATAGATCTTACTCAAATTGGGTTTTATATGCGTTCATTACGTCCATTAATGAGTGGCCCAAAAATGATCCCTTTGGCCCCATATAGAGCTGCTTCCCGATCTTCACTTAAATCTATTAAAAAACAAAAATATTGCACTGATTCTTCTCAGATTTTGTTTGTATATATTTTTGCAAAATACAAGAGACTTCACCAAACATGATCAGGATCGGTCCATTTTTGGACCTAGTCCCCATATAGATATAGCATCCGATATGAACTTTTTCATATCTGCAGCCAAAAAAATTAATAAAAATCCCACTCAAATTTGGTTTTTGCTTATTTTCTATGTCCAGTTAGAGATAGGGTCTCTGAACGCATGGTATAGGGTATCGTATAGTCGGTCTAGACCGACCATAATTTTCTTACTTGTTTATGTTGTTTTAAGTGTTATTTAGTTTATACGAATCTTACAGACGTATGCTCTGTTCGATAGATTAAGTGCCATGAGCAAGCACTGTGATTTAATATTCATGTAATCATGTATTTTAATGTGATATTCATTTTTATATTTTAGCATGTAGCGTATTCAATTAGCGTGTATTAGAACAAGACGAATATAGTTCTAAGAAACATCTGTAATGTATCATATGGTTAATGTCAACCTTTCGTTTGTGAAAAAAAAGAAGAAAAAAAGTCTCAATAAAAATTTCATTCATTCATAAATGTCAACATTTTCAATTAGATATCAAACACAACAATGTTAAGAGTATACACATGGCTGGTCTTTTATTTCATTCTTTTACAAATATGACCATAAGTTTGGCATATTAACTTTTTGTTGGGTTTACCAAATAGAGCTACCGAGTTCATCAATGAGTTTTTTTGCTTTAAAAACAGTTCTACATAGATATATAAAATTATTATTCTGCTTTACCTACAAAATATCTGATTGCGATTACATCTAATTTTTAAAAATTGTTTATAATTACTAAAGCATTACTATTGACATATATTCAAAATTGCACCTTTTAAATATTTCCATTCAAATTTAAGAAAATATCATTTCTAAAAATTGGAATTCAGATTTCCAATTATAAATCAGAAAATATCAATTGAATTTCAGAAAATCGTATTAAAACGTCGGAAATAATAACTTGAAATTTAGAAGACATCAATTGAATTTTTAAAATATAAATTTTATTCTTTAAACACAAATTGAAATGGAGAAAACAACAAATCAGCCCCATTACGAATATTCGCAAGGAATTTCTTTCTCACGCAAAATACTTTTCTCGAGAAAAAATCCTCCAATTATAAATTCCGCGTGAACAAAAAAATTAATAAGTGGTATCATCGAATTTCTAAGCCAGTTGTTTTCTTATTGACAATTAATTTTCTATTTTTTTTGTGTGCGCAAACGAAACTAAATTTATTTTAAAGAAAAATTAATAAAAAATAATAAAATATTAATTTTTTTATTAAAATTTTGTTTTATCAAAATACTTCTTACATTTTTATGTAAACTACCATCTGTTTTGCAAGGGAAATTTTTTGAGAGAAAAAATTAAATTCCAGTGCATATAACTAACTTTTTCCATTGAATTTTTTCCGAACGAATTTTTATTCATAATAGGGGAAAAGGGAAAAGTGAGGAATTTCATGCGGAATTTTTGTTTAGAATTGGGCTGAATATGTTAACATTTAAAAATCAACTACAATAAAAAAAAAAAATATTGCGATTGAGGAGACATACATAGCATTTCAGGATAAGAAAATATTAATTTAAATGCAATGAAGTTTAGAAAACCTCAAATGATATTTAGGAATTGCGAACATAAAAACTGTTACATAAATAAAGCGCAATTTGATGAGAATGTTATTTAAATATTAATTTTCACAATTTTTTTGGATGAAAATTTTAAGTTTTTCAGAAAATAAAGATAACAAATTATTTTATTTAAAATTTTTGGGACATTTGGTTTTTGCGTTTGGCATCCCTAATTTGAACAAGTGTTCATGATGACTTCAAAATTTGACTTCATGGTAAGCAAGGTAAAACCCAAAACATTGAAGTTCGATAATAATTCCCAGGTAGTAGAATTTGGAGTCAATAAATGAAAAATATTTTATTAACATAATTTAATTCAAAATCAAAAAATGGCATCACTGGGTTAGATTTTGTATTGTATTGTGTAAATAGTGAAAACTTCCTTTCAGTATGTAAAAAAAATTTATTTTCCAAATATGGCAATATTTTAACAAAAAAAAAATTGAGAGAGCTTTTTTTTGGTTATTATTTTGTTACTCGATCCAACCTATACGGCAGCAATGAAGAATTATTTGGCCAGTTAAAAGAAACTATACAGCCATCTCCAATTAACACGATTTAATGCGTATAGCCGCCCTACACAACCATTACCTTCTCAATGGAGGTTAGGGCGAGCTATTTAATTTGCAAAAACTTAAAACAAATTATTTAACTAATTATGTCATATAACCGGAAACGCATGCATATGTGACCTTCTCCGAGAAAAGGGACCTAGTGTGTGAAAATTAAGTTTTGAGAAAAAAACGCATTTAAAGTTTCTACACCCTTTTAGGTACCAGAATCCACCGTTTTTGACACAACCCGTTTTTTGACTCGCTAGGTCCATTTTCTCGGAGAAGGTCACATATAGGTATATAACCTAAATGCATGCCGATCAGCAACCACAATGACCAAAAAGCAAACACCGGAACGTGTTTTCTTTTATCCGAAATAATAGAAAAGGCGAAAACGATCTTTCCTCGCTGAAGCGCGAATTACTAATGTGAAAGAGCTCTATATACCAACTGTTGGAATAAACTAAAATCCAGATCAGACCAAAGAATTTGCTGAAATAATTTGATATTTAGTTTAACAAATTGTTTACTTTTTCAAATATTTTGTTTACATTTATTATCAATATTCAAACCGAGGTGGAGGGTATCAAAGATTCGGCATAGCCGAATTTAACACTCTTACTTGTTTTAATTTAAAAATAACTTTTATATATCTAATATCTACTTACGAACTTATAGTGGTTCCTGTCACCTTTTTGGAACAGATAGTCCAAATCCGATTAAAATCTTCCACATTTTGGCATGCCTTTTTTGTACTCTTCAACTCCCTTTTAAAAAGAGCCTAATATATTTTGACTGACCTAAGCTCCGGAGAGTTTGGATTATTTGCCCCATTGGTACAAAAACCAAGTTATTCTTCCTGTTTCCTAACAGCTTTCTAATGGTAGTGACAGGATGAGGAATCAGGTCAAAAAAATGTGGACACAGTGCATTGGCTTATGACAGGAAGTAATGAGTCACTTTTGCAAACACTCCTTTATGTAAATTATATTAAAACCTTGGCATTCTAAGATTTTTTTTTTTTTGCAAATTACGTCCTTTTTGAATCCTACACTTATATTCTTTTTTTCGAGCATTAGTAACATACAATATTTTGACCCGAAAGATACCAAAAATTTCCCACTACATACGTTTCGTCGCTCATTAGGTTTTTATGAATCACGATTACAATTTTCGTGCTTTGGCATCAAGAAATTTTGCAGCGTCTAAAAATTTTGCATTTTTGGCCTTTCAGATAATATCTGGACCTTTTTACTTCGCGAAACAGGCTTCCTATCAATGCTAAAATTTTCCTGATACTTTTTAATCACATTGGAAACAGTTTGATGGCAGATCTTTGATAGCTCGTCCAGCTTGTTAGGACGAAGTTGGATTTTGTTGAAAGTATTTAATACTCGCTAACCTGACATACGCTGTTCTGTCCAATTTTCATTACTATTTTTTGTGACAAAGTTAAAAAAATATAAACACATTTTTGAGCAAAAATTGTTTGTATTAAAATTTTTTATTCATTGCAATGCTGTATGATACAATTGACCATGCGAGAAGCATGGATTTTCAAGTCTAATGCCGCAAACACTCAATAACTGTTCTTTCGCTTTTTTTTATTGTCATTGCGGATACAAGCTGCATCGGGTACTTCAAACGCTTAAAGTCGAATGTCGGTCGGAATCAGTTGGATACGTGTACTTTCCTTAAAAAATTGTTCCTTGGATGACATTGTTCATCAGTTTTTTCACTGCAAGCCGGTGTCATTACAAAGGCGTGGTTGGTTGATAATTCACAACATTATAATTACGGATCCGACTTACACTCGGCGTTAATCCTAACAAATCCAGTGAGTTTAAAAACTCGGTAGGATTGTTGACGAAATCTTCTTGGGTAGTAGTGGAATCCACCGATTTATGTGTCATCATTTCGCGAGTACTTTCACTTTGAACCTGAAAACTCAATTCGTTGCTATCAATGTTTCGGAACCAATATAGCATGTACGCTCAACCAAACGTGATTTTTGTAATTTTGTGCATATTTAGAAATACTTTTCGGATGAGTTTGGTCCTTGATTCGCTAAACTGGCAAAAATCAAGGGGGAGTTTAATGCAGCCAGTCGAAATATTGACGGGCATTTCTTCATAGCCAATATTGAGGAATTGTTTTATAAAATACCTAATATGATTTTATTGACATATTTCCTCAAAACGGCCGACTTGAAACATTTTGTTCATCGGCTGGCGTTGAACGTGGACTTACAAATAGAATTTGGCGAAAATCAGCTGCCAAAGGAATCCCCGCACCATCAAACTGGCTTTGATTGAAGGCTTTTTATGCACAGTACATTCATCCCAATCGATCAATTTTGCGGCAAACTTTGGCCATCCCACAGTTCTTCGGAATAAGAGTCTATCTTGTTGTACAGGAAATGGAATTAAATAAATAAATAAATAAATAAATAAATAAATAAATAAATAAAAATAAATAAAAATTAAAAATTAAAAATTAAATATTAAAAATTAAAAATTAAAATTAAAAATTAAAAAATAAAAATTAAAAATTAAAAATTAAAAATTAAAAATTAAAAATTAAAAATTAAAAATTAAAAATTAAAAATTAAAAATTAAAAATTAAAAATTAAAAATTAAAAATTAAAAATTAAAAATTAAAAATTAAAAATTAAAAATTAAAAATTAAAAATTAAAAATTAAAAATTAAAAATTAAAAATTAAAAATTAAAAATTAAAAATTAAAAATTAAAAATTAAAAATTAAAAATTAAAAATTAAAAATTAAAAATTAAAAATTAAAAATTAAAAATTAAAAATTAAAAATTAAAAATTAAAAATTAAAAATTAAAAATTAAAAATTAAAAATTAAAAATTAAAAATTAAAAATTAAAAATTAAAAATTAAAAATTAAAAATTAAAAATTAAAAATTAAAAATTAAAAATTAAAAATTAAAAATTAAAAATTAAAAATTAAAAATTAAAAATTAAAAATTAAAAATAAAAAATTAAAAATTAAAAATTAAATATTAAAAACTAGAGGATTGTGTGGCGCCTAGGCGCCCGCTTATTGAGACTTCAACAAACAAATTTTTTTTCCATTTCAGAATTTTCTTATATTTTATATATTTAAAAAAAATTAATTTTAATGTTTTTAAAATTTCTTAAAAAAAAAAATCGAAAAACAGTTGTAAAAAATACAAATCAAAAACTTCGATTTTCAAACGAAGTTTTGTAAAAAGTCCAGTAGCCAACCTTTGCTTTATACTTTCTGCTTCTATACATAAGGAGTTTTTAATATTATATGATTTTAAAAAAATATTTTATTTTGATAGAAACTCGGAAATTGTAGTCTTATTAAGACAAACTATTAATATGTATCTTTTTAATATTTTAATTTATGTTTTATAACTTTTTAAATGCATTAAAATAAATAAACTTATTCAACTAAAAAAAGTTTTTAAACCTTTCGGACAAAACAAAAAAATACTACGGTTATAACGAACTTGTCTATAACGAACTAATTTGGCCGGTCCCGCCGAGTTCTTTATAACCGAACTCCATTTTATTGTAGAAAAAATAGAATAGCATAGAAAAACAAAAGTCTTGGAGCAAGGTTCCTAAAAGTTTCTTAAGGGGGGGTAAGGTTTTAAAAGTTAATAAAAGTCGTATTTTGCATAATTCTTTTTTGAGGACATGAATACACGTCATAGCATAACATTTGAAGAATCTTTGAAAAAATGTTCAACTAAAAATTTTAATAAATAAGTCCGCAACAGCCAATATCTGGAGGCGTTGTTGTTTTGCGGTGACCATCATAACTCGTTACCGGACCATGTGAAATAAATAAATCGAAATGCGTCCAAAAAGTGACATGTTTCCTGAAGTAGTGACGAAGAGTTTTTCTATTTTTTTTTTTTTTTTTTTTTTGCAGAATTTTGATGTGAAAAACGATTTTTGCTATAAAATTTAGGGAATTTGTTGTTAAAAAATGGGAAAGAAAATGGAATTAAAAAAAACCTTCGTGGTTACCTAATGATTTATGTGTAGATGTAGTGTCTAAAATTTCAAAAGAAGATTTTGAGTTATGATGTTCACGGACTTCGAACATTTATTTGCGAGAAAATCGGTTTAAAGTTTTGTTAAAAACGGATTTATATACATAATATACCGTATGAGGCCGGTCGCTGGCAACGCTGTATCTTCTTAAGTTTTGCTCTGATTTACTTAAAATTTTGACACAACACTCTCGACATGTTGTCCATTCAGGAAGAGAAATGCAAAAAAAAAGGTTTTAAAACCTACCACCCCTTAAGGAAATGCAAACACCAATACACCTACACAAAAAAGAAAAAAATATTTCATATTTCATCATACATGTAAACTGAAAAAAGAGAACTACATTTTTTGCAAAGTTATCTATAAATCCAAAGAAGCAAAAATAAAAAATAAGCCCGTATTAGTTTTACTTAAAAAAAAATCGCCTTTAATTCTTCCATGATAATTTCAATAAATTATTCAAATTAAAATCTTAAATATGCCTATTTACGTAATTTATGTTTGTCTAAATTTTTTTAAAAGCAAATTATGCAAAAATTAATATTATGAGTGAAAAAAAATTATTTTCCCACCTCTCTTTAAAATTAAAATGTAATCTAATTATGCAAAGTTACAATAATTTAAATTTTAAACTCAATATTGCACTATTTTTTCAAGGGCTTTTCATTTTCAATACAGAGATATAACGAAATCATACGTTGGACAACAACAAAATCCACATTGAAGATCCCTTTTTTCTCAAATATTTATCAAAAAAAGCATACTCTTTGGTAAGTGCTTGCCATCAGAGAACCTGAGCGAAAGCACTCTTACAAACAGACAAACAGACAAACGGATAAGTTTAGTTTGATAAAAGTATGTATGCATATCGGACGACGTTAAATGAGAAAAATAAAAATTTTTAAAATTTCATTCATTCCTTTTTTTTTGCAGAATTTTTTCATTGACCAACAATGGGAATTTAAAGAAGAATTTGAATAGATATTAGTTTTTTTTTGATGCATTATTTGGGCTCAACTTATTCCATATGTGACACGGAATCTGCATATGTAGGGCTATTCTCGTTAGCAGTGTTGCCAATTTTGACAACTTATTGTAATTTCGACGATTTTTCAATTTGTTAAAATGATTTGTTAAATTTGTTAAAATGATGATTATAATTTTAAAATTTTCAGTAGTATAAAAATTACGATTTCAAGGGTTAACAATTAATGGGGTGTTTATCGAAAATTGATAGTTTTTGTTCAGTGTAAATGGAAATTACAAAATATGTATAGATTTAATTCTAGGTCAAGTCGTTTCAAAACGGAAACACCTTGAATAGCGTCTCCATTTAAGATTTTAGTTTTAATTACGACTATACTTTAAACCTATATTATATGTTTCAGCTATAGATACATATCAATAAAATTATTTAGATGATTGCTGTGTTAAATTTTTTTCGTTGAAATTTCATCCCTAATAGATTTTTATATATCGAAATAACCAATGCTGTAATAATATTCGTAATATGAATTATATAAATAAATTTTATTGTTTCCTTTTGTAATATTTTGTGGAGTTTTATTTTTATTTTTCTTGACAATTTCTTGTTTTAAAAATGACGATTTTGGCGATTTAGTTTCCAAAATTGTCGATTTTCAGAAGATTTTATTAGCAGTACTGGTCGGTAACATAGAAGAGAGAAAATTGTGTGTGGGTTTGTATGAAATGAGAAAGATTGTATTTTGTTTGTGTATTTCGCATTGCTTTGTAGGCAGTGCTGTGTGTGTATTATTTCAGCGTTACAGAATCAGTCAGTCAGTCAGTGAGTCAGGGATCAGCGTAAATATATATAAGATTAAAAATTAAAAATTAAAAATTAAAAATTAAAATTTAAAAATTAAAAATTAAAAATTAAAAATTAAAAATTAAAAATTAAAAATTAAAAATTTAAAATTAAAAATTAAAAATTAAAAATTAAAAATTAAAAATTAAAAATTAAAAATTAAAAATTAAAAATTAAAAATTAAAAATTAAAAATTAAAAATTAAAAATTAAAAATTAAAAATTAAAAATTAAAAATTAAAAATTAAAAATTAAAAATTAAAAATTAAAAATTAAAAATTAAAAATTAAAAATTAAAAATTAAAAATTAAAAATTAAAAATTAAAAATTAAAAATTAAAAATTAAAAATTAAAAATTAAAAATTAAAAATTAAAAATTAAAAATTAAAAATTAAAAATTAAAAATTAAAAATTAAAAATTAAAAATTAAAAATTAAAAATTAAAAATTAAAAATTAAAAATTAAAAATTAAAAATTAAAAATTAAAAATTAAAAATTAAAAATTAAAAATTAAAAATTAAAAATTAAAAATTAAAAATTAAAAATTAAAAATTAAAAATTAAAAATTAAAAATTAAAAATTAAAAATTAAAAATTAAAAATTAAAAATTAAAAATTAAAAATTAAAAATTAAAAATTAAAAATTAAAAATTAAAAATTAAAAATTAAAAATTAAAAATTAAAAATTTAAAATTTAAAACTTTTAAACTTTTAAACTCTAAAGCCTTTAAATTTTAAAACTTTAAATTAAAATTTAAAATAAAAAATAAAATATTAAAAATTAAAAATTTTAAATTAGAAATTAGAAATTAAAAATTACTAGCTAGTAATTCAGATAAAAATAGTTTAAAATTTTGCTTTTTTTAATAAAAATATCTGGAAATTTTTAGCCAAAACTTTATCTCAAAACTTTCTTATAGGAATCAAACTTTGGGTTTTAAAACGCTGGCTGCGTTATATAATTAAATAGTTACATAATTTCATTAGGAATTTTCTACACCAGTAAAAGAAAAATAATGCCATTTTTCAAATAGTAACGAATTCTTTCTATAGAAGACACGATCATTGTTTTTTATAACAAGGAATTATAATAGAAACTGGCCAACAATAAAAGCAATTAACTTTAAATTTAATTGGCATTCAAAATTTAAATTTCAGTACCCACAAAAGTTTTAACGTAGTAGCCGTACCCAATATTGGCTATAATATTGAGTTTAAGATGCAGGTGGAGGATAGCAAAGATTCGGCCCAGCCGAATTTAACACTCTTGTTGAATATTGATTTGACCGAGATTTATGTGATAATCAGATTTTTTTTGGCAATTGAAGTCATTTTTATGGCGGTTGGGTCTAAACATGCAGCAATTTGCACCAATTTCAATAGCGGTCTTTTCGTGGGCAGAAAAAAAAAACTTATATACAAAATGTTATCCCAATATATTCATATTTGTGAACTTCAGTGTGATTATAAATTTTATACGGACACACAAAGAGACAAGCAGTTAAACGAAAGGACGGACGGACTTCGCTAAATCGACTCAGAACCAATCAGTATAACAAAAGATGAATCTAGGTCCGATATGTTTTTAGTTAAAAACATCAGCAAAAACTCATTATACCCTGACCACCGAGGTGAATATGGAGCAAATATCATACAATTCAACTTTTTTGCCTAAGCTCCTTGAATGAAATATTTATACAGATATTTGTTTTCTATTAAATAAACTAAAAATCAATCACAAGTTTACAAAATTAATCATTTTCTGTATTTGATTCAACAAGATAGCTCTTATTAGTTCTGATTTAGCCATATTCAGAATTTTAAAATTCTAAACTTTCTCTTCAAAACTTCACCAATCTGCACTTTTGCTAAAATATTTCTGAAAACAATATCGACAATTACTCCAGCCATAAACAAAAATCTAAAAAATTAATAATATAAAATTAACAATATTATTAATTCAAATCCGGTTCATAATGCATATGAAAGCCTTGGCTTTCAATTTGGGAGATAATTAACATAATTCATTGATGAATTACACCTGTATATATATTACAAATACCTATCCTTGGCCGTTACACTGCCGACAATTCTTAATATGATGTTACAAGATATTAATTTTATAATCTTACACTTCTACCTGCACGCGAGCCGTTTCGGCTTCGCGGGTTAAGCTAAATGAAATGTAATATTCAAATTGAGTTAAATAAAATAAAAAAAAATTTAAAGCTAAGGGCAACCAATACTTCGAACTTTGAAACACCGAACACCCACCTGAAATGGGATGGGAATCGGAGTAAAAAGTTTTGAATATGCTCAAAATTAAAAACTTTATAGTATATAATGTTTAAATTCATCCAGTTGTCTAACGGTGGTCAGAAACAGAGAACCGTTATATCTTTTAACAAATAAATAAGAGCAATTAAAAGATATTTTCTTCAATTAGTGCTCTCAAATGACTTTGTAATATCCCCAGCAATTGACTGAAATCAAATGTTTTTACATTTCATGTCCAAAAATAACTTAGTACTCTACGAATATAACTTTATATCACAAAATGCCACCACTTAAAATTTGAGTATCATGGCCTTTAAGTACAATTTTTTCTTTTGACGTGTATAATTTTAATTACAGATTAGATAATATGTCGTATACTATTTCTACAAATGTCGCAACTCTGAAATGCAATATACATATTTAGGTATATAATTTTACACATTTGATTGGTATATAATTTTACACATTTAGTGCAACCTTTTGTATGACTTTTGTCGAAATGTGTGAAGATAAAAGTGTTGTGTAAAACGAAGATTTGGCTGATTAAATATTATGCACGTCTTCCTTTTTTCGAAAAACTAGGCCACAAATATCCGATTATACTTATTTTGTTAAGTTCGGATTAGTCAGAAAGATTAGTCGTTGTCTTATTATAAATCACAGCTATCTTGTTCTTTTCAAAATTGTATTACGTATCCATTTAAGGCATTATGTTTTAATACAGTTCAGTAATGTTAACAGCAATTTAGATATCACAACGGTGAATTGGAAATTTTCGAATAAAAATATAGCCCCAGGCAGGTAAACCCATCACTTTGCTTACACAATAAGAGCACCCATCGTACTTCTGTTTATTTGAATTTACAATATAATCAATTGTTATTTGTATGAAACAACACTTTGTTGATTAAATCTATTTGCATAAATTGAAACAAATGTACAACAACAACCACAACAGAAAACAATGCAAGAATCTCAGCAAATAAATTCAATTTGGCAACACCTAAAATTAAGAATACATTGTACTGCAACCACATACCAAATAACAATCTAAATTGTTGGTAACACACAATATTATGAGCAATAGAATTTTGCAACAACCGGTGACAACATCATGTTGCTTATTGTAACAACAATTTGAAAAGGTCATCAAATGAGAGAGTACTTATGTACTTTGTAACGAGTACTTGGTAACCTTCGTTTGTGTTGACTAAAGTTTTGTGGGGGCCCATTCTAGAAACAGCAAACGCTGTTTAAGTTTTATAATACGAGAATCTAGCCAACAGGCTCTTGGCCAAAAGTTCAGTCGACTAAACATTTCCAAGTATGGCGTCGTTAATGACGGTAATGTTGGCTTCCGTTTGTAATAACAGAAGCTACATGGCATACAAATAAAAAATAAAAAAATAAAACATTTAAACAGTATTAACTGTTGCTACATAAAAACTAACAATTTCCATTTGGTTGGATGTTGAGAGCACCATGAGCACACAATTAAAATTGAAATAAAACTTGTAACACGAACTTATAGTTTCGAAATTTAGTGGCTAGTTTTAAGAATGCATTTTTTACAACTTCCGTTTCGATTACTTTCACTCTGAAATTAATACTCACTCATATCCGTTTGAATGCAATTTGTTTCTTTTATATTCTACTATAGATCATTTGATTAGCCGTACTCTTTAAAGTTATGTTAAAAAAATATATGTACGCATGTTAATTTTGAATTTATTGAACAACCAATACTAAGGAAATTTTTAAATTGCTGTAGCTAATTTTGAATGTGCAAGGAAAATTAGTGCTTGTTGCAATAATTCGCTTTAATCGCCAGAACACATTCATATATGGCAACATTGGTCAACCATGTTGGAAGGAAAGGAAAGTTGCCACTTTGTCGTTTTATTTGTAAGACTCGAAATATCGATTTGTGCCACATATGTTACACATGTAATATACCATTCTGCTGTTCATTATTATTTCAAGAGTTTAGTTTAGTGGAGAAATGCAAACATTTTTGGTGTTGTATAATATATACAACTACAAAACAATGATAATAATGTAAACATTAGAATCATTAGAATCTTACTAGTTATTCTAAATCCGTATCGAATTCCATCATCCACCTTTTGGAATGTTGTTTACCCGCTGACTTCACACTTGAGAATTAATAAGTTGGACAAAAAGTGCTCTCAAATGAAAAAGACGAATTGTAAAATTCTGCACATTCTTATTCTACTTTTTTTTTTTATATTAGAACAAAAACGCAGTAATAACTCATTTCAATGGACGAATTGTCGCAGAGCAAATATATAAAGAGTTTTATGTAAGCAAATAATAAAGATCTTAAAAAGTATACTCTCGTACCACTCTCTGGAGTATTATCAAATTTTATGGACCTGTGTAGTCTAGAGAACAGCTTAAACATATTGCGTATGATTCTGAAAATACAAATTTACTTTAATATTCCTTTGCACGGGTTGGTTAAAATGATCCAATGAAATTTAAACATTATAATATTCATTCATTCTTATGATATTCTATTCCTTTAGATATGCCTCAAATTTCGATATTCAGGAATCATGTTTGGACTTTGGTCCGATTTTAAATTTCGTCTACACCACACCAATGTGCAGGGGGTATATAGTATATCAGTTTGTCATTCCGTTTGAAATTTATCGAAATAACTTCTGGAGACCCTATAAACTGCATATATTCTTGATCCTTATAAAATGAGAAGTCGATCTGGTGATGTCCTTCTGTCTGTCTGTCTGTCTGTTGAAAACATTCTCCTGTTCGCAGTAGGTCGAGTGGGTTGCAATACTTATGCTTAAAATTTACATAACAATTTGCAGAGTTTCGTATTAAGTTTGGAGCTTGTAGACCACATAAGTAGGTGAGGAATGACGAAAAAATATGTAAATGTACTCTGATAGATTTTCAAAAAAAAAAACTTAAAATAATTAAAAATGTTTATACGTAACAGAACATGTGCATATATGTATCAGCGATGCATACATATTTTTATATGCTTGTTGTTCATGTGAAAAAAACAACAAGAAAAAATTTTATTCATCGTTAACACTCCAACAAACAAAACTGTATTTGCATGTCGTTATGTTTACGTTTATTACATCTAATAATTAATTTCAATTAAAAAATCACGAGAATACCAAACATTTTTGTTAACTATCTTATTAATTTTAAATCTCGCCTTTTTTGTCTCTTACTGTTGACAACATTGGTTATAGTACTGTGTTTAGAACAAAATGGAGGACAACAGAGATTCGGCATAGTTGAATTTAACACTGTTACTTATTTTATTTAATAATTTCTGTAGTATATTAACCTTTTGTCTTAAAGTATCACGTTAAGACTTGTGACTTGAAGATATTGTGTGAAATGGTCATGTGTTCTGTGAATTTGTGAAAAATTCTCTTGAAAATTTTTTACTTTGTAAAGTTTTTTAAGTAAAGTATATAAAAATGTAAAAATATGTAAATGCTTATGTAAATACTCGTATGTATAATAAGGCTTATTGTAGCTCGTGTTGTCATATTCTTTTAAGAAAAGTTTTAAGTGATTTTCCTTCTTTCCTAATACTCTATTCGTGTCAAAAACTATAAAATAGAATGCATTAAAATATGCGGACTGCTGGTTATTGTCATTGCAAAGGCATTTCACTATTGTCATGCTTTTGTTTTTGCTGTTGATGATAATAAAAACAGGCTTTGAACTTTTCGACTTTTACATTTTCTTTTCTAATCTCGTTTGTGTATTTTTCGAACGGCAGGACTATTCGATTTGAATACGAATAATACGAATGCATTAAGTAAACAGTTAAAGAAACCCACCAGCAACAGCATAAACAATTCAAACACATCTTCCACAACTAGTGGTCACGTTTCGTTTGCCAGTAATAATATCATCATCAAAGAGAAAAGAAACAGCAGTGGTAATTGTAATGGTAATGACGACAACGCAATGAATACATGTACTATGACATCAGTACCACCAACTGGTGGTACAATTGCTAATAGTAATAATAAGGGCAATAGAACTGGCATCGACAACAACAATGGTACTGGCGGTAACTACTACAAAAGTTCTTTGAATAGTACAGAGTGTGTATCTCCATTAGTGTCAGGCCTGGAACGTGCATCACCATTGGCACTACATACAAAAACCGCCATAGTTTCAGGTAAATTTGTTGCACTCACTCACCATCATGCACCACCAATAACTTTCGTAATCTTCTTCTACTGGTTATTTTCTGTACTTTGATCGCACAGCTAAGATGGCAGTTTTGATATTTTTTTTATCAGCACGTTTCTACCACTTGCACTCACATTCTGTGTATATGCAATCACTTTATACGCACATACACACACAAACACACATCCATAGATTCTACTCACATTTTTCATGTGTTCTATGATTCTTTGCACTAAATAAAAGCACTCATACTTATTGAAAAATAAAAATATATACATATACACTGTATATTATATTATATGTATTATACAAAGAAGAAAAACTAATGCAGAACACAAAAACAATCTTATTCAGTTTTACTTGCAGTTAGTATGTTACAACTGCGAACATTCTTACCTACATTTACACACACTCGCATACATTTGTCTCTCACTGTGTCTATATTTACATTTTTTTGTTGTTTCAGTTTGTGTGCATTTTTTTTTTAGTTATTTTGTTCATTTCACTCGAGTGGTTATTTTTTATGCTTTTCATCTTTTGATTTTTTAATATTAAATTTGTGTCTCTACCATAACAAGAAGTATAAAGAAAGATGGGTTTCCACCACAAGAACCGTTATTTTCGTGAAATTCGATATTCGTTGAGTATCTGACTGTGCACTGTGTGTCCAACATTTATGCCAAGAATGAATAAAAATATTATTAATGGAACGCTGCAGCTATTCGATTATTAATAAAAGTTTATTGGAGTTATGAATTCTTTGTCTTTATGTTTTACAAATAATTAGTTTTTGTCTAGTTCGAAATTTAATACAAATATTTTCTAATAATAGAAAAGATTAATTTTTGTAATGTGAAAGAAATATGAAAAAAATTTAAGATAGCGCCAGATGGAGTACTGTCTTTCGAGCAACACGACTTGACCATTCTCCACATCTTTCTGTCTATTAGTTGAACTGATGCCTAATTAACTATTTTAATCTAATATTGGAATGAAAAGAATATGGGAATTATTTTTTTTTTGTGAGATTCTTTTCTACTTTTAACTATCTCTAAATTAGCACATAAATATCAACTACAAGTCATCTAGTGTAATTCCTCTATTTGCAATTGTACAAAAAATTATATTTTCTGTTATTAAGAAACTAATTATTTATTAGTTCTTTGAAGTGTTTTATATTTAAACGCCCTACAATTTGTAGATATTACATATAAAGTGTTTGTACTGTATTTAAAAAAATCATCAACATTGATTACATATTAATTAGATGTTAATCAAAAAAGAAATTTAATGAAACAAAGGTAAAGTATAGTAAAATATGTATTTAAGTGTATGTGTTATTTAACTAAAAGAACTTTTAGTAGTCTATAATTTATTAAAAATTAATTTAGATTATCACAAAATTTTCGAAAATCAATTTTAAATAATGCATCTAATTCCAGAAGATATTGTAAACATTTTAGCTGACATTTTATTGTTATATGCAGGCTTGTCAGACTTGGAGATTGGATGGCAATTTGAGATTTTTTTGTAGCTCATATGGTCAAAATTTTCTTTCAATCGAACATGACTGGAAGTAAGTAGATAAATTCCTATTTTAATAGTTTAAAATTGGGTAATTTCCTCATCTAGCTGCAGATGAGTTATCAAATTAGCCATCATTCAAATTATGAAATCTTTTAAGTCGTACGGCTTATTGGTATAAAGCAATCTCTCGATATTTACTTGAATCCATATTACACACAGAAAACAGATTCATTGTGTCTTGCGAATTTATTGGCAACAGAATTTCGATGAATTAATAACTGAATTTCGAGGCGATTAAGATTACAAGTAACTGCTTTGCTCTTGCGTATAAGCAAATAAAACAACAAAATACGAAAAACCCAAAATTGTTCATGTATTTTGTATATTATTAGAATATACTGCCTATGACTAAGTGTTTTTACAAAAACAAATGTGCATCGAGTGCATAGGCCTTGGTTATGTATGCTTAAGAACAATCGATTGGCTCATTATGTTTATTTTGAACGTAAACTTTATTTATCAATGATGTTGGTGGTAACCATAATGATCAGATCTTTCTTATATCCAGTCATTTTATAGGATATTTTAAATATAATATAAGTTTTTGACATACGTGCAAACAACATTGAATATATAATGCTGTTCATGGGAAGCATATTGGTATTCTGCGATTGGTAGTTCTTGCGTAAGATATCTGTTCTCCATAAGTTTGAAGAAATGTTAATAGTCTTACTCTTCCATGTGATAATAAAAGTTTTATTATTTTTGTACGGGAATCTGAGAAGACCGAATTGAGTTTTAAGTCAAACAAGCGTCATTTGCGCGAACTTTTAAGTAATTCCTTCGCTGCGAAGAAATCTGCTGCTGAGATGCATATATTGTTTGAGAAGCATAAAAGTACAAAGCTCAATGTGATATTAGTTTGACAAGTTTAAGTTTAAGGTTGACAACCATTGAAAGAAGACAATCTCGAGAGTTTTTGAAAATATGGAAATAAAATTCGTTACCAAAAGTAAGGAAAGTCCTGATAAATACTACGGGGAATCTGCACCATCAACATCAATGGTTGAGAAGTGGTTAACTGAATTTCGTTGTGTTCATACCAGTGCAGGAGCGGGCGAATTTTCAAGTTGCCTAAAAGAGGTCTTCATTCCAGAAATCGTTGCTAACTTTAAGGAATGATGTTAAAAAATCAGAAAAAGTGCGTGACGAGGCTGAGACTGCAAACATCTCAACTGAAGAAAATATCTTATACTCAAAAAATTATTGAATTATTATACCCTTCAAAAGTTTAAATACGGTGAATTTGACAGCGACAAAGAACGTAAGGGAATGTCGAAAGATTGATGGCAATAGTAACAAGAACTTCAACATTAACTAGGAGTGACTCAATAAATAAATTTACATCGCTCAAAATTAATTTTTTTGATTCAAAAACAAGAAAATTCGGTTCCATATGAAATGACGCCGAAATACGTTGAACGCCGATTTTCGCCATGTTCAATGGTGCTTGTCAGGCATAGTTACTGGTGATAAAAATTTAATATATTATGCTGACTCAAAAAGGAAGAAATCATGGGGTCCCTTGGCCATGCTGCAACATCTTCAGCTAAGTGAAATATTCGTGGTAATTACTAATATTATGAGTTGCTCAATTCGAATGAAACCTTTGCGAAAATTCAAGGAAAAGCATACCTAATAGTAGTTCAGACACGATTATGCTCGCCCACATAATATCGAGCCCAAGAAAACACCCGCCGTATTCATAAGATATTGCTCCTTCTAATTTCCACTTGTTTTTTTTTTTATTTTATTTATTTATTTAATTCCATTTCCTGTACAACAAGATAGAGTCTCATATTTAAAGTACAGGAACGTATTGCGTTACAAAGAAAACATTTTACAATATAATTAATTATTAACATAACATTTTTGTATAATATAACAATACTAGTTGATTGTGTGGCGCCTAGGCGCCCGTTTAAAAATTATGAATAAAACAGTTTAAATTTAAATAAACGAAAAATTTATAATACATTAAATTCCTTTAATTATAGTAGTAAATTAAAAATTATATTGTTACATATGAAAAGAGATTGTGTTTGTAGAAATTGTATACATAAGTATCAGAACAGATAAGAAATATTTGGCAAAAAAGGTTTTCAATTTAGAATCTCTTGAAAAACTATATTTCGTGTGAAATATCGTTGGTCTTGTAATAGTTTTCCTTGCTGTGGGTTCGATTGAATACGTATCTTAACTTGGCTTGCAACTTTTGATCGTGACAAAGCCACATACAGTTGGCCGTGTGAAAATCCCGCGGTCTCCAAATGAATGCCAACGTAATCAAATGACTGGCCTTGAGCCTTGTTTATGGTAATAGCGTATGCAGGAATTACTGGAAACTGGCGGCGTTTTAATATGAAAGGTAATGTGGTGTCGGTTGGGGTGAGATCAATCCTAGGAATTAGAACCGTATCATTTTGGTCAGCGTTACAGAATAAGTCAGTCTCTCAGTCGGCCTTCACACGTTAAATTTTTGGCTTTCAGGTTGTAATGCACTCACACTTTTTTACTCTTTTTTACTAAACAATCATACGTTTCCATTCTCTCTTTCAATTTTTCAATGGGACAGTTGCTTAACAATTTTTTGACTATTGTATGTGTGATCAATTTGACTTGAACGTGGGAAGGCCGGGGAAAGTGAGGAGATTCGAGATTCCCAAAATTATTAAAATTTAATACAATGGAGTTCGCTTATAACGAACTCTGGTTGTAATAAATTTTTATTTATTGCGAAGAATTTCTTCGGTCACATTTTTCATACAAATTGCTTCTCTTATAGCGAACAGTGGTTATATCAAACTTTTGACTTTAACAGACAATTTTTTTTTTCATTTCAGAATTTTCCTATATTATATATATTTAAAAAAAATTAATTTTAATTTAATATAATTTTATTTTAATTTAATTTTAATACAAAACAAAAACTTCGATTTTCAAATGAAGTTTTGTAAAAGGTCCATTTATTTATATTTTCGTAAAAGTTTGCCAGTAGCCAACCTTTGCTTTGTACTTTCTGCTTCTATACATAAGGAGTTTTTAATATTATATGATTTTGAAAAATATTTTATTTTGATAGAAATTCGGTAATTTTATTCTTATTAAGACAAACTATAAGTATGTATCTATAATTTAAATTATGTTTTATAACTTTTTAAAATGCATCAAAATAAATAAACTTATTCAACTAAAAAAAACTTTTTAAACCTTTCGGACAAAACAAAAAAATACTACGGTTATAACGAACTTAGTCTATAACGAACTAATTTGATCGGTCCCGCCGAGTTCGTTATAACTGAACTCCATTTTATTGTAGAAAAAATAGAATAGCATAGAAAAAAAAAACGTTTTAGAGCAAGGTTCCTAAAAGTTTCCTAAGGGGGGGGGGGGGGGTAAGGTTTTAAAAGTTTAAAAAAGAAGATATGAAGATATGAATAACGTTGGATTATTTATTTCATATATAGGTTTTTACTCTCAAATTCACACTTTTTCCGTTCAATTTAAATTTTTTAAAAATCAAACTCAATTTTTTTCAAAGCAACTTCAATTTTATTCGGAACAAATTAAATTATTTTCAACACATATTAATTTTTTTTTATTTTAAATTCAATTTTTTAAAGATTTAAAAACCTGTTTTTTTTTTCTTTTATTCGAATAAAAGAATGAATGTTTTTTAGTACATTCATTAATCGGTGTTTTTTATTATTGTACTGGAAAATATTTTCCAGTATTATAAATAACACAATAATAGAAAAGGAATCACGAATAAAAGAAAAAAAACAGGTTTTTAAATCTTTACATTTGAATTCGTGGAAAAATTAATTTGAAGTGAAAAAAATTGAATTTGAAAAAAATAAAATTTAATTAAAAAAAAAAATTGAATTTAAAATAAAAAAAAATGAATATGTGTCGAAAATAATTTAATTTGTTCCGAATAAAATTGAAGTTGCTTTGAAAAAAATTGAGTTTGATTTTTAAAAAATTTAAATT
Source organism: Cordilura impudica (assembly GCA_963682025.1). NCBI lineage: Eukaryota > Metazoa > Arthropoda > Insecta > Diptera > Scathophagidae > Cordilura > Cordilura impudica. Next base: position 145,256,026 of record OY821518.1, on the reverse strand, counting down.
GAACGGAAAAAGTGTGAATTTGAGAGTAAAAACCTATATACGTTATAGCATATTTGAAGAATCGTTGAAAAAATTTTCAATTAAAACTTTTAATAAAAAAGTCCGTGACAGCGAATCTCCGGAGGCGTTGTTGTTTTGCGGTGAACATCATAACTCGTTACCGGATCATGTGAAATAAAAAAATCGAAATGCGTTTCAAAGGTGACATGTTTCCAGAGGTAGTGACGAAGAGTTTTCAAAAAAAAATTTTTTTTTTTTGGCAGCATTTTGAAGTGAAAAACGATTTTTGCTATACAATTTCGGGAATTTGTTGTTAAAAAATGAGGAAGAAAATGGAGAGAAAATCGGTTTAAAGTTTTTTAAAAACTGATTTATATACCGTATGAACCCGGTCGCTGGAAACGCTGTATCTTCTTAAGTTTTTCTCTGATTTACTTAAAATTTTGACATAACACGTTCGTCAAAAGAGAAGAGAAAGAGACATGCAAAAAAAGGTTTTATAACCTACCACCTCTTAAGGAAGTGCAAACACCAATACACCTACACAAAAGAGAAAAAAATATTTCATATTTCATCCCACATGTAAACTGAAAAAAGAGAACTATATTTTTTGCAAAGTTATCTATAAATCTAAAAAATAAAAAATAAGGGCGTATTAGTTTTACTTAAAAAACAAAGTTATTATTCCAAATCGCCTTTAATTCTTCCATGAAAATTTCTATATATTATTCAAGTTAAAATCTTAAATATATGTACCTATTTACGTAATTTATGTTTGTCTAAATTTTTTTGAAAGCAAATCATACAAAAAGTAATATGAGTGAAAAAAAAGTTATTTTCCCACCACTCTTCTGAAATTACAATGTAATTTAATTAAGCAAAGTCAGAATAATTTAAATTTTAAACTTAATATTGCACTATTCTTTTAAGTGCTTTTCAAGCACTTTTTTGAGGAGCTTAAAAAAAACAGGTCTGTTCTCTCTGGTGTTATTTGAGACAATTCTACCCATGACCTAAAACTTGGATGTTCTCATAAAGCATTCTTTTGACGCGCAACTTATAAATATGGAATTAAAACCACAATTTATTTATTTTATTTAAAATATTTATTTAATATTTTATATTTTATTCAAAAGTATAAACTTCTTTATTTGAAGACGGTTTATTTAAGACTGACTAACTTAACGACTAAATTACAATTAGGAGTTCTTAAAATTAAATTTGATTGAAAAGAGTGAAAGCTTTAGGTGAATAAGAAAGGAAAGAGTAGAGTTAAAGTAAAGTAAAAGATTAAGAATAGAGATAAAAATAGAAACATAAGTTAAGTTAATTAAATTAACGTAACTACCCCTCCGTTAAATTAAGGACACTCCCGAGTCCTTTAAAAAATTCAAAATATTATATTTACAACTATATTATATAAAAACAACTTATGTATAACTATAAAGTTATTATTATTATTTTTTTTTATTTAAACATTTTTCTTTTTTAAATATTGATTACTTTTTGTTTTTAATTCATTGTTGATTCGAGATAATTGATAAATTATATTAAGACTAATTTTAGACTTATTAGATAAATATATATTAATAATTAATTTATTTGGTTCTAAATATTTATATAATTTTTTATTTAATACATTTACAATTTTGTATGGCAAAGAATTTTCCATTTAAAGAGCATGGATTCTTTCTTCTGTTTTCCCTTTTCAATTTAAAATATTCAATTCTAATCAGATCAGAATGTACAATTACTTTAACTTCTAATTTACATTTGTACCATATTGTCTTGTATTTAAAAGTCCGTCATATTTAGTTTGCCTTTTTATATTGGTACTGTGTATATTTTGAAGTTTACTCATTCTGAATTTAGGTTGTTCCTTATGGCGTAAAGCCTTGTAATTTTTCGTTCCTTTTATTTATATAAATTTGTTTGTTGTTAACCATAATGTTATGTATTCTCATTTTGTCGCAATAGCCAAATTCGACATTAATAGGTTTTTCCTTTATAGCAGAGTGAATACTATTATTATAAAATTCAATGGATTTACTGATTTTGTCTTTTATACTAAGGGACCCTTGATCAATTGTTAACGTTCTAATTTTTTCACATAGAGTATTATGTAACCTCTCAATATCCCCATTACCAGTATGACTATTAGGCTTAACCAAATGAAGTTCGATGTTTTCAGTTCGCAAGTATTCCTTAATGTTAATGCTTTTAAATTCATTATCAGTAATAAGCTTGTCAAAATGTCCTTTTTGTGTCTTATAAAGTCGAAGTTTCTCTATAATGGTTTGACTAGTACGATCTTCTAAATAATAAGCAGTTGCAAATTTCGAAAATTTGTCAATAAATGTCAAAAAGTTTGATTTAGAATTAGTATATATATCCATATGAACAATTTGCTTAATGTCTGTTGGAGTTTCCGTCACATTAAATTTTTCCTTGATGGGATTACGGTCAAATTTAGCTCTATTGCAGACATCACAGTTATTGATGTATTTTTGAATCAAAAGCTTCAAATTTGGAAAGTAAATGTGTTTTTTCAGACCCTCATAATTTTCATTTATTCCAGTATGTCCTGTTTTATTCCTATGATAGTGGTGGATTTGATTATAAGTTTCATCTTCAGATGACATCTCCCTGGCTTGATAAGAACATCTGACAAATTTTACGCTGTTATCCCCCTCAAATAGTTCAATAATTTTTTTCTGCAAAATATTATACTTATGGTCATCTAACTCAGTAAAAATGCCTATTTTGCCCTTTTCTATATTTCGGCTAAGTATGTTTTCTAAATCATTATTTAAATCATCTGAGTTAATATAGACTTTTTTGTTACCATGTTTAATATCAAATTCTCTAGTCTTCGTATCGGTTAAAATTATTTGTGTTTTAAACCTGTTAACAACAGTTTCCAAAATAACAATATGGTTATGTAAATCCTCCTCTTGAGAAAGAATTGTAGCTAGGTCATTATCATTGTTGTTGTATAGTGAATCATTGGAAGAATTTAATAAATTAATTTCACCAGAATCATAATTGATCCTACTTAAGAAATCAGCTACCTGATTATCCTTCCCTTTTATATAATTTACTGTTAAATTGAAATCGCTAAGCTTTATAATCCACCTATAAAGCCTAGGATTCAACTCTCTACTCTGAGATTTAACGAATAACCATTTTAATGGTTGATGGTCAGAAAGAATTTCGAATTTTACACCATATAAATAAGGACGAAAATAGTTCGTAGCCCAAACAATTGCCAAAAGTTCCTTTTCGGTGGCCGAATAGTTTTTCTCATGTTCGTTTAATGTCCTGCTAGCAAAACAAATGGGATGGCCATCTTGCTGTAGCACTGCACCAAGTGAATTTAGGCTAGCATCAGTTACTAATTGAAATTGTCTTTTAAAGTCCGGATACTTAAGTACCGGAGCCTCTGTTATAATGTTTTTCAATTTTTGAAAAGCATTAATAAAATTGGGATCATTGGTATTTAATCTAACATCCTTTCTTAATTATTTTATCATCGGAAATGCTACCTTGGAATAATCCCTTATATACTTACGATAATATCCTGTGACACTAAGAAAGGACTTTATTTCCTTAACCGTTGTTGGTAATTTAAGTTTTAAAATTGTGTCGATTTTAGCTGGGTTTGGCTTGACTCCTTCAGGTGTCAAAATATGGCCTAAATATAAGGTTTCCCTTGCAAAAAATTTGCATTTATTAATCTGAATTTTCAGATTTGCTTCCCTCAATTTATGGAAGACTTTATTTATGTTTTCAATATGTTCCTGAAAACTAGTCGAAAATATTAATATATCGTCCAAATAGACAACACATATTTTATTAATAAAATCCCGAAGGACATAATTTATAAGTCTCTGAAATGTAGCTGGAGCGTTTTTTAAACCGAATGGCATCCGTACATATTCATAGTGCCCATAAGGAGTTGAAAATGCGGTTTTCGACCGGTCCTCTTCATTAACAAGGATCTGGTGAAAACCTTTTGCCAAATCAATCGTTGAGAAATATTGGGCACGACCTAGTTTATCCAATATGGTATCTATGTTGGGTATTGGAAATTTGTCATCTACAGTTATATCATTTAATTTCCGATAGTCTATAACTATACGCCACTTCTTTTCGCCAGAGCTATCAACTTTTTTCGGTACTATCCACAAAGGACTATTGTATGGCGAATTACTTTCGGTTATAATACCCTGGCGTAGCATATCATCAATTTGATCGCATATCTCTTGCTCATGAATATGAGGATATCGATACATTTTGGTATAAATTGGTTTATCCGTTATAGTTCTTATGTCATGTTCGATAACATTAGTATTGTCCAAAATTTGCCCTTCAGTAAAAATCAAATCTTTATATGATTCTAATATATTATCTAAAGCAATTTGTTCCTCATTATTTAAATCATTATACAAATTATCCAAAACCTTTTCATTAATGTTTAATGATTCTAATTGATTAATTTCGTTTTCATAATAGGAAAAAATTTCAGAAAATCTATGGTGTTTCCATTAATTGTTAACGTCTCGTTTTCCATGTCAATTATTGCTCCTAATGGCCTCAAAATATTTTGTCCTAAAATTGCATCAAAGTTGTTTCCATTGAATATGGTCAATTTCCATGACATTGTTGCATTTTCAGAAAACTCTTTTGGCAAATTTGTAATAATTTCCTGATCTATTGTTGTCCTGCCATTAAGGGACGTAAATGAGATTTTATCCTTCAGTAAAAATCTTTTATATTGGGGTAATTTGTCCCGATCCAATATTGAAGTTGTACTACCTGTATCGATTAAGGCATTAAATTTATCCTTACCGATAGTAAGTTCCACTATTGGAAGTGTCCTGATGAGGCTATTGTATGAAAATTTACTTCCCCTTCACTATTATAACCTCCCCGAGCTTCCTGTAAATGATCTACTTCCATACTATTGGTATTTGGTCTAAAATTTGAGTTACTATTTCCTGATTGATTCATTCTGCGGTCATTTTGTGGATTTCTACTTTCATATCTGTTATTGAAACTACTTGTACTTGGCATATTTGAAGAGTTATTATTAAAATTTTGATAAGTTCTGTTCTGATTAGAATTATTATTATAATTTTTATTTCTAAAATTACTATTTGGATTTACATTTCTATTTTCATTACGATTATCTCTTTTATTGTGATTAACACTAAAATTTTCATTGCCTCTCTTTCTTTCAACTTCATTCCTAATCAAACCTTCTTTTTCCAAAAAATTATAAGCGTCTCTTAATCTAGATAAATTTCTATTAATTACAACTGATGCTAAATTTACATCTATATTATTCAAAAAAGTTTTTAAAATTATCTTTTCTGCATATATAGGGCTAAATTCAACAGGTTTTTCCGCATCGTACTCATATTTTTCATTGATCTTACATAAAATAATTCTTAATTTTCTATAATAATTTTCAATACCGTGATTTGTAGCTGCGAACGCCTCCTGATAGAGTTGATGATATGATTCAGTAACGCCAAAGTTGTTAATCAGCGCTTCTTTTGTTTCCACCCAATTTGGATTTGGCCCCAAAGTTCTCATAACGTGGAGAGCTTCTCCCTGTATTTTATTTAATATAATACGTTGATAAATATATTGTCTAGCATCTGGTTGTGATTCGACAAGAGAAAATAAAGTTTCTACTTCTCGTAGAAAAGATGTTAGAGCATAAGAATCATCTCCTCTGTACTCATGTACTCTTTGAGCATCTTTTAAGACCTCATTCATCGATAGAGTTAATGTGGCGAGCATGATGATTATTTTTAATTTTAGTTGTATTGAGTAAAAAGTTCGTTTTAGTTATCACTCAATTTGCGACTCTTTTTAATTTAAAAAATTTTTTTTTGTAGTTATTTACGTTTTTGTTATGATATTTTTCCATATATTTTGTTGTTGTTTTTATTTATTTATTTTTTTCTTTAATTTAAAAGCTCCACAATTTACGCTCTTTTGTTAATATGCTCCAACTTAGCAATACCTTAGTTGTTTTTGTTATTGTTTATTTAAATTGCTTTTATTTTAAAACTCTCATTACTTATGATGTATCTCTTCTTATTTAGTTAGTTCACTGTCTCAGTTTTTTTTCCATTCTTTTGTTTGTTACAATTTAAAATTTGAATTTCGTGTTGTTAACGGACATTTGTCTATAGTTTGCAGTTTTGCATTTTTTTGTTGTGATGTTTATTATTTATATTTTTTTTTTGTTTTCTGTATTTTGCTTTGTACGTTACAAGATAATATTTAAATATTATGTTGTTAACGGTTATTTCATTTTAAATCATTGTTCTTAGTAAAGCTTCTTATTGTTTTTTTTTTCTTGAATTCTGATTTTATTATGTTTGGACAATTTTTATAAAAATTAACTTTTGATTTTTTTTATTAAACTGTACTTTTCTTTTAGCAAATTTAATATTATTTAAGCATGATTTCTTTGTACATTGAAACTTATTTACGACAATAGTTCATTATATTTTATCATTTATTATTATTTTTTGTATGTATTTAAAAAAACAGTTTATTTTATTTCACAATAGATTAGTTATTAGATGATTTTTATTTTTTTTTTAACACTTTTTTATTTAAAAAAAAATTTTTTTTATTTGTTCTTGTAGATTCGGTTTTTTTTTCGACTGCGCCACTTATAAATATGGAATTAAAACCACAATTTATTTATTTTATTTAAAATATTTATTTAATATTTTATATTTTATTCAAAAGTATAAACTTCTTTATTTGAAGACGGTTTATTTAAGACTGACTAACTTAACGACTAAATTACAATTAGGAGTTCTTAAAATTAAATTTGATTGAAAAGAGTGAAAGCTTTAGGTGAATAAGAAAGGAAAGAGTAGAGTTAAAGTAAAGTAAAAGATTAAGAATAGAGATAAAAATAGAAACATAAGTTAAGTTAATTAAATTAACGTAACTCGCATAAATGGGAAAATTAGCAGTAAGCGATAAGCAATTCTTCGAATAAAATATAAGGTAATTTAAAAAACGGCGTCAACGTATTTATGCACTAAATACCAATCAACACAATAGCGATCAACTTACAACCACTTTTAATTTAGTCGTTACATCTAGATCTAGATAATTAATACAAATCTTCATTCAAATTAGTTTGTGAGCTTATTGGATCCATAATTTTTTTAGTATAAATAACTATTATTTCCCATATAGTGCAACCGTAGTTCCTAAAATCTATTTAAATATATTTGTTTATATTTTGAGAATATATAAAAACATGATCAGATCTTATGGATCTAATTTTCATATAATAATCATAAATATATAGTAATCATATGCCCATTGATGGGCATCATGTTTTAGAAGATTGCGAGTTTATACTTTAGTGTTACTCGCTATTTTACTTTCTAACATCCACTGTGCAGTATTATTTTCACTAAGAAAAGGCAGACACATACCGACCAAATACAAAGAAGAAGAAAAGAATCATGCAAATAAGTTTAACTAACACCATAATCAGAGCATAACTTTTTTTTTATAGAAGTTTTGCCAAAAACTTTTGCAATGTTAGCCGTACAACCGTAAATATTATTATGCACTCACTCTTATGCCTTCTATTCTGTACATACACCATGTCATTCTACTGTTCGGTTGGTTGCTCCCAGCTTGGCAAATGTACTCTATTCTATAACCTCTATACACACACACACACATATACACACACACATACAACTCAACTTCGTGCACATTCACGTTTCTGGTTTAGTACACAATACAAGTTTTGCCAAAATTACAGAAATAGATTAATGCACCTGACAAATAGATTATTGCTTTGCAATTTCCATATTTAGTTCATTTGATTTTTTTTTTTATTTATGTTAAACTTTCTTTTTTATAAACTGAATCATTTTTATTTTATCACAATATGAAATTGTTATGCAATTGAAATTTGGTTCATTTCAATATTCTTTTAAGTTCGTATATTTATATCACTTTTAAATTGTACCTATTTAAATAATGCTTTATTAATTTATATTAAGATTATCTAAGAAAAGTTTGAATTCAATAAAAAGTTCGGCATTAGTAAAAGAATTAGGGTGCGCTTTGCTTAAGTAGGCCAAAATTGTATGTGAGATTTGTATCGTAACTCCCTCTAGAAATGTTCTACTTAGCTAAAAAATGTAGTGTGTGAAAATTAGTGAGGTCGGATATCGGAAAGGCGTAGCTCATTTGCCGTAAAGTTGCTAAAATGCATCAAATTTGTACAAAATTTACACAAGTCGCACCTGTACCTCTAAAGTGAGTCAACGCAAAATTTACAAAATTTCAGTAGAGGCAAAAACGGTTTTTTTTTTTAAATATTTACTATAAAATTTAAAAACTGTTTTTTCATTGTAAAGAATTGCGAATAATAAGTATACAACAGTGCTTGTTTCAGTGATCATCAAAATAACAATTCTTTTGGGTGGAATTCAAAATATGTCTTTTTTAGTGGATTCTAAAGAAGCTACTCTTATAACACAAAAAGGGTTACAACTGTATTTTTTTGCGAAAGACTAGAAAAACCGATGTAAGATTTTACAGTGGATATATATTGACCACTGCGTATCGTTTCCTTGCAAAAAGTGAAAATTGGAAAATTTTGAGTTGACACTTTAGAGGTACAGGTGCGAAATATTAATTTTGTTTTATGCCTATGCAGCAAGCAAATATATTTTTAATTGAATCATAATGTACCATTTCGTTATAAATCTGAATCTGTCTATCATAACGCATCGACTTTTTAGTTATTATATCTTTTTTTTTGGAAAATATGTATGTTCTTATACCCTCTACCACTATGTGGTTTGGGTATAATGACTTTGTGCTGCTGTTTGTACCAACCAAAAATATTTGACCCAGATCCATCTTTAATTATACCGATCGAATCAGAATCACTTTTTAAGTTGATTTAACAATGTCCGTCCGTCCGTCCGTCTGTGTGTCCATGTAAACCTTTTAATCAAACTGCAGGTCGCAAATATGAATATATTTTGATGAAATTTGGTATATAAGCTTTTGTCGGCCATGGAATAAACGCTATTGAAATTGGTGAGAATCGGTTCATGTTCAGACCTAGCCCCCATACAAATTACCCCTATGAAATCGACATAAATTGTCATAATATCCAAATTGTCATATAGATCTTACTCAAATTGGGTTTGTATGCATTCATTACATCCATTAATGAGTAGTCCAAAAATGATCCCTTTGGCCCCATAAAGAGCTGCTTCCCGATCTTCACTTAAATCAATTAAAAAACAAAAATATTGCACTGATTCTTCTCAAATTTTGTTTGTATATATTTTTGCAAAATACAAGTGACTTTACGAAACATGATCAGGATCGGTCAATTTTTGGACCTAGTCCCCATATAGATATTGCATCCGATATAAACTTTTTCATATCTGCAGCCAAAAAAATTAATAAAAATCCAACTCAAATTTGGTTTTTGCTTATTTTCTATGTCCAGTTAGTTGGGCCTAAGAGATAGGGTTTCTAAACGCATGGTATAGGGTATCGTATAGTCGGTCTAGACCGACTATAATTATCTTACTTGTTTAAATCTGGGAAAGGAAAGAAAATCTGGAAAAGTAAAATCATATTGCTTTTTAGGAAAATATTTTAAATAAGCTAAAATTTTCTCATTTCCTAATTCAACATAAAAACTTATATTAAAAACTTTATGGGAAACTAGTAGTTTCAGAAAAAAAAAACTGTCTTTTAAAATATATATTTTTAAGAACATTTTATCTATATTATATTTTCTTAATTTTATTGTATACAGTAGTTCTTAAATGTTTTTTTTTATATAACTCATATATAAATATCATTTTCATAAATATTTACGTTATTGCACTCTATTTATACCCTATGCCAGTATGTGAATGACTTTGTGATGCTGTTTGTAACTACCAAAAATATTTGACCTTGACCCTATGTTTTATTATACCGATCGACTCAGAATCACTTTCTGAGTCGATTTAACGATGTGTCTGATGCGTCCGTCCGTCTGTCCGTCTGTGTGTCCATGTTAACCTTGTAATCAAACTACAGGTCGCAAATATGAATTTATAAGCTTTTATCAGCCATAGGATGAACGCTGTTGAAATTGGCGAAATTCGGTCCATGTTCAGACCTAATCCCCATACAAATAAGCCCTATGAAATCGACATGAATTGGCATAAGATCCAAATTATCATATAGATCTCAGTCAAATTGGGTTTGTATGTGCTTATTATATCCATTAATCAGTAGTCCAAAAATACTCCCTATAGGACACTTCTTAGTCATAGGCCCCATATAGAGCTGCTTTCCGATCTTCAATTAAATCTATCATATAACAAAAATATTGCACAGATTTTTGTCAAATTTGGTTTGTATATATTTTTGCAAAATATAAGTGACTTTAGAATATATGGTCAGGGTCGGTCCACTTTTCGAACTAGTCCCCATATAGATATAGCACCCGATATGAACTTTTTAATATCTGCAGCCAAAAAAATAATAACAATGCCAAATTTGGTTTTGTTGTCACTTTTATTAGGCTGATTAAAACTGCCACCATAAGTGTTTTTATTTTATAACAAATTAATGAGCGAATAAAGCTGCGCTGCTGATTCTAGTGATAAATACCATGAATGATTGCAGAATTTCCATATTAATTCATTTAAATTCTTTAATAAAGTCAAATCTTGATTAAGAGCTTCTGCAGCAAGCTTTTAATTTTTGCTATGAAAATATATTCATTCTAGTGCTATTCTTTTCAGAGTCAGTCAAAATAAACTCTTCCCGGAACATCCACCAGGCATGGTGAAAGTCTCCTGGTATTCTAAAATTAAACTCTGGAACTGCCCCTCCATAAAATCTATAGCCAATTTCCGAAGTTCGTTCTAATCGGCCCGTGGTTGCATTTCTTTTAGATTATTTAATGCAAACTCAATTATCTCTGTCGTATTATCAAGCATATTTTTTTACGTAAGGATCCTCAACCCCAGATTTAATATTTTTCTTTTCAGCAAATTACAGCCGTGCCCGCACTAATTTCTGAAATCTCAAGTAACTGCTCAGTTCCATTGAAAGATATAACCACGGCAGAGGATCAACTAATTATCTGCCCATCAACGATAGAAAAATGTTATCTTGAATTTGGTTACCTGTTTCATATCGAAATTGCACCGTGTTTCATTCCTTGAGCAGTTGCTGTAAGGATTCGCACTGCGTCACAATCAGTTGTTTTACATTCATGTAATTCTGATTCAAGTTTTTTTGTAATAAAATTATCATGACCTCGATTTTTTGTTAAACTATTTGCAACTGGATCATTCTTGGAATTTTTAATTCTATCTAGATCAATATATTCAAATACTTTCTCATCCTTCTATTCAGTGTCCAAATTTTCGTACTCTTCTGATTTTTTAGAAAATATCTCAATTGTTTTTACTAAAAAAAATTAAATATGATCAAAATTGCATGTTGTATAAAAAATAGCATAATTAAAAAAATGTTGGTTTGTTATGATAATTTAATTTACATACACTAAAATAGTTTAAATCTATTTTAAAATAGTTTAGTGTGTTACATAGTCTTACCCCATAACTAACATTTGTGCAAATTTTATATGAATTTGGTGGGCTTAACAACTTTGTGGCGTATGAGCCACGCCTTCCAGTAATCCGATCGGAGTTTTTTTTTTCTAAGGCGAACATTTCTAGCGGGAGTTACGGTATAATTTCGCAAGTTGCAAACCAAGGCGCACTCTAATAAGTATTCAACAAGGCAGGTCTTTTAGCGGCGGATGGAAGATATTTTTCAAAACTATTTGTGTGTATTAACATATATTACGTATGTGTGACAAGAACAAACATGTTTTAGTTTAATTGTATTTTCATTATATAGAAACGTTAATGAGGAAGTACACAACTTGAGTTTGGATGCCAAAGCTTTGCGCTTTTAACACGTCAAAAAATAAAACTTATTTCATGTATATTTCTCTACATTTTTTGTTTTTTTTGCTTTATCTACAATCTATATTTCCTTTTGCATACACAACTTTATTTTATTTTTATTTTTTCTATTAGATTTTCATTCATACTTTCAGAAATTTATTTTACTTATTCACAAATTAATAACAACAGCTGATTAGTTGTCATGAAGCATATGTCACTTGAAAAAGTTGAATATTATTAAAGTTTTCTCGGCATATACTTGTAAACTTTTTTATGTAACTCATTCTATTGACTGTAGTTCAAAAAGCGTTAAAGCGTAAAAGCGTTTTCTCTACATTCACCTTTAATGATTATTTTTAATACCAAAATATAAAATTTTCGAAATTTAAATCAAAGTATTTTATTTATGCAATAGACATGAATATCAATTGTAGTTAAGTTCTAGTATTCGTGAAGCAAATATTTGAATTGCGAATAATAAAAAAATTTAAATTTTGCATTCCATGTGCAATAATATTACGCGTGGTTGTTATAAAACGTTTCCAATATGTGTAAGATTATATAAAAATAGCTAAAATAAATTATAAAAAATCTATACTAATATTATAAAGAGGTAATGTGTGTTTGTTTGTGTGTTTGTTTGTTCGTTTGTTTGTAGGAGGTAATCTCTGTAACTACCCATCTGATATTCCTGAAATTTTCACAAAGTCTTCCTGCGGATATCGGAAGTGCTATAGGCTATAATTTTTAAGTATTTTTAGTGGGCGTGGCACCTCCCACACAAAGTAAATTTTTAATATCATATATATGGAGTACTACGATAGGGAGAGCTTTGCAAATTTGTGTGAGGTCACCTATTGTTAATATTAGTGGCTAGGCCGAAAATGGGCGGGATTGGACAAGTGGGCGTGGTACCTCCCGTGCAAGTAATAATTCAATATTATAGATCTCGAGTACTGTGATAGAGAGAGAGCTTTTGAAATTTGTCTGGTGTCACCTATTATTAATCTGAGTAGTCGGACAAAAAATGGGCAGTATCGCACCAATAGCCGTGGCACCTGCCATACAAAGTAAATATAAAATGCCATATATCAGGAGTACTGCAACAGTGAGAGTCGTGGGACTTTGTGTGAGTCCATAAGTTATCCATGTGATTAGTTAGACAAAAAATGGGCGTGATCGAAGCAGTGGGCATGGCACTGCTTGTACAAAGTATCATATAACTTTGTATCATATAACAGGTGTACCAAAAACGGGAAGCTTTGACACTTTGCACGACACCATCAGATCTTAATATGTGTAGTCGGACAAAAAATTGGCGTGGCACTCCCCATGCAAAGTAACTATTTAATGTCATATATCTGGAGTACTGTCAAAGAGAGGGCTTTGTGGCTTTGCATGAGCCCATAGGTTCTTTGTATGATCAGTCGAACAAAAAAATGGGCTTGATCGTAGCAGTGGGCGTGGCACCGCCCATACAAAGTAGATATCTAATATCATATAACTGGTGTTCTATAAAAGGGAAAGACTCGACATTTTGCATGAGTCCATTAGATATTACTGTGAGCAGTCCAATAAAAATACTACGAAAGCAACAGTCTTTTGACAAGTACATTAGTTATCAATGTGATTTGTCGTGGAAAATATATCGCCAAAATCCAAAATTCGACAAAAACCGAAAATTGCGAAAAATAAAAATCGCCCAAAAAAATCTTCAAAATCAAAAATGGACAAAATCAAAAATCGCTAAAAAAAGAAAAATTGCCAAATGATATTCTAAGTTCAAGGCCAATAGTTATATGTTGCCAGATCTAATTTTGATAATCCATCTTCTTCTCATGGGCAGCTACATGTACCTTGCTCCAGGGTAGGAACGCCGAAAAATCTGATAATTGTTGTACCGAATGAAAAAACCAAAAAACATTGTATATCAGCAAGTATTCGAATAAAAATCTATACTAATAATCTATACTAACATAATAAAGAGGTAATATGTGTTTGTTTGTTTGTTTGTTTGTTTGTTTGTAGGAGGTAATCTCCGTAACTACTCATCTGACCTTCCTGAAATTTTCACAGGGTCTTACAGCGGATATGGGAGTGCCACAGGCTGTAATGTTTTAAAATATTTTTAGCGGGCGTGGCACCTCCCATACAAAGTAAATTTTAAATATCATATATATTAATATGATAGAGAAAACTTTGCGAATTTGTCTCAGGTCATCTATTCTTAACGTGAGTAGTCAGGCAAAGAAATGGGCGGGATTGGACAAATGCGCGTGGCACCCCTACACAAACTTAATATTAAATGTGATATATCTGAAAAACTGTATTAGTTAGAGCCTTGGGACTTTGCGTGAGCCCTCTCATAACGATTCGTGGGGGGAGGGTGTAGCGAAGCACACCGGGTTACATCAAGTTATTAAAATAAACAAAATCAAAGCAATTTTCTTTTCTGAAATACAAATAAACGAAGAAAAAAAAAAACAATTTTTGATAAAAAAAAAAATTTAAGCTTTATTTTAATTTTGACAATGAGTGAAAATGATGATAAATTTAGTAACAAAAGTGGCAACCTATTTGAATTATTTAATTAAAATGACTTCAGCGATAATGACTTTGCTGATATGAAAAATTCTATAGCAAAGTTAACTGGCGCAAAACTGCGACATGCTGCGAAATTGTAATCTCCTTCAAATCAATTAGCAAGCATGCAAATCGAAGCTTTGTTGCAAGAGGTTCATAAGTTGGGAGACGAAAATCAACAAGTAGAAGATAAACTAAATAAAATTCTAAGCCAAGAGCAAATTTGATACATTTTCTGTTATAGAAATTCAAGATGATGAAATTATTCCTCAAAAAAATCAGCAAACAAAATCAGTTCGCCGCTAAGAACCACAACCTTCAATCAACAATGAAATTCCTATCTAAATCTCTCAGAATTTTTCCAATTTCCAAAAGATAAATGCTACCAAAAATTCTGCAAAACTACCGCCAATTTTTGTGTGCTATAACTTTTTTTTTTCAATTATATATTCTTCCTTTATTTACATATTTTAACAAATTTGATATTCACATATGAGATCTTATCTTTACATATAGATATTGCAACAAATAATATATAAGATCTAAAGATATTGAATAGTTTTTATTTTATATTTTTAATGATTTTTAAAGGAAAATGGGAGGAAAAAAACCTTTATATGATTTAATAAATGCAAATACTATCTGAAAATATTTATGTGCTTATAGTTGGTTTATTAGAAATAATAGACCTCTATAAGCCTGTAATTTTCAATTTGGTGATTTCTTTTTAATTTAACGTTATTTCTCTACATTCTCTTATCAGTGGGTAAGAGGAATTTTCAATTGTGGCAAAGTAATTGTTATTAATCCTTGTTATTAAATCGATAATTTTTTTCATAACCTGTTTCTTCATGAAGAAGATTTGTAGAATACCTCCAGGTCTTTTTATTTATCATTTTAAGACATTTGTTTTGTATAATTTGTAAGCGTTTTAGGTGGCAGTTGGCAGCGTCAATCCAAATAGGACACGCGTATGTTAATATTGGCTTTATAACACTTTTGAAGAGTAGATTTTTGTTTTTGGGGTTTAGAAATGACCTTCTATTTAGTAGTGGCCATAATGCTTTAAATGATTTTATAGCTTTTTGGCACGTAGACATAATATGTTGTTTAAAAATAAGCTCTTTGTCCAAGACAACTCCGAGATAAGAAGATGAGCGTCTTGGCGGTCTTTTGGGAGATAAAATTTATGCTGTAATATAAATACTAAGGACATTGCAAATATATATTTTATTCATTATTAAAGCATAATAAATTGTCCTTCAATATTGTAAATTGAAACGTTACACATATTCGTACTTGTGTTCCTGATGACTACACAAATCAAAAAATTTTTTAAATGAGTGAAATATTAATTTTTTATACTCCCGATAAAATGAAGCCATATAACTTTGTCATTAATAAGTTATTTAACATATTTGATTAAGAGGAAATTATTGCTTATCTTAATAACTTCAATTTGAATTTTATCATCGTTAACGTTTCTAAATTGCCTAGAAATTGGTTAATTCAATTGCCGAGATATTCTTATATAGAAGAGTTTAAGAGCATTCGAACCTTTTAAATCAAGTGGTCCTAACCAATGTTACAATTGTCAACGTTTGACACACGTTTTAAAGTAATTGTAATATGCCTTATAGGTGTGTTAAATGTGGCGAATCTCATGGTACCAATAATTGTAAGCTTTCTCCTAAAGATCAAAATATAAATGAAATACTTTCAACTGGCCCCTCAACTGGCGGCTTAGTCAAATGATTTGGTTTGCCAGTTAAGTGTGCTAATTGTAATACTTAGGGTCATAGTGTCAATGTTGGGATTTGTCCTAAACGTGATGTTTCTAATGGTTTAAGAAAAGTTAACAATAGTGCCACTCATACAAATGTTACATATTCGTTTCTGTTTGTTAATCCTTCTAACATTATTAATAACTAGTTGATTGTGTGGCGCCTAGGCGCCCGTTTATTTTGACTTTAAAATAACAATTTTTTTTTTCCATTTCAGAATTTTCCTGTTCTCTTCTATATATAGTCACCTTAAAGACCAAACAACCTATCAGCAAAAATTTCAAAATTGAGTTTTTTTATTTAATGTTATTCCCTATATCATAACGCATATGTATGCAAAATTTTGAACACCTATATTACAAATAACCAAGCTATTACCAAATTAAGAATATATAATTTTCGTTTCAATATTGCAAATAGATCCAATTTTATAACGTTTTTTCTCTCTCCTGTAAACTTTTGAAAACTGCTGATAGGTTGTTTGGTCTTTAATGTGACAATATATAAAACAGGATGTGCGTATGTATGTAACGTATGGACTCCAAAACGGCTGGGCCGATTTTGATGAAATTTTCAGGGATTCTTCAGAATATTGAGGCGGGTGGCACTGTGAAGTCTGATTTTTGATTTTCGGTTTGTGGGCGGAGGGGCATGGCAAAATCCAATTTTCATATTGTACCACCAATGACATAAACATTTATTTTTTTTTTGCTTTTTTTTTATTTTGTTTTATTTTTCTTGAAAGCCGTTGTCATGTTTTTCAAAACGAGATACCAAGCTCTTAAATCGGTTATGTAGTTCCGAAGATATTTACAAAAAACCTATGTTAATAATGATCCAATATCAAAATTTTAAAACTTTCGAAATGTTGCATTCAAAAATCCGAGTTTTCGGTTTATTTACAAAATATTTTCATCATTCGATAACCCAAGATATTCCGCGCTTACTAAGGTGCAACATTGTACAATAAGTTAAATATAATATTATATTATCAATCGATGATTGACAACTTTGTGTACTCTTGCATTTAAGATACCTGCGTTATACACTTCCATGAATAACTCTCTGCATTCCACTTTCAATATAAAAAATAACGGTACATTCAAAACAAAATTTGTTTTCAATTGCTCACTGACTGCATTTGCTTTGTTTTGCGTTAATTGTTGTTTTGTGTTCATAAGTTAAAAACCAATAAGTGAAATCAATTTAGTAAATAACAAGTGTTTTGCAATTGGCAATAATAAAATAAGTTTACAAATTATTTTTAAATACAATTCATCAAACAGGTAATATGATTACTGTGATTCCAACAACCAATAAAATGTTATAAAAGTAAAAAACAAAACACATCATTCTTCCTTTTGCACGATTACAGTTTACTAAAATGCCACAAAAAAAAAAAAACAGCCATTGCTAAAAAAAAACCACCGCAACACGGAAGCAGAGGGAAATAAGAGCCCCTGAATCAGCTGAGGAACGCGAATCACGTCTTCAGGAAAATCGCGAAAGGGCATCTACGTCTAGAGCAGCAGAAACGGAAAGAGAACGCGAATCACGGCTTCAGCAAATGTGTGACAGTGCGTCTTCATCTAGAGCTGCTGAGACACCCCAACACCATGTCGAAAGACTTGCTGCCAATCGCTCCCGAATGGCTCGATCAAGAGAAAGAATCGATTTAAAGTTGGCGGCATTTCACTACAATAGGGACGATGACTACCGCAATCTCAAGGATGTAGTGATTGGCGCAATGGACAAAGTTCGCTTACATTGTCGTACTCTGAAGTTCGCTTAGGAATCCCCGGGAATGTGTTGTTCGAACGGTAAAGTTGTTTTGCCACCAATGATTGAGCCGCCTGAACCCCTACAAAGTTACATTTCTGGCGCCAATCCGATTTCCAAGCACTTCCTTCAAAACATCCGAAAGTACAACTCATGCTTTCAAATGACGTCCTTCGGAGCAACTAATATCATCAACAATGCCGGTTACATGCCCACCTTCAAAGTGCAAGGCCAAATCTACTCCAGAATTGGATCATTGCTCCCACTTCCCAATGATGATGCCAAGTTCCTCTAAATTTATTTCACTGGAAATGAAGCTGCAGAAGTTGAACAGCGTTGCGCAATCAGTACTGAAGTTAGACGGGAAATCGTTTCGAGTCTTCAAGCTATGTTACACGAACACAACAGCCTCATCCGTCTATTCAAAACAGCCCTAGACCAGATGCCGACAGATGATTATACGGTTGTGATAAGAGCTGACAAGACACCGGCTGGCGAGCATGAGCGGCGCTTCAATGCACCGGTGATAGGTGACGTCGCAGTTGTTATGGTCAGTACAGACTTCCAGCGACGCGATATCATCATCCATCGCCGGAATGCAAGTGTTCAACGCAATGCGGAAACTCATCGATCGTATGATGCACTACAATATCCAGTGCTTTTTCTACGGGGTGAGGATGGGTATCATTTCAATGTAATGCAGATGAACCCCAACTAAAATGGAGAGTCGGCAAAAAAGTTTCCTGTATGGACTTTTAGGCCTATCGCCTTATGATCAGGCCAAATGAATGTAATTATTTGTTGAAATGTCGTGAAGTCTTCTATCAATTCATTGTCGACATGTACGCGAAAATTGAAAGTGAACGTCTGCTCTTCATTCGGTTGAATCAGCAAAAGCTACGCATCGAAGCATATGTCCACTTGCGTGATGCGATCGCCAATGATGGAAACGTTGCGAATATCAGCCAAATGGTGATCTTACCAGCGATAGGCAGTCCACGGCACATGCACCAGTACGCTCAAGATGCTATGACATACGTGCGCAAGTATGGACGGCCAAACCTCTTCATCACTTTCGCATGCAACACAGCACCGACCTTTTATTTACCGGCCAAAGTTCAACACATAGACACGATATCCTCGCCCGAGTATTCAAACAAAAGTTGACAAAGCTAATGGATGTCATCACCAAAAATCACATATTTTGTGAAACTCAGTGCTGGATGTACTCGGTTGAATGGCAGAAGCGAGGCCTGCCACACGCCCATATTTTAGTCTGGCTAAAACAAAAAATCATGCCAACGCAAATTGATGACGTGATTTCCGCAGAACTCCCGAATCCCACAGCATATCCGGTTCTATTTGAATCAATCCGAAAACACATGATCCACGGGCCTTGCGGTGAACTGAACACAAATTCACCATGCATGGAAGAAGGCAAGTGTTCAAAGCGCTATCCACGCGAGCTGCTCCAAGAAACTCAAACAGGAGGCGATGAATATCCTCTGTATAGGCGAAGAAAGGCGGATGACTGTGGATACACAACTACAATTAAAATGCGCAATGTAGATGTTGACGTCGATAACAGATGGATCGTGCCCTACTCACCGCTGCTTTCAAAAATGTTTGATGGCCACATCAATGTTGAGTACTGTAATTCGGTGAAGTCGACCGAATATATTTGCAAATACGTCAACAGAGGCAGCGACATGGCAGTATTCGGGCTTGCCAATCAAACTGACGAAATCACGCAATTCCAGATGGGTCGTTACATCAGCAGCAAAGAAGCAGTTTGGCGTATACTTTCATTCAACATCCACGAGCGATATCCAACAGTTCAACATCTAGCTGTTCATTTGGAAAATGGCCAGCATGTTTATTTTACCGAACGTAATGCTGAAAATAGAGCCGAACAGCCGGCACACACCACTCTCACCGCTTTCTTTGAATTGTGTGCAACCGACAATTTCGCCAAGACTTTAATATATCCTGAAAGTCCCTAATATTACACTTAGAACACGTCGTCGAAGAAGTTCATGAGAAGAAAGCGTGGTGCGGTTGTCGCAGAATATGCTGGTGTGCATTCTTCTCATGCTTTGGGACGTGTCTACACCGTTCATCCGAATAATGCTGAATGCTATTATTTGCGATTTTTATTGCATACGACCAAAGGTCCAACATCATTCGCCGCCTTGAAAACCATCCATGGAAATGAATGTCAGACTTATCGAGAAGCGTGTTTCCGATTGGGTCTGCTTGAAGGTGATCAGCATCGGAACACAACGCTAACAGAGGCGTCACTCACGTGTCACCCAAAACAAATACGCACTTTGTTTGCGATAGTTTTAACAACATGTTCACCATCTAATCCACGAGAACTGTGGGAAACACATCGCGAAAGCTTAGGTGAAGACATTCTCAGGCAATCACGCGCAACTTATCCTAACTAGCCGGTGGGAGGCACTCTTATTCTTCTTGCTGGTGATTTCCGCCCGTAATTCAAGATCAATGCCCGCAGATGAGCTGAACGCATGCTTGAAAGCTTCGTATCTTTGGAACCGAGTCGAGAAAATCACGCTCTCGACGAACATGCGTGTGCATTTGTTGCAAGACCCGTCTGCCCAAAACATTCTCAAAACAACTTTTGGACATCGGAAATGGAAAAATTCCAATTGATCGCGCCACGAACGAGATTTCGTTCCCGCCTAACTTTTGTCAAATGCAAATGAATATTCAAGCCGTTGTCGGCAAGGTATTCCCAAGTCTAACAACCTCCTCCAAAAATCCGGATTGGCTGTGCGAAAGTGCAATTTTGGCACCAAAAAATGATGATGTCAACAAGCTCAATGAGCAAATTCAATTGAAACTGCCCGCGAAATAATCAAATTGAAATCGATCGACACAGTAATGGATGAAGAATAAGCCGTCAATTATCCCACTGAATTTTTGAATTCATTGGAACCACCCGGAATGCCACCGCATGTACTAACATTAAAGGTTGGATCACCGGTAATTATTATTCGCAACTTAAACGCACCAAAGTTATGCAACGGAACCAGATTGACCATCAAAAACTTTTCACCAAATTTAATCGAGGCAACAATCATCGGTGGCAGATTCAAAGGCGAAAATGTACTTATTCCGCAAATTTCGATGATTTCCAACGATTTACCATTCGAATTCAAGCGGCTCCAATTCCCTTTGCGTCTTGCCTTTGCTATTACCATCAACAAAGCACAAGGCCAATCATTGACTATTGCTGGCTTAATTTTGGAAAATTCATGTTTTTCACACGGCCAGTTGTATGTGGCTTGCCCCCGAGTTGGCACGCCAAAAAATTTATACGTTTTTACACCAAAGTTAAAAAAGTCGTATTTTCATAATTCTTGTTTGAAGACCTGAATAATGTTGGATTATTTATTTCATATACATACATTTGTACAATCTTTGAAAAAATTTTCAATTTTTTATTTCATATACATACATTTGAAGAATCTTTGAAAAAATTTTAAATATTTTAATAAATAAATCCGTGACAGCGAATCTCCGGAGGCGTTGTTGTTTTACGGTGAACATCATAACTCGTTACCGGATCATGTAAAATAAAAAAAATCGAAATGCGTTTTAAAGGTGACATGTTTCCGAAGGTAGTGACGAAGAGTTTTTTTAAATTTTTTTTGCAGCATTTTGAAGTAAAAACGATTTTTGCTATACAATTTCGGGAATTTGTTGTTAAAAAATGGGGAAGAAAATGGAATTAAAAACACCCTTCGTGGTTACCTGATGAATTATGTGTCGATATAGTGTCTAAAATTTCAAAAGAATCGGTAAAGTAGATTGTGAGCTATGTTGTTCACGGCCTTCGATCATTTATTTGCGAGAAAATCGGTTTAAAGTTTTTTAAAAACTGATTTATATACTACATATATACCGTATGAAGCCGGTCGCTGGAAACGCTGTATCTTCTTAAGTTTTGCTCTGATTTACTTAAAACTTTGACACAACACCTTCGATATGTTGTGCATTCAGAAAGGGAAATGCAAAAAAAGGTTTTAAAACCTACCACCCCTTAAGGAAATGCAAACACCAATATACCTACACAAAAGAGAAAAAAATATTTCATATTACATCATACATGTAAACTGAAAAAAGAGAACTACAATTTTTGCAAAGTTAACTATAAATCCAAAAAATAAAAAATAAGGGCGTATTAGTTTTACTTAAAAAACAAAATTATTATTCCAAATCGCCTTTAATTCTTCTATGATAATTTCAATAAATTATTCAAATTAAAAACTTAAAGATACCTATTTACGTAATTTATGTTTGTCTAAAATTTTGAAAGCAAATTATGAAAAAATTAATATTATGAGTAAAAAAAATAATTTTCCCACCTCTCTTCTCAAATTACAATGTTATTTAATTATGCAAAGTTACAATAATTTAAATTTTAAACTTAATATTGCACAATTTTTTCAAGTGCTTTTCAATACAGAGCTTTAAACGATATCATACGTTGGACAACAACAACATCCACATTGAAGATCTCTTTTTCTCAAATATTTATCAAAAAAAAGCATACTCTTTGGTAAGTGCTGGCCATCAGAGAACCTGAGCGAAAGCACTCCTAACAATACAAAACAATTTTGATATGATAAACAAAACAGACAAACGGAAAAGTTTAGTTTAATAAAAGAAGTATGTATGCATATCGGACAACGTTAAATGAGAAAAATAAAAAATTTTTTAAATTTCATTCATTACTTTTTTTTTGAAGAACTTTTTCATTGACCAACAAGGGGAATTTAAAGAAGAATTTGAATGGATATTAGTTTTTTTTATGGATTTTTTGCGTTCAACTTATTCCATATGTAACACGAAATCTGCATATGTAGTGCTATTGTCGTTAGCAGTGCTGCCAATCTTGACAACTTATTGTAATTTCGAAGATTTTTCAATTTGTTAAAATGATTTTTTAAATTTGTTTAAATGATGATTGAAGACTTAAAATTTTCAGTAGTATAAAAATTACGATTTCAAGGGTTAACAATTAATGGGTTGTTTATCGAAAATTGATAGTTTTTGTTCAGTGTAAATGTAAATTACAAAATATGTATAGATTTAATTCTGGGTCTAGTCCTTCCAAAACGGAAATACCTTGAATAGCATCTCTATTTAAGATTTAAGTTTTAATTACGGCGATACTTTAAACCTATATTATATGTTTCAGCTCTAGATACATATAAATAAAATTAATTAGTTGATTGCTGTGTTAAATTTTGTTGGTTCAAATTTCATCACTAATACATTTTTATATATGTATGTATAGAAATAACCAATGCTGCAATAATATTCGTAATATGAATGATATAAATAAATTTTGTTTCCTTTTTTTAATATTTTTTCGAGTTTTATAAGCGGTAAAATTTTCTTGGCAATTTCTTGTTTTAAAAATGTTGATTATGGCGATTTAGTTTCCAAAATTGTCGATTTTCATTAGATTTTATTAGCAGCACTGGTCGGTAACAAAGAAGAAAGATTAAATTTTGTTTGTGTATTTCGCATAGCTTTGTAGGGAGTGCTCTGTGTGTGTATTATTTCAGCGTTACAGAATCAGTCAGTTTCTCAGTCAGTCAGTCAGTGAGTCAGGGATCAGCGTAAATATTTTTAAGATAATACTAAATCCAATCGGTATACAAATTCTCTCAACATTTTTGGTACTCTTAACAATGTCTGCAGTCGTATTTTTGGAAAAAAAATTTTATTCATGTTTACAAATAGTTGGTGATTTTTCATAATTTTATGTTCTGCTAAAAGATGATTAATCTATATCTAAAGCACTTTTAAATTTATTAATTAACCCTAAATTAAATGAATAATTTTTTACAATATTTGTTTGTCAATATAAATTCTTTAATATCTAAACATAAAAGACACTTTTTCAACTTATTCCTTTTAAAACACAAGCCAGATATTGTTCTTATTGCAGAATATAAGCTGAGCCGACCTCATAATATTTCTTTTAAAAGTTTTAATTTCATAAGACAGGATAGGATTGCTGGCCATGGAGATGGAACTGCTATCTGTATTAGAGAAAAATATAAATTTAAGCGAATAGTGGTTAATAGAAACTCAACTGAGCATACTATAGTAAAATGAAGTTTAATGAATGGTACCATCATTTGTTTTGATGCCTGATATTGCAAGCCCTCCATTACTCTTGATTGTAATGATCTTAACAACATCGTTAATGATTTCTCTCTAGAATAGTTTCATATCCTTCCTATTTTTATTACTTATCTATCTATAGGCATTGACTTTCATCCTGATTTCAATAACAAATAAAGAACTTTAGGTGTTTAATCTTATCATTTTGCCGTTTAACTTTTAAATCTTTTAAACAATGTTACTTTACGGCAGTCAGTAATTATAGTAAAATTAATATCAATACTTTCAAATATGTTTTAAAGAAAATTTTACTAGGACACAATTTTCCGGTTAATAGAAATTACTCTAATACTGATATTGATAATAATAATAATATTTTTAAATAATGCAATTAATTCTGCTACTGAAGTTTCTGTCCCAAGAATTAAAATTCGTAACAAAGGCCAAATAAATTTATCCCTACAAATTTTAGATTTTATTAATGAGAAAACAAATTACATAGAACTTTATTTATAAAGAACTTAAGAACTTATATAAAATTAGAACGACATGACGAAGACTATTCGAATAGCTATTTTGGAAAATTAAAAATGAACAACATGACTTTTATGAAGATTAAAGATCCTTGTGGTCTTAACAAGAAGTGTACCTTGGCTGATTTAGTATCCCCAGATGGTAATTTGATTTCGAATAGTGTTCGAAAACAAAATCATGATATAGGAAGTCATTTCCAATTCCGCTAAGACAAAAATCTCTGTTTCAAAAAATAATTCCCCTATAATTAGTTTCCATTTCCAGATGGAAAATGGTTGGTCGCGAAGCACACCGGGTTACATCTAGTATATAATAAAAATGTGTGCAGGTATATTTTTCGCTATTTATCTAGCAGAGCTTCTTATGTTAATTTCGATAACTTTAATTCTGTCAGTAGAGATGTGTTTACTGAAGTTCCTTAGCGTTCTCTTTTTGGGCCAATTTTATATAATATTAATTTAGCAAATATCCCTGATGTTCCTGAGCCAGAAAATATTATATCTTTAATATAGTGCATGACATTTTAATTGCTGCTTCCAATCAGAAGACTTAACTGGCGGATATATTGATAAATTCTTACACTGTTGAATTAACACAATTTTTTGACAAATGAAAATTAAAATTAAATATCAATAAGTGTTTATTTTCAATTATTAAAGGTAAAAAATACATGTTTCCAAATGATAGGAAATTTATCCCGTAACTAATTGGAATTAAAAATTAATTAGTTTACTTTTATAGACATATTGTTTACTTTTTATAGACATATCGATTAAATTTTTTATAAATTATTAGAAGCATTTTCTTTTGCTTATTGTAATTTTCTTAGGCGGAATAAAATGGTTAAAACCAACATAAAATTCAAATTTCGATAAACAAATTATACGTACTATTTTATTGTATTCCTATCCAATTTGGCTCTCAGTTTCGTCTCACCAAATGGAATGATTGAGAATTTTTTACCATAAAATTGTAAGCGTTTTTAGTTTTGTTCGACCTTTAATGATTAGTTATCAAAATTAAATGTTCAGGCTCGAGCTCTAAGTTATTAGACGTTGATGGAGCCATAGCTAGTAGCTTTAAGCATTATGTTTATTAGATATTAATAATTATTCCTGATGATGCTTTTCAAGGAAAAGCGAAATGTTGAATAAATAAAGAATATTTATACAAAACAACTTAGACCTCGAGCCTGAACATTTAATTTTGATAAAAAAAATTGTAAGAATATGTTCCGGAACACAAAATATAAAGCTTTATGATGGTTCCGTTAAAAAAATTTTGTAAAATGAAAAGGATTGACAAGTTTTTGATTAGCTTTGGTATTCATTTTTTGGATGGTTTTAATAATATTGAGATTGCTCTTATTTCTAAATATACTAAAAAGATTGATACCCTTACATTTCCTCTAGTTGAAAGACATTATTATCCACGAAACTTAAAAGTTTAAATCACAATGCAGCTTTTAATTATTCAAAGAAGATTTAATTCTCTAGATATATATAACACAGTTTGTAATACATCACATATTATCTATGGCTAATTCCATGTCAAATCAACCAATGGGTGTACACTACCTTCTCCAAATTGTATGATTTTTCGTAGGAAGACAGATTATTACAGAACTATAATAAGTGCAAAGTTTGAGGGCACTGGCACTTCTGTATCCGGAAATATGTGGTCTTGAAAATCGTAAAAAAAGGTCAACATTTACAAAGTTGTACTTACTTAATTATCATTTTCTTGAAAAGTATTATAGTTACGCAACTCATCAAGGTTGCATTTGAAAGGTTAATTAATTACCTTTAATTTGATATACAACATGATTTTTTTTTTGGAAAGGTCCAAATTCACATCACTTGACCTATAATTCGGGAGGCTATAGCTGTAAAAACGACAATTTTAAAAATCTGAAAAAAATATATGTTTAAGACTGGTTCCTTCCCTAAAGTTCCAAAAAATTTCAGACTGGAGGTATGCTTGGATCCAGAAATATTTATCATAGAGTAAAGGTAGATATTTAAAAAGTCGGTGCTGTTACTGTTACTGTTTATGAATGTGGTTGGTTGTGCTCGTGAGCGTCGGCGGGCTATGCACGCACGCCGCTATTTGTTTCTGGTTCTTTAGCTCTGTACTGTACTCAGTACAGACCTGTGTTAGGGTTGGTTTGACAGGTAATTATGTTAGAGCGAGACAACAGTATAAATGTTGTCGGGTGTGGTTCGTAGTGTCAAATAACTTGGATATAGAGAAATTATTGAAAAACGAGAAGTCAAAGGAAGCACCACGAAAAAAAAAAACCATTCTAAGCACGTTGTTGCTTTAAAAAACCACATGTGTTGCTATAAAATCAATATTTTTAAATAAAACCAAAAGTGCTCAAAGTGATTGTTTTTTGCCTCTGTAAACAATATGTCATTTAATACAATATATTGTTGTAATCCATTTAAAAAAGTTGCTCATGTCCGAAATGCAAGAGGACTTCGAAAAGTTCAGCAATGGATGACTGGAATTAGTAATAACATTTCAATATCAAATAAAATATGTGATATATGCAGAAGAGAACTTTATAATTTAAAAGGAAGTGTAAACAATAATATTCAATCTATGAACGAGCCAGAAAACGAGACTTCAGACTCGGAAAGTGAAGCATCAGTTTCGGGAGATGTTCGAATTTCTAAGTTAAACGAAAGTTTAACATATTTACAAGAATCTCCAATATGTTCGAGAAAAATTCCATTAAAAGGGTATACAACTAGAAAGTTAGAAAAAATAACAACATCAATTAAAACCAACATTTTCCCAAATTCAACACCTTCAACCTCTCACGTATGCCCAGAATCGGAAATAATCGAACAACTAAAAGAAACGTTTAAATCAATGACTAAAAACAGTGATAAAATTCAACTTTTAACTATTTTACCTAAAAGCTGGACATTGAAAAGAATGGAGGAGGAATTTCAAATAACAAATTTCATGGCACGAAAGGTAAAAAACTTGGTTGAGGCAGAAGGCGTATTGAGTACACCGAATTCAAAACTTGGAAAAAGATTGCCATTAGAAATTGTTGATGTGGTGAAAATCTTTTATGAAACTGATGATGTCAGCAGATGTCTACCAGGAGGTAAAGACTACGTGTCAATAACAGAAAATGGTGTAAAAGTAAAAAAAAATAAAAGACTTTTACTCGAAAATCTTCGAGAAGTTTATGCTTTATTTAAAGAAAAACATGAAGGGATAACTATTGGAATTTCTAAATTTTGTGAACTTCGGCCAAAAAATGTGGTTCTAGCAGATGCGTCAGGAAGCCATAATGTATGTGTTTGTAAAATACATCAAAATACAAAACTAATGCTCAACGCAATAAACCTGAAAAAATTGACAGAAAATGTGCAGGATTTTGTGCTTGAAACTTATAAAGATTGTTTAAAAAGACTTATATGCAATCCCCCATCACCAAATTGCTACCTTGGCAGATGTAGCATGTGTCCAGATATACAAAATTTTAAAGGGAAACTTGGTGAATTATTATTAGAAAATGAAATTGATGAAATCATATGTAAACAGTGGATAAGTGCAGATAGAGACTCTTTGGAAACTATTATTAAAGAAACTGATTCTTTTCTGGATTCTTTATGCGAAAAACTGCAAACTCTTCTACCCCATTCATTCGTATCTAAAGAGCAGGGTGCATTTATGGCTCACAAAAAGTCTGCGTTGGAAGAAAATGAGTATTTATTAATTTGCGACTTCTCCGAAAATGCAACTTTTGTGGTTCAGGATTCTGTGCAAGGCTTTTTATGGAATAATAGCCAGGCCACACTATACCCAATAGCAATTTATCAAATGGAAAATTAGAAACTACAAATTTTATAATAATATCAGACTGTCTAATACATAATACCATAGCAGTTCATTTATTTCATCGCCACCTAAATGAGTTTTTAAAAAACAAGTTTTTGAAAATACCAAAGAAATTTTTTTATTTTTCGGACGGTTCTTCCGCTCAATTTAAAAATAAAAAAAACTTTGCCAATTTATGCCATCATAGCGAAGATTTTAATTGATCCGCTGAGTGGCATTTCTTTGCTACCAGTCACGGCAAAGGACCTAGTGATGGTCTTGGGGGAACGGTAAAGCGTGAAGCACGAAGAGCCAGCTTGCAACGTCCATTCGAAGATCAGATAACTACTCCTCTCCACTTGTATAATTGGTGTCAGCAAACTCTTCAGAACTGCAACTTTGCATATTTAACGGAAAAAGATTATGAAGAAGAAGAGAAATTGCTAACTGATAGATTTATAGGATTACGTACAATTCCGGGAACTCAAAAGCAGCACAGCTTCATACCAATTTCAAAAACACAATTACAAGCTAAAATTTATTCCGCTGATAGCAAATTTGTAATTGAAAACATTTATAATAAAACTAAACACCAACAACAGCATTCATCATAATAATGTCAACAACAACAACAACAACGACAACAACAGCATTCATCATAATAATGTCAACAACAACAACAACAACAACAACAGCATTCACCATAATAATGTCAACAACGCCAACAACAACAACAACAGCATTCATCATAATAATGTCAACAACGCCAACAACGCCAACAACAACAGCATTCATAATAATAATAATTCACTTGTTAAATATCTACCTTTACTCTATGATAAATATTTCTGGATCCAAGCATAGCCCCAGTCTGAAATTTTTTGGAACTTTAGGCAAGGTACCAATCTTAAACATATATTTTTTCAGATTTTTAAAATTGTCGTTTTTACAGCTATAGCCTCCCGAATTATAGGTCAAGAGATGTGACCTTTGACCATTCCAAAAAAAAATCATGTTGTATATCAAATTGAAGGTAATTAATTAACCTTTCAAATGCGACCTTGATAAGTTGCGTCACTATAATATTAATCAAGAAAATGATAATTAAGTAAGTACAACTTTGTACATTTTTATAGTTTTTCCCGATATTCAAGACCTCATATTTCCGGATCCAGATGCGTCAGTGAACTTAAATTTAGGATTTTTCTTATTTCTCGGATACACTTTAATCCTGCCAAAATTCAGCCAATTTGGAAACAGTGATGTAAAAAACAGCCATATTTTAAATTGAGTTCAGATGGTTTAACCCCTATAGGTTTATATTCCATAGGTTTTTAATATCCTATACCACTATGTGGTTTGGGTATAATGACTTTGTGCTGCTGTTTGTAACAACCAAAAATATTTGACCTAGACCCATCTTTAACTATACCGATCGAATCAGAATCACTTTTTGAGTTGATTTAACATTATCCGTCCGTCCGTCCGTCCGTCTGTGTGTCCATGTAAACCTTGTAATCAAACTGCAGGCCGCAAATATGAATATATTTTGATGAAATTTGGCACATAAGCTTTCATCGGCCATGGGATGAACACTGTTGAAATTGGTGAGAATCGGTGCATGTTCAGACCTAGCCCCCATACAAATGACCCCTATAAAATCGACATAAATTGCCATAAGATCAAAATTGTCGTATAGATCTTAGTCAAATTGGGTTTGTATGTGTTTATTACATCCATTAATGAATAGTCCAAAAACGATCCCTATGGCACAACCCTTAGTCATAGGCCCCATATAGAGCTGCTTCCCGATCTTCACTTTAATCTACCAAAAAACAAAAATATTGCACTGATTCATCTCAAATTTTGTTTGTATATATTTTCGCAAAATACAGGAGACTTTACCAACCATGGTCAGGATCGGTCCAATTTCGGACCTAGTCCCCATATGGACATAGCATCCGATATGAACATTTTCATATCTGCAGCCAAAAAAATTAATAAAAATGCCACTCAAAATTGGTTTATGCTTATTTTCTATATCCAACTAGTTGGGCCTAAGAGATAGGGTCTCTAAACGCATGGTATCGGGTATCGTATAGTCGGTCTAGACCGACTATAATTTTCTTACTTGTTTTTCTTTGTTTTTGATTCCGTAGTTTGCAAGAATTTCATTTTGTGCAAAATTAGTTATGATAACGATACACTTGTTACCCCATTTTTAAATGAATTTTTGTTTTCTTAAGTATTCATTTATGTACATAAGCAAGTTGTTTTTTTTTTCCTTTTAATAATCCTTGATAAATACCATCTATATGCTTTGTTCTCTGTTAATGTTTATAAGAATATTTTGGGATCGATATATTAAATTTAAATCTTTCATTATCTTCAATTCTTAAGGGGGTGTTAAGGTTCCAAAACCTATTTTTTTCGGGAAACATATCACCTTTTAGACGCTTTTCGATTTTTTTCTATTTCACATGATCCGGTAACGAGTTATAGTGTTCACCGCAAAACAACTTTTTTCAAGGCGCCTCTGGAGATTCGCTGTCACGGACTTATTTATTATTAATTAAAATTAATTGACAATTTTTTCAAAGATACTCCAAACCATAACGTGTATATAATATAAATAATCCAACATTATTCAAATCTTAAAAAAGAAATGAAATTACTACTTTTTCCGCCTTTAAACCCTTATCCACTCCTTAAAGGGTGTGGTAGGGAAGAATACAAATCACAGCTTCTTTGTATATATTTCAATTATATGTTGAAAAGTGGTTTCAAAATATTTCAATTACAATTCAATTAGTGTGCCCATTATTAGATCCTGAACTAAATGAATGAAAGGAAAAGTATGTGTGTATCATCAATCCTGTTTGTGGAAGTTTGGCAATAAAAAACCTTCTCGTCATCAAAAGTTTATATTAGTACTAAACTAATGAGGACTAACAAAAACCACAAAAAAAACTTAAGAAAAATAAGTAAAAAAAATTCAAATAACCATAAAATGGTTAATTAAATTAGGAGCAGAAATAAAATTACTCATAAACTTTTCTATGTATGTCTTTTTTTTTTTTTTTTTGGTGAGTTCTAGTATAAGGTAAATAACAACTATGAAATTAATTTGGAAAGGAGTTGATCATAAATAATATCACTGTGGAACATTTTCGGGTCATTGTCTGGGGGGTGAGAAATTCCAACGCATGGTGAAAGTATAGCATAATCTCCAACTTTCTTTTATTACCTTTTATATTTTTTCTTTTTCTTGATGTTTAATTGCTTAGTTTTATTATTTTGGAAATAAAAATTACCTATTTTATTACCACGCAATTAATATTATTTTGAATTGTCTTTGGCTTTATTTTTTCAGTTGCTTATGACCAGAATTTTTTATTTATTGAAAAGAGGAAATAAATTGAATTTTTTGAAGATTCTATTCGATAAAATTTGTTCCCATTGGTTTTTTACATGGATATATTAACAAAAATTATTTAATACCTAGCTATTATTTTGATAAGGATGAAATGAGAACTCATAAATTTTTCTCGAGTTATGGCTGAGAAACTAAATATATATAAATGGTCATAAAAAAATACATATTGGCCTAGAACCTTCACCCCCCAAGAATAGCTGTTCCACTAAGCATTTTAAGTTAAGTCAACTAAAATTGAATAATCTAATCATATAAATATACATACATAAATCTCGAACATACGAATTTAATTAATTTGAAGGCTTTCTGAAACGATTGATTTCATTGGCATCAATATTAATACGCCGTAAATGGAAGTGATTATTGGCTTGTCTTAAGAGCAGAATTTATATTTTTAATGTAATTGTTTTTATACCCTATACCACTATGTGGTTTGGGTATAATGACTTTGTGCTGCTGTTTGTAACTACCAAAAAATATTTGACCTAGACCCATCTTTTATTACACCGATCGACTCTGAGTCTTTCTGAGTCGATTTAGCAATGTCTGTCCGTCCATCCGTCCGTCCGTCTGTGTGTCCAGGTCGCAAGTATGAATATATTTTGATGAAATTTGGTATGTAAGCTTTTATCGGCCATAGGATGAACGCTATTGAAATTGGTGATAATCGGACCATGTTCAGACTTACAAATGACCCCTATGAAATCGACTTAAATTGCCATAAGATCCAAATTATCATATAGATCTCGGTCAAGTTGGGTTTGTGTGTGTATTTATTACATTAATTTATCAGTTGTCCAAAAATAAAACCTATGTGGCAATTCTTTGTTATAGCCCCCATATAACGCCGCTTCCCGATTTTCACTTAAATCTATCAAAAAACAAAAATATTGCACAGATTTTTCTCAAATTTGGTTCGTATATATTTTTTCAAAATATAAGTGACTTTACCAAATATGGTCGGATCCGTACATTTTTCGACCTATGTCCCATATAAATATAGTATCCGATATGAACTTTTTGATATCTGCAGCCAAAAAAATGAATAACAATGCCACTCATTTTTGCTTTATGCTTATTTTCTGTATCCACTTAGTTGGACCGAAGAGATAGGGTCTCTAAACCATGGTATAGGGTATAATATAGTCGGTCTAGATCAACTATAATTTACTTACTTGTTAACGAATGAATTTGTTTTTTTTAATTTTGATTTCAAATATGGTAATAAAAAAAAGATCAATTAAAAGAAATATTAAATTTTACAAAAAGATAGTAAGAAAATAATAGTGGGTTTATACGATACCCTAAACCATACGTTGAGAGACCCTATCTCTTAGGTCGAACAAACTGGGTATACAGAATATGGATAAATTCCAATGGCATTGTTATTAATTTTTTTGGCTGCAGATAAAAAAAGTTCATATTGGGTGTTATATTTATATGGGGACTAGGTCGAAAAATTTACCGATCCGATCATATTTGGTAAAGTCACTTATATTTTGAAAAAAATATATACGAACCAAATTTGAGAAAAATCTGTGCAATATTTTTGTTTTGATGTGTATACATGTATACGCGCAGGGTGGTAAATTTCTATTTCACAATACAATCACAAAAACAGAGTAGTATGTGAGCGTAACATCTTATGCGTAAGATGTGAGCATTAAGACAAATCGGTGTGACTTATGATTGTTTGGTGAAAAAATTATGATATGTAATAACCTTTATGTCGCTGTTTCCTGCATTTTATTTCTTCACTTTTTATAAACATTTAAAATTAATTTCGTCAATCATTTCAAAGTATTCTTAACATAATAATTAATTTCACATATATTAACACAATTTAATATTAATGCTAATCAAACATAAATAAAAATAAAAAATAAACGAATGACTGTAAAAAGGAAGTGTCTGGATATAAAATGAAGGAAAAATTTATTGGAAGTGTTTGGAGATAAAATGAAGTGTGAGGAGATTAAATCAGGGAGCGAATAGCGTTATAAAAACGTTTTGATGTGTAAACATCTATACGCGCAAGGGGGTAAATTTCAAAAACAGCGTAACAAGTGAGTCGTAAGACAAAATGCGATTGTATTGGTGAAAAAATTATGATATTATGATAACCTATTTGAAAATTAAAAATGAAAAATAAAAAATTAAAGATAAAAAATGAAAAATGAAAAAAAAAAATGAAAAATGAAAAACGAAAAATTAAAAATGAAAAATAAAAAATGAAAAATGAAAAATTAAATATTAAAAATTTAAAATAAAAAATGAAAAATAAAAAACTAAAAATAAATAACGAAAAACAAAAAATGAAATATGAAAAATAAAAAATGAAAAATAAAAAACGAAAAACGAAAAATTAAAAATGAATAATGAAAAATAAAAAAATTAAGAATAAAAAATGAAAAATGAAAAATAAAAAATTAAATATGAAAAATAAAAAATAAAAAATAAAAAATAAAAAATAAAAAATAAAAAAAGAAAAAAGAAAAATGAAAAATTAAAAATAAAAATGAAAAATGAAAAAAAAACGAAAAATGAAAAACGAATAATTAAAAATGAAAAATAAAAAAAATTAAAAATGAAAAAAGAAAAATTAAAAATTAAAAATTAAAAATTAAAAATATAAAATGAAAAATAAAAAATTAAAAATAAATAACGAAAAATAAAAAATGAAATATGAAAAATAAAATATGAAATATAAAAAACGAAAAACGAAAAATGAAAAATTAAAAATGAATAATAAAAATAAAAAATGAAAAATAAAAAAATGAAGAACAAAAAAAGAAAAATGAAAAATAAAAAATTAAAAATAAAAAAATGAAGAACAAAAAATGAGAAATGAAAAATAAAAAATTAAAAATGAAAAATAAAAAATTAAAAATTAAAAATAAAAATGAAAAACGAAAAATGAAAAATGAAAAAAAAAATTAAAATGAAAAATAAAAAATTAAGAATAAAAATGAAAAAAAAAAATGAAAAATGAAAAATAAAAAATAAAAAATGCAAAATGAAAAATAAAAACTAAAAAAAAAATAAAAATTAAAACTAAAAAATTAAAAATAAAATATGAAACATGAAAAATAAGAAATTAAAAATGAAAAACCAAAATTAGAAATGAATAATGAAAAATAATCAATTAAAAATAAAAAATTAAATATAAAAAATGAAAAATAAAAAATGCAAAATAAAAAATGAAAATTGAAAAATAAAAAATGAAAAATAAAAAATTAAATATGAAAAAAGAAAAATAAAAATTGGACAATGAAATGTGAAGAAAAAAATTAAAAATATAAAATGAAAAATTAAAATTACAAAACGAAAAATTACAAATAAAAAATTAAAAATAAAAAAAAAATTAAAAATGAAAATTGAAAAACGAAAAATTAAAAAGGAAAATTTAAAAATAAAAAATAAAAAACGAAAAATTAAAAATTAACCGGGTAAAATAAAAAATAATAATAAATATTTTTATATTAACAGAGCCCCTGCGCTTTCTGTTTGATTTTAAGAAAGTGCTATAAAAAAATATTTAATTACTAGATGTTTACACATCTCCCCTGCGATCGGACTAACATGATTTTTTTTGATAGATTTAAGTGAAGATCGAGAATAAGGATCATATGGAGGATATAACTAAGAATTGTACTATAAACATTATTTTAGGATTACTGATTAATGAATGTAATAGACGTACACAAACCCAATTTTGTCGAGATCTATATGATAGTATATTTATTTAAGGCGTTCTCATAGGGGACACCTGTATGGGGACTAGGTCTAAATATGCACCGATTTTTACCAATTTCAATACTGTTCATCCAGCCGATAGAAGCTTATATGCTAAATTTCATCAAAATATATTCATATTTGCGAC
This sequence comes from Cordilura impudica, assembly GCA_963682025.1. Classification (NCBI taxonomy): domain Eukaryota; kingdom Metazoa; phylum Arthropoda; class Insecta; order Diptera; family Scathophagidae; genus Cordilura; species Cordilura impudica. The sequence goes on along the minus strand of OY821518.1, from coordinate 145,220,002 downwards.
TTATAGTTTGGTTAAAAGTTTTACATGGACACACAGATGCAAGGACGGATGGACGGCCTGACAGAAGGACATCGCTAAAACGGTCAGAAAGTGATTCTGATATTTTGGGTAGTTACAAACATCATCACAAAGTCATTATACTCTGACCACATAGTGGTATAGGGTATAAAAATGATGCAATTACAAATTGCATATGTTCTTGTTTATTTAAATATTTAAATGCAAAATAATTGAGAACATCATATATAATTTTACCACATCAAAAAAGTTTGTTTTAAAGTTATTTCCATAAAATCAAAATAACTCGAAAAAGTTACTGTTTCTGAATTACAGTATTTTTGGTTAGTTATTTTTTCAGACGATTGACATACATGTAGTTATTTCATCACTTTACAACTATTTTTATCATATAGAACTACGACCGCATTTAAAAAGCGTGATGTATCATAAAAAAGTTAGTTCTATATAAAAAACCAAATTCAAAATAAAATATTTTATAAAAAGTTTAACTGTCATAAGTAATATTTAATATAGCGTAATATATGCATTGTTAAGTTCTCAGCAAAAAAGAGTGATTACTCATATGTTACTTAAATAACCGCAACTTATCTGATGCATTTATCATTGGCTTGTCATAGCAGCGAAGTTCTTTTTTAAATGTTTTAATTCTTTTTGTCTATTGACATTTTATTTTTCAGCTTTTAAATAAAAAAAAAACATATATTTAGCTAGGTGCCGGATTTAAACTCGATTTTCGTGAGTGAATGACGACTGTCTTAAGAAAACTAGCTTGTTCCTGATTTATTTTGTATTTGTGTTTCTACAAGCATACAGAAAATTGAAAATGGGAAAAAAATGTATTTTCATATTTTTAAGAATAGATAATAATAAATTAATAATTGTGTTACAATAACATTTTATAAAGGTTTTTGGCTTCGACGAACATGTTTTGCACCTTTGCATTTTTTTTTGGCTGGGATGTTCAGTGTGCTGATACATTGAATCGCATTGATAATAGCGTAATTTTCGTAACATATTTTTTTTTTTAATTATTATCAAAAATTTTAGGTAAATTTATTTATTTTTTAAAGTTGGTGCTATTAGTTTCACCAACAATAGAATTTGACACCTTGTACAATAAACAACGAATGAATGTTAGTTCAAATCCTACTATCGTCTAACACTGTAACTTATAAGAATTAATTCTTGTTGTGTTAGAATTACAAAAAATTAATTAATAAAATAGATAAAAAAAAAACCATGTGAGTCCGATCATAGGGGATATGTGTAAACATCTAGTAATAAATAAAATGCAGAAAACAGCGACAAAAAGGTTATTAATTATCATAATTTTTCACCAAACAATCATGTCACACCGATTTGTCTTAATGCTCGCATGTTACGCTAAGATCTTATGCTCACATATTGCGCTGTTTTTGTGATTGTATGTGAATTAGAAATTTACACCCCTTGCGCGTACAGATGTTGACACATCAAAAAATAAAGAACAAACCGAAACAATGCTTACCCAGATTGATGTAAAACGTGTTATTTTTATTGGTGAGTCCAAATTTAATATTGATATATAAACATTTACATTTTTCGTTACTCATTCATACTCTAGAGGAAATTTATCTAAAGATTTAAATGTATTTGGCACATTGATGGCTACGTGAAGGTTTGGGGCGTGGCTCCATTTTGTAGAGAGAATTATGAATAAATGATGAAAATCTCAGAATTTTAAAAATATCTCTTAACTTAGTATATATAATGGGCAATTTTATCTTTTACCAGGTCAGCGAATATAAACATACCACTGAATATATCTGTGGTCACAAGCAATAACCGCCTAACTCGAAAATCATGCTTTCGAGAAAAATAGCTTTTTATATAAATCTAATGGGGCTTTATTACCACTTAGATAAGAATATTTGTATTAATATCTTTTTAAAAAACACGTAAATATAAAGATTTTTTAGTAGAATATGATAGCATACATAACTCAAATTGGCGGAAATCATTCTTTCGAGAAAAATAACTGTTTATATAAATGTAATGGGGCTTTATTACGACTTAGTTTAGTATGTTTTCATTAATAACTTTTTATATAACAGTGTTAGAAAAATTGGGATTTAACGTAAATATAAAGCATTGTTAGTGGAATATTATAGCATACATAACTCAAATTACCCTCAAGTCGACTTAGGCCGTTATCGCTTGTGACCACAGATATAAATATTTGTTGAAATGAAGTTTTAAAACAGTTTTTTAAATGAAAGATATCTAAAGGGCTCTGCAAATGGGAAAATATGTTTAAATCTACATTGCATAAAACGGTTTCCCAAAAAAGCATTAAAGAAACGTATAGACTGATTTTTTTCGGTTTAAATTTACTAGGCCATTTTCATTTTGACATATGTACCTTATACCGCTATGTAGTCAGACTTTGTGCTAATGTTTGTAACTTTTGTTATACCGATCGACTCAGAATCACTTTCTGAGTCGATTTAGCAAAATATGAATTTATTTTTATGAAAATTGGTATATAAGTTCTTATTGGCCATAGGACGAACTATTGAAATTGGTAAAAATCGGACCTAGTCTCCATATAAATGACCCCTACGAAATCGACTTAAATTACCATAAGACCCAAATTATCACATAAATCTTGGTCAAATTTGTTTTCTTTGCGTTTATTCCACCCATTAATCGGTAGTCCAAAAATAAATCCACTAGAGTCTAGGATAATTCTTAGGCCGAGGCCACGCAATGAGCGGCAAAAAATTAAAACATATGAAACACTACTGAAGTGGCCACGCAATGAGCGGCATGTGAGCGGCATTTTTGAGTGGCTAAGCGGCGCCGCTCAGGAATATAATTTGTTCTAATTTTTAGTTGATTTCTGAGCGGCAAAGAATAAAAAATGGCTTTTCTTTGTTTTGTCAATCTGTAGCGCGATTCAGTAACTTCTTTTAACGATAATTGAATCGTTAAAAAAAACAACAAAATTATCGATTTTGGTATTCAGCAAAATTTTTAAACGATATTCTTTATTGTTAAAGTCAGCTGTTGTTGTTATCTGAACGACAACCATTATTGTGTTGTTTTTCAATCGATAAAAAGTTAAAAAGGTTGAAATGTAGTCATACATAAATAAAAATCATAAAATAGTGAAAATATTTTGCTTTTATTATAAAAACTTTTTATATAAATAATAAATAATAACATTTACAATGGCATCTTGACAACTTACCGCTCAGAAATGACGCTCAGTAATAAGCCACTTGCCGCTCAAACTCGCCGCTCTGCCGCTCACCGCTCTGCTGCTCATTGCGTGGCCTCGGCCTTAGTCATATCCCCGTTACAAAGCTGATTCCCGATCTTCATTTAAATCAAACAAAAAACAAAAAATTGCAAAAACTATACTTAAATTTGGTTTGTATTAAAAACAAATAAGTGACTATATCAAATATGGTCAGAAACGGTCCATTTTTACCTAGTCCCTGTGTAAATAAAACATCCGATATGAACTTTTTCATATCTGCATGCAAAAAATAATAATATCTATGCCACTCAAATTTTATTTATGCTTATTTTCTATATCCTCAATATCTATATCCTCTCTTAAAACATGGTATATGGTATCGCTAGTCCATAATTCTTGTTACATGTTTTTACTATAGCTTTATTAAAAACGTTACACATAACCTTTTTTCTTAGAATTTATTAAAAATACTTTTATAACTTAAATAATAAATTAACTACATTACAAATTAATTTTTTCCTCCTCTGCTAAAAAAAATATTTTAAAAAGTTTTCAAGTGTTCACTGTGGCTCACAATATAACAATACGCAGTAAAACTTCAATATCATAGGGAAAACCCGAAAAAAAGAGCCATCAAATATAGATAATATTTTAAAAGCTGCACTCAAATGTATGCAAACGTGGGAAATAATTTAAAAACCTTAAGTAACTCTTCTTATTTTTATACATTTAAGAGACTTGGAAAATTCATTATTTTAAAAATTAGTAGCATGTCTATTTTTTCTAATTAATATGTAACATAGTCAGAATCCCAAATGTGGTTCATATGTAATCTAAACAGCATTGAATATTAAGAGAAGAGTGCCCCAGGGATCCATCCTAGGGCCTTTGCTTTTTTCTCTCTATGCTAATGATCTACCTTCACAACTTCTCCATTGTAAAATTCATATGTATGCCGTTGACGTGTAGATATATTTAAGCAATCCGACTGCTTCAATGAATCACAATATAGGAAAACTCGAAACGATTTAAATAATATCCATCGTTGTGCTACGGCCAACCGGCTCTTTTTAAACCCATTAAAATCTAAATGTTTGATGATAAGTAAACGGTCTAAACAACCACCCATGGTTCATGATATTACAATTAACGATCAAAAGATTCCAATTGTTTCTTCTGCCAAAAATCTACGTATTATCTTTAACAGCTCTCTATCGTGTTCAAATCATATAAATAATGTAGTTGGGCAAACTTATATTAAATTGAGATCTCTTTGATCAACACAATATTTCACACCTTTGAAAGTAGGAATTCTGCTAGCCAAAACGTATATTATTCCTGGACTTTTGTACAGCTGTGAAATTTTTGTTAATTGCGAGTCCTCAAGCAAATGTCGACTCAATGTTGCATATAATAATATTATTCGTTATCTTTTTGGTTTAATATGATATTCTCATGTAACTTCCTTCTCTGTAAGACTATTTGGTGTGTCTTTTGATAATATTTTAAAAATTAGAGATCTAATTTTTATGCACAAAATTATTTACACCAAAAACCTAGCTATCTATTCGAAAAATTGCAATTTGCAAGATCTGATAGAGGAAGAAAGCTCATAATTCCTATTCATAGGACACTTGTCTCATAACAGCAATTCTTTGTGCACGGAGTTCGTCTTTGGAATGCACTTTCATAAACTTATCAACTAACAAGCAACGAAAGACTTTTAAAAAAAACTATTTTTTGATTATTTTTCATACTAAAATCTTTAAAATTTTTATATTTTGTTATTTTTTTTTTTTTGTTATTTTATTTTATAAATAATTAATACATGTTATTAATTTCATTTATATCAGCACATTGTACCCTTATAATTGATTAATCCTGTACTGTAATTACAAGAATAATTTTCTTAAATAAATAAATAAATAAATAATATTTATCTCTCCTAAAATATGTCTGTACACTAATTACGTACATTACAATAATATATATTTAATAACGCAAACAAAATAAACTTAAGCTCTTGTTAATTTTGTTATTCATTTAAATTGATCAACTTTTCCATGATTTTGTATGTTGTTAAACCACTCTTAATGCAAAATAACTGACGCTTAAAACAGTTTTATGTTACTTAAAATGACTGTTAACGCAAATTTTTGTAGCACTTGTTGTCAGTAAAAATAATAAATATTTCAATTTGATGCACTTGTAAAACCCCAGCACAATAAAATTTGCACTCAACCTGGCACTGTTATGAGATTTATCTATAATATTATTGTTGTTGCAATTGCAATTAATTGTAATTTTAACGAATTATATTCTAGGGTCATCATTACATTATCCAAAGTCCGAAAATAATTATTCGAATTCAAATAGTATTTGTACCAGTGTTGGTAGTAACCAGGATACGCTCTGGCGTATGAAAATGTCAGCAGCTGCGGCGCATGCTGCTGCTACTATGCAAAAACAGCAACAGCAACAGCATCATCAACATCCGGCAACTCAGATTTATATTGAAAGACCACCATCTGCATTCAGCAGCTGTGGTGGCGGCGGTGATCCACTAACACAGTATGTCGTTGATTATGTTGGATATCCAGTACCACCACCACCACATATAACATCAGTGGCAGCATCCGGTAGTCAACACAGTTTTCAAAGTGGCAGCCACAATACATCAAGCATAGCAACGACCAACTCAACCTCCACCAACAGCTCCACAGGAAGCAGTAATGGTAGCCAAAGGTTCGACAAAACAATGTCTGAATCTCCCCACCAGCAACAACAACAACAACGGCAACAGCCAACGCAACGTTATGGTACATTGAACAAATCCAAATCTCATACGCAGCCCAACACAAACGTGGACCAAACGCAATATCAATTGGGTAAGTTTTCGGATATACGATTAAAAAAAACACCAAAAACGAAAAGTAGAAATCGCAAATTTCTTATTTTCATATAGAAAGTATTTTAAATTTTAGCATTGCGATGTACATTGATTACGTGCAAACAATAATATCTTCATTCATTTATGATTATTAAGTATTTATTCCGTTTTACGTATTTTATTTTTGTGTGTGAAAATATTTGCTGAGTTGCAAAATATTAATTGGAAAAGCATTGTTGTTTTTTTTGTAACTATAAAAATTTTATTTTTATATATTTTAAGACAGCACATTGTATAAATCATAATAGTTCTGATACCTGATGTATGTTATTAACTCTAACGGCCAGTTAATAGTGACTTAGTCAATGTTAAATCTCCCGAAACAAGTGAGATATTTATAGACGAGCACAACTGATCATATAATATCCTAGTTTATTGTCTAAATATAATTGGCAACATAAACATAAAATATGGTTCCAGAAGTTGCACATGTTTTCACATTTTAGGCCACATCTTGGCACAATGACGCCCGATTTCCCCATTTTAAATATCAATCTGCTCTGCTGGTTAAAAAATCTTTTGAATGACCGTGAATTCATCAGACAAACAGACGGATAGAGAGACGAACAGTCGGACAGACAAAAATCACTATATCGACTCGAGTTGCTATTAGGTTATTTTTCACAAAAACGTAAATAAATAAATTTTAGAAAATCTTGTGCAATATTTTTCAAAAATTGTTCAAAATTTTATTCATATTGGCAGAGTTGCACCATAATCCGAAAGAGGTAGCTTAAGAAAATCTCAGAAACAACCTAAACTGAAATATTAAAAACGAATAAAAGGTATTCCGTAAAATTTAATAGAGATTAATTCGGTATCAAATTTATTACACCACCACATAAGAAATCACCTACACCAACATATTTTAAGGCCACAGGAAACTTTGGAACTCGCAAACCCTGTAACAATTATAGAGAAGTGATAAACATATTCCAAACCAAATATGACATGGTGATTTCTAACAACTTTTTAGAATACTGAATACAATATTGGCTTGAGAGATATTTTTAAAATTACCACAAACTTAAACTCCAGAAAGCCTTGGAGTTTTGCTGAAAAGGTTTTAGTAGTGGTGTGGTGATTGCATCGTATCTTCAAAGCAGCAATTGCTGTATTAAATCATACTTCTAGTGGTATTGTCTTTATTTTTGTTGGTGACACTCAGAAACATTATAAGTCAGTGATACAAAGAGGAATCAATGCTGCAAAAATTAATACTTGCATAAAAGTTTCGCGCTTATGGAACCAGATAACCATAAATAATTTAGCCACAGTTTTACGAGTGCATGTAAACACAGAACCCGGAAGGAAATAATGATACCGAAATTCATCAGATGATGGGAAAGAAGATGGGGTATTATCGTTTCCCAACGAATTTTATAATTTAGTTTCTGCAGAACAAGAACTTAAGCTCGAGGTTTATCTGGAAATAAAATAGAATATAGATACAAATCTTCTCGAAAGAGCTTTATTTGCTCTAAGAAGAAAATTGTAGCACCCTTTAACCAAAAAAAAAATAAAAATGTTCCAAACATTTCGTATTCCGGAACCTGATTTTCTTTTAGTTATACGAAAATTAATTAAGCTTCAAACCTGAATTTCCTACTGAATTCATTAACAAATGATTAACTTCCACCATATGAAATTCTCATATATTAATTAACACGTTTGAAGATAAGTCAAAGTTCATAAAATAAATTGTCCATTGAAGGACCGTAAATTGTTTTTCGAAACCAGTCTCCGACTAAACTTTGCATCATACGATTGTGTTCTTTATTCAATTACCTTTTTTCTTAATATAGTGAAAAAAAAAACTATTCGTATATTAGTGACGGTTTCGTTAATATCCATGGTTCATGGATCTCTAAAACTTATCTGCTCCAACTAAGTGTCTATTTTAGAGTTAAGAGATGGAAACCTCTTACTTCTTATTGGAAAAAATCTAACGCCGATAAATTAATAGCTATAATTTTTGAAAATTGCCCACTACCACCCCACAAAAGATCACCCGTGCAAAAGATCACCCGTACACCTCCAGAGACTACAAATTTCCAAACAACAAAAAGAAATATTTAAAATTATAACAACCGAAAAATATTCAATAAAAGTAGCAAAACAAAAATATCAGGCTCAACTAACAACACAACCCCTAATGGAATCATTCTCTGATGTCATAAACAATAATATTGTTACCAAGAAATGATTTAGTAACAACAAAGAAGTCAATTTCAACAACGAAATAGAAAAAAAAAATGTTGGAAAACCAAATAGCAACAACCACAAAAATATTAGCTTAAACTCAAATATTTCAAAAGCAGCAAAATCTCTGTATAAGAAACGAAATTACAAAAATCATCAACTATACAAAACCAACCTACAATAATTACACGTACATTAAGTAATTCTTCAACAACAAACCATAAAAAGTCGCTTTCATGAGGAAACAAGGTATCGTTCTTTGTTAGCAGCAGTTTATCTAAAAGCCTTACCAACTAAAATTGCGTCAGCATACCTTCCACCGGCGTATACGTGATCCTTAATATTGGAAATAGGAAAAATATGTTATATTATCAAAAATTTCCTAAGCAGCAGAAAATTTTAAGTGAGAATCAATAGACAACTATCCCATATATTTCCTGTACATAATGCTAGAGAGTACATATAGCACTCTCCGTTGTACTGGTTGCTATATCCTTCAATTCCTTCAATGATGATGTAGTTATATTTACAAGACTTAACGACAATAATAACGAGTGGAGCGGGGGAGTGGGGTCTGATACCAGGTGCAAAGCTCTCTATAAAAAAAATACAGTCTACTTCACATCTAAGAAATATCACTGCATTAATTTCGACGTTGAATTGAACACTTCACCAAGAAAAAGAGTCGAGCATTTATGGTTTTTAGGATTATTTTAAACTCAAGATTAAGCACTTAACAACAAAACATTTCCACAATGATAAATATCGATCATAAATCAATTACACACTTAAAATCTACGAGTATTGTTCTCCTTCCAAAGCCAAACTAATCCAAGGAGCATATCACGCAGCAGTTTGTCGTAGCATCGGGATATTCACGACAAGTCCCATAATTAATATTGTTGTGAAATTTTATTTTATTTCCAGACTTATTAATTTATTTTTTAACAAAACATTTTTAAGATTTTACTTAAATTAATTGCAATTGCCGAGAGGTAAGTGAACATTAATAAGGAATGATTCTGCTTATATTACTCACTTTTGGCGCCAATTTTATTCTTTATTCATTTATTAAGCGCCTTATCTTTTCTCTATGTATATTAATCTATAAACTGTAGTGTTGTATTTCCATTCGGAGTTCATATAAACGCAACCGGCATATAACAGTAGTCGGAACTGTTTTTTTTTTTTAATCGTTACAATATCATAACTGATGCTGAACCTTTAAACCGATACCGTTATTATCCGGAATACACTATTATTCCAGGAAGTTAGAAAAGCTATAAATTTTATTAGGATCCCAAGTCTCCAAACTACCATGATCAGATGTATAAACCTCTCGTAGAATCTCGACCTTGGTATAAATCCATATACCATCATATTTTATTTTATCTACGACAACCTTCCAAAAACAACAACACCATCTATTGTATATCACAAACCTTTAATAACTTAACCGATCACTTCTTGGGACACACGTGGAATTTTATATTCCTGGATGGGTTTAAATCAAGAGGGTAGTCTCATTAGCTCAGTATTTATCAATAACTACTGCTCCAACTGTACATCTGCAGCTCTAACGCTATTCAATGCTGTTCAATCTGTCTCAAAAGCAGACATAAAATACATCATCTGCATGGACAGCCTATAATCTATTTTTGCCATACAAAATTGTTCTTACGACATACCACTCAAACTCTCTGGCCTTATAACACTGCACCGATTGTACATCCTACAATCATACCAGAAAAAAGATGTGCAGATCTAAACTTCCATCTGTCCTCTTAAAAAACATGAGTATGTTGTATTAATATAAAATTAATTTGTAAATTCATATTAGAATACAAACTTAAATCTAAAATCATCCTGTCTACGAGTCGATAGCCACTGCTGCTAGTACTCTTTTTTATTTATATTAGTTGCAATAATTTTATTATTAATTAATAACTGATGTCATAAACCGATTATCGCACTTGTTTAATTAAATCTGTTGTGTGTATTATCATTGGATAGTGAGTGCAAAATATGTGTAGAAAATTTATTTAAAAAAGAAAAAACTTCACTTAACATGTTTTTTCTCCAGCAATTTATGCTCACATAATTATATCTACCAGAATCTAACTGAAATGTTTAAAACATGGTTTGTTTAAGTATTTTAGAAAATCAGTTAAAACGATAAAGAATACGCATTTTCCATAGATGTCATAATATCTTGCACAGTAAATGATAAAATCTTTTTATCTTTTAATCTTTCAATATGTTTTTTTATTTTTTTTTTCATACACCACAAAATTCCACTTAAAAGACTTAAAGCATAAATAAACAGAAATATGAATAAAATTGTTTTGATATGTAAATACGAGAAGTTTTAACATAAATAATTTTTCTTATTCTGATTTTATACTTTAGTGCAATTTTAAAAAGTTTGAATACAAATAAAAACAAATAGATAAAAAAATATATACGAGTATATTCAACACACAAGAACTGAATGCGAAAAAATATCATTCAATATACGAAAATTTTATATTGGTATGGTGTATTCGAATTTTTTCTATTCTCGAAAAGTATTAGGTATTTCATATTGGAAGCTTCTACATTTCAGTTATAAAACTTTTATTGCGGAACATATCCGATATCAGATTTTAGCCTCAATGTCAGAGTTATAAGAAAATTCGTTTTTACTGTAACCACGTGGAAGCAGACAGAAAAAATTATCAATTCATTTCAGCGGCATAACGCTTATGACCGTCGATTATGCTGCTGCAACTGAAAATAACGCCTTCACATAGAAAGAGAATTGTTTGAAATTTGGTTCCAACTAGAAAAATATTTTTACGTAAATATTTGAAAATTTTAAAATTCAATAGATTTTCTTCGCTAACAACTTTATTACCTTAATTCTTACAAATTGAAAGTATCTACAAAAGCAAATTAAAGATGGAAACAGAACTGGGACGAACGAAGAATTTCGCACAGCTCGACGAATTTGTCGGCAAAAATTCGTAGCGTAAATTCGTCGAATGAAATACAATTACGACGAATTCAGATAACAGCTGTAACGTCATTTGAAATTGTTTTCAATTTATAATATCTACATAGGGTTATGACTTTTTGTTTACAAAATTTTTACCTATCACCACGTGATAGGCAATACTAAACTAATCATAAAAAATCGTGTTTGTGGGTCACTTTGCCGGAAAAACCTTCCGCCCAAATGCAATTTCAAAAAACTCAATGATTTTTTTTCTATTTTTATTTTTATATTTTTTAATAATTTAATATATACATTGTAAAAAAGTTATGTAAACAATGTAGATTTTGATACGAGGTATGATTATGTATTTATATGAATATTGTATGATATAAATTTAAGATTTAAAGTGCGATTATTTTTGCAGAAAGGAAAATGTCCTGAACAACTTTTATAGCACGTTCTGCGCAAATATTACTACGCTGCTGATTTATTATTTACGACTTCTACACAACCCCATGCCCAATAAAACACTCATTACCTTTTTTAAATTTAATAATTCAAAATTGTCTTCGCGGAAACAATGGTCTTAAAAACATACGTCGTACCATGCACCACATATAAATTGACATATTTTATGTAGTTCGGCTCGGTATTTTGGAATTAGGATAAATGCTAATATTGCCAAAATTGTTCTAGAATTCCACCGAGCATTGCTTATTGGTAATAAAGTTTTGAAGTTTATGAAGGGAAAGGGTTAATAGGTCAAAATATACATCGAAATGAAGCTAGTGTATCTAGATCAGTTGTAGATATCAACATTGCAGAGATCGTTTTATGAGATAATGACATGTTTTGGAATTCAAATTTAAAAATATCAAATAAAAGGCACTCATGTGAGCTTCAAAATGATATATATATTACTCAATTCCGATACTACAAAGATATATACAAGTCAATGTCCAAACTTTGGAGGTCCATAACTTGGAAAAATATCTCAACCGTCGAAAAACAAATATTTTGCTAGAATCGCAACAAAATGTGTTATAAGTGGTGAAAATTTGAAACCATTCGGGGCATCGTACCTAAAATACATAAAGGTCTTTAAAACGTAGAAGAAATATTTTAAATCAAATAAAAAAATATAGACCAAATTTCAACGCGTTTGGTGCGGAAACTTTTTTGAGAGCAATGAAGAAGTAAGATTGCGTTTCTTAATATTTTTTAATAGCCTTTTTAACTAGGGCATGTAAAATTTGATATTTGCAAAAAAAAAAAAATAAAATAAAAAAGTCATAACCCTAATGTACATAAATAAATATTGGAAAAATACGAATAAAAGAATTTTTAACTTAGTACAAGTTATTCTAATTGTAAACATCATGTTCACGATGGTAAAATCCTTAATTTTTGTACGGCAGCATTTAATTTTTTAATTCTGAAAAAATTACATAAATTTTCATTAATAAATTAATTTTATGTCATTTTTGTGTACATGCTGTAGCTGATAATTTGACCATATATAAAAAAAGAAGCACTAAACGAAAAAGAATATATATTAACAAAAAGCTATGTAAAAGAAAATTATATAATTAAAAATAGATTTTATTTATCTTATAAGATAAATATAAAATATAAAACAATTCTTAAAGACAAAAATGACTTTATTTACTAAAACGTTTGAAAAACTAAAATAAAATACGGTCACTCTACACCAATTTGTTCGTCGTTCGTCGGCGTTAGAAATAGAAATAAACCTATCGCAGAGTTCGTTACGCACTACCTGTTTCGTTCGACGCAATGATTGTGTGCATTTTCATATATACAAATGTGTTTTATTTCTGACGACGAATATTCGGAACGAAAAATTCGTCGTTCGTC